>OX438813.1:4925345-5543083 GCA_949316475.1 Hypomecis punctinalis | reverse complement strand
AAGTTGAATAAAAGCTTGTAATAAAATGTATATTAGATATCTGTCCTTCGCTAGAACAGTACAATTCGATATCATAGATGCCTTATACATACATATTATACATTCATTTTAAACAAAACTATTAGGTATCGTTTTCGTATGGAGATACTTACATTACAAAAATGTAGGCATAGGGATTTTTGTTAGTTCTTTCCTTAGATGGAGACTATTGTAGTTTTAGTTAACATATTAACTCATACTTCTCTAAAAAGACTTGAGCTTAATAGGCACGATGACTAAAAATATTTTAGTCCGTCAGATAAAGTAGACACGTAAGCATTTTTTTCTTATAACAATTAAACAAAGATTGACGAAGATAAACCCCCTAATAGTTCCGTGTGACGTCACGAGTGCTATACAAATGAACAAACTACGTTGCGCTAGTGACGTCACGAGCCCCCGCTCCCAAACTTTAATAAGATTTAACTTGGTAATTTATTGAATGATTGACAAAAGAAAAAATCCGTGTCCAATATTTTTCAATAAGTGGTTAAAATGATCATTGTTATAATTAGCCCGTTACTTAGGGCTAATTATAACAATGATCATTTTAACCACTCATCATGCCTATTGTGGACTATGGGTTTTATACATAAGTACTCGTATAATGGATTTTATTGTCATGGATGATTTTTGATTAGGGTGTTATTTCCCTCAAAAAGTTTGGAATTCGCTGTCATGTTATTTATTCGCAGATTTCGATAATATTTAGCAAGATCGTTTAGTATCTAAGTCCTAATAAAATTTGCGAGTATAAACCAAATCCGTCAAGAACGAGTCAAGATATAAAGATTATTAGGCTTATAAAGATCCAGTTAAAAAAATGTGCCGTACGGTGCGGCCCGTACATATAGGCTAAACTGTTCCAAAAGCTAGAAATACTAGTAATAACTCTAAGCCGGCATTGGAATTTTGGTGTATGTTTAAGTGGCGGTGACGTGAGGGGGAAGTGGGGTGACCTAAGCTCACTTAGTGAAACGTAATTCGAGAATCGCACCGCAGAATTTAGTAATAACTTTCGGAAATCGAATTTGTCATAAGCACTTGTACACCGGCTGATAACAAGCCGGTCTGATTACAGGTACAGAGTTGAGCGCAAACACTGTTCACCAATCTGTAGTGAAAACTGATATCTCGTATCGAGGGAGGATACATCAATAAAACATGAAAGCGTATTTCCTATCGTGTTTACCTTTAGAAAGTGACCCAATTTATTTGTGTATTTTTAACACTTTAAAAATTTTATTTACATAAATAAGGCTCGATTATGGTTGCACCACTTAAAAGTTCTAAAATTTTAGTGACTGTTTAAATTTAAGTTAATTAGTGAGAAACTGCTATTATGAAAACACCACCTAGTTAAAAATTGAACGATGGCTAACTCTGTTTAGTTCACCTAAAGGAAGTTCATAGATAAAAAAATGTACTTAAAAATATAATGGAAACACACCATCAAGCGACCGGTTTGACGATGATTTTGTTCATTTTTTTGATGTTATCTGTGGCTACGTCGATTTAAAAAGAAAGAAAGAGGTAGTCAGTGTTACAAGTTAATTACCACTTCCACAAATGTATTATTGCTTAAACAATTTTTATAATAGTATTTATTAGGGCTCTATTTTTAACTTCGAACGTATTAATCGTAGGTATACGGAACTTACACAGATTTTATGAAGAATTCGTAAAGTTAATTCTTCCTCCGTACAAGCCCCCTACCCTACACGTCCGAGTCGTACGAAAGTATAATTTTCGAGTTTCGTACACGACCGTACACGGAACTTGTATGAAAACGGCTAGGACGTATACGCAACTTTACGGATTCTCCATACAATTTGGTCAAAATTCCGTATACGTGCGAAGCGTTCTCAACTCAAAAATCATACCCCAGGGGCATCGTTTTTGACTTTCGTATTTGCTTACCATTTTGGCTTACGAAACTTGTATGGAGAAGGCAATGACGTAAACGTAACTTTACAGATTTTTTATACGATCAGCTGTTGAAGTTTCGTATACGTACAAGCCGTTCAAAGAACAGATATAGAGTCTCAGGGACATTATTTTTGACGTAAGTATTTATGAAACTTGTATGGAGAAGGCTAGGTCATAATACCTACGCAATATTGCGGATTTTTCATACTATCTGTCAAAGTTAATCCTTATACGTTTGAAAATTAGAAATAGAGCCACTGAAAGCGTTCAGCGTAAGCGCCCAAATGCGGCGCAAATGGTTTTTTTAGTAGAACAACTATCCGTCAATAGGATTTTAGCTCTGGGTAACTTAATGTTGTTGTTAATCAAAAACGTATGAAATGCGTAATTTCAAAAAATATTCATTCCGCGATATAAAACTTTACGAAGATCGTTTGTATAACGTATTTCATCACATTCAAAACAAAACAACAACGTAAAATACCGGTACAAAAGTAAAGCCGTGTCTTTTTTTTAATTCATATTGTGGCAACACTCGCACTATTATTTTACAAAACAATGGTTTTGTTTTATTTATTATTTCGTTTTGCTACTCAGCTTACGGTAAATAATAGACCTGCCAGCGTAAAACATGAATAAAGAGGAGCTTAAGGCTTTATCACACATATTGCTGTGGCGGACAAGGAATATATTTATACGAATTAATCGTAATCGATCGTGACAAGACAAGAATGCAGAGCCGTGTACTATATACGGCTTTTTGAGCAGTTTCTAAGCGAAACAGGCTGTAAATAGGCAGCTATTCGCTTATTATTTATGGAAAATTCAGACTCCTATACAACAACAAGTACTCGGACAAACCATGAGAAGGCGAACTCCCTGAATATGTGAAATTGCAGAATATGTGTTAAAACTTCAGACAACCTAACCCTCAGCTATTATGCAGCAGCTGTTATGTGAGATTGTCAGGATTGGGTTTTTCCCAGCTCCTTGCTAACTTCACAGCAGCTAAGAAGTTTGATTTAGCCTAAAAAAGTCCTTAATTATTGTATAAATAGACCGAGTCATACAACTAGGTAGCTGTTATGTTCGGCTGGTACACTTATCCCTACCAAGCTATGTTAGAGTTATGGATAACCGAAATCCTCACACAGATGCTATGTGAGCTTCAGGATTGGGAGCCTGTAGTTAACATCACATGTGCCAAGTTTTGTGATTCAACATAATTATATGATGCTATACTTTACATTTTATTATTAATAGTAAATAAGTGGTTGTTTTGTTACATTCTACTAATTGATATAAATATATTATAATATAATATTGTAACCTGACTTGTAAATAAGACACAAAATAAATGAATTTGAATATTATTGAAGAAAACATTTTATAATTTACGTGGCCTTCTTGTGATATCTAGTATTAAGATAGGTTCTTAAATCTCTTACTCGACTGTTATTTGTTAAGCTTACTAAAAATACTCAAATATCTTTGTACCTGAATATTAAAATAACTACCTTTGTCAAGTGATAGGTAAAATAAAGCTGATGGGTAATTGAATGACTTTATTTTTGTATTGAATTAAATCTTTTCTTATTTCTTTCTGTTGTTTTGCTCTGCCCTGCCAAGGAAAAATGCAAACCACAATATAATCAATAGTCTATCATATATTTCACCTTGGTTGTAATATGTATCATACATGCACTTGGTGGCAATTTGATATCAACTAGGTAATTTAGCCGATATAACAATGTCTTCCTCATCTCATGGCTCTTGGTTGAAGTCATGACACGATGATCGAATTAGGGTGATGATTACATAATATTTGGGGCCAACTATTTCCAAGTCTTGTTAGTCATCAAAGGTATCTGAAAATTAAATTAATAGATCAAAATAGACATTTCATAGATATAGATATTTTTGCTTTGTCTGAAACTAGATTTAAAAAAGCTGTGAGAGGTAGCTTTACTAAAATAAAATACTTGGTTTATATTTGTTAAAATATGGTATAATTACTTTCAAAATTATTACTTATTACACGCCAGCAAAGACACTTGCTATTTAGTAAATGGTGGATAATGTAGTTGGTGGCACATTTATTAATTGTTTTCTTGTAATGTAAATTGTGAATATACAAAACCTTGATAGGGTTCTCTATATGTAGAACAAACAAGTTACTAGAACATGGGTACCGAATAACAACTTATAAAATGCAAGCAATAAATAATGATCATAATACAGTTATTACCCTAGTGCAATATTTCACTATTCTCACTGATAAAGGCTGAATGAAACTTCTTAGCGGCTGTGGATTTAGCTGAAAGCTATGTGAAACCCAATCCTCATGCTGCTTTTAGGCTGACTGAGGTCAGGATTGGGTTTTGGGCTTCTTGTAGCATATTTCACAGCAGCCAAGAAGTTCTAGGGTCCTAGGTATGTTTTAGCAAATAGGGTTTTTAGTTTGTCTAAAGCACATTTCTACTGTCATAGGCAAGTCCACAGAAAAAATATTATTGACATAGGCCTCCCCTAGAGATATCCTAATACTAGATGGAAGTGGCTTACATCTAGTACAATCATGCGGTCTTGATAACATCTGTCCACTTTGACATCCTACTCTGCACTAATGCTCTTGCCGCATTGTGATGTTCATTTGAGAACTTCTTGACTCCGTCAGTTGCTCAACTATCGGCCCTGCCCACAGCTAATTCAACTTGTCAATCCACAGAGCTATATTACTTTGGTTCGCAGATCCTCATTTCTAATTGGATTTCATGGATAGCTTATTATAATTAAATAACTACTACCTATTAATACATTCCATCCATCCATCAGCCATTATAACGTCCACTGCTGGACATAAGTCTCCCCTATGGATCTCCAATAAGATCGATTGGAAGCGGCTTGCATCCAGTGTAATCCTACGGATTATTAAATCGTATGGACAGAAATGTAACTAGGTCAGTATATTACCTTTGCTTACCACAAATGTCTGTCCTTTCTCTGTTTCAACAAAAATGTGGTCGGTAAGATGCGGTGGATTAATTTGAATCGTCAAGTCCAGCATCATTCTAGTTGGTGCTGAAAATAATTTTATTATAAGACAGTTTCAACATTTTTTGTGATCGCGACTCACATAAAATCTAACTAATCAATATTTATAGGAACACCATCAGCTATGTTAAATGTAACTAAGTACATTTAATTGGAGAAAAACGCAGCATTTCTTCTTTATAACTTACTTTTGAGCTTAATTATTTTTAAACACCATCTAATTCGGTACTGGTTAAAAACATAACCTCAATTCATTAAAAATCCTAAAGATGACGTATGACAGCTCTAAAATTGTGCTACCATAATACCAAAATCGCCTAATTTTCTAAATGTAGTTAGATTTAGTTGGTTTTCGTTCATTCGATTTAAAATTTGATTTTGACAGTTCTAATTTGGTCTCCCCATAATAGCGTTAGGATTTTTAGAAAATTAGAAGGTTTTAAGTCGGTTAGCTAGTTAGATGGTGACACCATAATCGAGCCTAGAGTCTGGCTAACGAAAGTAGACACTGACAAAGCGCGGCAAATTTAAAAAATATCAGTATGGCAGCCCCAAACTGAGAGGGAAACACTTTCTCTCACTTACACGATGTAGCATTGTTACCATACTGCTATTATGATTCTTCCAAATCTTTGGAGGAATCGCAAAAAGAAATCTTTTTTTTTTTCAAGCTTTAACTTGTGTAGGAGTTTTATGTTCATTACGTTTATTATTTTCTGTTTTTTGACGTTATTATTATTCCAAACTGAGGCTTTGATCTCTCCAAATGATTCTAATGATTTCATCACGTACCTATCTACTTCATTACGATGAAGACTATAATAATATATGTAATGAATCATTATGTTCATTGTTCAGTTTAGTACTTGACGAAGGTTTGAAAAATTTTTTTAATACAAGGTTCTTCAATACCCCAATTTAGAGGTAAATCCGCGATGGTAGTAGCACCGTGTGTTGTCATTTAAAAAGTTTGCGATAAATTCCAGTATCAACTTTCGTTACCCAGACTCTACCTGATAGCTTATGTCAGAGGATTCGCCCGCGTGGTATTTTGATTTTATTGCTAGGAGCCTTTTATTTTTCCGGGATAAACAGTAAAGCTTGTAGCGTAAACTAGCCATGTCACTTTCCGATCTGCCTATGTTTAAGTCGATCCGTTGCTGCATGAAAGAGTTATATGAGTTATAGCATATTAGTAAGGACTTGTAAGGATTAACATTTTTTGTGGGTCTAAATATTTTATGACTGTATCAGTGGCCCAGTGATTAGTGACCCTGACTTCTGGTCTAAGGAAGCGTCGGTTCGATTCTCAATAGGGCAAGCAATTTTGTGCTGAACATAGATGTTGCTAATACTTAACTTAGTATCTATAAATGTAAGTATGTATTTAAAAATATGTTGTATATCAGTCTCTGGTAGCCATATCACAAGCTTTACTTACTTAGTTTGGGGTTAGAAACCGTGTGTAAGATGTCCTCGAATATTTATATATTTATTTAGTAACTAACTTTCCACGTACATTACGTGGAAAATTAGACAAGTTATAAAGAAAATATAGTTTCCTCATAATCCTATCTATTCCGCTTTTACTAAAATGTTGACTTTGTGGAATGGAAAATTATCTAATCAACGAAGACGATATGTGAGTGATGTTATTATGCGTCGATAAATGACACACCTAGCCTTATCGAGAATGGACTGGTTGGTGACAAATATTTCGATTAATTTCGTCTGTGACTAGGCTATTTTAAAATACATAACCATCTACAATTTTAAATTCGGTTTCTCTACAGTGTAAAATAGTTATAAAAAGGCATAGGATGTTTTTGTCCACAAGTGTCCACTTTTAAAGTGCAAATCCTGTGCCGTGGAAGATCCAACACCTTTTCTCAGCAATATGCTATCGATATTATTAGGCTGTTGATGAATGAATGAATAATTGAGAATCGGGATCAGAAATATATATATCTTTAACACTAATAATCCTGTGATAATTAAGTGTTATAAATATACTAGTTTTTACCCGCGGCTTCGCCCGCATGATATTTTGATTTTTGACGCAAGATCATTATAATTTATAGCCCATGTGTTATTCTGATATATAAGCTATATTATTGCAAAGTTTCATCTCAATCCGTTCAGTAGTTTTTGCGTGAAAGAGTAACAAACATCCATCCATCCATCCATCCTTACAAAACTTTCGCGTTTATAATATTAGTAGGATTTCTGATCAAATGGTAACTAACAGCATAAAAAGAAAATGAAAGTGAACATCGCTATATTTATTCAGTTTTTTAAAGACACCAACTAATTATATGTAAACCCTGAATGCTAACATGCGATAGTGGATGTGTCCGTTTAAAATTAAATATATGTCATTTCTACTTTCAGGCACCCACGCCCCCATCACGCTACCCTGGTGACCATTTGACCGCAATGGACAGCAGCGTAATATGCGCACAGCCAAGCGAGAGAGGCCTGATTGGAGTCGAAAACTGCTTGACATTGAGCATCTTCACAAATAACGTCACCACTCCTAAGCCCGTCATCGTATGGCTCAACGCTGAAGAATACACGACATCCAGCACTACACTTCTATCATACAGAAGGCTCGTGGAAGAAGGTCTCGTTGTTGTCACGGTGAACTTCAGATTATCTGTTTTCGGATTCCTATGCCTGGGTGTACCCGAAGCCCCTGGCAATGCAGGCATTAAAGATGTGATCCAGGGACTTAAATGGATTAAGAAGAATATTAGAGGATTCGGAGGAAACCCTGACAACGTAGTACTGATGGGGCATAGTTCAGCAGCTGCTATAGTAGATTTGGTGACCATGGCGCCGCAAGCTACTGACTTAGTTCATAAAGCCGTAACTCTTAGTGGGTCAGCGTTAGCGCCTTGGGCAATTGCATATGACCCGATAGGCTACGCCAATATCCTCGGATCAAAGCTCAGCTATACAAGGAAGTCAGCATCAGAATTAGGAAGACTTTTGGTGAACACAGATATCAACTTACTCGGCACTGCTTTAGGAGGATTCAATTTTTTCAACAACACGCCTCTTTTTGCCCCATGTCTGGAGAACAAAGAACTGAATGATACCGTTATAACAGAAGTTCCAATTGACTTGCTAAGAGCTGGTAACTACAGCCATATCCCCTACATTGCTGGTTACGTAAATAAAGAAGGAACATTGAGAGCCGAAGAAGCTCTGTTCGAAGGATGGTTGGAGAAAATGCAAGCAAATTTTACCAACTTCCTACAAGTTGACTTAGATTTTGGTACGAATGCAACGTCTAAAGGAGATACGATCAAGGACTTTTATTTCTCTGGCAGTCCTATAAATATGGATACTATTAACGACTACATGGCCTACCACGGGGACACATTAGTGGTAGTATCAGCTATAAGAGGTGCCAGGGAAAGAGCAGCGACTTCAAGGAGCGAAGTGAGATTGCTGGAATTCGCTTTCTTAGGAACTTTGAACTCTGACTGGACTTATGCCCAGATTCAACTAGACGGTGTTAGACACGGCGGCATGTTGAACTATCTCTTTGATTTTGACCTGAGACCAGCAGAAGAGCCAGTCATGCGCTCAGTTGTAAAGAGGTTCACTACCTTTGCATACACAGGGTGAGTTATCATTTTGTGCATATTAGAATAGGGCTGCATTTGGCCACCAGCTCGCCTGATGGAAAGCGAAATCGTAGCCGAGGATTGAGGATGTAGACGTAAAAAATAGGTAGCTATTATGTTATTCCTTAAGTTTCTTAAAATTAGTTAAAAATTACTTTATAGTACTACTAGGTACTTAATATTCACATTCTCAAAAAATATTAAACAAGTTAACTGCACAGTCTTTAAAAAAATATACACTTCTACGTAATTTATTTAATAGGTATCTCAATGGAATACAAATTCTATATGAACGACATTTTTTTGTGATCTAATCTTTTCTGTAACCCTAATCCTGCTAATTTGGCAAATCTTTGCAAGCGCAACTACCATCGACTTGGCATTTTATTTTCATTCCATATTGATGACAACTACCCAATGATATATGTATTTGAAACATTAAAGCTATTTAGCTGTTTTGGATTTACTACCAATCCAACTTCCAACCCTATCGCTTATTATTTTTTTATCTGTTTTTATTTCAGAATCCCAACACCAGCTGACGCATCTCAGTGGAACGCCATCACTCCTCAAACTCTCTTCTACCTGTACTACGGTGGCACCGTCCCAACCCAGCAAGGATCCGTCGTGTTCACCGAAACCACCAAGTTTGACCCTCACACCGTCCGCATGATCCTCTGGAATCAACTCTATGCCGAGAACTATAAGGCTCCAACTCCTGCATCATCAGCTAGTCGAGTTGTGAACATGCTTTGTGTCGTTATGTTTGGTGCTATTTTTGTGAATTTGTTCTAGGTTAGTGGAATACCTAAGCACGTTTGAAGAATTTTTAATGCGAATTAATTTAGTGCCATTCATCTTTATTTGGTACGAGATACGTAGAGACTTAAAGATGTTACTTTTAATACTAAAAGAACTTTTATTTTTGTTGAAGATGAGATTATGGGTCTTGTATAGGTTAAATTAAGAGATAATTAGGAAACCAGCAAGGAAATTGCGTATTCTCTCGTGCGAGCACATTCACGGACTATCCCAATTCTTTCAAATAGACTTCCTTAGCAAGAAGCTGAGACTATTTGAAATTATTTGTTTGAGCTTGATGATTGTATAAATGCTCTAAATGCAGGGCCGCGCCGGCCCCCGGAGGCGCCTGTGTGCGAAACCCATGAAGCTCCTCCTAATTTTTACGAATCTTAAAGTTTCAATTTTTTTTATTATATTTGTTCATTTTGACCGATAAGAAATATGGTCATTTGCTAAAATGGTATATAAATTCAAAAATTTACCTCATCTTAGTCTAATTTTTTGAAAATAGTCTGACATAATTTCGTTGGCGGCGCCCTCATTGTCTTGGCGCCTGTGTGCACCGCACACTTCGCTCATAGGGGCGGCTCGGCCCTGTCTAAATGCTCTTATTTTGTTGACGACCTGTGACATAACATACGAATATACATACTTACGAAATAAATCGAATTAATGAAAATCAATTAAATTGTGTAATAAAAAATTGTTATTCTATATTTATTTGACTATCTTTATATTACAACAGACACGCATTTAAGATTGTTATTTATGTAGGTATACCACAATTGATTTATTATTCTTCTAGTAAAAAAGATGTTATTTTGTGATAAGTACACATTAGAAAGTAAGATTACTCCGAGATATAATGTGAGGTAGCGTGGCATATTATAAGTCCTTGGGTGAAAGAAAACTTTGCGGTTACAACTCAATGTTTCAAATCAGGACCTACACCTTCGCCGTTGAGTTTTTTGACATTAATTTCACTTAATTAGCTAGAGTGGGACCAAGTCACAAGGAATGCCAAGTATTACACTATTTCTACACTATTACTTGTCAGGTGTAACTATACGTATAAGGCATTTAAGTACAGTAAAATTTTATCAATGATATGTTTGTTTTAAACACTACTATTACTAGTGTACGTGATCCTTAAGCTATAAATAGTAAATTCATATTCTTGACCAACTATATTGTCACACTTATGTAAAATCGGAAAGATTATTAAAATTTTGTAAAAGTGGAAAGATTTTGCAAAATACAGTTTTCCAAAACTTAGGTTACTTACCTATTCTTTTTATTTTCGTCATTCGGTAATATGTAAGAAATTGACAAATTTTCATGTTGTGTTTAAACTTTCGCGATTTGAACACATTATCATCATCCCGACGGATGAGGAGGTATTTATTTATCTCGTAATTTTAGTGCGCGATTAGTCCCGTAGTATAAAATGATAATGACAAATTTTCAGTCAAAAGCATCAACATATTTCATTTTACTGATATTTTTCGTTTTGCTAATCCTTTGCTAAAGTTTGCCAAACGAGTACCGTTAGCTCAACATTTGCTGAAAAGCTGAAAAATACACAAACTGTAAATTTGCTACATGAAAAACATATTTGCTGCTAAATGAGTTTAAACAAACAATAAAGAGAAAGCCATAATTCAAAGTATGTTGTTTTATTTACTCCAGTAAGTAAATGTTTACAGTATTGCTGATGAGCAAGGTTTTATGAACAAAGCCGTAATATCGGAATCCCTGAACAAAACAAATCAATTTCAGACATTCGTAAAATGTTACGCTCTGTTACTCATTCTATAACATTTCGTTCTTTGATTCAGCAGTAAAGACGGATTTTCGCGCCATTGTTGCCGCGAGAATGAAATAGCCGACCAAGTAGGAGGCGGTCTGGTGTATCAAAGGTTCAGTAGTAAAGTTAACATGGATTTAAAGGACGAGTAATTGGAATCATTTGTTTTTCAATTATTTCCTAGTCATCCTAGTAAAAATATGCTTAAAATTATTTAGTTGCAATTTATTTCGTGCTCTCGACTTTTAAGTTGCTGATTCTATTCTCTCTCTAGTTTGTACAATAACTACAATCGTGCCATTTTGACTGATATAAGTACGAGATTATAGGTACGAGTATTTTTCCGGCTGTAAAACGTTGTTTTACAACCGAAAAAATTGAGACGCAACGTAGGTAACGTTGCATTTCGTCTATGAGGTTGAAACCAAACTGCATATATAGTATATAAGCAGATTTGAAAATGTCGCGTAGACATTCCGTTCAGCGGTGTGTTTTTTGAATTTTGAACGCCCTAGGAACGTATACGGAACTTTGACAGTGACAGTTATTTATTTCGATATTTTTCTTTTTAATTAACGTTCCATTTCACGATTTCCCGGTTGCAGTCTATGGTTTGTATTAAAATTGCCATGTCCAATACTAAAGTTTTGCGTGAAATGAAATGGCACTTCGAAAACCATTCGCCATATTTAATTTGATAGTTTTCTTTTAATTAACATTCCATTTCACGATTACTCCCGTTGGTTTCTTTTAAAATTACCATGTCCAATACTAAAGTTTTGCCTGAAATTAATAATTTTAAATAAATTTGGAGATAAAAAAGTCATCCGTGTAGATACGAGTAAGTATACTTTCGAGGCGTTCCAAGTTCAAAAAACGCACTCCAGAACCCCAAATAACTCAGCTTACAAATATAATCAAGACAGGAGTTTACCTGAGCTCACCCGATGAACATGAACAAGCAGTCAACTTACCTGGAAACAAAAGATAAATATGTTACACAATATATTTAGAAACGATCTACAGAATTGAACATGAATGAACATCACAGAAATAAGTTCTAGAGTCCTCTGAACAGTATACTTCTTGATTTATTTATAACATTTTCAAGAAATATTTTCTTAGAAGTGCACAATTTGCAAATTATGTATTAAGTATATAGGTATTCTCATTTACAGTAGTCATAAGGTTTGAAGACACGTCTCATTATGTGAATGTATTTGTTTATTTATTTTATTTATCGAGGCTTCACAATAACAACTACATTAATAAATACACTATGAAAACTTACGATATAGGTATTTGCTGGTTTTTGAAGAAAGCACAGCTTGCATTACAATTAAAAAAAGAAAGAATTATAAATTAGATATTTAGAATTACATAATCTTCTATAATCTAAAGTATTAAGTAATCTACAGAAAAAATAAAATAACATAATGGAATACAGGTTACACCATCTATTTGGCTATTTCGGCCACAGTATAGTTTAAAAAAGTGAATTTTCTTAAGCTATAGCTGTTATTATTGTACTTAAGGAAATCTTTTTTTTACTAGGGTTGCTAGGATTCTACTTCCGCTTCCTCATAATGCGGAAGTTCCGCAATATTTTGGGTTCCTCAACCGTTACCGCATCCCCATAAATAAAAATAAAAAATCCTCTTTCGCTATCGCTTCCTCAAAATTTAAGAGGAATTTATGAGGAATTTCACTGCGCATGTCACATGTCACATGCGTCGCGTTCTGTGTCCTAGTGTACGGTAGGCGGATTCACGCCATAAATTCGCTTATTTCTGACTTCTTCGTTTTCACAATGTTTTTCTTAAATAAAAAGCCAGTGATGTAAAATCAGTACATTCTAAAGAATCACAAAACAAAAATAATACAGGTAAAGTATTTTCTATAGAAATACGAGTAGGTATGTCCTGAGAATATTTTAAAAGTTTTGTTTTCAATCCCAGAGAAGTAGCTTTGTCTCAAGAACCGAATTCACTTAACTGTAGCTTACAGTACAGCTTTCTAGCACTTAAGATAACAATGAAAAGTGCTTAGTCTAGCGAGACGAAGGCAAATGGCACGTAAACTGAATGTAGTCTAGACTCCGACATTCCTAAGTTCTAGTATATGTAACTTCTGTACGTCTTTAGACTTTTAGAGCTTATTTGATCAAGTCACCTTTTTGTCCTAGCTCCTTAAATCACAGATATAGACGAATCTATCTCGAATTTATTTATGACTAATTTTTATTTTAGTTTACCTACAATATGTCATGTCTTATGTGGACACTGAAATTGAAGACATGACAATATATACAGAATTTAACTCCCCATTAAATCATTATTTTTAACTAGACTGTTAAATGATTGCAATAATTAATGATTTTAGATGTTGGTGTTAGGTTTCACATAAAAAAAAATTTGTTAAGTTTGCTATGTTGTAAAGCAACCGACTGTCCCGTGAAAAACCTCTTAAAATAAAAATCTTACCATTTAGCTAGAACATATATTTCTCAGCAATCAAAAATGCGAGTCTGGTTTCATTGTTTGAAATTTGGTGCAAAGATGATTTTGTAAAAAAAATATACAAACTTACCTACTTGTAAAAATGATTTTCCCGAATACTTAGAACTTAATGTCGACTACATTATTTATAGATTAATTTTGATTTAAGAATCCTTACTAATATTACAAATTGGAAAGTAATTAAGACATCGTGAATTATTTAATGTTAATAGGTATCTAAGTAGCGAAAAAAAATTTTTTCACTACTTTCACTTAGAGACTGTGGCTCTGTAGCGCGAAGGATATAGCCTACTATTTATCCCGAAAAATGAAATATACTCTTTCCTCGGGGATAGCACAAAAGTCAATGTTTTACGCGGGCGACGGTCGGGCAAAAATTAATTATCTATACCTATAGATAACTCATTCTATTATAATAATAAAATAAAAAATTGATTCGAACAAAGGTGATATAAGTATGTTTTTCCCTCCATCAATTCCCTAACAAACTTCCCGTACCATTTACCATCGGGTCTCGAGTGCAATCGTATCCTAATACATTTTCATTCCCAACTACAAATTTCCCCAAACCACAACATATGTCCATTTACAACCTTATTTGAAAGGAAATACGGTATTTTCTCGGTTAATAAATTAAGGTGAAGATTTCCCGCTGGAGTAAGCGTAGTTACTGAAATTCTGTAAATCTCGCAGGAATGTTAAAGCTGGAGGTTTAACCAGCATACGTATTTAAGAGTAGACAAGTTTAATATCTGGTACAAAGTATTTGCTTGGCATTTATTCTATACGAAAATATAACTTGATGTTACGGACTTCCGCGCCGCGGCAGTTCCCACTAGGAAACTTTAAAAGTAAAATTATGTTGCAAATACCGAACAGTAGTTATGACCCCACTATAACAATATTAGTATATACTTACTACGGGACTAATCGCGCACTAAAATTACGAGATAAATAATTACCTCCTCATCCCGACGTTTCAGTCTACTTGTGACCACGGTCGATGCAACTCGGCTGAAACGTCGGGATGAGGAGGTATTTATTTATCTCGTAATTTTAGTGCGCGATTAGTCCCGTAGTATATAATAATAATGTGTTCAAATCGCGAAAGTTTAAAAACTATAATTATATTAAGGACTCTAAGAACATAGCATGACTAAATTTTAACGCTGTTTTGTATGTTAGCTTATTGCTATCACACCGAATAAAGCGGTTGCAGCCATTTATATACCTTTCCTTTTATGTAGGTAAGTACCTACTCATTCAGTTTTGGTGGTTTTGTGGTCACAACAGTTTCAAGGTAATCGCCCTTCAGCAAGGCTATGTTCGAGGTAGTTCAAATATTTTTCTTTAATTGTGCAATTTCTTATGGAAATTAAACTATTTTATTTGTATAAATAATCGGCCAAGTGCGAGTCGGACTCGCGCACGAAGAGCTCCGTACCGTATGGAAGCCTTTATATTATATTTTAATATATCTATTTATTTTTAAATTGAATTATTATCTAAATATTGTGTGAATATTTCAAACATCTTCATGTTGCCATTATTAATATCGAGCGTAAAACGGCTAAAATTCAGGTTTATTGTATTGGAGCTCCCTTTAATTTTTTTTTCTGTTATTAGTATATTTGTTGTTATAGCGGCAACAGAAATACATCATCTGTAAAAAATTCAACGTTCTAGCTAGCTTCCTTCACGAGATCCAGCCTGGTGACAGACGGACAGACGAACAGACGGACGGACAGCGGAGTCTTAGCAATAAGGTAAAAACGGTTTTACCCTTGGGTACGGAACCCTAAAAACGGTAGTGTACAGTACGTATCAGATTCAAACAAACAACAATTAATGAATCTGGTACATCAGGATTGCGCTTGATGACACTCCGCTTACAATCGGCCCAGTTGGAAATACTACAGTGACTATCTTGCGTTTGTAATGATGATGATAAATTAGTATGTTATCTCAAGTAAAATCTACATCGCGGGCTCAAGTTAAAAATGAAAAATCATCGCGCCGTAGTCCATCGTCCATGTAAATCAATTTGTCATCGGCATTGACGTAGATGGACGAGCTCAGTGACGTCATTCATCAGGAAGATGTCACTGCGTCAGCACTTGAAATATTCCTGAAATATTAATGCAAAATTATGGACGACCTGGTCGTTCGGCCAATGCTACTTATTTATGTTTTTGCATATCCTACGTAGTGGAGATTTTTAAATTTAATTTGGGATGTAATTATTTAAAATATACATACTCGTAGCATTAACCCTCCCTGTGGACTCCAGCGGCTGTATCGTTTACGGGAGTGAAATTCGACTTCACTTTTTCCCCTGCTCGCGCCAGTTCTTCGCGCTATGAGAGCGAGTGAGAGGAAAAGCGGAGCTCAACGCCAGAACGTATAGACAATACGAAGACAGCTGTGGCATCATAGTGGGACTAATCATACCAATAGATTAGAAGAGAGAGACGCGGACTTTCAAACTCTTACACTAAAAGGTAGAGCAACCTATACGAGCTACTCCTATTATACCTACAGACAAACTGTACTGTACTGTACCAGCCTTTTTAATAGTCCACTGCAGGACGTAGGCCTACCCACGAAGGGTGTTTGGGCCATATCCACCACGCTGGCCCAGTGCGAGTTGGTGGATTCATACGCCATTGAATTTCTTCTACGGACGTTTGCAGGTTGCCTCACGATGTTTTCCTTCACCGAAAAGCCAGTGGTGTGAAATTCCGTACATAAATTCCAAAGAACTTATTGGTACGGGACCGGGGATTTGAACCCACGACCTCACGATTGTAAGTCGGGTGTCACTAACTCTAGACCACCATGGCTCTACACAACAGACACGGCTCTACACTTTACAGACAGACAAAAATCTTTATTTATAACCACAAAGCTAAATTAAACACTAAGTAAGTGTGTACAACACTTAAGACTAAATAAATGATTATAAACTGGCGGCCTTATCACCCACGGCGACTCCTTCAAGGCAACTATGCAAGAATATGAACTGACGAGAACAAGAAATAGTGGTCTAAACTAGATACATTATTAACATAGAAAACACCTAGGTAAAAAAATACTACTTAGACGTAAACTAATAAACTACCTAATCTATTATACTGATTATAGAACTTTTTAATCAAAGTATAGCACAAGTTTAACTAACGCTATATTTTAGTAGATAACAGCTACTATAGTTTCAATCGCAATTGGCAACCTTTTTTAAGGTTGGAGTACTAGCACGCGGGCTCGTCTCGCATAGCTCTCTCAAACTATAATAGCAGTTATCTAATTATCTACTAAAATAAAGCTTGAGTAACACCTGTGCTATACCTACGAGTACTTTAATTAAAATGTGCAAAAACTACGCTAGTTTCCATAGTCAAATATATGTAGAACTTTATTGAAAAATCAGGGTTTTCTTGAACTTGTAGCATCGCGCATCGTGCAAAACGCGCGCGCACGCTACGCCCTCCGCCGTGGAATGCCTGCACTACCAGCCGCGCGCGTTTCTTTATAGTGTGCGAGCAGCGTGAGCAGTATTATGTAACAGAGAAGACAAATCGTTTATACATACATATAGCTTCAGAACCTTAGTAAATGCACTCTCCAATTCAAGCTCAAACTGTTCTTTTATTTTCTGCTATAGAAGTCTAGTCCTCCATAAACTTGAGGGTTTTAAGACAGCGAATTTTAGAGAGCTTTAAAACCTTCCAATATTATAAATTCAGTCATGCCTTGAAAAAAGCCAGGTTAAGCCTTCCTTGTCAATGTCAACATAAGCTCATTATAATATGACTTAACTCTGTTGTTTACATCTCATTTTTACCTTCATTATTTCGCCCTTCAAGGAAGATTATTTCACAATATTTCCTAAACCATCTCGAGCGAAAAAAATCATACCTGCGTCACGTTTTTGGTGTAAATAAAACAAACCCAATAAAACATTGTTTTTAGATATTTACAATACAAAACACAAATAGTACAGAAGTTAAAAAGTTAATACGTGTAGAACAACATAGAAGCAAAGAAGATATAATAATACTACGTATAGAACGGCCACTCGTTACCCCCCACCCGTTTGAGTCTTCCTCACTTCCACCCCGCGTCAGGACTCGTCAAATTCACTCTGCGCGCGGGTTGTACAGGCCGGTGATTTCGACTACAAAAAATACAGACTTACAATGGGGAAGACGTGTGCTGTTTATGGCTGTTCTACAACAATTCGCGACAAGATATCATTTCATTATTTCCCTAAAGACAAAATAATGTACCTTATTTACTTTTAGTAGGTAGATAATATTGTTATAAAAATTATGTCATTCAAATTTAGTTCCTTTCTCTTGATAATTTGTTTCAAATAAAATAAATCGCTTACTTTTAGTTACAGTGCTGTTAAATTATTATGAATTCATTATACTTTATAAGCACTAGAATGATATTCATTTTTATAAATTTATTTCGCATCTAGCTCACTTCCGCATGAAAGTATGGCGGATCGGTCGTAAAGTACGCCAAGATAATTCTGCGCGCGGCCAAAATTGGGAACTAATTCAATGCTGATAGAGAATTCGTAATGCTACCAACATAACGTACGTAGCGCCGCTACTCGCGCGCATAATCTCTCGTTCGCTCGTCGTGCTGATCACAGATAGAGTTGCCATGGGCGTGAAAATACTAGTTATCATCGTAACGCAACTGTTACAGAATATCGGTATCGATATGCAATGTATTGTTTCGCGTTAACACATACATACCTAGTAGATAAGTGCTAATTTGTGTTTGTATATTTTCTGTAAATAAACGAACATGTATATAATATTGAGTTAATATGTACAGTCCTATAATTTGTAGTTATTTTTTCTACATAAATACTAATACTAAATATTTTTTCATACATAAAGAATTAGATTTTGTTAATCTCACAATAAATGACAAAGATAAACCTTGTCAAAGTCCGGGAATAGGGAGTTATACTTTTCTTTTTTATTTTTGCTTTTCGCGGAGATGATTTACATAAGACAAAATGTTTGGAACGTGCGTTGTACGGGCCCACGTCCGCGCCCGTCCTGAGCCCGCCCTGTCCTTAATCATACCTCAACGAGCTATATCATTAACAATTTTTAAATCATTGTTTTGAATAAATATTTAGTGCTACTTAATTGACATCAGAAAAAAATCGTGTCAAATATTATTTAATAATTATCTATCTAACGGAATAATTATATTTTTTTGTCATCAAGCCAATTATACCTTTTACAAAAAAATCTTCTAGACATTCTCAAACAATCTTTTTACTAAGATTTTTCCCAAAATATCAATATTTATTGAAAAAAACGACCTCTGCAAATATGCCTAAAATTCTGATATTATATTCTTATTTTATATATATTAAAAGTCGACAGAGACACCAAAAAAATACCGTTTAAAAATCTGGATTCTCATTACACAGGCACAAGACATGTACTGTACGTAGTATTATTATATCTTCTTTGATACATGTTAAGCTACTAAGAATATTGTGATAAACTTTTAGAACCTCCTTTTTTGCGTCAAGGGTTAAAAATATTTTTTTGCAATTATTCGGAAACATTTATTATAAAAACCAGCAACGATCCCGCAACCGCTATTTAACCAGTGAGGGGCCTCACTAGCGTAGGTGTATGAAATATGAAATTAGGGACTTCCCTCAGTTGGCCATCGGTCGGTGCGTTTAGCGCGTGATTTACTTAATCGTTAATTACTAGGTATATCTTTTGTTTAAATTATGGGAGGATTTTACAAATATACATAATCGTGTGTGTGCGTGTTCATATTACTGGATACTTCAACAATATGTGAGAAAATTAAGGGAATTTCGATTTCGTCACTGTGCCGTGTTTTGGTTATGTTCTACGTAGGTAAATGAGTGATTTCATCGAAATAAGTGTATGTACGATTGTATGTGAAACCTGCAGCGGCTAGTACATCGTATCAGTACTCACAAAACTTCTTGGTAAGTCAGAATTACAATTCATACGGTCGACATGGGTCGTTGACAACCATAGGCGTTCTACACACAAATACCCGTGTAGCGTTCGTGCGTATGTGTAGTGTCTGTGAGTAAAATGTACTGTTGTGTGCGTAAGACAGCAGATTTTGTATGAAGAATCGCGGAGTGTCCGGGCTGTGATAGAAGTTCTAGCAGGTACAATTTAAATACGCGGTCAAGGATAGCGCACATAGACAGTGATGTCTATGACAGACATCTTTCACAATCTCGATTGCAAGACATTTAAGGAATTGCCAATCTTGGATTTAGATTTATATCATGATTTAAACTCGTAAACGTCAGGTATTCGTGCAGAGTGAAGAAAAGTTATTTAGATTCACCACTTCGTTACGAGCACGTTTACTACAGCATGAGTTATAGTAGGGCGTAGTTATTTTTGTCCCTTCGACTGGTAAGGCCAAATTTTGTGGTTAGAAACTTCAAACATTAGAAACTTGTTTGATCGTTTTGACAGTTATTACTCAAAATTTTCACGCATTTCTGTAGTGGGACTCGCCTTAATTCAGGCGTTAAGGTTCTACCGATTTTTATTCTGAATAAGTATTTTTGACCGACGAAACGGAGGAAGTACGACGCGTATTTTTATTATTTTGACGTGACAACGTCTTATAAATTGGTTTGCCGGGTGACACTTCAAGAAACTGCGTTACGCTCCGCTCACGTTATGCGCTCACAATGAGAGCGAGTGAGAGGCACGCGTCCCTTCCACTCGGGCATGGTTAGCCCGCCTAAGAGCGAGAGAGACAGACATTTTCATCCTTCTTCCTACTATACGAATGAATATTCACATTAAAATTATTTTACCACTCAAAGTCGTTGTCACGTAAAACTTTCGCCCGTATACCGACTTTACAGGCAACCAATTATTTTTTATGTATTATCACGCATAACTTTTTACATAGTAGTGCGATTTCAATAACTATTTTTTTTTATTTGAACGAATATACTTTAAAATTGGTCTCATTTAAATTTTATCGAAATCGGCAAAGCCATTTTTGATAAATTAACAATAATGTGAAAAATGCTACATCGATCCGTGCGAACTATTCGCGAATTCTGTACACGATTGAAGTCGGTAATGCCATTTTTTGCAAAAAAAAATATTATAATCAAGTATGAACTCTACTTCTGTACTCTCTCCGTTCTGTGCCAATAATGTTACTCGTATGTATCTGACGTAATATTTACCTTGCATATAATAGGTTTCCCGGAATACCTGCATGGAAATACCGCGCCTGATTGATGTAGATGCCAAAGTAAATAGGCCTCTAGATCTCGGTGTTGCCAGAAGTTAAACGTGCATTTCTACGTTACGGATAATGTAATTAACACATTTTGGGTATGTTTTAAGTTAAGAATAATTAAATAGGAAATAGCTAAGTTTGATAAGTTCCTATTGGTGCAAGCAAGACAGAGTTTAACCGTTTTAGGAATGAGACAGGTATGTTTATAGTATTAAGTGCCTGGCAGAGAAAGCTTCCGGCAATAAGGCCGCTTTGTGTTACACTAGCATAAGTACCTATTTCTAGTATTATTTTTTCTATTTCTAGTACCTATTAAGTTCTTATTGGTGCAAGCAAGACAGAGTTTAACCCTTTTAGGAATGAGAAAGGTATGTTTATAGTATTAAGTGCCTGGCAGAGAAAGCTTCTGGGGATAAGGCCGCTTTGTGTTACACTAGCATAAGTACCTATTTCTAGTATTAGCCCCTGATTCTGTAGGGTTTATCTACTTTGATTTTACATACTTATCAATACACGAAAATATTTAGCATTGATCAATTTTCCAAATATAATTTCCGATTTAGCTACTAGATTACATTAATACAACCTGGTAACACTGGCATTACAATAAGCAAATAGTGAGAGCTAATGCGCTCAGCGTGCTTGGGATACTGAGCATGGGCTTTATTGTATAGGCGTAGTTGCAATGGTCTTGGAGTAAAATCTTTGGTTGTTTTTCTAGACGTCGAACAGAAATTTCGTCGTAGAGTCATCGCACTTCAATGTTTAGTATAGATAGGTATGACCAATAATTATTATGTTGCACTTACTTATGGACCATTATTATAAGGAGACCAACCCTGAAATCACAAAAAAATCGGCTAAAAGTTATGGTTACACTTAAATATCGTTGGTTTTAAAATATGCCCGTGTACATAATGTTATACATTGTGAATAAACGTGGTAGCAATGGTATTCGCGTCGGTACTTCCTTGTATTGAGTGAGAAAGTTGGTGTAATAAAAAGCAGAATGAAACATGAAACAGATTGTCATCAAACTTACACATAAATCCATTAGCTTTGATGGTCATCAAACTTATACATTATGGCCCATTGTTTTTGATGTTGTTCTGGAATAAACTTTAGAAAAATGGCGTCTGGTGCTGATACCATCGATAAATTTTATTTCAAAAAAGCATGTAAGTACGCAATTACGTACGTTATGCAATTACCTACTCCGGCAATTATGAACCAATTTTGATAATTCTTATAATGGCTGTTAGAACATACTTCAGAGGTGAAATGAAATATTATCGAAATCGGTTGAGTTTTTTTCCAAGAAATCTGCAATAAATACTCTAAAACGGCATCTACGTCGGTTCGAGCGAACTATTTGAATTTTATAGGTACGTACGTAGTTTTTAGGCGAATATTGATTACTTATAGGTATGTACCTCCCTACATTTTTTGACCCTATAACAAAAATTTTGCGGTTTTATATTTCTCGAACCAAACCAAAAATTGTAACAATTACTTATACTTATATCTCCCCAAAGATTTGCCACTATTTCACACAGGGATGATGTACAACCGAGCGTGGCGTCCAATCCACTACTTCCACAGATAAAAATGGAGTGCAAACCCTGTTTTATGGCTCGAAAGCGGCAAATGTCCCGGAAACCCTGGCCGGAAAGTAGGGGGTGAGATTAGGGGTGTTATTGAATTACGTCCTCAGGGTTCTATTGTTTTGGCGAAATATCTTTGAGTTCACAGGCTGTTAAGGGAAAGGGACTCTTTGCTGTTATAGATGGAATTTGATAAGTGCCAAAAGCAGGGCCCTGATTTCTTGTTGAAATAACGAAATGTAACTTGCGAAGTAATTTTGTTTCGTTTGGAATAATGTGTTTATGTTAATTATGTTGTTTTTAAACTTTCGCGATTTGAACACATTTTTATTATATACTACGGGAGTTAGTCTTAGTAACTCCCGTAGTACATCGTATCAAAACTTTAAAACTTTAATTTAAATTATTTTAACAATATGTTTGTACGGAACCCTCGATGTGCGAGCCTGACTCGCACTTGTCCGGTTTTTTTTTATTGGAAATAATATACTTCGAAATTGGTCCCATTTAAATTTTATCGAAATTGGCAGAGCCATTTTTGATAAATCAACAATAATGTGAAAAATGTTACATCGATCTGTGCATAATATTTGCGTTCTAGCGATGCGCCCCGGCTTCGCACAGGTATATTATACACATAAACATTTCTCTTGAATTACTCTATCTATTAAAACAAATTGCATCAAAATCCGTTGCGTAGTTTTAAAGATATAAGCATACATGGGGACAGACAGCGGAAAGCGACGTTGTTTTATACTATGTAATGATTCTGTACACGGGTGAAGTCGGTCATGCTATTTTTTGCAAAAAAATATTCAGAATGTAAAATCCGTTCTCTTACACTTGTAAGTTATCACATTCATTTTCTCTTAGTACATCTAACGTAAATTTACTTACTAGGAGAAAATGAATCTTGCCATCCCACGAGCAAAGAACTGAATTTATTTTATCTGAAAGCGTTTTACTTCGACTCAGCGGATTTGCAGAGACGTATTGGATGCAAATTAAGTAGATACACCAAATAGAATTGAACAGTGAAATGGAATGCAAATACATTATTAATTTTGTGTATTTGTTTGGATTCAGACGGCTGCTGGTTTGCGATAGGGTGAAACTTTTTGCTTATAACCTCTAAATTCACTTTCTCACTTTTGTAAAAGCATTTTGTGAAATAAAAAATCGACAGCATTGAATGTTGATGTTTATTTTTATTGGATGAGTCGAATAGGTATATAGTTATAGTTTAGTGGTAGAGTTCATTATTTTAAGGATCTTTTTATGCCGAGCCAGAAAAAAGTATTAGACTAAAATACTTTTTTCTGGCTTTTGAACATAAAGAAGTATATTGGCAGCTCTGAATTTTATACCTCGATTTATTTATATTGGAGTATTAGAAAATTTGGCATAATATAATGTTATGATACATTATTTTTTTATTTTATTTTTTTCATCATAGATTACAGCAACATTTTAGAGGACATTACAGCTTTAACCAATTGTATCAATTGTGAGCTCTTTAGTTAAGCAGAGATAAATATAGAGAATCATTGAAACCTATTTGATCCAACTATTGGCATAATTTAGTTTCACTGTTATTTTGTCAGTTACTACACTCGTTATGAAGAATATATAAATACTGACTAATAATTTTAAATTATGATTGGCAAACTGCCAAAATAAACTCGATTTGTAAGATATTGTACCCATCCAAAGTTCCATGGATAAAATCTTAAGTTCCTCTTATACCGAAATACGAGTATTATGCACGTGAGATGCAAATTTTTAACGCCTCGGGCTCTTGACTGCCTGACGAGACGAAAGATTGTATATTCATAACGCGCTCGAAAACGCGATAGAATCTTCGGGTTTTCGAACTTTTTGCAAGCGATACACCTCAGTGACGTACAAATTAAGTTACATGCAAGTTTATGTTACTGACAAGTTGTAAAATTCCTCGTAAAATAGTTTAGTAAAATATTTGATTTGAATGGAATTCTATTCTCGCAGCAACGAAAATTGTAAGCACATAATAAGCCCGATTATAGAGGCGCCAGCGTAAATTTAATAGCAACGTAAATAGTAGATTGTATCATATGGGAGCAAAATAATATTTTTACGGCGAGGGCGACTTTTTGAATCCAGAGCGAAGTGAGGGATTCTTTAGTAGAATCCTGAACGTAGCGAGGGATTCAAATTACACACATAGTGCAGGCATTAATAATAATGCCTGTACTATGGCATTATGCAGGTTCGTGCAATGGAGCTGGTTTACATCCATAAGGTTAAAGCCCCGTAAGACGTACACAGCATTAAGCTCAGGAATCAAGATTTACGATTGTGCAGCTCAAATGCCGGTAACTGTAAATGTAACATGTAGCTTCTAGCAGTAAATAAGCTGGTATTGAGTTGAATTCCAGTGTAATGTCAATGCATTTTACTAATCCATCCATCAGTCTCTGCTGGACATAGGCCTTCCCTATAAATCTCCAATAAGACCGCTTGGTAGCGGCTTACATCCAGCGCGATCCTACGGTCTTAAAGAGGTCATCCGTACACCTTGTAGGTGGACGTCCTACGCTGCGCTTGCCGGTACGTGGTCTCCACACAAGAACATTTCGACCCTATCGGTCATCAGACCTCCGTTTTATGAGCCCTGCCCACTGCCACTAAGTCTTTCACTAATAGAAAGACATATGTGGGGTAACAAGAATTTTTAGAACCTGTTGTCAAATATTTTTTGGCCAACAAAACCATACCACGTAAAATGTACATAAATACATGCAACATAGTTACAGTAAAAATGTAAAATCACATGTCGAAGTCGGTTTATTTATTCAGTAGGTACTTATCTATCGGAGCATCAAAGTTGGATAGATACGCCACTAGTGGTTCTTAAAACAGAATATAACGCTCTACAAAACTGAGCAAAACCGTAATCACCTGATTATTGCTATCCTAAGGCTAATATACATTGGATATTTCTTCGATATCACTGTACTGTACTATACATATCAAATTATAAGATTATTCTTCAAATTCATCACAATTTTCAGTCTTAACTTATGTAAAACAGGCATTGAAAACTCTATATCTTTACACTGTGGAAATAGGTTGCATTTTCCAAACACCACATTACTGCGGCAACTGCATCGCTGAAATTACACAATCTGGCATTCTATCCTGCTCCCACCTGTTGCGTTTCAAAGTAAACTGAAAGAGACAGTGAAGGGAGATTATTGGATTCACCTCTAGGTAATATTTCAAGATATGAAGGTGGAATCTCTGGCTTTTCGTAAGATAAATAATGGCGATGTTATATTGTCTTCATAGCGATTTCCTTTTGTTCCACTTTGTGAAATTGCAGTAATTCTTTTTTGTTTACTTTGTAGCTTTGTTCGGAGAATTTAATAAGATTTTTCACTCGTAGAGCTCTTTTAAAAAGCTCGTTAAACGCTTCGCTATGTATCGGACTTTTTTCAGATTAGATAAGTTAAATAACCTATCATTTAGTCTTTTTTTTTTTAATGACTAAGAGCCGTTGGCCTCTGAGGCCTCTACAGCTTACCGGGCATGGGTGAGCGCAGAAGGCGGCTGAACCCCAAGATTGGGTTAAAGGGTGACTAACGCAAGGGCACCTAAGAAGGTACGGACCTCGGCTTGGGCCGTCACCCGGCGGGGGAGATCAAACTTGCCCGGGCACCCCAGAAGAGGAGTGGCCTGTGGCCCTAATAGGTTGAGCTGTTTGATTATTTGGAGAGAATCTAACCGATCTTCTAACAGATCCTGAGGGTCCTCGACCTCGCCGGCGGGGTCGGTGTCTGACTGTGTGCCTTTGGTAACCGGCGACTATACCAAATACGGAATACTTCCTGTTGCAGGGAGCTGTCGGATCGGCCATTTAGTCTTGGTCTCTTGAGTCCTATTAATAAACTCCAAGTAGCCCAACGAGCTATATAGAGGGCTATGCTCGGAGTCTATCTGGGAGATCGAATCAGAAATGAGGAGATCCGCAGAAGAACCAAAGTTACCGATATAGTCCAACAGATTGACGAGTTGAAATGACAATGGGCAGGGCACATAGCGCGAAGGACTGATGCCCGATAGGGTCAAAGAGTTCAGTAGAGACCATATACCGGCAAACGCAGCGTAAGACGTCCAAACACAAGGTGGACGGATGACGTAACTAAGTTCGCAGCATTGCGTTGGATGCAAGCTGCTTCGAACCGGTCTTATTAGAGATCCATAGGAGAAGCCTATGTCCAGCAGTAGACGTCCTATGGCTGATGGATGGATGGAACTTATCATTGATAAGTACAAATTGTGCGCCGCAATCCGAAGCCAATACTATAGCTACAATTTTACACCACAAGATTAACTAGGTATGTCTCAGAATAACGAGTGCCTTGATTAGCTGTGCTGAGTTTCGACCTGAGGGATCAAATATTTAGAGTGGGGCTGACCTGGGTCAAATAATATAATTATGTTCTGATGAAGTTATTATCAAATTGGTAAACTTCGGCGCGGACAGTTTTCGGATAGGAGACCGCGAGTGGAATTTATAACTGAGCGCTTTCGTAGCTCGTATGACACATAAAATTGTGGGTCCCGGTTATTTTAACCCTTTAGTTATGTCAGAGGCCTTAAAGCGGCTTAAGAACTGACACCAGGGTTAGTCATTCAGCTTACACGAACTTTACTTAAACTTTTAAATTGATAATATCTCATAAACAATGATATAATGCCCAATTTTAAAGAAAGGCGCTGTCGTAAATTTAATAGCTACGTCAAATAGTGTTCTCTTCATCAAATGCATATAGTGAAAAAGAAACAGGGCTACTAATAAATCGCTATTATAATTATGATGGCGCCTCTAAAATTGGGCCTATTATGTTATGTATACAGGTAAAAATAAACAGAATAATTAGCAGAATAAATTTAAAAAAATATGCATAATTTTAAACAAGACTCTCAGTGTTGCGTTCGCACGAAATTTCCCATTAAATAAGTTTGTAGATATCTGAGTCTATTTAGTCGTTGTCCAGTCCGATGCCTCGAATTTATGCATGACAGAGTACCTACACGATAATGATACGTATTAAGAACTTTATTCCATTCATTTAATGGTAGATTAAACACAAATCTGAGTTTGGTCTCACAAAGGACTACCGTGATAATATCTTTTTTCAAAAATGGCATGACCTACTTCACCCGTGTACAGAATTCGCGAATATTTCGCACGGATCGATGTAGCATTTTTCACATTTTTGTCGATTTATCAAAAATAGCCCGGTCGATTTCGATAAAATCTAAAAAGGACTAATTCCGTAGTATATTCTTTTCAAAGAAAAGAATGATCGAAATCGGAACACTACGTAAAAAGTTAAGTGTGGTTAAAGATAAAAAAATGTCGTCGAATTTAGTACAAAGTAGTATTTAGTCAAAAAGAAGATTTCTATGGAGTCTTACACATTTAGCCGGAAACATACTATCGGACGCAGCTGACGGACGCGACTGACAGCCGCGACTTAGCAATGTGCACAGTCTTAAAACATCCAGTGTGCCAGATCGCTCTCGGACGTCCGAACGCTCAATGTCGTCCGAAGGTGACGTCCGCGACTTATGTCCGATAGTGTGCACGGCTCAGTGTACTTTCATAGTCTAGATACCTATCAGTCGCGTCTGTAAGCCGCGTCCGATAGTATGTTTCCAGCTTTATAGTTTTTAAAATAAGCCACGCCACGTAAAATTACAAGTAACATTTTGCGCATTGCCTGACACCAAACAATTGCAATATTACGTAACGTTTTCTAATCTATGATTTCCTGTCAATAGGAAATCAAGTGCTTGGAGTATGATTTCCACGGAGCTTAAATAAAGACAAAGATATCTAACAGCTAGACCCAGAAGCCCAGAACGCCCAAATATCGGCCTGGGCGAGAATCGAAATTGGAACTCCCTGCATTGAAGGTGGGCATACCAATCAATAGGCATTTAAGTCAATTTAAGGCAATTAGTCCGTTTGGTAGACTATGAAAAAATATTAAACACGTATTTTTTCTTTTGTTGATTAAACAAAAATTAATGAAGATATAGTCCGTCAAAGTTCCGCGTGACGTCACAAGTGCCATACAATAAATGTATAGACTTCTGTAAGAGAGGTGACGTCACGTCACGACCCCCACTCCCAAACTTTGACAAGGTTTATCTTTGTGATTTATTGTTTGATCAACAAATAAAAAATTCGTGTCCAATATTTTTTGATTATCTAACACACGGACTAAATTATAGTTTTTTTTACCCAGTCTATTACCCAACTCCGACCAACTAGGTCCACAACCTTAACTTTATCTGGAGACTCATCAAATCAATGTATGTTGAAAAAATGCCGAGCCGATGTATGTATGTTAAAATTTCGACTGCCTCGGTGGCTCAGTGGTTAGTGACCCTGACTTCTGGATCAAAGACGCGTGGGTTCGATTCCCACCAGGGCAAGCATTTTTGTGATGAACATAGGTGTTTGCTCTGTGTCTGGGTGTTATTTAGGTACTATCTATATAAGTATGTATTTAAAAATATGTATATGTAGTATATTCAGTCTCTGGCAGCCATATCACAAGCTTTGCTTAGTTTGGGGTCAGAGACCGTGTGTGAGATGTCCCCCAATATTTATTTATTTATTTATTTACCTTGACTTGTGTCAAGTCCACCGGCTGCATCAACACGAGTTCCAACATTTTGCACAATTCCAGCACGGATAGTACGATTCGAGTCTTCATTTGTTCACTTTTTCTTCACCACTAGGCCTGGGTAAAGCCATCTGAGTTATCTTCGATTTCCACACAAATTAAATTAACAGTTTGTTTACTGACTGACTCTAAATTCGCAACACCGCTTTGAGATTTTGGAAAAGATTAAGTAAAAATTAACACAGTGTAAATTTATTAAAAAGTTGAGGGCACAAGACCACGCGGAAGGTCGCCCATGAGATGGACCGATCAGATCAAGTCTGCTGTGGGTAGGTCCGTGCATGAGTGTACCCGATTGACGTTCCATAGAGAGAGAGATGGCGAGACATCGTGAGGCGCATTACATCTGCCCCTACAAATAATAATACTACTTGATGACCACGACCGCTCTGTCAAGAGCGCAACGATCAATTACCAACAAATGAAATAACTATCTTTGTCTATTTTCCTGCAAGTTCTGTGACAGTTTGCCTTGTCAGATATCAATTAGGTATTTAGCTTTTTTATTACGAAGCGACTCTCTGATGGGCCACTGTGGTGATCTTTTTCTCTCATCGAATCATAATGACTTACGGTGCTTTAGCACACTAAAGTTGAGCTAGTAGATAAGCCAGACCCAAAGTAAGTTCTGATTTTGGTTTTCTATTATAAGACGTCACTCTTAGCAGCAGTTCATCTGCCACCAGAGTTCACACTAAACTAGATATTTTAATTTTAATCTTTAAAACAATTTCAGTATTTTGCACTCGATATTTATGATCGCTATGTTCAATTAGTTTAAAATTGTACATCATTTCACAATGCCCATCAAACTAATTCGTTTCGGTAATTGGTAATCATTCTAGCACTGCAAATTTTGTATGTAAATTAGTTTTTTCAAAGTATGCGGGTATTATACCTATGTATTCTCTATCTAAAATATTTTAGAGCACACAATAACTTGAGTATCTGCGCAATACTATTCAAAGAAATTTTCACAAAATTATTTGTTCACATATTTTTGCAAACAATTGTTTCACGTCGAATTTCGCAACAGTGTCTCACTAAATTAACATTTATAAAGCAGCTTTAAACCGGACTGCACATCAAACATTTTGTTTCTACCGAGTTAATTCTGAAGTCGTAAACCAGGAATAATGTTCTTTACATTTTAACCGTCAACTTGATATGCTAAATTACACTTTACCACAGTTTTGAAAACACTAAAACATAACTAATTAAAACACCTTTAGTCCATACTAAATTTGAATTATTTTATTCAAAATTAGCTACAAAATTACACGAATTTCGTATGCTCTGAACAACAGTTTCACAGATACTGGCCACTGTTGACTTTGTTCGTTTAACCTATTTGAAATTCTACAAGATCTCTAATGCGATCCTTGTGGGAGATGTCTGTCAATCAGCGATACCCTTGATGTTTCAATTTAGAAATTGATTCGGGATGTGGATATTTATGGACGATCGAGATTAAATTTATCACTGTTCCACATATTAGTTATGTCGGTAGAGTGACAGTGAGGGAGATTATATGGAATGGTTGGAAGTTTGATCGTGAGTCATGACGTTTGAAGTGATGAGAGTTTTCAACGGGTTACGGGAAACAAAAAAAATAAACAGCTAAACAAAACAGCAATGTAAACATTGTAGAAAATAAGTAATAAAGTATGAAAATATTTAAGTGATTTTATCCGCTACCTCTAGATTTTATTATTTAATTAAATCTTCTTTTTGGAATCTGAAAAGCTACACAACTTAGCAAAATAAGTTGAGTGTAAATAAATTCTAATGTTTTTGAAAACTTTACACAAAAAGTGTCAAACTTTTCAAGCTCAACAAAATTAACCCAAGTTGAAGGAGATGCCATTATTCCATTGATTTTTTTAGATTTACTACCTTAGAAACTCTTTCTGTAATAATATTTTATACTCTATAACATTTAATTTGATCTCTGCGACAGTGACATTGACATAGAAGATTGACGTTTTTAGAGTTGGGATAATGGTGGAAAAAATCGATTTTCAAACAATGTTGTAATGAAATCGAAAGAGTAGTTGAAGGTGAGAAATTGGATTTTTTTTACTTACTATTATTTAAGATCAAGTATCTATGTAAATAATGTTATGATATTAATTAAATAAGTTATAATAAAACATAATAATGTTACGATAGTATATATCGTTTTTTTTTTCACTATTATCGATGCTAATGTAACATATAATTGGGTTTAATTTAATTACTCATGTAAAAAATGTTATAAAATTAAAATATACAATAAGAATAATGTTAAATTAAGTTTTATTTAAAATATCGTTGGTATAAACTATCGATATTTTAAATAAAACTATCTAAAACTCTGTGGTCACGATCATTCGTCGCCCATCACTAATCGGCATGCCCATAAAGTATGACATTGACAGGTACTATCTGTACTATTAAGAAATTCAGGACTTCATAGGCGTGATTTTTCTGACAGCTGTCGCAGAGATCAAGTTAAATTTTATAGAGTATAGTATTTATGTATAAACTAAATTCGGTGATAATTTGATCTAAATTAAACAAGAAAGAACATGACATACTTATTGTTCGTCTAGAAATTTTAATGAACAATTTGTGACAATAACCATCGGAATACTAATACACTAGCACAACTAGAATACTAATAAATAATTAAGTATTCAATTATTCAAGGAAACAAAAGTAGAACGTTTTTTATTTTGAGTTCAACAGAATAATAACCCAGTTCCATACAAGACAAGTGCACCCGCGGGATTCTTGTAGTCGTCGTCCATTATTAAAATAGTAACACGGGATCTAAAAAGGTGTGCGCACTTAATAAATATTTAGATTCAGATATTTGGTTCAGTGGCTGGAAACATTTTTCGTACTTACCTAACCGTAAAGTTTTTTTCTTTTTGGTTTAATCTAACAGAGATAATATGTATTTTTTATGCAAATACACGCGGTAACATACTGAAATATTTATATGAACAATATAAGATTAAAAACACGTGGACTAAATAAAATGAAAATTAAATCAAATTTATTTAACTATAGTTTAGTTAAGCCTGATTAAGAGGCGCCATCGTAATTATAATAGCTAAATAGCATAGTTCTGTTTCTTTTTCACTTTAAGCAATCGATAGAGAGAACGCTTTTTACGTTGTTGTTAGATTTACGCTGGCGCCTTTATAATCGGGCTTTTCTAATAAAATTATTGCTTCGATCTTTGGTATTCATGAGTATACAAAATGGTAGCGATGCGTAAAAATAATAAACAGCTATCAAACAGGCAAAACTATATCAAAATCGATCGTTTCGTTTAGAAACTACGATGCCACCTCAAATGTATCATCATTTTATCTGATATCTATTGAACTGCTTGAACTGCAAAAAATGCATGCCACTGCTGACTGATTTTTCCTGGGGAGGAAAATACAAAAAAAATTATGAAAGAATCGAATGCCGTACGGGGACTGCTATAATGATTTCTTGCCGCTTGTGATACACTATTTTTAAAAACTTTTTTCTAATGGCAGGGCCGGAACCATGATGCCAAATTTGGATTTACATGGTCGTTGTCGCGTCATTTGTACACTAAGCCCGATAACAGAGGCGCCATCGTAATTATATTAGCTAAATAGCTTAGTTCTCTTTCTTTTTCACTTTAGACATTCGCGAGAACGCTTTTTACGTTGCTATTAAATTTATGCTGGCACCTCTGTAATCGAGCTTACTGTATCACTATAAATATGAAGCAATGTCGGGTTTTTTGTCTCGCGATGTGCCCACGTCGATCTTTATTACTAAACTAAATACACAACAGATTGCAATGTAGTTTTCAAAATCTTTTAGAATATTCCTTCAGAGAAAATGATAGCTACGAGTAAATAATTCAATAGTATGTATATAGTTGAATGGCGAACGACCTACTGTACTATACCAACCTTCTTAATAGTCCACTGCAGGACGTATGCCTATCCACGAAGGGTAATTAGGCCAAATCCACCACGCTGGTTCCATCCCATCCCAGTGCGGGTCGGTGAATTCACATACGCCATCAGATTTTTTCTACGGACGTATGCCTTCACGTTGCTTTCCTTCACCGGAAAGCTAGTGGTGAGTAAATCCGTAAATAAAATTCAAAGAACTCATTGGTACGGGCCCGGGATTTGAACACACGACCTCACGATTGTAAGTCAAAAACACTAACCACCATTTCTGTTAAAAAATAAATTATTTAATAAATTTATTTTTTAACTATCTTTAAAGAATAAAGTTAAAACCATAATGTAGTGTAAACTCCATATTACAGATAGATGACTCTAGTAGAAAATTAATCACGGATCAAACTTCGAATCGCTACGAGTAGCTTCGCCTTATAAACATAAATACGAAACTGGCATACTAATGCAAATTTATTTTCCATAAAGACGTGAAGTAAGTACGCATCCGTAAATCAACTTTGCTTATAAAATGTTTGTGCGGCGATGCTGTAGTACGTCTCGAAATAGACCACCTTGTACATACTTGAGTTTTACAAACGCGTGAGTAGATAGGTAGGAGTGATTTGGTTTGATTGATAGATGTCGAGATAAAAATAAAAGACGACTCTTGTGTCGTAGTTGGCAACACAGCCTTCTGCTTCGATGCAGTACCCCACAGAGATACCAGAGGGATAACGTGGTCCATCGAGAAGAAAATGAAAGAGATTCAATGATTTAATATGGCATGAGTTAGAAAGAGACATAAAAATATCGCGATTCAGTGGCTAGTTGCCGTGTTTTTGTCTCAATAGTGACAAATATATATACAAACATTCAATACCATATTTGACAGTTTTGACAGCGCTGAGCCAGATTTTCCATACATTTTTGTGGTTGAGAAATGCCTCAAGCGACAACTGTCTAGTTGTAATAGCTCTGTGCAGTACACTAGCATGACAAGGAAATAGAAGCGCCATATAGTATCAGCGTAATTTTTGAGGGGGTGAAAACCAATACGCCCCGGTTTCGCTGGATTTTTGCATTAATTTTTGCATTTGCACAAAAATTTATACAAAATTGGTATTACCACTTTTTGCCAAATTTTATGGATGAGTGCAATTCATGTGCATAAATAACAAATGCCAAATGCGCACGCCTAGCCCGGAGCCCTATTTCGGAGTGTCCCGCCGCAGGAGACCCCTCTCCGACCACACAGCGCTGGACGCTGTGACGTCATCGGCAGCACTCGAAGTACCACCTCTCTAACACATAATTTTTTTTTCTTTTCTCAACCTATGCTGTCCCACTTCTGGGCAAAGGTCTCCCCCATTTCCTTATACTGCATCGAAGCAGAAGGCTGTGTTGCCAACTACGTCACAAGAGTCGTCTTTTATTTTTATCTCGACATCTATCAATCAAACCAAACACATAATAATATTATTAAATAATTATAATATTATTTTGGCACAGTATTTCAAATCAAAGAGCTCGCCGTAAGTAGAGCATTATTACTAAGCCCCATTCCCATTTCGTGGGAGTCGTTATGAGCCATCTGCTCGCTGGTACTTAGCTTATTATTTATCTTTGGCTATATTATTCAATACACGACTTAGGCAGACCCACCTTTATTCATAATTATCGTTTCAACTGCTGGATATAGGACCCTTATCTGCTTTTTGTCCGACTAACCGGAGGAGGTACTCAATTCGACGCGTATATATTTTTTTATGTAGGTATGTATAACCACGCATAACTTTAGTTGTCCGATTTCAATTCTTTTTTATTGTAAATTTTATTCGGAATTGGTCCCATTTAAATTTTGATATCGGCTGAGCCATTTTTAATAAATCAAAAATAATGTGAAAAATACTACATTGATCCGTGCGAATTATTCGCAAATTTTGTACATGGGTGAAGTCGGTCATATTATCGGGCTATTCTTTGCAAAAAATAATCTTGTAATTCAGAGTCTACTGTACACCTAGCAGGTTAGCTTTGTAGCATTTATAGTATTACAGACACCTAGTACTTACACTACTAAAATAATCGGCCAAGAGTGAGTTGGACTCACGCTCAAAGGTTTCCGTACCGCGTTCCGTACCTTTAGCCCCAATTCTCGTGACATTATTAATAGAGAGCAAAAAAAAATTACTCCTAAAAATGACGTTTGTTGTATGGGAGCCACCGTTAAATATTTATTTTATTCTGTTTTTAGTATTTGTTATTATAGTGGCAACAGAAATACATCATTTGTGACGATTTCAGCAGTCTATTATAATGAGCGCCACACAAATTGAAATATGGGAAGTTAGCCGCAGAGAGCTGCGCTAACGCCAAAATATAAACGTTAGCGGGTGCCAGAGAGACGAGACGCCGGCGCACACCCGCCCGCCGACCTCGTGCCTCCCGCGCGCTCTCTACGCCCGAGCTCACTACTTCGCCATTTGTATAGGCATTGTGCACACATGCGCAATAATTAGCGAATCACGGCGAAGTGTCATCTGCGGCTAACTTCCCATCTTTCAATTTGTGTGGCGCTCAGTTTAGCTATCACGGTTCATGAGATACACCCTGGTGACAGACAGACAGACGAACAGCGGATTCTTAGTAATAAGGTCCCGTTTTTTACCACCCAATGGGTAACGGAACCCTAAAAACTCGAAATAAAAATTAAAAAATGATAATATTTAGAAATATAATCTCTACCGCTACGTTCCCGCACTTAGTCGATTTACTGAAACAAACGTTTCTAAAGTCAGCCAACCTTTTATCACGAAAGGACTGTAAAAAAGTTTTATAGCCAAAATACTTAGGTGGATTACGCATCTACCTAACTCGTGCTAAGTTCGAGACTACACTAAAAAAGCGAAGCGAAGCTAGGCGGCGCATTAATTAATTATTATCTGCAAGTGTATTAATTATTTAATAGCGAGAAACGAAAAACAGTTGTGAGCGGAACGAAACTGCTTGGTTCTTTGCCAAGCAAATATGACATTTCTGCAATAGTTTTACATTCAGAAGGACTAAAGTAATAGAAACCTTGCTAACGTTTAATTAAAGTACATAAAACACAGTTTCGATCGAACTTGGCGATCTTTTTCAAGATTGGAGGACGGAGTATGCGATCGAAACTATAGTAGCAGTTATCTACTATATTAAGCGTGAGTAACTCCTGTGTTACACCTTAATTAAAAGGTCCAAAAACAACACTAGTATTCATAAGCAAATTGCTAAATTTTACTTAAATAAAAACTACGTTACTGCTGTCTTATTCATATCTGGTTAATTATAGAGGTTACGCGAGAGTGTGCAACAAAAAAAACGCATTGTCTGTCATAATGTCTGACATAATGGTTGACATTTGGTGTACTTTGTCTTTTGCGATATGATCGTCCCTCTAGTTCCATCATGATCATTTTACCTTCCTACTTTCTACCTCCTTGAATTTGGGCAGCCGAGATAGTTCAATTATAGTTTGTGACACCTTTCGAAATCACGTAAGTTGGTTGTATGTGCATCTTTTCTAACATATTTTAAACTAGCTTTTGCTCGCGGCTCCGCTCGCGCGGTATTTTGACTTTTGTGCTATCCCACAGGAACCTTAGATTTATTCGGAATAAAAAGTAGCCCATGTCACTTTCCGGCCCTTGAACTATATCCATGCCAAAAATCAAGTCGATCCGTTGCTCCGTTGCTGGGTGAAAGAGGAACAAACCAACAAACTTTTCGGATTTATAATATTAGTATGATTTAATATTTAAAATGGGACAAAGTTATGTATATGTCTTGCTATTTTAGTACGGTTTCTACTACTTTAGTCTTTATTCTAAGGTTTTACAGGCTAAAACGTCTTACCTATATCCACCCATCTTATATCTCACCTTGGTAGAGTCTTGGCGTTACGACGCCTTGCCCTACATAATTTTTATGTGATCACCGGCGCCTAGTAAAAGAAATAAAAATAAAAATATAGTTCATACTCCCTGTACTACTTACCTACAATAATATTTCTGTCATAGAAATATGGTTGCCACTTGCCAGCTAGCTAGGTACTATTTTCTATCATATATTTACTCTAATTACCGACTTCCGAAAATGAGATAATTTGACTGCCTCGGTGGGTCAGTGATTAGTGACCCTAACTTCTGGGTCAAAGAGGCGTGGGTTCGATCCCCGCCCAGGGCAAGTATTTATGTGATTAACATTGATGTTTGCTCTGTGTCTGAGTGTTATTACGTTACTATCTATATAAGTATGTATTTAAAAATATGTACATATATGTAGTATATCAGTCTCTGGCAGCCATAAGCTTTGCTTAGTTTGGGGTCAGAGACCATGTGTAAGATGTCCCCAAATATTTATTATTATTATTAAATTGTTCGTCTGTATGTACCTATATTTTTTGTATGTTCATTGATATTTTCGCCAATTGAGAATGGATAAAAAATATTTTTTTAATTCGAAAAGGTGAAAATGGACATGGTTAATTTTTATTGAAATTGGCTGAGGCATTTTTGATAAATCAACAATAATGTACATGAATGTCAAATCAATTCGTGCAAACCTATTCGAATTCTGTACACGGTAGATAAAAGTAGGATTAATTATTTTTTGCAATAAATGGATGGTTCCATTTATTGGGAAAAATAATTATTTAACTAGGTACATAATTTAACTACATATTAAACTAATCTAACCAGCATAATATCTAGTAAATTAATTAGATTACTAAAACGTAAAGGTCGTCTATATGATCGCACTGCGCTACTTAGAGTTTTACTAACATCAATGTCCACTTAATTTTAACTTCTCAAAATGATCGCGCCTTAATAATTACAAAACAGCTAGCTAAAGGACAAAATGGCGAGGGCAATCACCAAACCGGTTACAACTGAGCGATGCAGACAATAAACATTCTCCCGCCCCCTCGCACCGCTACCTCACACCCCGTACGCTCGTTGTGTCCTATTCACTCATTGAACAGTTTGCGCATGAACGCCGCGCTGGCAAGTCATGCGTGTTGTTAACGTTTTTTTGTTATTTTGAAGCTTCATAAATCAATTCAAAATGTCAAAATTACCAGAAATTATGACTGACGAAGACATTAAACAGTGCAAACATGATTTCAACAAAGATATGGAGACTTACTACAAGGATCAACAGATAATAACACGATGGAACATGGATAGAATTCAAGATGTGATAGAAAAGATTGAATCCGGCAACGCTTACTACTACATGAACAAGTATAGCGTTAAGATGGTAAAAGGAAAGAAAGTCCTAACAAAGAAAAATAAATATGTGAATAAAATCGTCAGAATCGTACCTACTGAAGAGTATTTTGACATTTTATATGATATTCACATAAGTACTGGTCACGGTGGTCGAGATAAAATTCACAAGGCCCTGAAAACTACAAACGATTCGTTATATATTCCCAATAACTTTGCTTCAATGTTATTAAAAAATTGTAAAATTTGCAAATCCAGACCTACAAAAAAGACACCATGGAAAGAGCCACACGAATACACACGTGGGTTTTTACACATCATAGACATGAGCAAGACACCATGTGGTTCGTATAACTACATCATGTACTATCAAGACCTAAAGACAAGTTTTTCTTTCCTTCGAGCTTTAACAACGATTTCTCACGAAGAAATTGGCATGGAATTGACGAAAATTTTTTTGGAGTTCGGTGGCCCAGCAGTTTTAAGCACTACGAAAGGTGAATTATTCACTATGAACATTATAGACACCTTACGAAATTTGCACCCTGACATTATTATTCTCAGTGGAAAGAAAATAGATCGCGAAGAACAAGAAGACCGCGAAAATCGTGTAAAAAATCATCTGGCTACTTGGATGTCGGGAAAAACATCACAAAACTGGTATTTAGGAATACATTTCGTTCAATTCAACTTGAACAACTCTGTCGATGAAGATCTCGATGGAACTCCTTTCGAAGCTGTGGTTGGTTCTACTCCAAAAATAGGAGTCGATACTTCGGAAGTACCGGAGAACATTGCAAGAAAATGGAAACATGAAAATGATTTGATTAAATGGAAATCTGATCCTAAAAGGCAGCGTGTTCAGAAGAGCCACAAAACGAGCAAAGTGAGTGGACAAAAGGAAGAGAAAAATAGTAATGATGACAATGATGCTTCTGATAGTGAAGAACGTGTTTGGTGTTGGGTTTGCGAAAAGGACGATGACCTAGTTACTTTTGTATGCAATTATTGTAATGGGTCAATCCATCTGGCATGTGGCAAATATAAACTTGGAGGCGATGACGTTCTAGTTTGCAAATTGTGTTTGAGTGAACTTAATGTGTGTACTAAAGACACAAAGGTTGAAATTCATGTCGGGAATATAAACCAAATGGAATTTGAATGAATTAATCGTTTTTTTTTTCATAATTATAGAACTACAAGTTATAAAGAGTGTTTTATTGCGTCAAATATACCTTGAAATTCCTGTAGCTCTAAGACTAGCTTTATTAACTGTATTAGTCTTATAGCTATTGATAGCTTATTCATACTCATTTATTGGCAAACTAGCGGCCTGCCCCGACTTCGCACAAGTGTATTATATATATGTGTATAAACCTTCCTCTTGAATCACTCTATCTATTAAAAAACGCATCAAAATCCGTTGTGTAGTTTTCAATATTTAAGCATACATAGGGCCAGCCAGACAGGAAAGCGACTTTGTTTTATACTTTGTAGTGATTACAATTTACACGTCATTTTACAAAAAAGGTCTTCTATGCAATCATCCTACTAATATTATAAACGAGAAAGTTTGTGCGAATGGATGGATGTTTGTTACTCTTTCACGCAAAAACTAATGAATGGATTGAGATGAAACTTTGCAATAATATAGCTTATATATCAGAATAATACATAGGCTATAAATTATAATGATATATTGCGTATGCGGGCGAAGCCGCGTGTAAAAACTAGTAAATGATAATTACATGATGTATGTACATTCATTTTTCTAACTGGCTCTGTTGTCGAGTCGTTATAATAATATTAGATACTATTTAAATTGTTTTGTATCATTGCATTTATGAATTTAATGTTTGTAATGTACCTATTATTATGTTTTTACTATCAAGACATTCAGAGAAATCGGAGGAATAAACATGTGATAAGCCGAATCATACAATTCAGCGGATGTGAAGTTAGCTACAAGCTTCACAATATCCAATCCTGACTGAAGCTCACATAAAGCTGCGCGTTGACTGGGTTTCGCGCAGCTTGTGGCTTACTTCACATCCATCGACTTGTATGATTCAGCGTGTATATACCTACCTATAATTTTACTAAAGTTACCTGGATGAAAACTGCTTGCCAAAGCATTTCTAAAATATTTTTTTTTCCTTTTTTTGGAGAGACTTTTGGACTGAAAGTACATGCCAGCCTCATCGTACCCTTATAATTAGACTATCGATCCGCCCAGGCTTCGCACAGGTGTATTATACATATCGTCGGTGCAAAACTCAACTCGCCAATCTGCCAAAATGGCCATTTTGACTTAAGTGCATAGACGTATGTGTCTCTATCAGATGCATGTCCTGGCCAAGTATTATATCTGAAATGTAAAAACTACAGAAGATATGAGCTAATGTTTTTTAGCCAATTTGCACGACATGTGGTTTTCACAAAACTAAACTAACCTATATGCTTTTAAATCAATATGCCACTGTCAGAAACTGTTAGATATAAAAATATCGCAATGTTCAAAATGCCAAAGTGGTAGATTGAATATTTGGCTAAGTATGAAAATTTTAAAACAGCTAAAATACCACAACAGACAACTATTCTAAGTGAGCAGATTGGATAGTTTTCATGGTTCATGTCTAATCAGACCTGTAAATTCAGCATTGAACAACTAGTTTAAGTGGCAGATAAAAATGAATACCTTGGTTTAATATAAACTTGAAATTGATAGATACAAAGATCAAGTAGCTTATGTGGCAGATACTTTGGTATTGTTAGTAAAAATAGAATAAATGGCGGATTTTCAACCGTTATTACAGTAACTCACCTTAAATATAACTAAAAAAAAAGTTAAGAACATACATTTTTAACTCGATTTTTGAGAAGTCGAACTAAAGCAAGAGCACATCACTAAAATTGACAGTTATTTTTATTTAGTCTACGACAGGTGAATGAACGAACTTCATTCATTTTGACATATTTTCAAATTTTTTCATTGCTCTTCTAGCCGTTGCGTCGAAATGGGGTGTACGTATTTTGCAAACTTCATTTTCATTGTGATTAGATAGATAGGTAGATAGATAAATTCTTTATTGCACACCAAGAAATAAACAAAAAGATGAAACAAAGATACATAAACAGTGTAACAATGGGCGGCCTTATCGCGATCTCTGCCAGGCAACCTTGGGATGGAGAAGACAGAAAGCGTATAAATAATGGACGGGGTGCGCATTAGTTAAAAATATAATTTAGATTACACAACATAAACATACATACTAATAATATTGATATAAATACTTAAAATACCTAAAAATAAAGAAAACAATGCATAAAAAAATCATAAAAGAAACCTATGACAAATAATAAACTAATACATAATAAATTACAATATACTACTTACATACATCAACATAAATAACAACAACATTTACATAGTTAAAGAATGGACAATTTCTGCAGGTAATGATTTTTAACCTGATCTCAGTAATTGAGCTTTTCTGACAGTAACGGGCAAGGCATTCCATAACTGGACTGCCTGAAAGGCAAATGAACGGCCATGAAAAGTTTCACACCGTGCGGTAGGGGTCATAAGGGAAAGGTTATCCTTGGATCGGAGGGGAAAGGAATGAGCATCACGACAGAAGGAAAAAGAGTCTTTAAGATAGCGTGGGGTAGAAAGATTGAAGAGGATGTTACAAAGAAGATTAAGGATATGTGCATTCCGACGAAGACGAATCGGAAGCCACTTGAGCTTAGAACGAAAATGAGATTTTTGATGATTTGCGTAACCCAAATATAAACCTAATGCAATAATTTTGGAGTCGCTCAAGCTTATCAAGTTGGGCTTCAGTAAGATCTAAAAAGCTGGCTTCAGCGTAATCCAAAATAGGAAGAAGAGACTGTGCGAGCGCAACTTTAGTAGCTAGGAAGTTTCGGAGCCGTCTAAGAGAGCTACCAGCAGCAAACAACTTGCAGCTGATCGTTTTAATATGAATATCCCAGTATTGCGTACGATCAAACATTACACCGAGGTTTTTTACAGATTCATTATGTATATGGCAAAGTGATTCCATCGAACTCTAGGCCAGTCGATTCTTGAAATGTTATAAGAACTGCCAATTAGAATGACTTGTGACTTTGCGGGGTCGATCTTTAAGCCAAAAGATCTGCTCCACTCTGTTACTTGGTAGAGATCAGAATTTATAGCAGCTATCGCTGAATCTAGATTATCTAGCCGAGCTTGCGAATAAATTTGAAGATCGTCTGCATAAAGGTGATAAGAAGAAGTAGGCCGTTGCGATATAGAATTAATGAAAAAAGCAAAAAGAAGAGGAGATAGCACGCCGCCTTGTGGCACACCTGCAGTAGTGTCACACCAGGAAGAAAAATTATCTCCAAGGCGAACCCGCTGCCGGCGTCCGTACAGATAACTGTGAAGCCAGTCGATTGCTGATGGAGATATGTTAGAAGAGCGCAATTATGCTAATAAAATGTCGTAGTCAACGGTATTGAAGGCATTGCTGAAGTCCAACAGTAAGCTTACCGTCATCCATACCCAAGCGTATGTCGTCGGTGATCTTAATAAGCGCAGACCGTGCTATGCCTAGGACGGAAACCGCATTGGAAAGGATTGTGGAGATCATGTCTATTAAGGTAATCGTTCAGCTGTCTGTGAACAAGACGCTCCAGAACTTTGGATAAGAACGGAAAGATAGAGATAGGTCGGTATTCGGAAAAGGATTTCTTAGGTAGTGGTATGATCTGTGCATCTTTCCAGGCTGTAGGAAATATTCCACAAGAGATAGAATTATTAAAAATGGTACACAGGATGGGAAGGATGATGTCTAAAAGAGGCAAAAGCATGTTCCGGCTCACATTGTCACCGCAACACTGCAAATGATGGCCAATAAAATATTTAATTCTATATAAATGGTGTTTTACACGTTTGTTGCCCGTAGTAGTTTGTAATAGGATCTTTTTAGAACATCGATTTTTACCGGGCCGGTCAATAGTTTTAAAAAAATGACAGGTGTCAAAGTGACAGCTGTGTTAAACAACTTCATAAAAATAATTAGAATATTTAGGCGTATCATCGTTTTTCCTACTTTCTTCTTTATGAAGGGGTTCTTGTTGAGATTCATACACAGCATGACCCAAACTAAGTAGCCATGCCCCCTTGAGTATAGTCTGGTAAGTTACTGAGATATATTATATTATTAATATATTTTTCCACAAAAAATCGCAGCACCGACTTTCACTGTGTACAGAATTCAAGCGAATAGATGTGACATTCAATTGGCGAAAATATCGATGAACATACACAAAAATACATACAGACGAACATATTACCTCCTCCTTTTTGGAAGTCGGTAAAAAGAAATTAAATATTTAACCTTGCATCATACTGTATGATTACATTGTAACTACCTCACTAACAACTTTGACTGTAGAAATTCATGGAATAAGCATATTACACAAAAGTAACCTAACCTAACTGCCACATCAGTTACTTTAGTACTGTATTATTTTTTTGTATAGTAGATTTGCTACTATATAATACTAGCCAATCTGCTTTAAATTTCGTAAAAACCATAAAATATATATTGTAGTATATTACCCCTTAAGACAACCGCTTATTACATATATTTTCCAAAAAAAAAATAGTTTTCGCTTAATATCCGATCTACACGTTGAAGTTTTATAATCAAAAAATTTCAAATCCGTCTCCTGAAAAGTTTGTCATTTGCAGATTGGCTACTTTAGCTCTGACCCGACGATATAAACCTTCCTCTTGAATCATTCTATCTATTAAAAAACTGCATCAAAATCCGTTGCGTAGTTTAAAAGATATAAGCATACATGGGGACAGACAGCGGGAAGCGACTTTATTTTATACTATGTAGTGATAGTGATGGAGCTTTTGACATATTTATACACGCACACACACACATATCTATACATACACACAAGTTACGCCAGCGAATCAGTCTCGTAGCGTTGGCGTGATTTAAAGACTGGAAGAATGTCACACCAGTCTGTAAATCGTTCCAGCCTCCTCAGAGACGGGGTTACATCATAAACTTTGTAATGCCCCCACATTGGATTCGGTCACTTGATGTTCGGCAAAGATTCGTTCTCTTTCGCGTTGATTCCGAGCACATTCCATAAAAATTCAAATTCCATTAGAGATAGAATGTTCATCAAAATATTATAAGCGATAGGAATACTCCGACTACCCATAGTACATGTGGAAATGTGTTGCAGGGCACTTCTACTATCCGTAAGTATGACAATAGGTACTGCCTTGCATATGGTTAGACTCGACGTAATAATATGACAGCACTGCTGATATTGCAAACAATTCCAAGGTCATTATACATACCGGCGACACATTACGATAGCATTCTACTTGTTTGCTTGATGGCTCAAAAAAAGCTATCCCTGACGCCATCTCGGTGCTCTTATTCTAAAATCTTAAAATATAATAACCAACTTGATCTATATTATTAATAGTTAACGTATGGAAACAAAACATTTTTTTTGTTTGAAATCGAGCTCATTCCTTTCTTCTTCATTCTTGTTCCTCTTTCATGCAAAAACTACTGAACGAATTGAGATGAAACTTTGCAATAGTCATTTTTATACATCGGAATAACAAAGACATTTTATGCCTAAGAGAACAGATCTATTTTCATGATTTTTAACCGACTTCCAAAAAGGGAGAGGTTCTATGTTCGTCTGTGAAACGCGGGGTGGAAGTGAGGAGGACTCAAACGGGTGGGGGATTACAAGTGACTGTTCTGTACGTAGTATTATCATATCTTCTTTGCCCAGACACATAAAACACCTATCATCATCATCATCATCATATCAGCCATAGAACGTCCACTGCTGGACATAGGCCTCCCCTAATGATTTCCAATAAGACCAGTTGATAGCGGTTTGCGTCCAGCGCGATCCTGCGGTCCTGATAAGGTCATCCGTCCACCTTGTGGGTGGACGTCCTACGCTGCGCTTGCCGGTACGTGGTCTCCACTCAAGAACTTTTCGACCCCATCGGTCATCAGTTCTCCGCGCTATGTGACCTGCCCATTGCCACTTCAACTTGCCAATCCGCTGGGCTATATCGGTAACCTTGGTTCTTCTACGGATCTCCTCAAAACACCTATGTTCATCACATAAATACTTGCCCTAGGTGGGAATCGAACCCACGCCTCTTTGATCCTGTGGTCAGGGTTACTAACCACTGAGCCACCGAGGCAGTCAAGCCACCCAACAAGTCTAACCCCAGTATCCTCTCAGGTCCCAGGTCCCTCCCACAAAACATGCTAGAAACTTCGAGAGTTCATTTTACCGTATTTTGAAAGCTATCAGGGCTGCTCAGTAAAATAAACGTGTCAAATGTAGAGGCAATCCGTAGGGGTGTCGCTCCACGATTACATCATGTTTGTGCCCCATGTTGACGCAAAAATAACATGATATTTCCTTCAATGAACAACCTACTTTGACATTAAAAGTTTGTGAATACTTCGTGCTCAAGTAATAAAGCATGATGTTGAACGGGATGGAGCCATTTCAGCACTTAGAGGAAGATACGCCATTAGCTACGTTGTAAGGGTTATGGAAAAGTTAAATACAGTGTGCTACTGCAATAAATCAAATCAAATGACGTACTTTGTTTACTTTTCTTTGCATTTTGAACACTTTGTAATACGCAGAAAAATATCAGATGCCCTGATGTCAGAGTTTTTAAGCCGCCTGAAGGCCTCTAACATGGCTGGACGGTTAAACCAACCGGGGTTTAAATACATTTTTGTGAATTCTTATCTATACTTCTATACTAATACTAATACTAATATACTAATAATATTATAAAGAGGAAATATTTGTTTGTTTGTTTGTAATGAATAGGCTCCGAAACTACTGGACCGATTTCAAAAATTCTTCCACCTTTGTAAAGCTACATTATCCCCGAGTAACATAGGCTATATTATATTTAAAAAAAAATTAGGGATCCTTACTAAAACTCCAATAATGTAACATAAGGTGTAAAAAAAAGACCTGAAAAATTCCTTACGTCGCGTGCGCTGAGAAAACTATTGATGATGGAATAAAATAATGTACTACGACTTTATAGAACACACCATAATTTACAAAAAATGTCGCGACAGCATATATCTAACTATTATAGTTAAGCCGTAATAACTGTTCTTTTATTCTTAAAAATTAATTGAAATACCGTCGCAGGAAAAGGATCTTAATTTGTATCTTGGTATTGATCCTTATCAAAATAAGTTATTTCATATTCAAGACTGTTTCAATAGCTTTATGCAACTTTTTAAATTATTTAATTCAGACATTTTATTACAAAGATATTACGAGTTCAAAAATGTAAGTATTATAAAAATTTCGGTTCGCCGCTCACTCCGCTTGGCAATTCATGTACTTTGTACAATGTACATAATACAAAATTCACTTCGAGCAAATATCTATAGAGTGAAAATCATGAAAAAAGTGTCCGAGCCAAAATCCTGCCCAAGCTACGTAGTGGGCAGGCTTTTTAGTTAGTCGTAAGGCGATTCCAAGCCGACTACAACGCCGCGCGATGCCAAAGGGCTCGGTTACAGGCACTTATTAGGTGACATAACGTCGAGATTCGAGGAAACGGGTCATTGAGAATTGAGAAGGGTGCTTGGGCCATATCCACTACCAGTGCCAGGGCCCAGTGTGGGTTGGTGCAGATTGCCACACAATATTTTCCTTCTTCGAAAAGCCAATGATTTGAAATTCCGTACATAAGTTCCAAAGAAACTCATTGATACAGGATCGGGATTTGAACCCACCACCTCACGATTGTAGGACAAGCGTTACTACCACTAGACCACCAAAGTTATATATCTCCGCCATTAGTGTGTCGATTTATGTTTTATTGGTAGTAAATAGGTATGCAGTGGCGTAGCGTGCATTGGAGGAGCCCAGAATCAAACATATTTGGGGAGCCCAAATCACTCATTTCTCACAAAAGAAACAAATATCCTTGCATTAAATTGAAATAAATATATTCCGCCTTACCGCAAAAGATTTAAACACTGTTTAGCCGTACAATTTGTACTGTTAAACGTTGTCTAAAAGCCTGCGTAAAACTTTAGTGGTAAGACGGTTATTTATAAGTTGTCACTTCCTCCTAGAAATTGAGCTAGCCAAACAATTCAAATGAAATATACACTTTTCTTGCCTTTTTTTTTCAGGAAATTGATAATTGATAATGAATAGAATATAATTACCTATATCAGCTAAGTAAGTCTAGCTGAAGACGATTTCAGTTGTTATAAAATTTCTGCCTCTTAGGACAACTTTTGGAAGAATGCTTAACCCGGGAAAAAAAGAGATGATTTTTTTCGGGAAGCACGAGATTAAGTGACATTGTGGATAACATTTTACTAGGTTTTGCTTACACACGTTAAGGCCCCTGTAGCCCGGGAGCCCCGTATTATTGACACGGCTGATACTGCGGTAGCTACGCCCCTGCACATAGTATGTGAAACGAATTGTCGACCTTAAAGTTCTCGAATGTAGACAATGTATTGGCAAGTGTAGCGAAGGTCTTCACGTGAATCTAAGATCTGGTCGTGACGTCCGGAACACGTTGGATGCCAGCGCTTCGATTCCTTCCATCACAGCTCTTTGGGTTAGCAAGTTGAAGAGGCCTTAGGTAGGGCACACAATTCGTAGAAGTAGAACTGATGTCAAATGTTTTTCAAAATTCTCGAGTGAAGACAAGATCAAGAAACTAACTTACATGGGTAGAATGTATAGACTGTGGGTCTGTAATATTTTAACGTCGCTTTCATTCTCATCATTGTCATTTTCTGAAATCAGGGCTATATATTATGTACAGCCACCCAACACATACGAACTCACTTTTATTTAGATATGCCAATACCTACAATCTCTTTTTCATAAACTTCGAACAGTTTAAGACTACGGAAACTCTCGCGATTTGGGTAGGTTTTAACTCATCATAATGGTTCATCCGGTATGTCTAGCATGTGTGTGGAGCATACCTACATTACGTGGTAAGTATATGTATAGCCAATCATACCCGGGCAAAGCCGGGACGGGCAGCTAGTTTAGTAATACGATGAATGCATGACTAACATAAACCAGTTAAAATGATTTATGCAAAATAAACATTACGAGTATAAGAAAATAATATAATCTTAGCACTGTAGACCTTATTAGTTATAACCCTGTGACCTAATTACGAGTAAATCACCGCATATTTTATTTTATGTTTTCGTAGAAAAAAATACTCCTACTCTATTTGACCCTCAGAATTAAGAAAAACAGTAGAAGTGACATATAGTAAAAAGTTGTGATGCACGATCTCAGAAATATGGCGTCGAAAGCGCATAGAAATAGCTATGTAATCTTGACGCAAAAGACACTTGAACAAGTGATCAAATGTGAAATTCGATTTGACAATCATGGTGGACAAATATCAAACATCTCTTTTTATTTTGAACCCATAAGGTAAAAAGAATATATACTTTTATAACTTAAAAAACATTGAAATTTAATTCTTAACTACCTTATACCTATATAAATACATCCTACCTGTATACTAAAAAAATGGCTAAAAATCGAAACAAATACTGTGTCCGTGTGCCGTAGGGTGCCAAGAACGCTGGCTGCATTCTCACGTTGAATGGCTAAAGAGATTCTCTGTGCGAGGAATGAGCCAGCTCTTATGTCACCAGCAGCGTCAACAAGCTTTGGCGAAATTGTTTTAAAGAATTTTTTTAGGGATGGACCCCACGGACCCAAAGTTTCGACGCCAAGCGGCGAAAATACATATTCACTTGCGAGTGATGCGTATTTGCGCCGCTTAACGTAATTACCCAAAAGTAATAATGCCATGTCAATTCAAACACTGCCCCTGTGATTTGACCACATTTACCTATAAAGGGTTTAGGTACAAAAAGTTGCATTTTCGAGCTAAATTTCGAAGGCTTAACTTGGCAGGTCTAAACTTATTAAATATACGGCTGTCTTTTTCACTGCGAGTTGTGGACAGTTCCACAGCACGCAATCTGTCAGGCTCAATTTTAAAAGTTATTTGACAGTTTAAATCATAAACAAATATTAATGACTTAATAAAACACGCTTATTGCTCCAAAAACAAACTAAAATAATTTTCTAAATCGAGCCAATAATTTAATTATGTCAATAAGCTATAAATTTAGTTATTTTGTAAAATTGAGCCTATTGTGTTAATAAATTTTATGTGCTTTAGTGTTATTCACCACGCTACTAAAAGTGGTTTTCATTGACGTCGCTTCTGTATACACTTACTCTATGGCCCATACATATCCATGTGTTAGTTCAAACAGGGTTGTCAATAGGAACAAATTTTACATGATCAATATAACTGGAGTCGTAAAAAAGCTATAAAGCAAACGCTCGGAAAACTGCGTACTCATGTTGGTAACGTAAATAAAAATATTTTTATAACATTACCCAGATCAGTTTTGAAATTCGAATCTCTGCGGTTGGCATATAGAAATATTATGGGTATCGTGACGTGCGGAGAGACCAATTTGTTTGTGAGTTGGTCAAGTGGTGGAACTAAAATTTTCCATGGTTTTTACCGGATTAGTAAGGGTAAAATGATTGTAACTCCATTTTACTTCACAATGTGGATGAATTGTATGAAGAACAGAGCAAAGCAATATTGTATTATACAAAGCCACCCAAATAATAATTTCTCAGAATTTTTTTTTATCTTCTTCCAAAAAAGAGGAGGTACTATGTTCATCTGTATGTATTATTTATGCATGATCATCGATAGTTTCGCCAATGTGAACCGATTTAAATAAATATTTCTTAGTTCATAAGGGTATACTTTCGAGGTCTTCTTTCTTTTTAGCCATAGGACGTCCACTGCTGGACATAGGCCTCCTCTAACGATCTCCAATAGATCGTTAGAGGAGGCCTATGTCCAGCTAGACCGGTTGGTAGCGGCTTGCATCCAACGATATCCTGAGGTCTTGATGAGGTCATCCGTCCACCTTGTGGGTGGACGTACTACGCTGCGCTTGCCGGTACCTACGTGGTCTCCACTCAAGAACTTTACGACCCATCGGTCATCAGTCCTCCGTGATATGTGCCCTGCCCACTGCCATTTCAACTTTCCATTCCGCTGGGCGAATTTATAAATAAATAATATTTAATAAAAAACGTCTCATCTGGTTATCACGTGGGTGAAGGTCGATCTTCAGTGGCTCTTAGGGTAATAGTTTAGAAAGTGCCAAAGTTAACTTTTAACTCGGAAAAAATAAAAGATTTTATGAGACGTCGATGGCCTCGTGGGTAAAGCTAGTTATACAGGGTAATTTCTAATCAATTAGCATTCTCTTAGGGGCTTATAAAATAACAATATAATGTAAAAAAAAAATGTTGTTCCATAGAAATATTTCGTACACCCGCGACAAAATGTATGGAACAGCTGATTTTTTTTGCAGAACAAAAGTTGTTAGTTTTAATGTACAGAATAAGCCCCTTAAAAGGATGCTAATTGATTAGAAATAACCCTGTATTCCTCAGTAAAAATAAACGTATTTTTAGTCAACTTTGCCGATAGAAAAACCAATTCATTAAATGGTAAACGGTAAGTTTTACAAAAAATATTACTGAAAGCAAATGATGCAAAATTTAATTTTCTACAATAATGATCTTTATAACTTTTGCCCTAAATTGCAGTTTCCGAGATATCGCCTATAGACGTTTTTTTCAAGATGTCGCTTGAAGGTCCATCTGGATTTGTCATCATTTTGTGATTTTATGCTTCGTAATTGATCCTAAACCTTATAAAAAAAATTGAATCGGAAATTAAGTGCAAAGTTAAATTCTATGTTTACTTTCAGTAAACATAGAATTTAACTTTAAACCTTACTTTAGTACCTTACCTAAGTATCTTTTATTTATCACAAAAACTTCGTCATACCTTATAATAAATTTCGAAATCCTTTTCGTTTGCGTCACAAACCTACAGTAAATATTTGTATAGAAATTAATTACTATCACAAACGGCATCAAGGCTTTAGCCATAAATACTGTGCACAAATAATATTATGGGGATTAAAATTAATACTTAGAGGTATTGTTACTGTAGACGTATATTTTAGGGTTCCGTGTATAAAAACAAAATACTGACTTTATTACTTACTTAATCACGGCCACTTTCGACCTTAGAGCGATAGCGCTGTTGTCGCTTGAGGCAATTATCAACCACAAAAATGTATGGAAAATCTGGCTCAGCGCTGTCAAAACTGACAAATATAATATATTGGAATTGGACACTACTGAAAGAAAAAAAAATACGGCAACTAGCCACTGAATCGAGATACCTATTATGTCTCTTTCTAACTCATGCCATATTGAATCATTGCATCTTTTTCTTTCTTTCCTCGATCGACCACGTTATCCCTCTGGTATCTCTGTGTATACATCGATGCAAAAAACAAGTCAATCCGTCACTCAGTTACTAACTGCATGAAGGAGTAATAAACAAAACAAAGATCACTTTCGGATTTGTAACAAGTAGGGATTAGTATGATTAACGATGACGACAATATGTCATTCTTCAGCTTTTTAACCGACTTCCAAAAAGGAGGAAGTTCTATGTTTGTCTGTATATACGTATGTATTTTTTTATCTGTATGTTCATCGATAATTTCGCCAATTGTGAAACGAACCGAAACAATATTTTTTGTTCGTTGTGTTTTTTGTTGTTTGGGTATACTTCCGAGGTGGTCCTATTTAAATTTTACATAAATCGGCTGAGCTGTTTTTGAAAATTCAACAATAATGTAAGCAAATCGAGTGTAATTTTCGAATTTTGTTTACGGTAGAAGGTTCATTTTTGACCGACTAACCACCGGAGGAGGTATACAATTCGACGCGTATATATTTTTTTATTTATAACCACGTATAACTTTTTTCATAGTCAATTCTGATTTCAATAATTGTTTTTATATTGGAAAAAGAAACTTCGAATTTTTTGATAAATCAACAATAATGTGAAAAATGCTACATCGATCCGTGCGAAATATTCGCGAATTCTGTACACGGGTGAAGTCGGTCATGCTAATTTTTGCAAAAAAATAATCTTGTTTCGAAAAATAATTCGTAATAAAAAATTACATCCGATTTTTAGCCGACTGCATTACAAGAAAGGTTTATTTTTTTAACACGAGTAAGTTCTAGCTTGATCACCAACTTGATGGTAAGGTGTGATTGAAGATAAACACGCAGCACACAGATTCAGAAGATAACATTTAGTTTTTTTTTAAGAGAAAACTTTTTCGTCAGACCTGACATGACCTGTATGCTGAGTGTGAGTCTTGTCGTAAACATGACGCGCTCTTCGGCGGGCGCGTAATTAAGCATAAATAAGCATGTCATTTGTATGAAGAAATGTACAGTGCCACCAGCGGTGCGTTTTTGAAACACAACAAGTTCATACAAATTATTTGCTTACGCGCTCGCCGAGGAGCGCGTCATGCTTACGACAAAACTCACACTCAGCCTACTGATCGAAAATTCGTAAGACGGCGCAGGGCGCTTGCGAGAGTGTGCGTGTGTGATGTTGTATTTTACCACATAAATGATAGTACTTTATTTGTTCACGTTTTCGCTTCTGTCGGCACTGCCAGAGTGTAACCCATTGTTTTTTTCATAATCATAGACGACTCTGCTCATTGTTCTTTATTTAGTTCGATGTCCTAAATTACACCATTAGTTGAAGTCGATTGATAACTAACAGACAGCCACGTGTACGTGGAATGTAATAATGAAAGGTGACGTCCACAAGTGGTATATTATTCAGATAAAAATCGAACCAAGATGATATATACATCATTTGAAAGCTTGTTATATGGGCTTCCCAAAAATATTTAATTTCGATTTTTTCACCCCTTCAATTTTTTTAAATGCGAAAAATAAATGGTATGAAAAATAACAATAACGATGTTATTTTTTCTAGTTTAGCAATAATAAAGTGCTTCTATCGTTATTTTACTTGCATTCGTAGCTGATTCTTCCACATACATCTCTTAATTTACTAAAATTAAAAAATATAACCTACCAGTATGACCAGTTAATAGGTACAATGTGACAAAAAATCACTTAAAAAGTGTGTCTAATTGGTAATAATGCTTTTATTTAACTATTTGGAGGTTACTTAATCAGGGCTGCTAGAGATAAACTACCTATTGAGCGAAAAATATTTATTTTTTCTAATAAATTCAAAATTAATTTTAAAAAAATCGGATAGATATTTTTTTTTTTAACTCAGAAAAATATAAACTTTCTCGAAATGTAACGAGTGTTGTGGTTAGAATTTTTGATAATTATACCAGCCTCCATACATTTTGTGGACATGTCCTTTAAGAAAAACCCGTCTCGTGTTTCTTTTTTCAGAAAAAAAAAATTTGCTTCTACATTTATATGAAAGCGAATCAACTTACCTTTTTGGGTGCTACTTTTGGCAGTTTTGGCGGGTAGGCAGATGTGTAGAGTATGGTGTGCACTGGTGCCTCTGTCGGTATACCCAGTGACGTCATAGTTCACCACGTCATTTGTCTTTGTCTTTCACTGCACTTTATTGCACTCTTGGCCTTGTACCTATTTATTTACTTTGCGAGAAAATAGATAATGAAATATTGGCTATAAAATTTACGACTGTATCTTTTAATAGAGGTTTTAATAGGTAGCTACAAAAAAAAAACTAGCAAAATAAAAAAAAATGTATATAATTACCAAATCTGCTGTAAATACCCCTGACACTGGCTTGTTAGGGATAACTGGTGAAGTAAATAAAAAAAAAACCTAAGTTGTTCAAGACCTAAACTATTAATGTATTATTTAATTTTTAAATTTATCTTCCACATACCACAAACATAATCCACATACTACTTGTGTGAAAATATAATTTTTGTGATATTTTGTATTATTTATTAATATTATGTTATATTTGGAAATATGGGTATAAGAGATTACATATATCAACTCTGATACAAAATTATTGATGACTTTTTTTTAATTTTACTCACCACTCGTATACCTATTATGTACAAAAATAAATAAAGATTTGATTATTTACCTAACAAAGTTCTGGTATTTTATTTAAAAAGTGTGTAAATATTGATTAAGGGGATTTGTAGACCTTTAGTCCGAAAATCTCCTGTGGAATTGCGGAAGGGGCCCAACAAGCAAAATAGTCGAATAAGGAAACATTTACTCGACTAAACATCGAATAGTTGTTGAATAGTAGCTACATAAGTACAAAATTGTGCAGTAAAAGTGTTTATGTTTGTCTTTTAGTGCAAATCGTATAGACGTGCCCGTATCTGGCTTATGTCACAAATAAATGCTATACGAGGGCTATAATAGTGTTTGATTTACTATTTAATGTGTAAAAAAAGCGTTTATACGACAATTACCTGACATACTTTTTATTCGGCAAATTTGTCGAATACTAGCTACCTGGTGATTAAATAGCAACGTAGTTTCTTTTATAACGCGGTAAAAACACAAGTCGAATTATAGTTTTCCAATTACAGTTACAGAACCTCAAGTGTAACAATTTTATTATAGCATCTTTATTCGATAAAATATTGAGTAAAAGAGTTTTTGGTACTTTTATTGCTCATTAGAGCAATAACAGTCGCTAAAACTCTTGAAAATCCGTCAAAAAAGTTATAACCGTAATAACATATGGTGGTTCTGCTCATATTTTTCTTACATATTTTTCCGTATCAGATAAACAAGATCCAATCATATAACCCAGTATCAGTTTTATACACGAAACTGACAATCTGTTTGAATAGGATAGTGATGAATCTAAGGAGAAATCTGAAATATATATTAAAACTTCAGAAAATAAAAAATGTGCAATCTGACACTGAACAATATCAATCATTTAATAATAATTGTTGGTTTAAAATAAAAGACCGGTTTTGCAGTTTAGCACATCAGCCTTTTAATAATATATTAACTACCTATTTATTAATGTGTTTTCATGTGGATTTTATAAAGACCTATCTATTCTATTTTATAAAGCTTTGAAAAAATAACTAGTGTTTCAAATAAAATCATTAAAAACCATTGAATAAATTATATGTTTTTTAAGAAAGAACCCTAAAATAAAAAAAGAACCCAAAACATGGCTGCATATGAATGCAACGCAGTCACATTTATTCGACGAATAGTCGAGTTAGTATGATATAACAGCAACAAATTTACTAGTGTTCGCGTAATGGCTCCCTAGTAGCATATTAATAAAATTAAATGGAATTTATAACATATATCTACAAAATTATTGCAAAAGACGCGTGGCCCACACATATATGTTAAATAATGCATAACAGTTTATCGACAAAGTTAAATTGCCAGTAATTTTTCCTATATAATTATGCTTAAATAGAAGCATTTAGATATAGAAACTGTATTCTTTTTAATAATTACTAAATGGATTACCTCTGTCTTTTATAATATTTTAAGTGTCAAACACACAAAGACTGGTGCATTTCCATAACCGCACAGAATACGCAATCGTTCTAATTTTAAAAAGGAATAACAGTGCAAATTTGGCTTTTAACGAACAAAAATGTCGAATTGTAGCAAATTTGCAGCGTTTACTTCACTTTATTGCTGATTAGTGGCAACGTAAACACTTCAACTCTATCAATAAGCGGTACAGTTGCAGCTATATTGCTTTTACTGCACTAAACTGAGATCGTTTCGCTTTTATTCGATGTTTATTCCACAAATCATTCGTCCTATTTACACAGTTACTGCACTTCTACAGCACTTTTTAGTGCTATAATCTGCGCCTTTTTCGCGTTGTATAAACGTTGACTCGACGTTTATAGCACTAATTATGGGATTTTTATAGAACTAAACAGTAAAACCAAAACGTCGCCGCGACTGTTATAGCACAACTTTTTGCTAGTTGGGGGATTTGTGGACAAAAAGTCCAAAAATCCCCTCCCGCAAAACCGCAGGGGATTTATGGACAAAAATTCCACTTAGCCCCTGCGCAGAGGATCATGTAAGGGGATTTGTGGAATAATCCCAAATTTTCATACCTCATTACAACTAGTTAACAACATAAACTTGCATACAAGTTTTCTTGCAAGCTGTGCACAAACTGCAAATTTATGGCGTCTAGTCCAGTAATTTCCATAATAAACAAAGTTGATCCCAAAACTATTTATTACACTTTAGTTCCAACAGTTTTCGAGTTGGAAACAATCGTCCCGTTTTAGGATTCCAAGAAATTATAGTTCTGAGCGAGACTGTTGAATTGCAAATTTGGGGCCCTTCCACTGGACCGAATTTATTTGTTTTGGACTTTGTACCGAAATTTAATTTAGAATTGGAAAATACGTCGCCTTTACCTACCTACCTACGTATAATTTAATAATTTATCGAATCACGAAGGGACATTTTTCAATTCAATCCAATTTCCAATTCTATGTCGGTTGCATTTAAACGCACTGAGAAACATTAAAAATAACGAGAAACTGGTTTTAGGAGAATTAAGTGCAAAAACTATTCCTAGCCAATGGTGTTACTAACATTTTCTCGAATAAGTGTTTTATCATGTTAATTAATTATAACTAATTATGTTAAGTTAATTTTAAAGAGATTTATTAAAATAATTATATTATTAATCTACGTCGATTCGGATAAGTTTGTTCTAAACCTTTTTTTAATTTATGACACAGTAAAAGATACTCTTTATTTGCACAAAATACGTACACCTCAACTTTTTTTATAAACTGGCCACTCACTAACACTGAATTCAAATTTGGAACACGGTAAATGTCAAAATGCGGAGAAGCAACAGTTTGAAATGACTTCTGTTTAATCAACACATCCTCCCGTTGCACGACACAACATTGTAATGCAGTAAAGTATGTCTTTATTTATTTTTGTCACTATCTGTGGAACGATACAGATATAACACTTCAGATTTATTTGCTTATTTTAATGTGTAGTTATTTGCTAGGTAAGTACTTTAAGAGGTATAAAATATCGATAATTTTACACTGTGTTCCATTTGTCATACATATTTTGTTTGTTGAGTTTTTAGATGTATAGTATCTCTAATATTAGTTGAAAATTAAGCAAAATGTTAGCTAAATAAATTATAAAACAGGGATATTTTTTTTAATTTGAAGAAGTCCCTACGTCTTAAAAGTTAGTTTTAAAAATTACTTAGGTACTTAGTTATACAAATTTACTTAGTTACTTTTTTCTTTTTAAGAACAGATAAATAGTTAATTTCAACTTTAAAAATGTAGAAGTGTGAGCTTATTTAGGAATTGTAAGAAAAGCTACTAAATTATGAATGCTGCATTTAAAACTTTACAGCCCAGCGAACTAAAAAAACAAAGTTTAGAAACTTGTTATAAAACCTATTCCGTAAAATCAGCTTACAGCACGTTTACAAAATAAGCACGTTTACAAACGTCGGGATGAGGAGGTATTTATTTATCTTGTAATTTTAGTGCGCGATTAGTCCCGTAGTATATAGTAATAACGTTTACAAAAAGTTCTACATTTTAATTATAAGATGGACGTGTCCAGAGAAACAAAATTAAGATAAAAAGAAATCAAATATAATGTATTTTATGTAAAAAACTGTTGAGGTTTTGAGGTCAGGAGATCCTGGTGGCCACAAAATTGTCTTGTCTTACAAGAGTACTACAGACAAGCTACGAGTCAGGTAGTAACTAGCTATACCTTTCACTAGATCCACAAAAGCCAAATGGTAGATATATGTACAGAGACTAAAAACTTTTCAGTAAAAAATAATACTCATGAGCATTATGACGTACGCACAATGCAATATTACTTACTCAAGCGATTGACGCTAAAAACATAACATTTCGTTACAATTAAAAGGGTGAAAAGAGTTTTCTCCCGAGACATGAATTTTATCGAAAATGTATCTAAAATTCTCTAAATTTTTCGATTCTCGGTTCTACAGAAAACGTGACGGCGGACAGTGAAATTCACAGTTCTCTTAAGCATCTAAAAATGTAACATACGCATAGCACTTCACCTATACCATAATTTCAAAAATAATCCTTCCCGGCTTCAAGACCATCTCATTCCAAATAAAGCATTAGTCTAATTCTAATTCCATTTCGCTAATTCACCACCCGTGACATTTGACCTTCTTGTCTATTTCAGGGTTCAGGCCACCGTCCAAACCGTCCACAAATCGTCACTTGACCTTCGTGTCTTGACATTTAAGTAATACCTCTAATTAGTCCCGTTCTTATAGAGGCATTTGTCGGGATTACATGAATCTAAGTAAATGGTTTTCGTCTCAATATTGTGAGATTTGTGAGAGCTATTTTACCGTCTTCAATGCGGGATGTAAGGTAGAATTAGAAATAATTAAAAGCAAAAGTAAAAGATTCATGTTGATTTTTAAAATATGTATGTATAAAAATTCAAACCTAGGAAGTTTTTTCATTCAGTTCATTCAGAAATTATGCGGCAACACATGGCTAAGATTGACACAGAATATCCGATAGTTAGTAAAAGAGGGAGAAAGTTATGACCAGCAGTGAGCTGAAATAATCTGATGATCCATCCATCAGTCATAAGAAGTCCACTCCTGGACATAGGCATCCCTTATGGATCTCCAATTAAGACTGGTTGGAAGCGGCTTGAAAAAAGCCGTGGTGGTCAAGAGGTAATGACACCCGCCTTACAATCGTAAGGTCGTGGGTTCAAGTCCCCGGTCCCGTACCAATGAGTTTGTTTGGAATTTATGTACGAAATTTCACACCACTGGCTTTTCAGTGAAGGAAAACATCGTGAGGCAACCTGCATACGTCCGTAGGAGAAATTCGATGGCGTATGTGAATCCATCAACCCGCACTGGGCCAGCGTGGTGGATATGGCCCATTCATCCTTCGTGGCTAAGCCTACGTGCTGCAGTGGACTATTAAAAAGGCTGGTACAGTACAGTACAGAAGCGGCTTGCATCCAGCGCGATCCTGCGGTCTTAATGAGGTCATCCGTCCACCTTGTAGGTGGACGTCATATGCTGCTCTTGCCGGTACGTGGTCTCCACTCGAGAACTTTTCGACCCCATCGGTCATCAGTCTTCCGCGCTATGTGCCCTGCCCATTGCCATTTTAATTTGCCAATCCGTTGGGCTATGTCGGTAACTTTGGTTCTTCTACATATCTCTTCATTTCTGATTCGATCTCGCAGAGAGACTCCAAGCGTAGCTCGCTCCCTAGCTCGTTGATAATCTGATGATGATGCTGATGAAACATCCACGAACTGAATATAGGTCATTTAACAAAGGAATAATTGGGGTTAGAATTTTTCATAATGTTGACCTATAATAAAGGCAATTTATGCCATGCGTGACTTTCTCAGATAATTACAGTGAATTATTAATCTAGCAGAGCATTCACAGCGAATGTGGTGTAATTAATAAATTACTGAAGACATGAATAGGTGTTTTGACTTTGATTAATTGCGAGACGCAAAATTCTAGAGTTCGTCAGTATAGGTTTACCAATCATATAAAATGGGTACCCAACTAGCAAAAAGTTGTGCTATAACAGTCGCGGCGACGTTTTGGTTTTACTGTTTAGTTCTATAAAAATCCCATAATTAGTGCTATAAACATCGAGTCAACGTTTATACAACGCGAAAAAGGCGCAGATTATAGCACTAAAAAGTGCTGTAGAAGTGCAGTAACTGTGTAAATAGGACGAATGATTTGTGGAATAAACATCGAATAAAAGCAAAACGATCTCAGTTTAGTACAGTAAAAGCAATATAGCTGCAACTGTACCGCTTATTGATAGAGTTGAAGTGTTTACGTTGCCACTAATCAGCAATAAAGTGAAGTAAACGCGGCAAATTTGCTACAATTCGACATTTTTGTTCGTTAAACGCCAAATTTGCACTGTTATTCCATTTAAATTAGAACGATTGCGTATTCTGTGCCGTTATGGAAATGCACCAGTCTTTGTGTGTTTGACACTTAAAATATTATAAAGACAGAGGTCATCCATTTAGTAATTATTAAAAAGAATCCAGTTTCTATTTCTAAATGTATATCTAATTATATAGGAAAAATTACTGGCAATTTAACTTTGTCGGTAAACTGTAATGCATTATTTAACATATATGTGTGGGCCACGCGTCTTTTGCAATATTTTTGTAGATATATGTTTTAAATTCCATTTAATTTTATTAATATGCTACTAGGGAGCCATTACGCGAACACTAGTAAATTTGTTGCTGTTTTATCATACTAACTCGACTATTCGTCGAATAAATGTGACTGCGTTGCATTCATATGCAGCCATGTCTTGGATTTTTTTTTATTTTAGGATTCTTTCTTAAAAAATATATAATTTATTCAATGGTTTTTAATGGTTTTATTTGAAACACTAGATAATTTTTTTAAAGCTTTATAAAATAGAATTTATAGTTTTTTACAAAATCCACATTAAAACACATTATAGTTAATATATTACTAAAAGGCTGATGTGCTAAACTGCAAAACCGGTCTTTTATTTTAAACCAACAATTATTATTAAATGAGATTGATTTTGTTCAGTGTCAGATTGCATATTTTTTATTTTCTGAAGTTTTAGTAGATATTTCAGACTTCTCCTTAGATTCATCACTATCCTATTCAAACAGATTGTCAGTTCCGTGTATAAAACTGATACTGGGTTATATGATTGGATCTTGTTTATCTAATACGGAAAAATATGAAAAGAAAAATATGAGCAGAACCACCATATGTTATTACGGTTATAACTTTTTTGACGGATTTTCAAGAGTTTTAGCGACTGTTATTGCTCTAATGAGCAATAAAAGTACTAAAAACTCTTTTACTCAATATTTTATCGAATAAAAGTGCTATAATAAAATTGTTACACTTGAGGTTCTGTAACTGTAATTGGAAAACTATAATTCGACTTGTGTTTTTACCGTGTTATAAAAGAAACTACGTTGCTATTTAATCACCAGGTAGAGCTAGTATTCGACAAATTTGCTGAATAAAAAGTATGTCAGGTAATTGTCGTATAAAAGCTTTTTTTACACATTAAATAGTAAATCAAACACTATTATAGCCCTCGTATAGCATTTATTTGTGACATAAGCCAGATACGGGCACTTCTATACGATTTTCACTAAAAGACATAACATAAACATTTTTACTGCACAATTCTGTACGTATGTAGCTACTATTCAACAATTATTCGATGTTTAGTCGAGTAAATGTTTCCTTATTCGACTATTTTGCTTGTTGGGTAAGTAGGCTGGAGCCTCGAGCAGCATATTTTAGAGGCATGGCGTTTTTTTCTTATTCTTTCAAACAATAAGAAATACAAAAGAGACTCTAATCATAAATCTTAAAGGATTTTTCGGAAAGGACTGAGCCGAAAAGAGCTTTATTTAGAGCATCGTTGTGCACAACTTTTACTATTTGTACCATTGTACCTTGTACAAACCTACCATAAACCAATGTTATAAAGAAGCCGGTTTGTTGATTCATTTATTGGTATGACGCGATCACATTAACTCGACACATCGAATTAATTTTTAACCAATTTTTACTCAATCTTAATAAACAGGTAGATACTTATCTTTTATAGAAGATGGTTTGAAACCTTTCGTGCGGGAGTCCGACTCGCACTTGGCCGGTTTTTTTGCACACTGTACTTGAGCGCCAAAATAACGTCACATGGTCAAGCGTCTAGTTAATGTGACCGCGTTGTACCGGATAATGTTTAGAACCATTTATTATTTATTTATGTATTCGTTTGGCTACTGAAGTTATTTCAGTGTTTGAGAAGTGCGATTCATTATTATTCTTATACTATGGGACTTATCGCGCAGTAAAACAAGGGACAGAACATTTCCCGACGTTTCTACCAAGTTACATCCTCTAGTAGCAGTAGTCCGGTTGTTAGTCTGGTTGACCGAACTACGGTCGTGGTCACGGGCAGACTAGATGCGAAGCCGTACCACTCAAATTGACTTTTATACTTAATTTCAATACCTACTAGCTTTTTGCCCGCGGCTCCGCCTCTTGGTATTTTGACTTTTGTGCTATCCCACAGGAACCTTTTATTTTTTCTGGATAAAAAATTGGCCTATGTCACTTTCTGGCCTTTGAACTATATCCATGCCACAAATCAAGTCAATCCGTTGCTCCGTTGCAAACCAACAAACTTTTCGGATTTATAATATTAGTAAGTAAGTAAGTATGATTGAATAATCATTCACAACCTTCCTAAACATTTACAACCCGGTCTAAATCAGTCGAATCGCTAGTATACGCTAAATTAAATTAAATAACGCCTATGAAGTTAGCTGCAAGCTGCGCAAATCCCCACTTCTTACCACCGCTGGTTTATGAATTTGCTATTGCGTACCGACTCGCCTACTGTTCCGAGACGCTAGTAAGTTTGATTCGGCTTAAGGTGGGCATACACGGTCAGTTAAAGTGATCAGTTTTCCCATTATACTCTATAAAATTTAACTTGATCTCTGCGACAGTGATATTGACATAAAAGATTGACTTTTTTAGTGTTGAGATAGTGGTGGAAAAAATCGATTTTCAAACAATGTTGTAATGAAATCGAATGAGTAGTTGAAGGTAAGAAATTGGATTTTATTTACTTACTATTATTAAAGATCAATTATGTACACATGTAAATAATGTTATGATATTAATAAAATACTCATAATAATGTAACGATAGTATTTATCGACGTTTTTCACTATTATCGATGCTAATGTAACATATAATTGGGTTTAATTTAATTACACATGTAAAATATGTTATGATATTAAAATAAACAATCAAATTAATGATAAATTAAGTTTTTTTTAAAATATCTTTAGTATAAACTATCGATATTTTAAATAAAACTCTATCTAAAACTCTGTGGTCACGATCATTCGTCGCCCATCACTAATCGGCATGCCCATAAAGTATGACATTGACAGGTACTGTCTGTACTATTAAGAAATTCAGGACTTCATAGGCGTGATATTTCAGACAGCTGTCGCAGAGATCAAGTTAAATTTTATGGAGTATAGTCAGTTATACTAATCAGTATTATCCCAGCTAAAGTTGTTCTAGATTCGATTTCCTACAACTATGATTCTCATCAACTTATTTTTTTTTTAATAAAACAATGGTCAATCCTACAAAAAGTTGATGGGAATCAAATCTCTAAGAAATCAAATTTTAAACAACTTTGGTTGCGATAATTTCTCATGAAGAATTGAAATAACAAAAGTTATGGAAGAAACAAAATAGCAATTGGTGGCTCCATATTCAAATATGGAGCCACCAATTCCTACTTTTTAATTAACTGAATGAACTCCCAGTTGGAGTGATGCGAAAAATTGATCGCAACGTGTATGCCCCCCTTAATAGAGGGCTTATTATCTGCTTAAGGGGGCGCCGACCCCAAAACGCCTGAAGAGATTCAAGAATTTTGTACGAAAAACATGTTGTTGTAGACTGAAAAATGTTTTAGTTATTTTCGACCATATCTTCAATTGGTACCTAAAGGTACGTAATTCGATATGAACAGGGAATAATTTCGCTCGATCGTAAAAACCAGTCACCTCTGTTTTGAACGAAGATCTTGTTTCTTGACGAGTTTTTATAAGTAGGTACCTAGTACTTTTTAAATTATGTTTTACCGTACCCAATGTTAAGGTACATTTGTAAACAACTCGTGCTCAGAATTAACTGGCGATTAGGTGATAACTGAAACACAGGCCTTATCGCCTAGTTCAGGGATCACTATACTTGCAAAAGTTGGTAAAAGTTTTTTTGGAAATAAATATTATTTATTATTATTATTCCTTTTTATGCAACTGAAATCACAGGCTTGGCCTGGTCCTTTATTAGGCATCAATGGAGCCTAAGCCAACATTGAGAGGCCCCTTTTACAATTTTATTATGAAATATAAAAACAGTGGTAGGTATAAAAAAAGATAGCGTGAAATGAAAACTATGGCATATAAAATGACTTGAAATATCGTAACTGGGCTATTTTGGTGAAATTTTAAATGTTTTGTAAAATTAGACTACGGAATGAGGTACGGCACCCGCTAAATATGCCCCATTTCAAAATTTCGTAGCGGGTGGTGACTTGCCGTCCACTAAATGGGCCCCCCATAAAGGCTATCGTAAGTTGTCACCGGAGGGGCAATATTGGTGTGGACGGCTTAGGGTGTCGAGAGGTGTGCTGCGCTTTCACTAGACGCTACTCGCGGCGTTATGCCCTTTAACATTTCCACCCAGGAGCTTAGGTTCTTAGCTCTTGCGGTTTCCACTCCAAACCGGCCGGTTAAGGCAAAAGAGGAGTCAGGGGTCTCATTTAGCCCCAGGGAATCAGGGTTCGCAGTGTCGCCACAAAGTCGCTTTTTTAAAATTATTATTAGTGTATTAGGTACCTACTAGCTGAAGTATTAGCAAATCACATGAAACAATTAAAAATTGACTTGATAAGTTTATATGAATTTTTATTGTTAATTTCACCATACAAAGACGCGCTAATGAAATACGACATATAAAATAGCTGACTTTTTTCTTAAATTTTGGTATGGCCCCTTAGTAAAAGTTGTTCATAATGATGATCTGAATCACCTCCTCGGCTTAGTACACCGGTTCTGAACCTATTCTTCTTACAAAACACTAACCTCCTTTATCTTCACCGTAGTGGAGTAAAAATACTTTTACCTCATTACAAGATCACGTCGTTCTAATCTAGTTATCAAAAGTGTAAATAAACGACATCTTTGCAATCATACAATTTGTGTAATCAAGTAAGTAGAACAGAAGTACGAATAACTACTACCTATCTAGTTCTATCATAGAATAATAAATAAAACCGTACTAAAATAGGAAGAGATATACTATGTCCCATTTTAAATATGAAAATTAAAAGGTGTTAGAAAGAGATGCACATACACCCGAAATTACGTCATTTCGAAGGGTTTCACAAACTAGCATTGAGCTATCTCGGGTGTCCAAATTCAAAAAGGTAAAAAGTAGGCAAGTAAACTGATCAGAGATTTGAACCTTCTTACTGGTACTAGAGGGTTCAAATTTCCGAAAAAGACAAAAACCAAGCGGAACCTACCCTCCACACCTGTCTCAGTCTTCCTTTGTCGTCTATCACCGTGCCCCTGTACCCCATCAGCTGTACCCACGCAGGCGAGGTCAGAGTTAACCGGTCGGATTATAGATCTTGAGTGGTGTATAAGAAAATTCCTTAACATGTCTAATTTAATTAATTGACACCAATACAATCATAAATTATTATTTACTTATGGAAATGTTCCTTCTCTCTTCAAGATCAAGATCTTCTATAAGGTTTTTCAAAAATAAGTGTAGGTACTGCTACGTAAGACAAAAGATGATTTAGACTTTTATTGTAATGAACAGATTTTACAAAGGGGTCAACCCAGAATTCGAAAAAAAAATCACCTGTCCTCTACGTTATCTCAATTTAGAATGAACTAGGTACATCATTTTGGAACAAGCATGTTTTTTTCGAGGCGTGGTAAAAGTTCATTTTTTCTCTTTTTTCTTTCTTTTCTTTTGGTTCAGTACAACCTTTCCGATTTACCCTGTTAGTAGGTATATGTATTATGTACTACTGACGTAGTATTATTATATATAATATATATTCTTTGCTACTAACTAGCGCTATATATAATAAATATTAGTAAATAGATAAATTTATTTGACTTTTCTTAAGGCTATATACAGAAATAGGTACAGTTTTTTATTATATAGCAGTGTATAAGCAAATTGATTAGCATAGCATAGGTCCCTTAATTAATTTATTAACACGAACACTAGCTTTAACTATCGAACTTTTTTCTCTATAGGGATAGGGGTAATTTATATAAAACTCATTCCATTTATTGTAACATATGAAATTTACATGCGGTTCTTAGTTAACATGTTTTATATTATAGTTATTTATACGTATGACCCTATAAGGGTATGGCAATATTATATTATTTGTATTGTATATTAATATTTTATTATTATGTTTTCTAGATTATCGTTAAACAATCGTCTAATATGTAATAACATTTCGATAATAGGATAGTTTTTAGCTGTTTTATGAAACAGTTTTCTCTTTCAATATCTTTTAAATTGTTTGGCAATTTATTTAATTTTTTTATAGCCATAGAATACGGGCTGGAACTATGTATTGCTAGGTTGGACTTTGATCCCACTAGTTTACGTCTGTATTGTGATCTAATTTTGAGCTATTTATCAGAGGCTTTGTTAAAATAGGGTGCTTTTTGATAAATTTACATATTTCAAATATATAGATAGACTACCTGATATACAGTCCAATATACAAACCCATACTTTAGCGCTGCAAAGTTTCGGCCAGTGATGTTCCTGTTATGGCTTTTGCCGTAGGTACTATACGGTTTTCAGGTCTTCTAGAAACTCAAAATAAGGAAAAATATTTGGAGCAGCTGTTTCAAAGCCGTATTTATATACAAATATTTTGTGTAAGCATTATGTTTTTTATAGATGACCTTTTCCCATAAATATCTTTTCACTATAATACGGAATTTTGAGGATGACGTACGGCTACTCTAAAATTAACTTGGAACAACACCGGTTTCATCATAACCAAGAATCTAAATTCACAAGTTAGTAGTTGATATGGTACATTTTTTCGGAAGAATTTTCAACTTTAACCAAAACATCGAATAGGTAAGCAATACCTCCTCATCCATACACAGCCAGAATGTGAAGCGCTTTGCTTGGGTCTGTCTTCCCGCTAAAGTACAACGCACGTAAGTGTCTTCAAATCCTGAGTAAATAGGTATCTTCTAGGTAAGCGAGCTACACCCCTTCTAAGCTGGTTCTAGGTAGAACGCACATCTGCTTAAAAGCTTAAAATCAGGCAGTATGTAGTCAAACGCAAACCTATTACAAATAAAAAGACTCTCATAAGCTAAGCTCTAGCTTATCTGATACGAGCGTTTTAGACACTAAACCAACGATAGAATACGTGCGTAAGTCGTGTGCATTCACAAAATGTATGAATAATCGGCCAAGTGCGAGTCGGACTCGCGTATCAAGGGTTCCGTACCTTATTTAAGCCCCCCCTTAATATATTTTATTTTAATTGTTTATTTTCGAAAGAACATACAGTATGTGAATATTTCAAGCAGCTCCCTGTTGCCATTATTAATATCGAGCAAAAAAATCACGTTACTTGTCTGTACCCCTTATGTATTTATTTTATTTTAATTATTTATTTTTAAAGTGCATGTTTAACTAAATATGATGTACCTAAATATTTCTAGGCTCTACCTGTCGCCATTTTTAATATCGAGCGAAAAACGGCTAAAAAAAAAATTTACTGTATGGGAGCCCCCCTTAAATAGGTTTTTTTTTTGTTGTTATTATAACGGCAACAAAAATACGTCATTTGTGAAAATTTCAGCTATCTTGCCATCACAGTTCATAAGATACAGTCCGGTGACAGACAGGTGGCGGAGTCTTAGTAACCGGGTCCCGTTTTTACCCTTTGGGTACGGAACCTTAAAAAGCAACTGTCACCCGCGCCATGCTACAGCGCAAATAATGTTGGTAAGTCAGTGCAAGTGCACTGCAATTTACTTCAAACTTGCATTATTTCACACACGTGTATCACGCACTGGTATCGAATATCAGGCAGTGCGTGTAAGCCAAAACATAACGTTAGTGTCGTACTATAGTAGCGACAAGTACTGAACGCAGGCGCCTGAAATCTGACTACTTACCTACTTGGAGCTTAAAATAATGAAATTACTTAAATTAAATAAAATGTGTGTGCAATACGTCTAATATTACAGCAATGATGCTAAGCAGGAACTTTTTTTGAACTAAATTTGAACGTTTGTAAGTAAATATTATTCGTAAAAAATGGCAAAACCTAGTTCCATCGTGTACAGAATAATTCGCTCTTATTCATGTATACGTACAATTTTTCCATTATTGTTGATTAATCGATAATTATTTTTTGCAAAAAAATAGCATGACCGACTTCACCCGTGCACAGAATTATTACTTAGTATAAAACAAATTCGCTTTCCGCTGTCTGTCCCCATGTATGCTTATATCTTTAAAACTACGCAACGGATTTTGATGCAGTTTGTTTTAATAGATAGAGTAATTCAAGAGAAATATTTATATGTATAATACATCTGTGCGAAGCCGGGGCGCATCGCTAGAACGCAAATATTATGCACGGATCGATGTAGCATTTTTCACATTATAGTTGATTTATCATAAATGGCTTAGCCGATTTCGATAAAATTTAAATGGGATTTTAAAGTATACTCTTTTCAATGAGTTATTGAAATCGGACTACTAAAAAAAAATATACGCGTCGAATTGTATACCTCCTCCGGTGGTTCGTCGGTCAAAAATGGCTCAGCCAATGTGGATAAAATTTAAATGGAACTACTTTGGGAGTATAATCTTTCAAACTAAGAAATAATTTTTTGATTCGGTTCATAATTGGCGACAATATCGATGAACATACACAAAAAAATATTTCTTGAAAGAGTATACTCCCAAGGTGGTTCCATTAAAATTTTATCCACATCGGCTGAGCCGTTTTTGATAAATAAACAATAATGGTAAAATTGTAGGTATACATGAATTAGAGAAAAAATGTGAGCGAAAAACTCATTAAAAAATCATGTTTTTTACATGAAAGCCCCCCTTAAATATTTTTTTTATTCTGTTTTTAGTATTTGTTGTTATAGCGGCAACAGAAATACATTATCTGTGAAAATTTCCTACGGTTCATGAGATACAGCCTGTTAATAAACAGAAAGACGGACATCGGAGTCTCAGTAATAGGGTCCCGTTTTATTTACCCTTTGGGTATGGAACCCTAAATACAACCAAAACCAATAAACAAGTTATTCCAGTTTCAGTAACGCTCGGTTGTAAATGCCTCCCGCGAAATTGTACAGTACAAAATGTTACTGCAGTTTGGTTATTAGTATCGGTAAGAAATATTGTGTACGTGCGAAGCCGGGTAAATCGCTAGTTTCTAGTATTATTGTAACAAGTGCCACATGGATACAAGTTCTAATATTCTCACGGAGGCGCCTCGGTGCGTAATACGATACTGTTACTAAGTTGATAGCCAAGTGTAGATAGATATTATACCTAATAATATTATAATCATGTGGACATCTGAAAACTGTCATGAAATACTTTTTTTTTAATTTCGAATAGGTTTGCGTTTGACTACATACTGCCTGATATTGAGCAGATGTGCGGTCTAGCGTGTAGCGCGCTTACCTAGAAGATGCCTATTTACTCGGGATTTGAAGACACCTACGTTGTACTTTAGCGGGAAGACAGACCCAGGCAAAGCGTTCCACATTCTGGCTGTTCGTATGAGGAATGACTCTGGCTAGCTCTTCCCGTTTTAATTTAATATAGCATAGAACAAGTCTAGCCAACACTAATTTCTTCTCGTCATCGGATAACCATTCGTAAAAAAACTTGAATAGTATTAAAAACGAAGTACTTATTTATATTGCATTTCACGTTATCAATCAATGTAAAACCATGTCAAAAGCTTACGAATACAATGAAATAAGCGGCCTCTATGAAGGCGCCACCGTAATTACATTAGCTAATTAGAATATTTCTGTTTCTTTTCCACTTTAGGCATTTGATAGAGAGAACACTTTTTACGTTGCTATTAAATTTACGATGGCGCCTTTATAATTGGGCCTAATAAGTACTTACATCTTCATAAGATAATATTATGTATCTCTTCATAAGATTAATAATTTATTTTGTTTATTATGATTTTTTTTCTCACAATTTTTAGTTATTTAGTACAATTAATTCATATGAACCCCAAGCTAGACCTAGCCTTTGATGCAGGGTCCAGTTGTTTTAGGCATTTAGTACAACTTTTTGCTATTATATTGTAAGGTTATTAATTTTACTATGGAAATTAACGTGGTTTTCACACATTTTATACTATATATAACGGGACAAAACTCACGTGTAGGGATAGTCGTAACGACTATAGTTTCGGTCGCATTCGGCGACCTTTCTCAAGTTGGCGAGTGCTAGCACGCGGAGCCGTCTTGCAATGCACAACTTGAGAAAGGTCGCCGAATGCGACCGAAACTATAGTCGTTACGACTATCCGTACACGTGAGATTAGTCCCGTTATATATAGTATAAAATATTATTAATTTTATTATCAACCTACATTTTTACAAGTAGATAAGAGAGAAAAAGGATAGCTAACTTCATGGAGTTAAGTTCATGGAATTACTAACGTATTACGACTTATCCCTAAGTACCTGCTTGACCGGATGGAATCCCCACAAGTGTCTATAAGTCCTTTGATAAGGCTGGGACGCGCTGACACAGGGGATACTGTTCCCTGTTGCCAAGTTCTCACATTATGTAAGTGAACGAGATAAGAGTTGCTAAGTAAAGTTGGATATTGCTACTTGAAGCATAATACCTACCTCTATGTTTAGTTGCTTTCGGCCGCGTAGTAGATATTGATGTTTGCAACTGGTTGCCTATTTTTCCCTAAGGAGTTTTCTTCTGTTTTAGTTCATGAAATCTAGTATTTACTCAGTATTTTTATAAAGTATTTTATAAAGGAGTTTTCCTTAGGTAGGTACAGTCAAGGAAATTATTGATAACCGGTAAGAAATATCTACAACTAATTTTCATCGCGATTTATGAGCCATGTTAACAGTTATTCGTGTTTACAATCAATGATAGATTTTTATATGATTTTGATTCAGTATAGGGTAAAAATATATAACCCAGTACAATTATAATTACATTATTTTTATTCATTGGGTATTCAGTGCTAAATAGATATAGGCTTTCCTGTCACTGTTACCTGCTTTAGTACGACTGGCTGTTCCATTAATATTTTAAAATAATTGCTTCAGTGTTACGCTGGACACTATTATTATTATAGCTTTAACTTGTGCCCATTTGTCTTGAAGTCGGTTAAATGTATTTGTATATACTTAGTAAAAATATTATGTATTAGTCGTGTGCGACACCATTAGTTTTAAAAAAGTATCACGTCAAGTTGTCATTCACTATTCCGTCGATTAACTGCCATATTAATAAAAGCACTGATAAAAAGGTCACACAAAATATAAGGTCATGTGCCCAATTTTTAATATAAACTGGTAATTATTTATAAGACCTTGTTTCATTACAGCTTTTTGAGTAACAATATAGTAATTACAATGTTGATAAACTACTAACTCCATGCACACATACCCCAAAAAGATAAGAGTGTCAGCTGTCCGAAAAATCGGTCGCCATGACACAGGTAATCTAACATCTAGATATGGATAACTAACACTAAATATTCGTAAAATTCTGTTGTTATCGACTTTTTTTTTGTTTTGGTGGCCTAGTGCAACAATGCTTCCAAATTCAAATCCCAGTCCCGTACCAATAAGTCCTTTGTAATTACGAACTGATTTTCACACCACTGCACTGACTTTGCGGTGAAGTACAAAAGTACAATAATGTGAGGTGTCTTGTTCTGTCATATTTCGGAAAAATAAATTCAATAGCGTTATGTGTATACGCTCACCTGCCACTGGAGCACAATAGTGAATATACTTAGCCTAATAGCTTTTAGAGAGTAAGTATATAAACAGTTGACAAATGAAGGCTGTAACACGGGTAATAAAGTACAGGCAGTAGTTTTGAATCGTCAAACATATTGAAAAGACACGACAAAGGAAGCTCTCTACGCAACAATATTACTTAATCTGGTTAAAGAATTTATTTCTCAACAAGATTTTAACAATTTCACTTATGTGAGTACTTAATTATTATTGTAAATACAATGCTTCAGCAGTCTTAAACATAGTAAATATAAATTATTTATCAAGTTTAGTTTAAGTTTAGTCAACAGTTTTAGTACGTAAATAGGAAAGTAACAACATTTATTAAATAAAAAAATTCACAAATATAAGTAACATACCCACTATTTAAACAAAATAAATCAACACCAAAAAATAAAACATGATTTATGTAGTTTAGTGTTAATTATATAAAAATAATAAAATAACTATACAATTCTACACTTTTCTTAACCTAATTATCTACCCTAAATCAATACAATGAATGTTTATTTACAATATTGCGCTGTAAATAATATAAATATACTTAGTTTAAAAACTAAAAAACACGCTTAGGAGTCATCAATTTTTTTTTGGTCCGGACTCGTGGTTTCACCTCTTTGTTACACCAGTGTGATCACGAGTAAACTTTTTACTCGTGGTTACACCGATTGATGTAACCACGAGTAAACTAATAAAACGCAGGACTCGTGGTCACATTGCTAGTGTGGGGAAATTTATAAATGCATTGTCATCGGTCTTTGATATGTGTGCAAAGTTTACAAGCAAGCAAACATACAGGTGAAACTAATAAAAGCGTGTTAAAATAGATAACTTTAGACTTTACTTTATAGAAATCGGCTACCAAATTGTCAGTGATCTATCTGCTCTATCTAGACGTACAATTATCTAAGGAAAACATCCGCCGGTAGTTGGCTTTACATTCTAAAGTACTGTGTAATTTGGTAATCATTTAAATATTGACTTTCGAATTTATCACACTTCGTGCAGCTATGTCCAACACTGAATCATTGTGGAACTCAACTGTGAGCAATTGGATGTCTATCTACATTTTTATTTAGGTTACATATTTGCGTCTTTTCATCGGATACGGAAGAATCCAGGTATATTGAACTTCATTAGAATGAAATGCACTGTGTACAAAATTGACAAGGACAACATTAATCTGTCCGTTTGGAAAGACAGAGAGAAATTAATCGGACGCGAGAGTCCTGCGCACTTGGCTACCTTGTAAGTGACAATCTAGAATGAATTCTAATGAAAACCTTATTAGAAGGAAAATTAAAACGAAAGAGAGGAAGGTGGACGGAGGGCATTCTTAAAAAAAAAAGAGAAGCTAAAAACGTTGGCCGAGGATCAAAATGTGTGAAAGTTGCTCCACCAACAAAAGTCGAGCTCTTAAGTTAGGTATAAAGAACTGAATGAGACTCCTACTGGTTTTTTACATAGAGGAAAGTATTTTTTGCAAGTTGAAGTGTCTCTAATATGATAGTTTTGTTCGATTCGTTGATTCAGGAGAGTTAAATATGAGTCAATTTCAAATTGGGAGGAGGGATTTTAGTAAACGTGTCATTCTACAAGTTATATTATCTATATATACTTATTCTGAACGTGTGAGCTGAATATATTTTTTTTATATTTGCAACTTAACTAAATCTCGAAACTATTTACAAAATGAGATAGCTAATTACACTCAAGTAGAAACTCTTCAGCCTGACACTGCTCAAATGGATACATAACATATATATCCTAATATACTGTAAAACCCCAGTCATGGATCCTTCAATCAGTCGCGATTCGCGAACGAGTGCAAATTCTATTAGTATGCTATAAATTCATCATTTTGACACGTTTGTGTTACATTTGATTTACATCGGTGATTTCCCAATATCAGATACTAAAACCTTTTCTTTATTTAACAAGCTCTAGCTAAGTACACCGCAATCGCGTTGATTCATAAAAATCGCGGTATTTGCTAAGAAACTACTTAGTTTAGTTATCAGGTTATCACTATCTTGCACATTTTGTACAATACCGTAATTGTGTCGTTTTCATAAAATTATTTACGTTCACGTAATTTCCAAAGGCCTCCTCGAAGGCCTCAATCGAGTTTCTCGACAGGTGGGTCTTAAAATGAACATGGATAAAACGAAGGTCATGTGTAATGCCCATGTTGTACCCACCCCAATATTTGTTGAGAGCTCGGTTCTTGAAGTTGTTGACTCGTACGTCTACCTAGGACAAGTAGTCCAGCTAGGTAGGTCCAACTTTAAGAAAGAGGTCGATCGCCGAATCCGACTCGGCTGGGCAGCGTTCGGAAAATTGCGTGACATCTTTTCATCCGATATACCTCAGTGCCTCAAGACGAGAGTTTTCGATAGTTGTGTGTTGCCAGTGATGACATATGGAACTGAAACGTGGTCTTTTAATGTGCGGCTCATGAATAAGCTCAAGATAGCCCAACGTGCTATGGAGAGGGCTATGCTCGGTGTCTCTCTGCGGGATCGAATCAGAAATGAGGAGATCCGCAGACGAACCAAAGTTACCGACATAGCCCAGCGGATTAGCAAATTAAAGTGGCAATGGGCAGGACACATTGTTCGAAGAACGGATGGTCAATGGGGCCGGAAAGTTCTCGAATGGAGACCACGGACCAGCAAGCGCAGCGTAGGACGTCCACCGACTAGATGGACTGACGACATAATAATCGCAGGAACGCGCTGGATGCAGGCCGCTTCCAACCGGCCTTATTGGAAATCCATGGGGGAGGCCTATGTCCAGCAGTGGACATCCTACGGCTGATAGATAGATAGATAGAATTTCCAAAATTAATAGGTACATAATATATAGGTATATGTATCTAATATCAAACATGCAAAAGCTTTTCATTTTAACCGACTTCCAAAAAGGAGGAGGTTCTATGTTCGTCTGTGTGTATTTTTTTTGGTATGTTCATCGATAATTTCGCCAATTGTAAACCGAATCGAAATATTTTTTTTAATTCGAAAGGGTCCCGAGGTTTTTAAAATTTTACAGCAATCGGCTGAGCCGTTTTTGAAAAATCATCAATAATGTAAACAATTCGAGCGAAATATTCGAATTCGAAGCCGTGGTGGCCTAGAGGTGGTGACGCCCGCCTTGCAATCGTGAGGTCGTGGGTTCAAATCCCGGACCCGTACCAATGAGTTCTTTGGAATTTATGTACGGAAATACACACCACTGGCTTTTCGGTGAAGGAAAACATCGTGAGGCAACCTGCATACTTCCGTAGAAGAAATTCGATGGCGTATGCGAATCCACCAACCCCCACTGGGCCAGCGTGGTGGGTATGGCACAATCACCCTTCGTGGGTAGGTCTACGTCCTGCAGTGGACTATTAAAAGGCTGATACAGTACATTAGAATTTTGTACAAGATGGAAAGCGGTTTTACCATTATATGCGAAAAATAATTATTAAAGAAAACGTTCTATAAAAAGCCATGCACAGAAAACATAGCACGAGAAAAATAAAAAAAAATAAAAACTTCAAACCAACTATATCAAAATCTGCATGCCAACAAAACTTTTGTTTTGTAGATGTAAAAACAAAACCCTTTCAAAAAAAGAAACATATTATGCTCAAACAAGAAAAACCAAAAGAACACACGAAAAACACTGTTTTGGAGTGCTAATTATCAAAAACCTTTTTAAAAAAAAACGACTCCACTAAAACAAGAATAAAAAACAGGGCAACCAAAACAATCAAAGTACTGACTTTCGTTTTGTCTATAAGTGGTACTGACAGCGATAACATCGCTAAACCAACTTTTTCAGGCTAGTTTGTACGCCTTTCTGAAAAACACGATAAAAACCATTACCCTAAATACTTAGACATTTAATTTAATAACTTAATAGCCGAACCTGTAATAAAAGTATATTAAACTAACACTTTAAAATTATCATAAAACCTCGTAAATTGTTGTTAGTCGTTTCATCCATAGGACGTTCACAGCTGGACATAGGCTGCCCTCTCTAGATCTCCAATAATAACAATTGGAAATAGTTTGCAACCAGTGCAATTTTGTTGTCTTAATCTATTCATTTACGTCTTACGCAGCGGTTATCGGTATTTCATTATATAACTTTTCCGTCCAATCAGTCATCAAAAACTGTTTGACTCAATGGCTAGCTGAGAAATATTTTTATGATTTGAATCAATTTTTTAATGTAAATTCCAATAGAAATATATATATGTGAAATCTTAATGTAATCGTGACAAATGTCCTTGAATGAAATTTTTAATTTTTCTTTGACATAGACTATGACTTAATCATACATCTGTGACATATTTTATAATAATTGAATTATTATTCCATGATATTTACGCACCAATCTTAAAATTCTTAAATATTTAATGACATTTGATAAAATCAATTCAAATAATCATATGCTATGTATTTGAACCAAATGTATATAATAAATCTATTTGTTGCACGCCCGCAATGGTACCTAAGCTGTCAGGACGTTTCAGTTTTAAGATCTTTTTTACTCAGTTTTATGCAATAAAGAAATTCTGATTCTGATTCTGATCAAGTCTCCGTGCTATGTGCCCTGTCCACTGGCATTTAAACTTGCCAATTCTATGTCAGCTACATTGGTTATTCTACGGATCTCCTCATTCTTGATTTGACCTCACACAAGGACTCCGAGCATAGCTCACTCTATGGCTCGTTGGAATAAAAATTGTAGTTTACTTCACAAACTTTACACCTTAATCAATATAATTATGTTGCTTGGCCGTTTCTTTGCTATTAGATCTATTTGTATATCAGAGAAGGAATGAACAGTAAATATTTGCTACCTTCATAAGGGCGTAAGGTAAAGACCTTACGCTCTTATGAAGGTAGCAAAACAGCCAAGCCGCATTTTGTCTATACGAGTATACTGTCTACCCGTGACCACAGTCGATGCAACTCGGCCGAAACGTCGGGATGATGAGGTATTTATTTATCTCGTAATTTTAGTGCGCGATTAGCCGTAGTATATATATAATAATATACGAGTATGATACGGTATAGAGTAAGCTATGTGAAATAAGAGCTTGTAGAGTTTGGTCGTATAGAATTAGAACCTTGGCTCTACATGAGATCTGATAACTTTTTGATAGTGCGAACTGTAGTCTCATCTTGGCAATATTTTATATGAAAATATTTTTTGTGTGAAATGTTGCCAAGACGAGAGATTCTATACTATTTTAGACAGTCAAAAATAACATCATAAGACCATAAGAAGCCAAGTTCTACAGTTCTACATACATAGATATTATTTACATTACATAAAGGGTCTGCGTCGATCGAAACACTAAAAATAAATGGAGTATGAAATTGAAATATGGATACCTAACCTTAATTAACAAAGATCCCGAGAAAATAGGTCTTGCTGAAGTTACACAAAAAGTACCCATTCACGAAGGATACAATAGCTTAGAAGCCCTCCCATTAGTCGGCAGTTTTTATAGAATAACAAAACCTGGTAGATTCTAGAAAACAGATCCTCCCAGACAAAAACTGACCTCAAAACCTGGGACAAAGCCTTTTGCAGATCATACGTAAAGCCATGGCTACATTGACAAATTTTACTTGCGCAAGTACAATTTGTGCCAAAAAGATTATGAAAAAACTTTGTTAACTAAAACTTAGAAACAATGCCACAATTAGCGGCGGTAAAATCTTCTAGGCGTTTTAAATAGTTATTAAGTGCACCAATATTATTCTTAAAACACGACATAAGTTATTCAAACTTTTTTCGTGTTATAAAAGTAACGTTTGTTAAAAAAACTCATCTAATGCCTGTTTGAAAAAATATACAAAAATATTATAAAAATCATCATCATCATCATCAGCCTTTTTTATCCCACTGCTGGGTATAGGCCTCTCCCTTATGGTGCCATCGGTCTCGACCCTGTGCCAATCGTGTCCAGGTTTGACACGCAATTTTCACAAATCGCAATAGAAATGGTTGCCTGAAAAACAAGTAAACAAGTAATGAAATACCTACCTACTAAAAAAACAAGTAATGAAATACCTACCTACTAAGAAAAAACAAGAGTTGACCTGTTTCAATTTATCTACAATAATTATTTTTTTGCAAAAAATAGCATGACCAAATTCACCCGTGTACAGAATTCGCGAATATTTCGCACGGATCGATGTGGCATTTTTCACATTATTGTTGATTTATCAAAAATGGCCCAGCCGATTTCAATAAAATTTAAATGGGACAAAAAAAATATTTACGCGTCGAATTGAGTACCTCCTCCGTTTCGTCGGTCAAAATTAACATAAGTTGACCTGTTTCAATTGATCTACAAAAACACACTACACCAAAGACACCTATGTTAATTATTATTACAAGAAAAGCTTTTTATAACTTCTAATTTCACCACGAAATCTAACACTGTGCAATTATATCACGTCATGTCTGTTACTCAACTTGCGCAAGCTAAACCAAAGCGTCAGCACCATGCTTTATATTTGCAATATGAATAAAAACTTCGCAGACTATCGGAAGCCTCAGTATAAGTTTGCATATATAACGAACACTTTTATCCTTTTCGGGTGTCTCCACACATGTTTGTTAGAACATTTTTGATTCGTACCGCCTCGTCCTAAGAGATATAATCTAAAGCTTTTCAAGATCAGAATGAATAGGTATCTTCTAAGTCTGCGTGCTTCATCTTTGACCACAACGTCGCTTACCATCAGGCGATTTGTTGGTCAAGCGTGGAGTCGCGTTAAAAAAAAAATCTTTCTCGGAATCCTCCGTACATTTCCTCCAGAGGCGCTTGCTGTACAAAAACTTAGAGAGTCGCATGAAAATCACCATTTGTAGTTTCAGTTGACAAGTAATCTCATACTAATTCCTCTGACCTTTTTGTCCTAATCAAGACGTATAACCTACTTATGTACAATGAAACAATTAAATATTAATCTCCATCCAGTGTTATTACAAGACGTTTTAATGGCCTAAGGCGGCAAGTAATAAAGGTGTCATGAAGACGTCGCCCACCCACTATGGTCATAATATCTGCAACTAGCAAGGGGGATTGCACTTGTGCTTTGATGGTTCCGTATACTTTTTTGACCGACGAAACGGAAGAGGTACTTAATTCGACAGGGTTACTTCTAATCAATTAGCATCCTTTCAGGGGCTTATTCTGTACATAAAAACTAACAACATTAATCGCACACCTAGATCTAAAGGGAGTTAACTCAAAAATCTACGTTTTTGAGTTATGCACACCATTGAATATCTTATGCATAAACCTACCGACCAATAAAACAGATTTAAAATAAATCCTACCCATCGCTACTAGATGACGCTAAGTATCCCTTTTTTTGAATGAGCGAGCCCCGCTCCCCTCTCACCAAAACGGCGACATCTTGAGTCGCAAGCGAAGAGCACGTGCTCGTCGTGAACAAAACGTAAGTTATTTTGAGTTGTAGTTATATTGTTTAAGTTTTAAGCAATATTATTTTGAGTTGTCGCCTTATAGATAGTTAGTGCTGAGTAAATTAATGTAGCATTTTGAGTTGAACCTTTGTAGCTGGCAGAGTTAGTTCTTTATTTTGTTTTATTTTGAGTTGTTGCCGTATAATTGATTTTTTTTTTAATTTGTAGTTAGCTCTGTTTTGTTGACTCATAATTCAAAGTCGAATATGTCTATGAATATCTAATGAAATTGAATTTATATTCAAGTGGCAATTGTAATAATCTGAATATAACTATTTTTACTTTAATAATTAGAAAAAAACCTTTTCATCTGCTAAATTTTTGAGTTAACTCTCTATAGATGGATTCCGCTAAGTAATTTTTGTCAAGATCGCTAATGACATCGAAAATGCTACGTTAATGGCTTTTTAATTGATTTGGCTTACTCGCACTTAGGTATAAATAGCTAATTTACATAAAATGAATAATTCTATATCAGGCAAACTATGAAACATGGACGCTTTTTGGTAAATATAGTGAAAGACAAGGATAAAAAAAACATTACTTTTACTCCTTGTTTTACACAACATGTTACCAAGGAAGATGAGTTTAAAATACTATCAAGTGATGAAGTCTCTTCTAAAGAATCATGATCCGTCTTATCAGTGATTGATACGTCAATGCCCCGCACATCAAAACAACAAAATTCGGATGCACCAAACCACGGTAATGGTATCTACATTACCGTGACCAAACTATTACATTTCACCAATCCGGAGCAATGAAAGTGATATCGACAACTCCGATGAGGATCCCAATTTCCAGCTGACTAAAAAAGTAAGATCCCACCTAAGATCATATTATCTTCCCCGTGAACTTCGTCTAGTGCCAGCAGCAGCAGGTCCAGTTCGTCGGAATCTAGTAGTTCGACAAACACTGATGATGAAATTGAGCGAGCAGACCCACAAAATGCTATGGTGTCTGAAACTGTTATTCAAAATGCATATATTGAGAAAATAAGCAGGAACAGAGTACGCAAACCGGCACAGAGGAAGGCGAATGCCGCAAATTGTGATTTAATACGACGATCTCAGTGTGCCTTTAATAGTATCTATATTATTAAATATTAATAAGTTAGAAATGAATCCTAGTGAGCTTTGAAAATATCTTCTTGAATTTAAAAATCGTTACTATCTAAATTGTTTTATTGCTATTGGGTTTTTCTTTTTTACAGTAGTGTACCACTAAAAAGGTAAAAAAAAAACAATGTTTTATTTTATTTTAAATATTTTTAAAGGCAAAGTATATATTTTGCCTTTATAATAGTGAATAATATAATTTCAATTTTATACGATGATCTCAGTGTGCTGTTATTAGAATCTATTACATTCATAAGTTCTGATGTTTCTTAGCAAGCTTTTAAAATATCTTTGAAAATTAAAACTTAGTTAACTTTTGTTTTAAATTATATAAATAAATTTAGATTAAAATAAGTATATTTTTGTAATAATGGCGTTTTAAATCTTGATAGTCCAATTTTTGATGTCTATTTTTAATAATTTGGAATAGAAATTTCGATATTCTTTTTTTGCATACATACTCTTTTCTTATACATGCTTATTTATAAGAAAAGAGTATGTATGCTGGTTAGTACATATTTAGTGATAGCAATTATCATAAAATACTATCATTAGTTATTTTGATACTATTATGAATAAATAATATTGATTAATTTTTGTATTACAGACGTTTTCTTGGTATTTCACCATCCAATACACCCCTGTGTTGGTCACATATCACTGTATTAATGGAACTAATCAAAATTATTACGAAATCCTATAGCATTTCAAATGTAAGATGTATCTTTAAAAGAGAGATAACTATAAACGAAATTCACCAACATAGGTTCAACTCAAAATAATAGAATAAAAATACATACATTGTTAATGCAATAGAGAAATAACTCAAAAACTCCAATTTTTAGCCCCAATACACGATGTAAACGCAAAATTATCACAAAATATTTGGTCTAATTGGGTGTAAACAGCATAATTCTATAAAGAACGCTCCTGCAGTGCAAAGGAACAGAGAAATCAGTTTTTCGCCTGTACTGAAAAAAGTGTTTTTTTGAGTTAACTCCCTTTAGATCTAGGTGTGCGAATTTGTTCTACGACTTTCGCCAAAACTAAAAAAAAAATTTTGTTGTTCCATAGAAAAATATAGTTCACCTGCAACAAAATGTATGAAACAATAGATTTTTTTTTTTAGTTTTGACAAAAGTCGTAGTACAAAGGTTGTTAGTTTTGATGTACCGAATTAGCTCCTAGAAGGATGCTAATTGATTAGAAATAGTAACCCTGTATATATATTATTTATGTTTAACCGCGCATAACTTTTTACACAGTGGTACGATTTCGATAATTATTTTTTTATTGGAAAGAGTATACTTCTATCAAAATTGGTCCCATTTAAAATTTTATTTAAATTGGCTGAGCCATTTTTAATTCAACAATAATGTGAAAAATAATACATCGATCCATGCGCAATATTCGCGAATTCTGTACACGGTGGAAGTCGGTCACGCCATTTTTTGGGAAAAATTATTATCAATTGAAGTTTAGTCAAATTAAAGCTATAATAGGCTGAATAATTTGGGTATTTCTCTTTGTTGTCTGTACTAGTTTAGGGGTTTCAAACTTTGAGCAAGGATTCTATGCTCGATGTTTAAAACATTGGTCTTGTTAAACAAATATAAGAAATTTCTTTAAAAACTTCAAAGAAACAGAAATGTTTTTATGGAGCTCTTAATCCTCTCATTTATAGTCTCTCTCTTTATTTAGTTACGTAGACTTATTATTATTTTCCAATCTATTAAATAAAGCTACTTTGTTTTCGAGTAATACACCAGCAAAATCAGATGTTACATATGTAAGTAGTATGAAGAACTGAAGCTACTTATGTACCAGCAACCATAGGCATTTGCACGCATAACGACATTAAAACCTCTCTTAGAATCAAACCAAGCGTAATACCAATTTGCTAGCAACAGAAAAATGTATCAAGTAAATATTGTAACTCAAAATCGAATATGCTACAAATTAAACGTCAAAAATCAAACACAACCACGCTTCCGAACATAATTTTAGTTCAGGATGCTGATGGGGCTGCCGCGGCACTGCAGCGCGTCGGGGATGTTCGCCGAGTCGCGCGTCAATTGTTTCTATACAACGATGCAGAAGCGGTGCACATCCCTGGTGCGCAGGGTCCGGGCTAGCGACGACACCATCCTGAACATATTCGCAAACCGCTTTGACTGTCAGTGAATCATTGTTCAATGATTCATGCACTGACTAATAACCAAAAGGCGAAACTAGAGATGGTAATTTAATGTTTTAACTATTGTAATGCTCAATTGTATTCAAAAAATAATTTATTGTCACAAGATACAAATTATACAACTTCTACATTGATACACTATTCCCCAAACTGGGTACAACAAAGCACCCGTATGCTATGATCTAATGTGTGATCGAAATAAATTGTTGTTTAATTTAATTTTAATATCCCTACGTACGAGCAAAGAAGATATAATAATACGAGTAATAAAAAGTAAATAAATTCGAATAATCCGGGTGACAGAGTTTTTCAGCCGTCCGAAAGCCTCTGACATGGATAAATGGTTAAAACAACCGGGGCCTACAATTTAGCGTGTCATCCGAGCCACGGTCCCGCTCAGTTATACATAAATGCCATCCGTAGTCACTCGGAGACTGACCGTGCTGAACGTTGCTTAACTTCGATGATCGCTAACGAACACCTACTCAAACTACGCCATGAGCGTTACAAATTATTATAATGGCATTATTGAACAGATCTCGATTTCCATACCTCACAACGGACCCCCAGTTTTAGAGCAAGAGACATAAATATTTACACGAGCACCCGTGAGTAGTCATTTAGATTCATAATGTGGCTATACATTACGCTAGTTTCAGGTTTCGCACACCTGGTGCCTTTGTCTGCCACTTTTGTTGTTTTATATTTTTGGACCTCTTTTAGTACTTTTTAAGCCCAGACGCCACCGAAACGGAGAGGGGGTGGGTGAATTTAAGTAGTATTTTGGTTTGTAAGCCACAATACAGGCTTATCCTGCACTAAGCCGAAAAGGGGTGATAAACACTTCGAGCCAATATCTATATCTTTCAAAAGAAAGGTACATACTCGAGGTTTGCTTTGAGGAGCAACGTCAGAAGCTACCAACTAGTGACACCGACTCACAGATTAACGCGGTCAGAGAAATCTGTGTACATTGGGGGACCGGCAGTCTATAATAGGATACCTACTGACGTGCGTGGAGCACCTTCCGTCGTGTCTTTTAAAAATAAACTAAAGTCATGGCTTAGCGAACAATTGTTTTATGACATTGATGACTTTTTGAAATTACCGGAATCAATATGATGATTATTTTATTATTTATTATGTAATTATTTAATTAAAATTTAGATTAATTTGTAATAAATAACCTATACTACTGTATATATATGTAATAACCTGTACTACTGTATATATATTTTTTAATTTCACATGTAATAATTAATTACCAATAAATGATTTGTATTTGTATAGAGTTACAATCGTGCAAATTTAAGTGACCGAGACCGCAAAACGCTGCCCAAGCTACGAAGTGGGCAGGCTTTTTAGTTAGTCATAGAGCGATTGCAAGCTGACCAGTCTAAGTACTAAGTCTAATACATACAGTAAAAAACATGACATTACATTTATTGGAGTACATCGTTTTGGCCAGCTCCAGTACGCTTTGGTAAAAAATGTTTTACATTTTTATTTACGCGTCAGCCGGCCTAATGAGGTAATCGTTTGCTGCCTAGGACACAGCTGGCTTGATATTTCGAAATTATCTGATGACTCTACAGTTATAATATATTCTAATGAAACCAATCTAAAACTCAGTAGTGAATAGTTTAGAATTAATTTAAAAAACTGGACAAGTGCGAGTCAGGCTCGCACACCGAGGGTTCCGTACAAATCCACAATTCACAAAATTGGGAAGTAAGTTGTTAAAATCTCTATAATATAATCATCGACAAAAAAGAGTTATTTTTTCACTTTTCTCGTCATTCATCGAAAATTACACATTGTTAAATAATTAAAAACCTGTTTCAGCATGCGCTAATGAAGCTTTTTTATACTCACATGATACGATTTACTCACTTTGAATTTTGAACCCATATTTTGTGATTTAAATAAAAATGTACAGTTTTCAGATTTATTCCTATATGTGTACTCTGAGACAATGCTCCTCACCAAATTTCATAGTTCTATGTCAACGGGAAGTATCTACCCTGTAGGTTTTAATTTTTGTGAATGTCGAAATATGCGGGTATTTACGACATAAACGGCTCTAACTTTTTTATACGATAACTGAGTTTTTTGTTGAATAATAATAGAGAAGATTTTTGCCAAATAATCATCTAAGTCTGGGCTTAAAGAATCTGGGTAAATAATATACAATATATGTCTCTATCACGAAAATATCCTTGTAAGTATCTCTATCATGTGAGTATACAGCGTTACAAGAGCTTTCATACCCAAATATGCTTTGATCTATCCATCCACCATAGAAACGCCAATCAAGGAGGAAATCAGGGTGTGCCCCTCTTCCGATTAATCAAAATTAATGTTCGAAATGTACTAGTATCTGTTCACCTCAATTACACATGATGAGGTTTGTATAATAGAATATATCGACGCATTTAGATATTGGGTATTATAAGTGGTTATAACTGGCTTGATAGGGATATTACAAGTGGTTAAATGAGCTCGAAATGTGTAGGAGAGCGTATTTGAAGAGATGTGTCTAATTACACAGATCTTGATTCACTCATAAATATTGATTTATATTCCTATATTATCCTTACTAGGTAATATTATAAATCCAAAAATGCGTTTGATGTTTTATTACTCTTTCACGAAGCAACAGAGTAATGTATTGACTTGATTTGGCATGGATATAGTTGAAAGGTCAGTAAATGAGATTGGCAATTTTTTATCCAGAATAAATAAGTGGTTCCTCACAAAATATCACTCAGGCGATGCCGCGGGTAAAAGTTAGTATTATAAATAAAAGAATAGCCCTGAAATCAACAAAAAATGTGAATATAATTTAACTTAACAAATCTATATAAACACAAATAATATTATATAAATACAAAGACAATACTCACACCGCTGGCAATGAGAGAGCTGATGAGCTCGCAAAATCAGCGGCACTCACTGAAGCTTCGCGGGACTATGAGGGGATCCCCCTGTCCTACGTCAAGGGCAGAATTCGCGAGGAGTCAGTTAAAAAGTGGCAGGACCGATACGAAACGTCAAATACAGGCAAAGTCACTCAGACGTTCTTCCCGGATATCGCAAATGCTTATCGGGTGACACGCGTCACGAAACTGACTCCTTTTCAGGTTCAAGCTGTGACGGGACATGGAGGAATAGCTGAATATCTGTACAGGTTCAAGATCAAGAACAGCCCTGGATGCGAGTGCGACCCCGATGTTTCCGAGACGGTCTGGCACATACTCATTGATTGCCCTAGATTCTCGGCCGCACGACACGACCTAGAAATAATGATAGACAGAAATTTAGTGGTCTCAGATCTCCATAACATCTTAGCAGATCCAAAAACCAGACAATTTCTTCTGTCCTTCATGGAGAGGTCGTTCAGAATTGCGGCCAAAAGAAATTCCACTCTCCACTCCAACCAACAACACATTCCCACCTCAACATCCTCCACTACCCTACCATCCCGCACTACCCTAACACTTCAACCCACTCTACCTAACATTAACATACTGCCATCCACTCTAACACTTGATCCCATTCCAACACACTTAATACACACACAGTCCACAGAAGCTACACAGAGTTCAATCCTCGCCATAGAATTACTACCCTCAAAAAGCGTAGCCATCGATCAAATTCTGCAGAACGCGGAAGAGGGAGTTCCGGGGATTCGTATTCGAGGTGTGGCACTCTTTATGGACAATAACAAAGAAAGATTCGGAATAAGCTTTTGCCAAGTTAGGAACCAGAAACGCGTCCGCTTGTCACCTGGTCTAGCATGTCTACTTAACGGGAGCACCGCCAAAGTAACAATGAAGCGGAAATCCTATGACGCTATGCCAGTGTGCGACGCAGGCGGCCACCGATTCCGACTGGTGAGATCGAAAAACAAAACGATTGCACTAGTCGAGTGGGCTGCCCAGTCACCTTTTGCACAGGCTAGCGCATTGCTTGATCATCTTATCAGGATAGTGGACAGCACTCCCCGGGTGATAAGCGTGGACGCTATGGTGGTTGAACGGTCGAAGGCGGAAGCCACAGACCGGCTGGGTTGCATTAAAGCCTCGAAACACCATGAGGTTATCGTTTATGAGGACAGAGGAGAAAATCTGAGTTTTTTGAAGTCTCCAAGTAACGATCTTGATAATGCAACAGATAGCTGGGGCTACCCCATTCCAAATTCAGCCATCCAATCTGGTTCTGAAAGAGCAGAACTAATAGCAGCTTCTGAGAGACCCGTTCTCCGCCCAAGTGGTAATGATGGTGCCATGTCGGGTCTCCTCAGTGTTGCAATGCAGAGCTTGTTCCGATTCATGCCTAAAACACCACCTCCACAGTCAACGGCGACCTCGAGGAGGGCTTCACCACCTCAGGCAACCCGCACGAGAGCCGACATGGGACAGGTCGATTCGCCCCGTTATATCTTGGCCTCAGCGCCACGAGACCACGCGAGAAATGCCCTGATCGAATACCTAGCCTTATTGAGAGCGACAAAAAATGTCAATCTTAAGAACTGCGACAACATTCTGGAGTTCTTTAGGCTGGGTGGTCCAGTAAGTGAGAGTCTACTAAAATCAAGACTCGAGGAGGCAGAAGCAGCCATATACAATAACGTCACTTCTCAAGTCATCAGAGGGAACATGAAAGGACAACATATGGCAGCTTACAGCGCAGAAAGTGGTTTTGTGGAGTTGGATGAGGGAGAGACGGAGCGAATAGGAAGACCGAAATACGCGATACCATCAAACGACCCAATTGTAGTCACCGCCAAGTGCACGAAGATAATGCTAGACGATAGAATCCTCGAGATGGCTAAAACCATCGAACGGAGCTCGGACGTCGAGACAAGCTGGCAAAACTGGGCTGTACCAAAGATACAATGGGTCAACGGGGTACCAGGATGTGGCAAGACAACATGGGTGATTAGACACTTTGATGTGGACAGGGACGCTATCATCACAACAACAACAGAAGCAGCAAAAGACCTGAGAGAGAAGCTATCGCACCGAATAGGAGATCTAGTAAAATCAAGAGTGCGAACCATGGCTTCATCCCTCGTAAATGGTTTTGGAAAAGAGAGCTTCAGCCGCCTTCTGGTGGATGAAGCTCTAATGAACCATTTCGGAGCTATAATAATGGCTGCACGACTGTCTGGTGCTAGCGAACTTGTCCTCATTGGGGACGTCAATCAGCTGCCTTATATCGACAGAGAAAATCTCTTCGAGATGAGGTACCATCGCCCTACCCTGGTTGCAAACATCACCCAGGAGTTGCTCTGCACACATAGAAACCCAATGGATGTCGCGTATGCGTTGAGGGAAATATACTCAGGTATATATTCCTCAGTTCCCCGTATTAGGTCTCTTGAGCAGAAAAGGTTCAAGGGGGCTCAAATATCCAAAACCCTCCCCAACACCCTTTTCTTAGTGCATACGCAGGAAGAAAAGGAGACCCTAATAAGCCAGGGTTATGGAGGTGGCTCAGGATCGCGCACCCTTACCATCCACGAAGCTCAGGGACTGACGTACGAGTCGGTAATCGCCATTAAAACTAAGCCTAGAATAAAGCTACACGAAAGCGTCTCACACGCTGCCGTTGCATTGTCTCGGCACACTGGAACTTTCATCTACTACGCTGACGACATTGAAGGTGATGCCATCAGTCGATTCGTGCGGCGTGCATCGTCTGCATCTTTGAGGGCTATCAAGGACTATAACCTGCAGATGGCCATCAGAGACCGGAACGCGGCGGTGATGGAGGCTCTGGGCCGGGAGGAGGCAAAAGAGTTGTAATAGAAGGACATGGGAGCGATCACAAGCAGAGTAGATACCACCGAGTAACACATGGAAATGTAGCCTTGGACTCTGCTGGTGATCGCTTTCACAAAATAAATCAGAATAAGTGTGCATTAAATAGAAACTAGCATTGCGTGCATGCCTTGAGCATTCATGCTCGCCATCGAAGGCTCCTTCTTGCGGCGGCGTCGTGTGTCGGGTCGTTCTCTTCCCTTAAATATGGTCGAGGAGAGTGATGGCTGATACATGCGTCATACTCGTGATCGGGTGCTGCATGCGGGTCGCCGGTTTGCTCGTGGCATTCACGCAATGAAACCACTAACTTAGACTAAGAATTAAACTAACCCCTCTCTATTGTACAGTCGCATTCTTTCAATTGTAACTTACTTAACAAAAGGCACAGACCCTGGAGTCTGTGGGCCATTAATTTAAATAAAAAAAAAAAAAAAAAAAAAAAAAAAAAAAAAAAGACAATACTACACTACTACTACTACATAGAAAGCAATTGGATCATCCACAGACCCTTGTAGGTCTAAAGATAATCATGCTGGCAGCATTGCCACGCTAAATGGCAATGCTTATACGTTGAGCCAAATAAACACCAGCATTTTGGTCACGCGTCGCGTCCACCAGACGCTCAGAAAGACTTTTGAAAACGAGATGAGCTCCCGGCCCCCACGGACCCAAAGTCTCAACTCCAAATGGCTCAAATATGTAACCACTACCGAGGTTAGCATATTTGCGCCGCTTGTGCTGCTCAGCCGAATTGGCCGCCGCTCCAGCCCTACTCTGAGTCTCAGGAAGATGTGACGGTGCCAAAGTATCGACGCAAGTTGCGTCCCATACTAAGGGCCGTCCACACTTCCATGGGACCAGCGTCATGCCGTCAGGCCTTTTGCCATCACCACGCGCCAACCCACTCGGTTCGAGTACAGCTGCGATATTGGCGGTGACAAAAGCCCTGCGTATGACATCATTAAGGCTGGCGTGGCGTCCAATCAAAAAATTACACAGAAATATGTCATAAACACGTCGATGGAATCCAAAAATCAATAAATCAGCTGATCCAAGTTAAAATTAGTCCATTCTTTTGAAAGACAATGACGCCTTCAGATAGACTTTCAAATCCTTTTCAATGTTTCAAATCAATGAAATATTTGATTCCTTTTCAATATTTCAAATACGTCCCACCTGCAAAACCTCTTATTTCCCCGGGGTTAAAACTGGTTCAACATTAAATATCACATCACATTTAGGGCAGTCAGATAAAAAGGTTGTACGAAGTTTCAAATTAAACACAATATTATTTTGATTCCCCAAACGAAACGACAAAGATTTATATTTTCCGGTCAATTGCTCTGTAGAGCCACTATTTACTGCTCGATTACTTTTTATTTTCTCGCCAAATGACCACAATAAGAACGTTAAATGGGTTGAAAATCCTGGTCGGAATTTTCTGTCTAAAACGTAAAAATGTAGTGTTATTACAAAGCCTTTCTGTTTACATTTGTATGTTAAGGTGACGCATTGATAAACTATCGTTTCAAAAATCGAGTACCGCGCCCCTTCACTCGGACAAATTTTACGCAGTCGCGCTCGACAGGATCGTGCCATAGTGCATAATGCCGTTCTGTTTACATTTGTATGTTAAGGTGACGCATTGATAAACTATCGTTTCAAAAATCGAGTACCGCGCCCCTTCACTCGGACAAATTTTACGCGGTCGCGCTCGACAGGATCGCGCCATAGCGGCGGGCGGCAGTGAGTTATTAATTAATTACTCATAATGTACTTACTAAAAAAATAAATTTCTCGGTCTATAAAATATAAAAGTGATCTGCCTATTATATTCGTAAAAAATAATGGGGTACTATCGCTAATAATTCTGAGGATTCGAATTATTAAACTTTTTTTTTAAATTTCAATCAATATCATTCGGCATCGCGCATTCAAAAGTACTCGTTTTTGTGTTTCTCGGCCTGATGCCTCATCTTAAGTCAAGCTTTTCAGCAACGCTACATTGCATTTCCGCATTGTACGTCCACTGCTGGGCATATGCCTCCTACTAGGATCCTTTTCCTATTTTAAGAGTTGGAAATAGCTAGGCTTACGGTTTAGTTTACCTACCTGCTGTAGAGGATAACTTTCTCCTCTAGTCAGAATTTGTACACCTAATCATCTAATATTGTTAGTCAGTTACAAAATAAAATCTCAAAAAGTATGTTAACTAGCCCTATGTAACATTTAATCACCGGTTTACATGCAATACTAGATAAAACTAGATACACGTCACGATAGCGCTGAGTATAAGCTAATAGCGCTGTACTGTGATTGGGCTGTGGTTATATCGTGATAAGATTACGTGCCTAGGTCATTAGGCTAGCCATTCAATCGTTACTGAATCAATGGCAAACTATCCGATTTATTGCAAAAATGTTAAGTTAATTGATGATTATTGTGCCACGGCTCCTCATTCGACATACCTCAGTGCCTCAAGTCGAAAGTTTTCGACCAGTGTGTGATGCCAGTGATGACTTATGGCACAGAAACGTGGTCTCTTCACTATGGGCCTTATCAGTACGCTCCAAGTAGCCCAACGAGCTAATCATATGGAGAGGGGTATGCTCGGAGTCTCGGAATCGAACGGATTTACAAGTTGAAATAGCAATGGGCAGGGCACATAGCGCGTAGGACCGATAACCGATGGGGTCGGAAAGTTCTCGAGTGGAGACCACGCACTGACAAGAGTAGCGTAGGATGTCCACCCACAAAGTGGACGGATGACCTCATTATGTAGTTTTTAAACTTTCGCGATTTCAACACATTATTATTATATATTTATCTCGTCATTTTAGTGTGCAATTAGTCCCGTAGTATATAGTAATAATGACCGCATTAAGACCGCAGGATCGCGCTGGATGCAAGCCGCTTCCAAACGGTCTTATTAGAGATCCATAGGGGAGGCCTATGTCCAGCAGTGGACTGCTTATGGCTGATGGATGGATGTGCCACGGCTTTGCCGTACGAGCTCTGTAGTACAGACACCTAACCTAGTATGACTTTGCATTGTCAGCGAAAACAACAGGCATGAAGACTAAAAAAATATAATTGATCTGTCAGATAGACTATCTAAAAATATTAAACACGTATTTTTTCTTTTGTCAATTAAACATAAAATTATGAAGATATAGCCTGTTAAAGTTCCGCGTGACGTCACAAGTGCCATACAAATGTATAGACTTCTGTGAGAGAAATGACGTCACGACCCCTCTCCCAAACTTTAACAAGGTTTATCTTAGTCATTTGTTGTTTAATTGACAAAAGATAAAATACGTGTCCAATATTTTTTTATTATCTAACTCACGTACTAATTACAATTATGATTTTGTTACCGACTGGGTAACAGCCTCATGCCTATTATACTCGTAGGTATTGTTTTCGTTTGGCTCGATACATTTTTATAAGTTTTTCGTCGTTTACGCGAGGTGCGCCCTGCGAAATGTGTGGAACCGAACGGAAACTATTGTAGTTTCCGATTACGTATATACTCATACTAACACTTCTGAATGTGAATCACTCTGATACGTCAGCCGATTACAATCACGGGAAATTTACTGGGTATTTCTAAAACCGATGGAATATGCAAGGATATTACTGTAATCATAGTTATGAGCCCATCACTTCATTAAAACTACCGTGAGTATTCATCATAACTATAACAGAATACGGCTAAAACTCACGTTATAATTATACGGTCGATCTGCAAGGAATCCGACCAGTTTCGGAGTATTTAGTACTCCATCCTCAGGGAATACGCGCACGCCCGTCGACTGGCGCGCGCTAGTCGAGGAGTCTGAGGATGGAGTACTAAATACTCCGAAACTGGTCGGATTCCTTGCGGATCGACCGTATAATTATAACGTGAGTTTTAGCCGTATTCTGTTATAAGTAGTTATTATGAGCCCAAGACCAACTTTTATTTGTACTATGGGAATAATCCCCTTAAGTAAGTTCGTATAGGCCGGGTAACTAGCCCTAGTGTCAGAGTTTTTAATCAAAATAAAAAAGATTTGAGAAAAAATGCTAAAAGATATCAGACGGTAACAGACGACATACATACGAAAACAAAATTCTAAAAATCCGTAACATCCGACAAACATCCGTTCATAACCGTATATAATTACTAGCTTTTGCCCGCGGCTCCGCCCGCGTAGTATTCTGCCTTTTGTGCTATCCCACAGGAACCTTTTATCGGGATAAAAAGTAGCCTATGTCACTTTCCGGCCTTTGAATTATATCCATGCCAAAAATCAAGTCAATCCGTTGCTCCCTTGCTGCGTGAAAGGGGAACAAACCAACAAACTTTTCGTTCGGATTTATAATAATATTAAGTACTAGTTCTTACCCGCGCCTTCGCCCGCATACGCAATATATCATTATAATTTATAGCCTATGTGTTATTCTGATATATAAGCTATATTATTGCAAAGTTTCATCTCAATACGTTCAGTAGTTTTTGCGTGAAAGAGTAACAAACATCCATCCATCCATCCATCCATCCATCCTCACAAACTTTTGCGTTTATAATATTAGTAGGATGATGATTTATAGCCTAATGCCGGCCAAATCATCAATTGTAATCAATAAGCAGTAGGGAGATATCCTAATCAATTAACCCAATTTCAGCACCACACGTAATCAAGTTACACTTGCAGCTATTCGCATCTTGGAGATTAATCACTTGGTAATCCTTACTAATAACATTATAAATCCGTAAGGGTGTTCGTTGGTTTTAATTTAACTAATAATATTATAAATCCAAAAGTGTAGTTTTTGGTTTTTACTCTGTCACGCAGCAACGGAGCAACGGATTGACTTGATTTTTGACAATTTGAATGGCGGAAAGCATTAAGTACCTAACCAAAAGGAGTCGACAATGCAAAGCGTACCCCTCTGCCAAAAGTACGCGACCGGCGGTCATGCTCTTTATACAAATACGAGATATCGGTCTGGTTGCGCTTGTGTTGCGTTAATTTTCAGCTAGTGTTAGTCAATTACATTTGTGTGCGTGTAAACTTGCTTATAGGTATTTTAGTTTGTGTGCTTTTCTTCACCCCCACTGACTTGGCAGACTTTGGTACTTAGACGTGTCGACTCCTTTTGGTTAGGTAGGTAGATACTTAATGGCGGAAAGTGACTTAAGCTACTTTTTATCCTGAAAATTTTCGGGGTTCTCGTAGGATAGGCAAAACACTTTTTTATTAGCTGACCAACTTATGTCTAATAAAGATGGGCGTAAAGTTAATGGATGGTAGGTGACATTGGCTGCAGGGTTTCATGCATAGAAGAAGGAAAAATAGGGAAACACCCTATGACATTATTATTACAACAAATACAGTAATTTTACTTAGAATCTTTCAGCAAATATCTACAGACAGACAGTCCATAAGAGAAAGTTTAAAAAAAAAATGTCCTAGCGCCGTCATAAATACCGACTTAGATATTTATATAAATACTTCACAATGACCTGTTTACTGGAATCTCCACTTTATGTCACCTAATTAGTGCTTGTAACCGATCACTTTGGCATCACGCGACGTTCCAATTGGCTTGCGATCGCCTTACGACTAACTAAAAAGTCTGCCCACTACGTAGCTTGGGCAGGGTTTTATCTCGGACGCTTTTTTTGCCCGATTGTGACTCTATAGATATTTGCTCTAAGCTTAAAATGTAATTCAAGCTCTAGATTTGACCTGGCTATCTGAATAGAGATTTAAAGCAAAAATACATTTTCGTCTTAACAGATTTCTGATTCTTTAATCAAAGTCTCAACTGCGAATTCAATAAATTGAACTTGCATTTTTGAATTCAAAGTCCGTTGAATAGGAGCTATCTGAGAGCGAATGCCCTCCTGCCCTTCTTATCTTGCCCTTATTCTCCAGATAACGTGGGACCATAGAGGTCTAGACAAAGACCTTCTCTTTACACGCTTCTTATTCGGTACCCATGTGCTCAATAGATGCGCCTGCACTGAGATCCCACATAGGTTGTGTTGTGCATTTCTCCTTCCAAAGTCTACCCGAGCCAGTCCAGTTTCTTAAAATTATGAAATGAAATACAAAAAAGGTAGTCAAGATTTCGGGAGCTTCGCGGTGGTGTTTTATGGTGACTCCACACACTCCGCGAGGCGACACGAGGGGACGCGAGCACGAGTGTCTTAGTGCATTCGGGTCGCCTCGTCTCGCCTCGTCATTCCTCGCGTGGATGGCTATTGGCTATCGCCTCGTGGCGAGGGCCTCGCCTCGCCGCCTCCTGGAGTGTGTGGAGGCACCATTATTATTAATACTATCAATAAAAAGTACGACTAATTTTGAAGTAATTTAGTTTATATTATCTAATCTAATCCTAACCTAACAGACGGAGTTGAAATTCTGTTCCCTTAGATGGTAACCTAACTAATGCCTTGACAAAACTTATTCTATTTAACATTAAACTTATCTAAACAAAAGAAGGGGTGGGCGTCGATGCGCTTTCACCCTGCACAATAGAGGATGCACATGTGCAATGGTAAAAGGATGCGCCGTCGGTCGGGTTAACTGGCCAACGGTGTTGATAACATAAATAAGTACAAGGAAACTTATAAAATAACGAAAAATAAAAAGTGTAGAAAAGGAGTCACCTCAGCTATAAAAGTTGAGTGCTGGGAGGACCCAACACTCAACGCTGGTATTCTGGTGAGCCCCTTTATTCAAGGATAATAATTCTTAATATAGCGTGGCTCTGAATCACTGGCATCTGGCACTGGCTCTAGTGGCTTGAATGATGACTTAGATCACGATGTCGATGACGATGATAATGCATGAGACATTTATCTATACAGGTGTTTTTTTTTCAGTGCACATACTTTGCAGCAAACAAACAATTAAGCAAATTGTACTAAAATTAATAAAACCAATGTAGATACATTGGTTTTATTAATTTTAGTACAAAAATATTGAAATAACTTCAAGAGAAAATAAACAGCTAAACGGAGTAATCAATAAGCCCGATTACAGAGGCGCCAGCATAACTATATTAGTTAAATAGCATAGTTCTGTTTCTTTTTCACTTTAGGCATTCGATAGAGAGAACGCTTTTTACGTTGCTATTTAATTTACTTTGGCGCCTCTGTAATCGGACTTAGTGTCACCCTACGTTTGAGTACCTACGTGGCTGCGTCGTACCTACGCCCGAGACGTTTTGGTAGGTATTTATTGTCTGGAGTGTAGGGTGCATGCAAAATAATTTTCTTTGGAATAGTTTGACCAAAATTGATGAAAAAGAGGCGATCTTTTATGAGCGAAATATCTTCTATTAATAATATCTATTGCGCGATAAAAATAAAAACACTGAATACAAAGTCATGCTTATGTAGCAAATACGAAATTGATATTGAACATTGAGGAAATATATTTCTCCTCAATGATATTGAATAATTGTTTATTTTTTGCCGATCGCAACACCGACTTACACCGTGTACATAATTCGAATAATAATAGTTATATATGTACGAGTAATAGGTACGCGTACCTATGTATAATAGTTCTAATAGAAAAGTTTTCTCGAATCGATGTGACATCCATGTACATTTTTGTTGATTTATCAAAAACTGCTAAGCCGATTTTGATAAAATTTAAGCTGGACCATCTCGGAAGAATACTCTTTCGAACTAAAAAAGATTTTTCTTAAATCGGTTTACAATTTGTGAAAATATCGATGATCATACAAAAAAATACATACAGACGAACGTAGTACTTACCTCCTCCTTTTTCGGTCGGTAAAAAAGGCATCGTGACTATCGTGAGTGAGCAAATAATATGAATAAGTGAAGATTTGGGTGTGATCTGAAAGTATCAATTAGGTTATTATGGACGTTGTTATTTTAAGCCAAGAGTTTCGTGCTACATTCGTTCCCGCTAGATCGAGACATGTGCCATCTCACGAGATCTATGTGTGGGATCAACCTGGGACTACCACATGGACGTTTCATTTAATGAATAATGGTTTTCTGTGTGTGGGGATTCGTTCGGGAATTCACCTAAATACAAAGGCTTTAGAATGTATATATGGGAAGATAAATTATCAGGTAAGGGAATACCCAAGGGATTTTACACACAACTGTTCCACTTGAGCCACATAAAATCTTACCCGGCAATCTCTTATTCACCATTTTATTGGAAAACAGCAGAAATGAATTACCTATATTAAATCTGAAACAAAAGTCAATGGAGATTTGCCACGGTTGATTTGAACTCGCGTTATGGAAAGCTTCTATTTACATCGGCATCGTTAACTTTAAACAAAATATCAATAGTTGGACCGAGAGAAGTGAGATCTCAGAGTCTACTGGGACAAATCGGCACTTGCATGTACTGTACTGAACTAGCCTTTTTGATAGTCCACTGCAGGACATAGGCCTACCCAAGATGGGTGATTGGGCCATATCCACCACGCTGGCCCATTGCGGGTTGGTGGATTCACATACGTCATCGAATTTCTTCTACGGACGTATGCAGGTTGCCTCACGATGTTTTCCTTTACCGAAAAGCCAGTGGTGTGAAATTCCGTACATTAATTCCAAAGAACTCATTAGTACGGGACTGGGGTTTGAACCCACGACCTCACGATTGTACGGCGGGTGTCACTACTTCTAGGCCACCACGGCTTGGCTTGGCACCACACTTGCATGTATGTTTGTATATTTGGATGTATATATATATATGTGTTCGACGATAACTCGAGTACCGCTTCACAAATCTTCATGAAATTTTGCATGCATGTAGTTTATATAGGTATATGTATAGAATCTTTAAGTTCGAATATGAGCACCGCCCAGAATGGGCTCCACAATGCCGCGAATGGCCACCTAAGCCAGGATGGCCACCGCTCCATGCCGAGACGGTAGAGAATGCCGAATTGGTTAAGGTGATAATCACCCACTAAATGCCCCCTGACCAGTGTGTCAGGGCGTCCATCCCCAGCAAGGAGGGAAACCTCGGACTGGTTCCTGTCTCCAACTGAAGCAAGGAGGAGAAGACCCAAATGATGATGATATAAACATCTTCTGTTCAGTGGTTGCGAGGGCAGTGGTAAAAAGAGGCAAAATAGCGCCACTTTCTGCGGGAGTTGCAGATGACGTCATATCGCCGCACGCTCGAGTATTTTGTTTATAATTATAATAATAACCGCTCACTTTGTTCTGTGGAGGTCAATAAGCTATCCCACATCTGCGAGTGTTAGATTCCATTCAATATGACCAGAATTAGCATAATTCAGACGTTGTAGCGGAATAATAGCAATTTTTGAAATCGCAACTTTCAGACCAATGTTAGGTAAATATCAGAAATTGAGTTCTAGACTAAAACTATAATACTAACAAATTTCGTGAAATTTCGTTCATAAATGTGGAAGTTATAAGGCTTTGCAGCATGTGGACGGACGTACGGACGGACGGACGGACACAACGAAGTTATAAGGATAATTATAAGGAACCCTAATGAATGAAAACATTTTTTATAAAAAACTTAAAAACATCCTATTAAAGAAAGCCTATCACACAATAGATATATACATATATAAAATAACAAAGAAATAATATTATCTCATAAAATAATAATACATAATAAATAATATACGTCGCCAAAATTGAAAAATAGTGCAAGCTGTTTGTAGCTAACTTCACAGCCGCCAAGAACTTTGATTCGGCCTCATCGACTTGGCATTTTGTTTTAAGTAAGTTCGTAGAGGCCGAGTGGCAGTGTGGTGTCAGAGTTTTGAGCCGTCTGAAGGCCTATGACATGGCTAATCGGTTAATGCAACCGGGACCTACAATTTAACGTGTCATCCGAGCAATGGTAGCGCTCAGTTGTCAATGCTCCCGCGGTCACCCATGCAAAGACTGACCGTGCGCTTTAAATTCGGCCTACACTCTTACCATGAAAAGTTTCCCGAAGAAGATAATAGATGGCATTAGTAGAAAAGTTAGCACACACAAATGGTTTGTTCAGTAGTTGTAAAGATGTGTCCTTAAAGTAGATCATATCTAGTTCTTTTTCCGTTACCATAATGATGAATAATGGTTTTTGAAAATGTGTTTGTCGCTAATTTCAGCGACAACACGTTAGTTTAGTCAAATTACTACGGTGGACACGTAGAAAATTTTCTGGGTTTGTACGGGACCCTCGATGTGCGAGCCTGACTCGTACTTGTCCGGGATTTTTTGTTGTGTTTTATCTCATAGCTCTATTGTTTTAGGGTTGATTTGCGAGTTTATTTCGTCGCAAAACGGTCCCATTAATGTTTAAATAGTTTTAAAACAATTCCAGAATGCTGATAACAATTTCAGCGAATATAATACACTTCAAAATCAAACCGATTTTACTACTCTTATGTAAGTATTTTATGTACCTACATTTTATTCTATTCTATTATCTACGCTCGTTAATTTAGGCTGGAGACAAACGCGACTGTAACACTTTTGTCAAAATAACATGCTAGCTTTTACCCGCGGCTTCGCCCGCATGATATTTTGATTTTTGTGCTATCCCACGCGAACCCTTTATTTATCCGGGATAAAAAGTAGTTTATATAGGTCACGTTCCGTCTTTCAAACCCGAGGCCCTACCGATAGCAGATAGCAGAATACCTACAGATAGCAGAATTTTTTCTACTTACTTTACACTTATCGTTATATTATGAAAAAGGAGAGGTCCACAAGTGGTATATTATTCAGAGAAAAATCAAACCAAGATGATATATACATCATTTGAAAGCTTGTTTTATGGGCTTCTCAAAAATATCTAATTTCGATATTTTCATCCCTGCATTTTTTTTAAATCTGAAAAATAAATTGTATGAAAAATAATAATTCTTACAGCGTTTTATTTTTTCTAGTTTAACAATAATAAAGTGCTTATATCGTTATATTACTTGCATTTGTAGCTGATTCTTCCACATTCATCTCATAATTTGCTAAAGGACATGTCCAGAAAATGTATGGAGGCTGGTATAATAATAATCAAAAATTCTAACCACAACACACACATTTCGAGAACGTTCATATTTTTTGAGTCTATTACAACTGTTAAAAACAAAAAAGAGCCCTCCGATTTTTTAAAAATTAATTTTCAATTTATTAGTAAAAATTAATATATTTGGCTGAATAGGTAGTTTATCTCTATCAACCCTGATTAAATAACCTCCAAATAGTTACATAAAAGCATTTTTACCCATTAGACACACTTTTTAAGTGTTTTTTTGTCACATTGTACCTATTAACTGGTCACACTGGTAGGTTATAATTTTTAATTTTAGCAAATTAAGAGATGAATGTGGACGAATCAGCTACGAATGCAAGTAAAATAACGATAGGAGCACTTTATTATTGCTAAACTAGAAAAAATAATAAGCTGTATTGTTATTTTTCATACAAATTATTCTTCGCATTTACAAAAAATTGGAGGGGTGAAAAAATCTAAATTAAATATTTTTGGGAAGCCCATAAAACAAGCTTTCAAATGATGTGTATACCATCTTAGTTCGATTTTTCTCTGAATAATATACCACTTGTGGACGTCACCTTTAAATTTTTAGCCTACCAGTGTGACCAGTAAGTGGGTTCAATGTGACAAAAAGATACTTAAAAAGTGTGTCTAATTGGTAAAAATGCTTTATTTTAACAATTTGGAGATAACTTAATCAGGGTTGATAAAAATAAACTACCTATTGAGCCAAATATATTTATTTATTCTAATAAATTAAAAATTAATTTAAAAAAAATTGCAGGGCTCTTTTTTGTTTTCAACTAATGCAATAGACTTTCTCGAAATGAAACAAGTGTTGTGGTTAGATTTTTTTATTATTATCATACCAGCCTCCATACATTTTGTGAACATGTCCTTTACGCAATATAATAATTTATAACTTTTGTGTTATTCTGATATATAAGGTATTTTATTACAAAGTTTAATCTCAATCCGTTCAGTAGTTTTTGCGTGAAAGAGTAACAAACATCCATCTTTACAAACTTTCGCGTTTATAATATTAGTAGGATTTTTTAACATTTCAACCATGGCAACACATATTTGTGATTTTCAGATTTTACTCAGAGATCTAAGCTATGCATTGAGATGTCAGGTCGCTTGACACGGGTTCTGCTTTACACAAAATATTTTTTTCTGAATTTTAAGATTATCTCTTTAGCAATAAACTTAACAATAGCGGACATTCGTTAATGGTTCAGAAATATGTACTTATTTATTCTTAAAAGAACCTATTCTCATTTGAACCGAGTTTGGTGATTGAAGGAGAAATTTAAAATCTTTATTCTAATGTAAATCTAAACGATGAGAATAGGCATTCTAAAATATAATTACATTGTATAATATTATCATTATGATAATGACCAACTTCTAATTTAAAAGTGTAACCAAACCAACCACGAACAAGAAACTACTGACCATACATTTTGTCAAGACTCAATGAGCTTTTTTGACCGACGAACCACCGGAGGAGGTAGACAATTCGACGCGTATATATATATCTTAATCTTAATATATATAAATCTCGTGTCACAATGTTTGTCCTCAATGGACTCATAAACCACTTAACCGATTATAATAAAATTCGCACACCATGTGCAGTTCGATCCAACTTGAGAGATAGGATAGTTTAAATCTCAAGCAGTCGCAATTTAAATTTATTTAGCCACAGCAACGCGTGGCCTGGTCAGCTAGTATATATATATATATTATATATTTGTATAACCACGCACTACTTTTTTAATAGTAGTCCGATTTAAATAGTTCTTTTTTTGGAAAGAATATACTTCGAAATTGGTCCCATTTAAGTTTTATCTAAATTGGCTGAGCCATTTTTGATAAATCAACAATAATGTGAAAATTGTTACATCGATCAGTGCATAATGTTTGCGTTCTAGCGATGCGCCCCGGCTTCGCACAGGTGTATTATACATATAAACATTTCTTTTGAATTACTCTATCTATTAAAACAAACTGCATCACAATCCGTTGCGTAGTTTTAAATATATAAGCTTACATGGGGACAGACAGCGGAAAGCGACTTTGTTTTATACTATGTAATGATTCTGCACACGGGTGAAGTCGGTCATGCTATTTTTTGCAAAAAATAATTATTTATGGAACAGCTGATATTTGTTTGCAGTTTTGGAATTCGTTCTATAGCAAAAATTGTTCATAACGGCGAATAGACCTTTGAAAGACTTTTCATAGGTCTCTTTACAATGTACCTACAAGAAACATTGCAAAGTAAAATATTATTTAATACGCTTTTATTATTTTACCTTTATTTTTGTTTTTAATCAATCTCCTTGTAAGTAGTCGATTGTGGCTTACTTTAAACTTTGTAGTCTTATGAAGCCTCTATTTTCACTAGGACCGATGACAATACAATAATGAAGCCAAGTTTTTTTAATTTTTGAAAACATTATTTTTTTATTAGTTCAAAACCTTTTGTTTCTATATATTACCCAGTTTTATAATAAAAAAAACTTTCCCAATGGCCTTACACTCCCTGCTCGAGGACTCGCCGTCCTTGATTTCGTATGCAAAATTCATCGAAACTTTTTGTAAAATAGGTACAGAGAATTTATTATATTGCAAACTGCCTCCCGGGGCAATTACGCTTGCATGCTAGGAAACATAAACAGAAAATTATAGCAAGGTCGCACCAACCACGTTACCTGCACTGGCTGTACCTATTCTATAAATTATATCTAACTAGCTACATATGTATAAAATAGTTTGAATGTTGGTTTGAATTATAATTACAGGTAGGTACCTAGTGTATAATTCTACACTAAATAACTATGGATAGTAATAAACTGGGTGAAAAATTTCATAGGTGGGCTACTATCAACTGTAAGACTACGTATTTGTCGGGTTTGAGCGGGACATAAGAGCAGCGTTTTCAGCAGTAATAATACCATAAAACAACATAACACATATGGTTTCCTGCCTGTTTGAGGAAAATTGTTTGACCGATTTTTGTATGACGTTTCATTTGGTAGAATTATTGTTTGTTATAATGACAAAAAACGTCTGGAACATTTATAATTTGTCAAATATTTTCACATTAAAGATTAGGTGTGAAACAAAAAATAAGTTAGGTTAGGTTATAACATGACAAACAACGCATGAGCCGAACGAGCAAAGCGAGCGTGCCGCGGCAGCGGCCAGCGAAGTGCCAGAAGCTAATCGCTTATGTAGATTAGGTGTCAAAGAAAAAGTAATCATCATTATTTTCAGTAATAGGACCGATTTGAAGCGGCTTGCATCCAACGTAACCCTGAAGTCACAATGAAACAAAAGAAACACTTAGTTTCTCAAATATTTAGTGTTTAGTCGCTGATTCAGGCATTTGTTTTCGCTCGTTTTTTGTCGCCCATTCCGTATACAAATCAATTTTCGTTTTGTTCAAATTAATAGACGCTCGATTAAATACTACCCAACAGTTACTAAGTGTACACTTGTAGGTACGTTGTGTACAGATGAAAAACATATGTAAGCGAATTATGTAAATAATATTACAAAAAATTATAAACATTATATCGATTATTTTATTAAATATGTAGTTAAACCAAATGTCGACTATAGTTTCGACTGCATCTGATTTGATAAATCAAAATAATATCTGTGAAAACTACGTCAGTTTCTGTAAAAGAATTAAATGGAATATAAAAATGAAACCCGTTTTCCGTTGTCACGACATAACATGAAAACGGCTTGACCGATTTGGCTTATTTTTTTTTTGTAGTTTTCTAATACTCTGTACAAGGTTTTTACGGAAAGCGAAACGAAGTTCGCCGGGTCCGCTAGTCCTAAATAAATTTAATACTTACTCATATGTAGGTACGATTTATTTATTTTTTATTTTCAAAATATATCTAAGCATCCGTACTTTGTATCTATTAGCAGAAATTTAAACACAAAGAAAAAATGTCAACATTTTTGAGGTTCCAAATCACTTGAAAATCGTATTAGATTTCCGCGACACAGGCTTAGCCTAGTGCGGAATCGCGGTACTACGTTTTGTTTGTATTAAACTGTCATAAGCATAGGTAATAATGTTTTTATTAAATGTAGCGTGTGTGTAATTTTTTCCTATGGTTGTGGTAATAAAAATATTTTCATTTTTCATTTTCATCCACCTTGTCGGTGGACGTCCTCCGCTACGCGTTGACAAACAATAAATCTGCGGATAGCGTACCAGGGTGGCATAAAAAAGAAATCCTAGCTTTCACGCAGCTAGTCAGCTTGTTCAACCACTAGACATTAGCTACAAAGTTGCAAAAGCAATGGTTGCTAGACTTGCTAGCACTATTGCGGTGGGAATCTAAATGTGAATAACATGATGCTAATTGATTACCAGTTATTTTTGTGATAAACAATTCAAAATTATTCGCGGATGCAGGACTCGAACCTTGCGTCTTCGGAACACTAGCCCGACGCTCTGCCCAACTGAGCTAATTCGCAATACTGCATACGCGTCGAATTTCGTGAAGTGTTTATCATTTAACCAACTTATTGCGTTGGCGGCGCCACCTGTGATACCCGTATTAGACAGGTTATCACTCAATTGAAGTTATAAGAACTACTGTATATTGACGAGAGATGGCGCACTGCTAAATCAATTAAATTATTTTAATTTTATAGTGCATCCCACACTAGGTTTATCTCATAGAGTTATTTTTGTGATAAACAATTCAAATTATTTTATTAGCTCAGTTGGGCAGAGCGTCGGGCTAGTGTTCCGAAGACGCTAGGTTCGAGTCCTGCATCCGCGAATAATTTTGAATTGTTTATCACAAAAATAACTCTATGAGATAAACCTAGTGCGGGATGCACTATAAAATTAAAATAATTTAATTGATTACCAGTTACCCTGTATAGCTCAAAACTAGAAGATAAACTAAACAGGTTTCTGTGGGATAGCACAATAATCCTGCCTCGGTGGCTCAGTGGTTAGTGACCCTAACTTCTGGATCAAAGAGGCGTGGGTTCGATCCCCACCCAGGGCAAATATTTATGTGATGAATATAAGTGTTTGCTCTGTGTCTGGATGTTATTTAGTTACTATATATATAAGTATGTATTTAAAAATAAGCATATTATGTACCTAGTATATCAGTCTCTGGCAGCCATATCACAAGCTTTGCTTAGTTTGGGGTCACAGGCCGTGTGTAAGATGTACCCTAATATTTATTTACTTATTTAATCAGATAATAAAGCTAGTAAAAAATATGTTTGTCCTCTAAAGACACACCCCGTAAAATATTTGTGTCCATTAAAGTCCTTAGTCTGAAATGATTAGGTATGGAGGTGCTAAAAATATTTAGGGAACGTTTACGTAAGCTTTGCAGTTAAGTTCCTTTGAAGTTAATTGGGTAGCTCATGTTGAAGACGGCAATATTTGCTCAAGATAGGTATACTTACGACATTCAAAGTAAATTCAGTGACCTGTGCCTTACGCACGAATCTAAGATCGTGGGTATTTTTGGACGGAACCCGAAATTTACTTGAATTTTTGACCGACAAACCAACCGGAAGAGGTGTTCAATTCGACGCGTATATAGTTTTTTATGTATAACCACGCATAACTTTTTTCATAGTATTCCGATATCAATAATTCTTTTTTTATTGGAAAGAATATACTTTGAAATTAGTACCATTTAAATTTCATCGAAATCCGCTGAACCATTTTTGATAAATCAACAATAATGTAAAAATGCTACATCTGTGCATGCTATATCTCTACATGCTACATGAAGTCGGTCATGCTATTTTTGTAAAAAATAATTATAATTTCTAAAGTTTTAAAACTAAGGTCATAGAAGATAATTTGCTCAAGATAATTAAAACACAAGCACATTAAAAACACAGGCTACTCCGATCGTCTAACTTTAATGGACTTGGTTTCAACTTTGAACATTCGACGCTGGCTTATGTCATGGTACCATTGAGTCCTTTGGAAGTTTTGTAACAATTCCCACACGACTGGCTTTTCGGTGAAGGACAATATATAAATATTAGGGGACATCTTACACACGGCCTCTGACCCCAAACTAAGCAAAGCTTGTGAAATGACTGCCAGAGACTGATAAATACTACATTATACCTACATATTTTTAAATAGACACTTATATTACTAAGTAACTAAATATCACCCAGACACAGAGCAAACACATACGTTCATCACATAAATATTTGCCCTGGGTGGGGATCGAACCCACGCCTCTTTGACCTAGAAGTTAGGGTCACTAACCACTGAACCACCGACGCAGTCATTACCTACACACACACGCACATAATATCGTGGGGCAACCTGTATACATCCGTAAAACAAAAAAATAAGGCCTATGTGAGTCCAGTGCGATCGCCTTTTGTGGGTAGGTTCCGAAATTGTCTATTAAAAGACACACAGATGGTTTTTTTTACTATCTTATTGGAAACTTGTGAACTAGGTATTAATAGGCGATATTTCTCAGACCTCAATTTATACATAAGAACTAAACTGATAAAATCTGAAATCATAAAACAAAATGAATGAAGCAATATTAGTGATTTCTTAGTTTAATTGACTTATTTAAATAATAATTATTTAAATAAGTTTCATTCATATTGTTTCCAAAACTTCCGAAGGACACATTGGTGCCATTCCATAAGCCAGCATCGAATGTTCAAAGTTGAAACCAATTCCATTAAAGTTAGACGATCAGCCTGTGTTTTTATATCAAAGAGACAAGAGAGTCGGTTTCTTCGCTAAAAAGTATCAAGTTTATCCATTAACGTTTGTGATATTGAACTCTTAAGAGTTCAAAACCCTGCCGGGCAATCGTATTTTAGCAGCACACTACTCCTCCATCGTTGTTGCCTAGATGAGATCCTTCAAGCGATAAGGGCGTTAGTCGTTTTAAGCCACTTTATAATAAAACTAGCGACCCGCCCCAGCTTTGCACGGATGCATGTATTATACTGTATACATATAAACCTTCCTCATGAATCAGTTTGTGTATTAAAAAAAAGAACATCAAAATCCGTTGCGTAGTTTTGAAGATCTAACATAATTATATAGATACAGACAGACAGCGGGAAGCGACTTTGTTTTATACTATGTAGTGATTATAGCTCTATGTTTTTTGCTCTATCGGTATGGTAAATTAAGAAGACAAAGTTAAGTTCATTAAAGTCAAGTTGGATGCCCTGGTGTCAGAGTTCTTGGCTTAGACTACCCGAAAGCCTCTGAAATTCCAAAATGGTGAAATAACCATCCGGGCTAGTATGCGCGCCACGAATCATTTCTTTCGTAGTGCCAGTGTTCTTTTCGAACGAGACAGCGTTATAGCAAAATATAAATCTGTCACTTTTTCACATGACGACATGAGTTCTTTTCGTGGACGCATGGCTCAGAATAAAACGCTTCCCCGAAATAAGATCACGCACAGCAGTATTTTTTTTAATTTAAAATAAGTTCGCGTTTGACTACACACTGCCTGATGTTGAGCAGATGTGCGGTCTAGGGTGTAGCACGCTTACCTAGAAAATACCTATTTACTCGGGATTTGAAGACACCCACGTTGTACTTTAACGGGAAGACAGACCCAGGCAAAGCGTTCCACATTCTGGCTGTTCGTATGAGGAATGAAGTAAATTAACGTCAGCCGCGGTTACCCAAAAGAAGTAAGGCCGTACCGTATTTAAAAAAAAATCATCATCAATGAAATTATTAAGTGGAGTTAATAAAAGTAAGTAAGTTCGTATAGGCCGGGTGGCTAGCCCTGGTGTCAGAGTTTTTAGGCCGCCTGAAGGCCTCTGACATGTCTAAACGGTTAAAACAACCGGGACCCACAATTTAACGTGTCATCCGAGCCACGGTAGCGCTCAGTTGGAAAATGCCACCCGCGGTCACCCATCCAAATACTGACCGTGCGGAACGTTGCTTAATTTCGGAGTAAATTATGAGAGTTCGAGAGAAATAGAAAGAGAGAGTAGAGTAGTAGTAGAGTTAATAATGCAGAATTTACGATAACTACATCATAGTTATTGTCTTAAAATAAATTTGCTAACATCGTAACGTAAGGCGTTTATTTCACGACTTCTCTTCTTTGAGATTCACGAAACACGAAACCATATCTTTTATTCCTATTAGGGTCCTTTTAAGTCCCTACCATCACTTAAGAGCACAGGGATTTGTATTTTATTGATAAATAAAATACAACCTTGGTATTAAAAGAACAATTGAAATCATTAATAGTAACAAGAAGTTTGATAGATGCCTGAAAGAGTACCTAACCTACACATAACACATAGCTATGTAACTCTAGGGCGCAAAACATAATACATTGAACACAGCACAGACCATTATATTGAAAAAAAATATTAAAAAACTGTCACCCAGGTCTTAATGTTAAATGTGACAATACAAATTAGGTACACCTTGAAAGCTGTTGTTGGGATCTATGGTAGAGCTTAGTAGGGCTTTTCATTGATTATCACACTATTAGTGAGGTTGTTAGAAAATAACACCATAAACAAACAAACAACGCTAGACACTACTAAATTATCGTTTATTTATCGTGAAGAAGCTCTACCTTGTAGGCTTGTATCTTTACTTGATGAAAAAGAGCATAAAGAACTGGTTGAAGGATTTTCAACCAGAAAGTTACAGAATGCGCTCAGCAATTTCGATATGTATGTATACGGTAGAATAGAAACACTGTAACTAATGTTTTAGATTTGCTCGATATCCATGTGTCATTTATTAATTAAATTATAAATTGTTTAATGAAATGTGATTTTCCTGTTCTTAATAGGACGCCTGCAAGCGAGATAATTAAACTCATAACTTTAGCGTGGGTAACTAATTATCATAAATTATTTACTAACCGCATATTTAATACTTAAGATTATATCATTTTTATATGTTTTATATGCTAGTTTTGCAGCAAAAATGACGAGTTACGCAGTGCGTGACAGATATTGACCCACCCATGGAACACCTTGTTAGCGCAAACCAAGAACACGGTACCTGCCATTTTTCGTATTCCCCCAATTACCATCATTACGTGACTTTTTCGTGTTTTTCGAGCACGAATTTACGACTCGAGATGTATAAAAAATGTTTACTTTTTATATGAATTGCCATTGAACCTAATAAACGTTTATTATATTATATTCAGTTGGAAACGTAGCAATGACGTAATTTTAATAAACATAATGCGTGTTTTGCTTCGATATGTAATATTTTTAAATGTGAGCAGTAGTCGTTCAATTCGTTGATAAATAATTGAATGTAAAATTGGATTCCATTGCACTTAGCTTTATTGCCACTTATGATTTTCCACGCCAGTGAATACGATTATTATGCACTTCAGAATTGCTCTATTTGTGTTTTGGATGGATAACCTAAAATGCTAGTAAGTTTTGTAACACTGCGACAAGGTCGGCGAACAGTTCGAACCACTTATTCTACATTCGGAGATAAACAATTAAAGACCCATCACTCACCGTTTTCACCTCATTATTCGACTTGGCGTTTGACATCGCTTTGATCATCCTGCTGGAGTTATCCAGGAGGCACTTCTGAATACTCATTGCTCCTTTTTGAACAACACAACACAATGCACTAAAAATTCACATCGTTGGCACGGCACTGCTAACCACACACGTCACTTTTTTAACGCGTACTAAGGACACATTAACAACCCATACGGATCGCAGAGACACAACAAAATTACATTTTAGTCGTTACTTTGTTATACGCGCGGCGTGTTAGGTTATATCCATTGATTTGACGTAAGAAAGTTTCGATGTGGAAACGTGGCGAGCGCACGTGCGTCGTCGGCCTCCAGCGGACCAAGACTGCGGTGGCCCGGTGGGTGACCGAGCTCCGGCGCGGAGACAGCTGGTGCTCGCGCTCCGCAGCGCCCCCTGTCGCGGAACAAAGACCCGGGGAACCCTCCAGCGCCACACCTAGTACAAAAAACATCGGCTGGAGCAACAAATCATTGAACTTGGCCGCTTAGCCTTTGCGACGACCCGCGTATCTAGCGGGTGCCATCTCTACAATTTCCTGTGTTCCGTTTGCAAATGGACAGCCATTTATCAGAACGCTTATTGCATTCCACGAGAACAATGCGCGTTTTCTAATAAGAGGAAACATAGAGCACAAAGCTAATGACATAATGCTGTTTATCGCTGCTCATTTACTGATTTTGATAAGAGAGCGTTGTAATTCGGAAATGGTGCTTATTTTCAGAAATCTAAAATGCCTATTTTTGTTCATGTTCTCCGTACAATCAATTTTAATTTTATATATACCTTATTTCTGATTAGACTTAATTGGTACTTGATGATTTTATTTTTTTATTTTTAATACTCTCCGATAATTAGATAACATAATTTAGTCGCACCTGTAAAATATATACTTTCTATTCCTTTTTAAAGTTTTCTACCGTTTGTATATCTAGGGTCGGCAGACTAAAGCACTTAAGTCAAAAAAAATGTTTTTTTTTTTAATACACTAACAAAATTCTTTTAAATTAATTCATCGACCCACTAAAGCACATAAGTCAAAGCCATCTATTTCAATTTGAACTCTAATGGCGTACCTTTTCAACCTTATCATCTTCTCCACATCTTGTAGCGTTATAAACAACATAAATTGACTTAGGTCAAAAGGAACATGTAAAGTTTGTGCACTTTGCGGAATAAAAGTATGACATATGTCATTAGGATCGTTAAATGCGTCACCTTATCACTTTGTTTAACTTGAGGGTAGGCACTTGAACGTGTAATTTATGGAACAAAAAAATGAAGTGCCCGTTTCGTTTGAAACGCAAGATGTTAAGCTAGTCAGTAATGCTCTAATCTTTGACAGCTTTGGTTTTGTGTTGATTTAGTTTAATGATATTATAATATTTTTGCTACTCATTATGGATTCTCAGCGTGGAAAGAAATTAGTTGAGATGGCGTTAAGATCCGTAACTACTGAAAGTAAGTCTGATCATTTTATTCTTTAAAATACCATACATTTTGGTAGTGAATAAGACTCTTGAATTAATATTAATCTGCTTTCATCATCAGTTTTACTACAGTGCACTTTTGGCGTACATTTCAGTCTTGTGAATTCGTACATCGTTTAAAATACGTCGTTTTTTTTAGGCGAGCGGAATGACCAGCAACTAGGAAGCATAACGGTGGAAGAGGAGCCCGTGCCTTCCACATCATCGGGGTTTACTGATAACATGCGTGTTAGTCAAGAAATTGAATTTTCAAGTGATGACTCAGTCCAAGATCCACATTATGTGTTATCAACAGACGCAGCAGTCTCGTCAAGTTCAAGTAATGGATCCACTCATCAAGATACACCCCTAAGCCCTAGTTCAACGTCTACTATCAGAGCAACTAAAAAAAAAAGCATTCAAGTCAGAAAACTCGAAAAAAAAGTGAAACGCAACACAGGTCAGTCTTATCAAACATTAAAAGGAAAAGTAATTGGTAGTAGAAAAATGACAGAACTTACAACATGTCGTATGAAATGCAAAGAGCGCATATTATTTTGCGATAGACAGGCTATTTTTAAAGAATATTGACAAATGGGGACATACCTCAAAAGATCTACTTACATGGCTTCATTAATGGAGATTCAAGACAAAGCTACTCAAAGGCAGCGGACACTTGATCCTGACCGGCAAAAATTTAGGACAAAGACATACAAATATTTTTTATTAATTAACGGAAAGCGTGAACCCATCTGCAGGGGATGTTTACTAAAAACGTTAGGCGAAAGTGATAACTTCATAAAAACAGTTGGCTTGAAAAAACGATCATCAGTAGGTGGTACTCAAGTGGACGATAGCCGTGGGAGAAGTATACCCAAGCACAAAATCTCCGACGAAAAAAGGAAAGAAATAAAAGAACACATTTTATCATTTCCATCTTATGAAAGCCATTACACGAGAAAAAGCACATCTAAGAAGTATTTACCTTCTCATCTAACCATCAATAAAATGTACAATTTATTCTGTGAAAACCGAGACAATCCACCGTCAGTAAAAATTTACAGCCAAGAGTTCCATAAATTAGGATTATCATTCAAAAAGCCCCGTGTCGACACATGTTATACATGTGATAAATACAAAATGCAAGTTCAGCTTTGTCAGGAAATACAACGAAAGGCTGAAATTATCGCTCAGCATGATCAGCACAAGGCAGATGCTGATCAAGCGTACGAAAGAAAGAAAAGTGACACACAGGTATACAAAAGTAACAACACTGTGCAAGTGTACACTTTTGATTTGCAGCAATGCTTACCCACTCCAGCACTAAGCTCTTCTGTAGCATTTTACAAACGTCAGTTGTGGACGTTTAATTTGACTGTTCATGACAACAAAACTGGAAAAGCTGTGTGCTACATATGGCATGAAACAATAGCTGCAAGAGGAGCTAATCAAATAGCCTCTTGTCTTTTCAAACACCTCCAAACATACCTACCTGAGAACACAAAACATGTAATATTTTATTCCGATACATGTGGAGGCCAGAACAGAAATTCTCATGTAAGTTCAATGTTTACTTGGGCTTTGCAAAAATTAGATTTGGAATTTATTGAGCACAAGTTTATGATTCCCGGCCATAGCCATATGGAAGTAGATACTGATCACGGGATTATAGAAAAGAAAAAGAAAAAAACAGAATTGCAAATCTATCACCCGCACGATTGGATACAACTGATAAAATCAAGCAGTAAAAAATTTCAAGTGGTTGAAATGCGCAATACTGACTTTTTGGACTTCTCTTCGCTTTTAAAGGGTCCGTTAGTATTAAGAACTAAAGATGTGGATGGACGACAGTTTAAATGGCTCGATAAAAGATGGTTGCGCTATGATTCTGACTTTGGCGTAATTTCTTACAAGGATAATCTAGAAGAGGAATCTCCATTTTTCAAATTAAACTTGAAACGAAGAGGTTCTACCGCACCTGACAATATCCCAGTCATATCGTTACAGCTTTTGCCTATATCTAAAGAGAAAAAAGAAGATTTGATTTCTTTACTAAATTTAATACCTGACGTTTTCCATAAATTTTATATTGATTTACCTACTGCAAACGATTTACGAAACACTGACCCTGATATTATAGATAGTGAGGATGATGATTAAATTAAGTATCGTAACATAACAATATAACATAAGAAATTATTTCTGATTATCTTATAACTTAAGTCATAAGTAAGATTTAAATTTAAGGATAGAGTAAGTGTTCTTATTTACATAAGTCACATAAAAAGCCTTCTGCTATTATGATTTAAGATGACATATAAATGCATGTTAGCAATAATTTAATACATCCCAATAAATCAAACAAAATAAAAAAAGAATAAAGAGTTTTTTTTTTATTTAGTTTTTTTTAGTTTCTGGAAACTATGACATTTTGACTTATGTACTTTAGTCTGCCAGCCCTAGATATACGATACCAATTGAACATATTTCTCTACTAGTCTCGCTATTGTAATATTTCTGAAACAATTTCGCAAAATTCTATTTCAGGTAACATTGTCAAAGAAGCTAGAAAAATTCAATATCAGCAAAATGTGGAATCGTAGTTCTCGCATATTTTCTAAGAAAGCAATCGCTTTCGATTGATATGTCAGGAGTCAGGACCACATTATTGTACTATAATCCCAGCACTTACATTTCACGTAAGATTGAAAAAAGAAAAATACTATGTATATAGCATGACTTGACTTGAAATAATATACGAGTATGATTAATTTCAACATTACATCAGTAATATTTACGAAATTGGGGTTTTCGTGAAAGTTTACAGTTTTAGTAAATTATCTCTCTGTTCATCTACCTACATATCTAACTGTTTTTTTTGTTTGGAGATCTTCATAATTAATGTACCTACTTATCTTAAAACTAATTAAAAGTACCTACAAAGCATTCCATGTCGATACGGTAATACCGTAATATTTCCGTACCTATGCATCTATTTTGTAATCATCAATCATATTCCCCAGTACCTATGTTTATTTCTAGATTTATATACCTTATCGATAGGATAGATTAGCTATACATTTCGATAATTATTATTCAAGTCAGTGGAAGCTATAATTCATGCGCTCATTTTATAGACTATTTTTGCATATCCTTCGTTTTCCTCCGTGACTGTGTACACAGCTAGATTTCCAAGCATCTCGCGATCGTTTGACACAAAGCAAACTAATTTGCATGTACGTGTGTAGATAACACGCCTCCGGCAGATTATGGTTTACGTATCTTCTATACCACTACTGATTAGCTTGACTTAGTTCGTAGATCAACTATTATAAATTCATAATTGATATCTTGGAAAACTCATATTGTACTTTACTATAAATTACTTTGTCATGTACTGTTCTGAACACGTCTATGGCGTCTTAGTTATTTATTGCACTATTATTTATGTCTACCTATCTCAGTACGTTTTTATCAATTTTGACAATTTATTTCGTTACAACTTCCGATGAATACATAGATACCTAGTAAGCCATAATAGTACTTTCAGTGTTTTATTGTAGCAGCAGTACCCCAATCTGGTGACACGCTCACCAGATTAGGGTATTTCTGTGGTTATCATATTTTGCAACATAATTTCCTAACAAAAGATTATCATCGCACAGCCTAATTACTTTTTGACAAAAATAAGCTCACGAAGTCCCTTTATGTCCAAATGTAACATAACCTGGCTTAGTATTTACTTTTTATTTATGTGAATTTCATTAGGGATATTGTTTCAGCATCAAAAACGACATTGATTTTAAATAAATAAACTGAGATTAAGTTGTATTGGAAAATTAACAATTTTCACGCAAATTGTTTAAAAACTAAACTCACACAAGTTTTCATACAGAATCGAGTAGGAAAATGATACACCTATAAAAACCATTTCAAGTTAATCCATCGTAAAGAAGGCAACAATGAAATAACGATATTCCTGTCATACAAATAACAATAACCTGTCGTAAAATACGTTATCGCCAGGTTTGCCTACATATTACACAAAGTATATTTCTTATGGCATCATTTTCGTTACAATAATTGACTTTGTTAGAATCATATTTTGTTCCAAATATTGTTTTATAATTTATGTATCTCTATTGAAAAAAGGCTTTAATTTAATTTTTGAAAATATTAACATGAATACTTTTTCAGGAACGTCATATTATCGGTCTTATTTAAGTACAGAACGATAGAATATTATTATTTATCTACGAGTACTTACTATACTTGTGTACATACTCGTAGTTTATTACAGTTCATCTTATTATCAAAGGTGATGTCCACAATTGGTATATTATTCAGAAAATAATCGAACCAAGATGATATATAGATCATTTGAAAGCTTCTTTTATGGGCTTCCCAAAAATATTTAATTTAGATTTTTTCACCCCTCCAATTTTTTTTAAATGCGAAAAATAAATTGTATGAAAAATAACAATACAGATTATTACTTTTTCTAGTTTAGCAATGATAAAGTGCTTCTATCGTTATTTTACTTGCATTTGTAGCTGATCCTTCCACATTCATTGTTTAATTTGCTAAAATTAAAAATTATAACCTACCAGTGTGACCAGTTAGTAGGTACAATGTGACAAACAAACACTTTAAAAGTGTGTCTAATTGGTAAAACTGCTTTTAATTAACAATTTGGAGGTTACTTCATCAGGGTTGATAGAGAAAAACTACTTATTGAGCCAAATATATTTATTTATCCAAATAAATTCAAAATTAATTTAAAAAAAATCTAAGGGCTTTTTTTGTTTTTAACTGTTGTAATAGACTCAGAAAAATATGAACTTTCTCGAAATGTAACGAGTGTTGTTGTTAGAATTTTTGATTATTATTATACCATATACCAGCCTCCATACATTTTGTGGACATGTCCTTTGGTAATACATACTTGTAGATTTAACTATAAATATCATACAAAGTTTAAAAAAATAGGAATTTTACTACTAAAATTAGTGGCGCTTTTAAATAATTCAATCGAGTCATGAAGTCGCAAAAAGGTCTGAACTGGGCTCTTCATGAATCTCGCCCTAGGCATTGTTGCCAAATCCTCCGATTACATCTTCACCGTCAAAATTTTACTACTGATCGTGTTCAAAGGCTCAATGTTTCGTGGTTTTACTACAAATTTCTTTACGTAATACAGCACTTTTTTTCGAAGTCACTTACTTCGTATTTTAAGTGAAAAGTATTGTTATCTAACCGTATATATATATATATATATTTGAAATTTAAAATGAAATTGAATCAATGTGATTCAGAACATTAACACTTTATTGACAACTTTTTTAGTTACTTGTTTCAATTTAACTCGTAAGCTAGATGAATTAGTCTTATTTTCATTTTTATTTTAATTTTCATGAAAAGGTTCTCAACTGAAAAGTTTGCGTCAGACATCAAAATTATTATCTAACAAACGCTGAGTGAACTTTGTTTTTATGAAGATAAACGTCCCCATCAAAAGTTTGTTAATCTTGACAATGATTCGTATTAAAGTTAATCTTCCTGACATTTATTCAACAAGTTGCTGAACTGTTCAAGAGTTTTCTTTTATCAATTTTTTAAATTGGACTTTTTAACTCATTCTGTCAAATATTAAGTATTGCAGCAACAAGACAATACTCAGTTCTCATAAGTGTTAGGCAAAAAAATTTAATCAATCAGTTATAAACCCATCATAACTACGTAGGTATTAAAATGTATAAGTGTGCCATCGCTTAATTGACTATAAGAGAGGAGCAATAGAAAATATCAATGAAAGGGAAACTGACCTATTTAAAATAATTGGTTTCTAACTACGACAGCGACCGGTTATTGAATGGTGTTTTATTATCCATTTCAGTCCATCAATGTATCAGTACCTACACCTACTGTCGTTGCTTATGTGTCTCTAGATACATATTTCTAATTCAAAACTTTTGATAAACGAAATATATGTGCTTTGAATTTTTTGCTTAATTGTATTTGGTGTGTGTCATCTTTATTCATTAAGTCTACGGACGTATCTAAGTACTTATATTTAATATCTACGTCATCCACTTACGTAAAGTTATTGTCAATATGTGCACTTTTTCCTAGACAAATCTCGTACACTAACGATATTAGTTGGAAATTAGGTATTTGCGAGAAGATATAATTCAGCAGATGTAGTCATTAAGTAAATATGTATATTTACTAAAATTTAAAACACAATAGTAACTCTTTGCTTGAGACAATTTAGTATGTAGGTATACTGAGCGCCACACAAGTTGAAGGATGTGAAGTTAGCTACAAGCTGCGAAATAACCAAACAACGTACGGCTTTATGTGAGCTTCAGTCAGGATTGGATATTGTGCAGCTTGTAGCTAACTTTACATCTACCAACTTGTATGGCTCGGACTGTACATGTCTGAGTAGGTAGGTACTTCTTCAAGTAATCAGAAAAGTTCGCGCGAAAACATAGACGAGTCTGGTTACAAATAAAATTGTACAATTGGGTGTATGTATTACCTAGTTGAAAGGGTTAGTGATATTGATGAATTAAGCAAATAGCACGCAAAGACACTCATGATTGATGCACGATGGGACAACAAAACCAAATCTAAAGGAGCATGTACCTACCTACGATACCTAGCTAAGTTCATAGGAATGAGCAAGATATAAATTAGTCCAACCGTTAATTTTATCTATACACAAAAAATCTCTAACAGCGAACGTCTTACAACTTTTTTAATAGATATTAATATTTTATTAATTACGCACCGCAAAACTATAGGAAGTTTGTTACGGCACTCTTTTTCACACACACACACACACACACACTCTGATAATTAACTAAGTGTTAGAACTAAATTGCGGCAAGTGCAGTGTAGGACGTCCACCCACAAGGTGATCGGACGACCTCATCAACACCACTGGTTCGCGCTGGATGCGAACCTCTTCTAACCGGTCTTATTGGAGATCTATAGAGGAGGCCTATGTAGTAGACGACCAATGACTGAATCGACGAGAACCAAATCATCTAATCGAAGTGTTAATAACTGACACTTAAAAGTAGTAAGTATGATGAGAACAAAATTTATCCTAATATTTACGAGAGTAATGTTATTCCTTTGTAAACATTTTCCTAAGAAACTATATTTTCCTTAACTGTATCAATGCTAGTAACTTAAAACTTCTAAGAAGATAATAGTCCAATTTCCTATTGATTGTTTTTCTAGCTACAATTTAATTTCACGCATCCACGGTTATTGGATTACCAGCATTCATGTGTGTGTATCCATCGTTTGATGGCATCTAGTGAACCGGAGAGACGCTGCCAATTTCGGGATTTTATGGGCTATTGTCGACGTTTCAATTTCGGATAGTGAGGGATAGAAGGGTCTTAAGGATCTTATGAGTAGTTATTGGAAATTTGTGACACATTGTAGGCAGTGACATATTTGTCCTTTCTATCGAGACATTATATAAACGTTATAGATATATAGACACATGTTATAGAATGTAGGTCAAGTTAAATATAGAGAAGTGACTGGCAAAACCATTGAAGTATTCGAGGATATTGTTATTGATTATGAACTACTTTTTCCTTTGGGACTATATTTTGAAATTGTGAAAAAAGTAGGTAGGTATTTAATGAAATGAAACCTAATATTCATTTTTGATGAGTGTTTTATACCTACTTGTATAGTGTTGAGCTCTCATCACTCCTTTTGTACCATTATTCTGTCGTTATTTATTTTTCTGTTATTTTTTTACTACTTGTGGTGTCAATAAAGTGTTTTGTATTGTATTGTATTGTATTGCACTCTTAGAATGATGCTTTTGAAACTCATAACGAAAACATTTTTCAGTTGAATGACCTTTTTCGTACCTCATACATAAATACTCGTACAAACACTTTTTAATATTATTTAAAAACCTAAGTAAAAGGACTTTACAGAAAACTTTATTGCACTACCTGTTATACCTATCTACCATATATACATCATAATATCATTACTATGTAAAAGCATCTAGAATACCAAACCTGGCAGAATATGACGCATCAGATTTCAAAAACCAATTTTGAAAAAAAAATGTTTTCATATGTTATAATATTAACTAACCATAAATGTGATACAATTTTATTACAAGTGCCATCTAATTCAAAATTAAATCGAGACAACCAACAAAATCTCCCAAAATTCGTTACAGAAACAGGGCCCAAAAACTTTACCAACCATGTTTATACCTCACAGTCACTGCTAGCCACGGCCGTTCTAGTTACGTATTAGTTCAACTCAAAACCGTTAGATGTCGCTTCTTTTCTAGCGCGTATTAAGCAAGTGAACCGTTGGATTCACGTATTAGTTCAACACAGAACTGTTAGATGTCGCTACTTGTATAGCACGTGTCAATCGAATGATATTGTTATGGTTAGGAGCTCGGCAGTTTTATCGTTTTCTTATAATTTATCAGTCTATCGTGTGTTTGTCCCATTGCTGGAGTGTTCTTGGTAAGAATATTTTGAGTAATTGTGTGATAAAGTCTTGCTTTTATCAAAAACTTTCTTGTTAGATATTTGAAATATAATAAACATTACATGACTAAATATCGTTATTACTAAATAATAACTATTTTAAAAATGGTTATGATATTAAATTATGATCTATATAATATGTTTTAATTTTTCTAATAGAACTTTAAATTGCTACTATTTCTTTTCACTTCAATATCACAAATTATTTTGAGTTTTAATTTATTTAGCCAATTATTATTTAATTAAAATATATTTTTTGATAAATATAATAGGTACATTGTTAATATTAATTTATTCTCTTTTAATAAGTAGGTATAACAATGCAACATTTTAATTGACTCGCACAGTAATAATTAAATTGTTCATGAATATTATCAATTCATGCAAACGCGATGACTATTCAAACAAAAACGGCACTTACTGCGTTATCTTTTTTGGTAGTAATTAGATAATTACGTTAACATTTTTATTGATACATATTTGTATGCTATTTTTAAACTAACCTAATCATCTGTATAGCTCGTTCTAGTTTACTAGTAGTTTTCTGAAAAGTAGACCTCGCATCTGTTTAACTGAATCTTCAAAAGCTGTAGGTAGGTATATCTCTACTAAATCTTGACCTATTTGATTCATACTCACAAACGTTAAGATTAGTACTAAGAATGTTTCCAAATAAACAAACATTCAGAAATATATAAATAGAACCCGTGAATTTTTTGTGATATTTTAATTATTCCAAATATTATGTTATATTTGGAAATATGTGAATGATGTGTGAATTAGAGATTACATTATATCAACACTGCTACAAAATTATCGAAGATTTTTTTTTTATTTTGTTCACTTCTCGTATATGAAGTATGTAGTTGTGTAGGTTCCTCTCCGTCGCCGCCCCAAACACCTCCTGGGCGACCCGGATGACCCCATCGCCGTAGTCACCTCTGCGGCGCTGGGGTCACCCGATCCGACAGCTCCCTACAACAGGAAGTATTCCGTATTTGGTATAGGCGCCGGTTACCAAAGGCACACCGTCAGACACCGACCCCGCCGGCGAGGTCGAGGACCCTCAGGATCTGTTAGAAGATCGGTTAGATTCTTTCCAAATAATGAAACAGCTCAACCTATTAGGGCCATAGGGCACACCCCTTCTGGGGTGCCCGGGCAAGTCTGATCTCCCCCGCCGGGTGACGGCCCAAGCCGAGGTCCGTACCTTCTCAGGTGCCCTTGCGCTAGTCACCCTTTAACCCAATCTTGGGGCTCAGCCGCCTTCTGCGCTCGCCCATGCCCGGTACGCTGTAGAGGCCTCAGAGGCCAACAGCTCATAGCCATTAAAAAAAAAAAGAAAAAGTAGTTGTGTAGGTACCAAAAAAATAAAGATTCGATAATAACTATCTAACAATGTTTTGGTTCATCAGAACTCAAACTCAAACAAAGTCAGTTTAAAATTAATTAGTAAATTAAAAAAAATTTAATGTTTGATTTATGGTCAAAAATTACACTTACCCTTGCGCAGGGGATCATCTATAAGGGGATTTGTGGAATAAGTCTAATTTTCGCCAATACCTATTCGTTGAAAAATGCGACCTGTAGAGAAGAATCAACAGACAGGTCTAGAGGAAAGTAAAATTGTCGAGTCAAAACTGAGTGATAGTTCCATTTCTCTATACTTACAATTTTTGTCTTTCACCATAATGTTCTAAAATCAAGTGTAAAGTCCGATCACAGCACAGGATCACAGTTATTTTACCTCTGAGCCTCTGACATTTCTAGCTGTCTTTTCGCTGTTTTTGTTTATCTTCTTAATATATATAAATCTCGTGTCACAATGTTTGTCCTCAATGGACTCCTAAACCACTTAACCGATTATAATAAAATTCGCACATCATGTGCAGTTCGATCCAACTTGAGAGATAGGATAGTTTAAATCTCAAATTATAGTCGCAAATTTTATGTTATTTAGCCACAGCAACGCGTGGCCGGGTCAGCTAGTACTCTATAAAATTTAACTTGATCTCTGCGACAGCTGTCAGAAAAATCACCTCTATGAAGTCCTGAATTTCTTAATAGTACAGACAGTACCTGTCAATGTCATACTTTATGGGCATGCCGATTAGTGATAGGCGACGAATGATCGTGACCACAGAGTTTTAGATAGAGTTTTATTTAAAATATCGATAGTTTATACTAACGATATTTTTCTTCCCACTGCTACTAAAGTTGCGTTAGCACAATCCCTTCTTCTTCCGATTTTAGACTATGCCGACGCCTGCTATCTAGACTTAACCCAAGAGCAATTCGACAAGCTTGAGCGTCTCCAAAATCTATGTATACGGTTCATTTTCGGCCTCCGGAAATATGACCACATTTCCCAATTTCGTAATAAGCTCAAGTGGCTCCCCATCCGTCTTCGCCGCGATACTCACATACTTTCCCTTCTCTACAACATTCTCTTCAAACTTTCTTCTCCTTCATATTTACGCTCTCGCTTCACTTTTCTCTGTGACACTCACTCTGTCAATCTTAGATCTTCTAGCAATCTCCTTCTTTCCACTCCATCTCATTCTACTATTTTTTATGATTTTTCTTTTAGTGTCCGAGCAGTAGCGCTCTGGAATGACCTTCCTGTGACTATCAGACGTGCACAGAGCGTTGAATCTTTCAAGGCCCAGGTTCAGCAACATTATCTCGCAAAGCTCTCTCTGACTGATCCACATATCACTCCTCGTTATTAATTTGTTTGTAATATATTTACGTATAAGTATGTTTATTTTTATTGTATGTATTATTTGAAGTATTTATGTATGGCTATTATTATGTAGTTTATTTTATTGCTGATTAGGAATTTTTGGTTTTCATTATTTTATTATTATTATTTTGTTTTTACGTTTACACCGTCCTTGTCGTATTTACGTTTCCTCGCATCCAAGAGAGGTTGTCTGGAAGAAATCGCTTTTAGCGATAAGACCGCCTTTTGTGCCTTTTCTGTCTTTGTTTCTTTTGTTATGTTTTCTTATTGGTGTCAATAAAGTGTTGTTGTATTGTATTGTATTGTAAATACAACTTAATTTATCGTTAATTTTATTGTATATTTTTATATCATAACATTTTTACATGTGTAATTAAATTAAACCCAATTATATGTTACATTAGCATCGATAATAGTGAAAAACGTCGATAAATACTATCGTTACATTATTATGAGTATTTAATTAATATCATAACATTATTTACTTGTGTACATACTTGATCTTAAATAATAGTAAGTAAATAAAATCCAATTTCTAATCGTCAACTACTCATTCGATTTCATTACAACATTGTTTGAAAATCGATTTTTTCCACCACTATCTCAACACTAAAAATGTCAATCTTCTATGTCAATGTCACTGTCGCAGAGATCAAGTTAAATTTTATAGAGTATAGTCAATACTCTCCAGCACAGGTTAGACAGAGACAGCAACAAATTTCTGGGGTAAAATAACTGTAAAGTCGAGCTCCGAGCAGATAACCCTGTAGTAATGACTCCTCTGAGTCATTATTTTACAGGGTTATTTACGTGCGATGTACTAAGCCGAAAGGAGGGGAATTGAAATCATCATAATTATTATTTATTTATTCATTTATTATTTACAGTAAAATTGAATCTCAATCGCTGACTATGGCGTCAAACACACCGGAATTCGAAAAAAAAATCGAACAAGTGTGAGTCAGGCTCGCACACCGAGGGTTCCGTCGAAATCTTGTAAATTTCCCAAAATTGTAATGTTGAAATCTCTATGGGATAAATAAATAATCATCGAAAAGAGTTTTTTTTTACTTTTCTCGTCATACATCGATAATTACACATTGTAAACCTATTTTAGTATGTGCTAATGAAGCTCTTTCATATTGATACCCCACATGATACGATTTGCTGACTTTGAATTTTAGGCCTATATTCTTAGTATTTATATTTCTTTGTGATTCAATTAAAAATGTTCAGTTTACATTATTCCTATATCTAAGAATCTAAGACAATGTTTTTTGCCATATTTCATAGTTATAGGTCAACTAGAAGTACCCTGTAGGTTTTGATTCCACTGTGAGTGTCAAAATATGCTGTTTTTACGACATAAACGGCTCTACCTTTTTTCTACGGTAACTGAGAAGATTGATTTTTTCACAACTGTAAGATATCTACACTTCTACATCTACACTAATATTATAAAGAGGAAAAGTTTGTATTTTTGTATGTGTGTATGTTTGTAATTAATAAACTCGAAAACTACTGCGCCGATTTCAAAAATTGTACGTACATATATTGTTTAAATTTCAACTCGTTAACTTTACGTGTTCTTAGGATAAAAGGTCTTGACACGGACAGGCGGACAACAAAGTGATCCTATAAGGGTTCCGTTTTTTCCTTTTGAGGTACGGAACCTTAAAAATCAGCTATTTTATACATTTTGTCGAGTCCACATTGCTTTCGTATGGGACGGCTGATTTTTTCTCGAATTTTGGTGTGGTCCCATAATAAAAGTTGTTCATAATGATGGTCTGAATCATCATTGCATCTCTGTTTCATTCTCGAATTTATCAGTAGCTTTTGCCCGCGGCTCCGCCCGCGTGGTATTTGTGCTATCCCACAGGAACCTTTTATTTTTTCGGGATTAAAAGTAGCCTATGTCACTTTCCGGCCCTTGAACTATATCCATGCCAAAAATCAAGTCAATACGTTGCTCCGTTGCTGCGTGAAAGAGGAACAAACCAACAAACTTTTCGGCTTTATAATATTAGTAAGTATGATTGTGTTCCTTTCTCACCGACTTCAAAAAGAGAAGGTATTAATTATATTGTATTTTTGTGTGATTACCTCAAAGCTTTTTAGATGAAGTGGATGTTGATTCTTTATTTTAAAGCTGGTGGTTCTTAAGTGATCTCGTTTAAAATTTTTACTGTATCTATGAAATACCATAAAACAATACTACTGCCTACGGAATTTCACACCACTGGCTTTTCGGTGAAGGAAAACATCGTGAGGCAACCTCCATAAAATGTCCGTAGAAGAAATTCGATGGCGTATGTGAATCCAACAACCCGCACTGGACCAGCGTGGTGGATATGGCCCAATCACCCTTCGTGGGTAGGCCTACGTCCTGCAGTGGACTATTAAAAGGCTGATACAGTACAGTACAGTAATACTATTGCCTAGACTACTGATACACTACAGGATAATCATCATCATCATGTTAGCCACAGGACGTCTACTAGGGTATTACAGTCATTTTTGAAAAGTATCCCATTTAGATTTTGTTAGTCTAATAAACCACTAAAAATACAAAAAAAAATATTCAAGTGCTTTAAAAATGCATTTTAATTTTACAGTTTCAAAATTTCGCGCGTAATTCACGAAAGCGGTGGATGTCATTATGTTACTCTGTGGTCGTGAATGACGTCACTAGGCTATGTTAAACATTTATATAAGGAGAAGCCATTGGCTCCATCATACAGTGTATACTAGTTCGGAGCCAATGGATTCAAAACAATAATTGTCAAAAATATTTCTGAAACAATAAATTATTCTTATTCTTTATTCTTATTCTTATAATGCGTGTTAATATTTTTCACTTTGGTGTATTTGTTTGTAAGTTTAAGATTTAAGTTGAAAAAGAGTTATTATAAATGGTTAATAATGAGCTATCGTTGGTGTGCTGTTCCTGGAATACTAGTGTATAAATACCGGACAAACTATTCAATGTTTACATAGCCGAATGACGTCATAACATAGCGGCGACTATTTTATGCACAGATTAAAAGCCGGAATATTATGTATTGATTTTTAAATTTTATTTTGTTATTTTAATATCTAAAACGAACATTTCCGATTGCTTTTTGCCTAAGCTATCACAATAATACATTTACTGATTTTTTTTCGTTCATAGTAAAATACCCTCTTCCCAAATAAATGTCTATAACAAGACCTATTAGATGCGGTTTAGATCCAGAGACGTCCACCAATAAGGTGGACATATTTTATCATAAAAAGAGCAGGGTTTTTATGATAAAATATGTCCACCTTATTGGTGGACGTCTTCTACTCATCAAATTAAAATATTCGAATCATACTCTTTGGCGGTTGTGATGGTAGCTACAAGCTGAGCAAAACCCAATCCTAACTGAAATTCTCGTATTTAACAGCGTTACATCGAAAGTTAACAGCGAGACTAAATCCTCGCGCTAACTTCACAGCCGCCTAGAAGTTTGATTCGCCTACATTTTTTTTTATTGAAATTCCAGATAATACCTAAGATGGGTCCCATAAAGCCGAACCCAGCGAAAGCGCTGCTGAGGACTGAGATAGCTGCCAGGATAGCTGCCCTGTCCACGGAGGAGAAGAAACGGCAATCTCAGATTGTATTCGAAAAGGTACATTTACTGAAAAGACTTCTGGCCTAAGTACAGTGCGCGCCAATCAAGTTGAAGGATGTGAAGTTAGCTACAAGCTGCGAAATAACCAATCAACGTGCGGCTTTATGTGAGCTTCAGTCAGGATTGGATATTGTGCACCTTGTAGCTAACTTAACATCTACCAACTTGTATGGCGCGGACTATAGTTAGTATAATAAATTATTATAAAATTATAACTTTTTAAATACATGCTTTTGAGATCCTAGATATCATATAGCAGCAGAGTGCTAGCCATGACAAGTAAAATGAGCCCAAACACGACGGGTCTATCTTGGTTAGTACAGGAGTTCCTATGGTAAACTTCCGACTCCATCATCAGATCAGCACCAGGGTACCATAATATTGCATTGCCACGCAATGCGTGCAAAATGTCAGCTCAATGGGAAACCGGGAAATTGGTCAAAGGATATGGAAAAGATGCGGGTTTTGAAATCTTGCAGAAACAAAAGTTATACCAATAGAGAGCTTAACATAATTATCTTTTAAAACACATATTTTTTAGAATTTTTTTCATCGCCATTTAATTTTCAAATGGGTTCTAAAAGGGTACTTCTTCGAAATTTCATTCTTTGACTGATTCATCTGGCCAAAATTTTATTTCACTTTCAGCTCTGTCGCACATGTTCATATGTAAAAAAGGTAACTAAAGAACATATATTTCAATGAGGGACTTGTTTTTATTAAGTAGTTTTTAAGATATCTACGTTTAAATATTTTGTGCCCAGATGAATCAGAATTGATTACAGATGAATCAGAACAGAACTGAAAATGAAAAACTATGTAATTTGGCTGTGTAATAGGGAAATCTAATCATATTTTACATACGTACATAAAATTTTAACACTATAGCACGAAAAAAAGTTGACGAATGAACAATATTTCTTGTTTTAGAAATTTTAGAAATCTAAAAATTTTAATACTAAATTATAATTCTTATATTACCTGGGTAAACGAAAACATTTTAAATTACGTAAATGAACTATTACTAATATTTGTTACTGATAAATAGGTACATGAAAGTTAATAATTAAGAAAAATGAAACAATGTTTGAAAATATTATCAAAGATTTTCTTATACAAAAAGCATACTATAGTGTAAAAGATTTTATGTCTGACAAAAATTCATTGCGTAACCTGACATGCGACAGTATTTGTAAATGAAAATGTATTCATTCTGTTAGTTTTATGTTAATTTATATTTATTGTTTACTTTTGACATTCATAAGTGTGCATTATTGTACCTATGTTTATTTTTTTCCATGTACAATTCACGATTCCTGTTTATTATATAATGAAAAAAATAAGATTAAAGTAAGAAACATGAGATCAACTTCAATTAAATGGAATTTTGACAGTAATCTTCCTTGGTAACTATCACAGAAACATAATTTTTCTTAGTATCGTTAACTATAAATAATGAAGTCACATTTAAGTACTACAAGAAATAAATCTTTAGCTTGCTGCAAGGGCCCGAGCTACTTTCAATGTCATCTTTAAAACCTTTTTCTTGTTGACGAGATCTTGATTTTTTAATGGAAGATTGAGTAATCATACCTTCACCAGCAGTGTGAGACTCTTTTGTAAGTTTATTTTACGGAAGCTTTTTAAACACAAAAATGCCCTCATCGTTTGAATCTGAACAATCATCCACGTTTTTCTGAAGAAGGGTCGATAAGACATCTCTGGTGAATTTTGGAGTAATAATTTTTTTCATCGATTGACGAAGTTTCTATCCAAAAACTGTCATCATCGAGGTCTTGTTGGGCTATATAAGCTATATTCAAAGCTTTTCCAGTATGAATTTTATGATTTATATGGCGTTTTGACCATATGAATCAGGCCAGATGAATCAGGATTTTGCCGTAATACATGCATAACTCATCGTACATACTGAATTCAGTATTGTCATTTTTCTACTTGAATCTATAACCCAAAAGCATTACACGAAATACAGATTGAAGTTGTAAAACCATAAAATAAATTTTATAAAACAGGCATTGTAATCATAATGCCACCTGAACTAAGCACAGATGAATCAGACATTTATCTTTGTAACTCCGGGATCCAAGCAAACCAGCCGTATATCCACCTTCTGGCTCGTCTGTTGCACGACTGGCTTCCCCCTGCGCGAGAAGTCAGGCTCTCATCATCATCACCCGACCAAGCACGGTCAAGCGCAGCATACGCCACATTAATCAGTATTATATGCCGGACACTTCTTATTAGCCTATTTATAAACATACTAAGGTAGTTATAACTAATACACATTTTTTTTGTAAAAGTGCAATTCATTTCCTTTTGATATAATTATAATTTATAATGATTTACCAAAGGGAAAATGCGATATCAACCATTTTCTTTCGAAAAATGGCAAGCGGACGCGGTATATGAATCAGGAGAACAAACTTCAAATATTTTTAATTTATACTTGGACTGCAATGATTTGAAAAATATCACTTGTCCCAGGTAGAGTTAAAGGTAAACTGTATAGAAAAAAAATTACACACTGTTTTGTTTGTTGGTTTCAGAAAAAAACCCATAGACGTCCAAAATTTTGTCTTCGAAGAAGTACCCAAAAACATTAGAAAAATGAACTATCTTTGTAGTAATTTATTGCAGAACACAACGGCACGGTTAAGGAACACTTCACAGAGCCAGCCTGTTGCCACTATGTGCTACACCAAATAACTGCTTTAAGCCTAAATTGAAAAAAAAACCTGACAGTGACATTAAGAAACAGCAAAAGGAAATGACATTGTCAATATTGAACCACAAATAGAGGGCTGGTCGCCATGTTTTAAAAAATAAATAAATGTCAATCTCTAAAATACCAGCCCGCTATTGGTTGTTTGAAGATTCCTGTCTGATACTTATACTACGTAGACCTCCTCTTAGTATTACCAGTTCAATCTAAATATTATCTACTTAGTGAAATAAAAAAGAGATATTATAATAAAACGGCGATACACAAAAATATGTTTTTGCGTGAAATAATATTCTTAAATATGGCACTAAACATTAATATAGCTCGCATCGCTGCCGGTTTTCAAGGACCGCCTCCCATATAAAAAGTTTACCAACTCCTTTAACTTGCGCGAACTTACATACATCTATTGCAAGTTTAAATATAAGCTTGTAAAATATAAGGCCTAGGGTTCGATTTCCGGCCGGAAAATGTTTTAAAATCTTCGATTTTTGAGGCGTTAGAAATTATTCGCAGAGGATTGCGTGCTCTCCCAATCGTGCAGGCATAGATTTTCAATCCTCGCTCCCGTTCTTACTCGGTCTCAAAACGCATTAGTTCAGCCGCTCTAAATTCTAATGACTCAATTATAGAGCCCCAGAGTGTGTAATGTGGTTGGTCCAACAATATATTATTATCTATATCTAGTTGTTGGAGTTGGTCGTATCTAAGCAGCTTACCGTACATTGGCGCTTTGACGGGACGACGGGACGTCTGTAGCAATTTTGTATGTACACCCCAATTTGGTTGGTTGGACCAAATCGGACCGTGTATGATGAAGTCCACCTACTTAAAGTTTGCCTTACAGGGCATACGGGATTTACGTCCCGGGTGATTAAACCTGGCGCCAAGGTTTAGTTATACGCTGTCTGAAAGTCCTGTTTTTAGGTAAAATGGCGAATTAATAATCCGAGTAGGTATGTCTTGGGTCTGCGTGTTAGTTATTTTATGTTCTTTTGGCATCTCTGGCACAATATCTCACCGAGATCTCAGCTTCTTGTGCGATTGCACAATTTTTATCAAAAACTTCGTAAGTAAGACAGTAATAAACAATTATTTTTGACTTATAATCGTGACGATTTTGTTTATTGCAATAACAGATAGTAATCATGTTTGCAAACTGGTATTTTCCAGAGCTTTGAGGTTATCAATTGTTATTAATTATTTATTTACAGTTGAAAAACAAAAGATAAGGTCCTTCCCTCTTTCTCACGCAATAAACATGGGTGTGTATTATTTTGTTGATCGCTAATAAAACCGGTTGGAAGCGGCTTGCATCCATTGCGAGTCTGATGAGTTTATCTGTTCACCTTGTAGGTGAATATACATAGCGACAACATCTGTCACCAGAGTTTTTGTACCTACTACCTACCCTGGGTTCAAACTTCAAATTGAGTAAATCGTATCATGTAAGGTACCATATAATAGAACTTCATTAGCACATGCTAAAACAGGCTTTTAATTATTTTAACAATGTGTATTTTTTGATGTACGACGAGAAAAGTGAAAATAAAAAACTTTTTTGTCGATGGTTATAGTATAGAGATTTTAACAACTTACTTCCCAATTTTGTGAAATTTTCTGGATTTGTACAGAACCCTCGGTGTGCGAGCCTGACTCGCACTTGTCCGGTTTTTTTTTAATGCGAATATTTCCGCGCTTGACTTCCAACTAGCCTGATGGTAAGCGACGTTGTAGTCGAAGATGAAGCACGCAGACCTAGAAGATACCTATTCACTCTGACCTTGAAAAGCTTTAAAGCAGAGTGTGTAATGTGTGTGTGGTTGGTCCAACAATATATTATTATCTATATCTAGTGGTTGGAGTTAGTCGTAACTAAGCAGCTAACCGTTCATTGGCGCTTTGACGGGACGACGGGACGTCTGTAGCAATTTTGTATGTACACCCCAATTTGGTTGGTTGGACCAAATCGGACCGTGTATGATGATGTTTTTTTTTTTTTATTTATTTATTCATCAAAAGTTACAATAAGTTTTAATTTAAAGATGTACAAAAAACCATTTATGTCTTTCAGTAATATGTACAATTGTACACCTACATAATGTTTGCCTTGTTTGACATACGGGATCACTACGGGATTTACGTCCACTAGGTATAATCAAACCTGGCGCTAGGGTTTACTTATATACGCTGTCTGAAAGTTCTGTTTTTATAATGGCGAACTTATAATACCAGTAGGTACGAGTATGTTTTGGGTCTGCGTGTTAGTTATTCTATGTTCTCTGGCATCTATGGCACTAAATCTTACACTAAATCTAATCTCAGCTTATTGTGCGATTGCACAATTTTTATCAAAAACTACGTAAGACAGTAATAAACAGTTATTTTTAAGTTACGAGTATATTCGTGACGATTTTGTTTATTGCAATAACAGATAGTAATCATGTTTGCAAACTGGTATTTTTCAGAGCTTTGAGGTTATCAATTGTTATTAATTATTTAGTTACAGTTGAAAAACAAAAGATAAGGTCCTTCCCTCTTTCTCACGCAATAAACATGGGTGTGTATTATTTTGTTGATCTCCAATAAAACCGGTTGGAAGTAGCTTGCATCCATCGCGAGTCTGATGAGTTTATCTGTTCACCTTGTAGGTGAATATACATAGCGACATCATCGGTCACCAGTTTTTGTACCTACTACCTACTCTACTGGGTTCAAAATTCAAATTGAGTAAATCGTATCATGTAAGGTACCATATAATAGAACTTCATTAGCACATGCTAAAACTGGTTTTTAATTATTTTAACAATGTGTATTTTTTTATGTACGACGAGAAAAGTGAAAATAAAAAACTTTTTTGTCGATGGTTATAGTATAGAGATTTTAACAACTTACTTCCCAATTTTGTGAAATTTTATGGATTTGTACAGAACCTTTGGTGTGCGAGCCTGACTCACACTTGTCCGGTTTTTTTTTAATGCGAATATTTCCGCGCTTGACTTCCAACTCGCCTGATGGTAAGCGACGTTGTGGTCGAAGATGAAGCACGCAGACCTAGAAGATACCAATTCACTATGACCTTGAGAAGCTTTAAATTATATCTCTTAAGGAAACAGGAAAGCAGGAAGACTGTTCCTTTCCATGGCGGTATGAATCAGAAATGTTGAATTAAACCGCTTCGTACGTATCGAAGGAAAATCGACAGTGTAGGGGATTTTACAGACTTTTCCTCAGCAGAAAAAAACACCATAGACTGAATTTCATAGATAGATCGAACTTCATTTAAATGAATTTGTATTGTAAGTGAAAACTTATGTCGTTTTAGTATGAATTTTTCTTTGTTCTTACGTTTGGGCCTATAGATACGAAAATGTGTATAACTACACGACAACTGTTACACAGTTTACGAATAATTTCATACTAAGGCCTCTAGTAGTCAGGAACTGCGGTAATTCTTCTTAAAACTTAAAAATTTCGTTGTTTTAACTTCATTTCATTGCTCTAAGCTATCAGAAAGCTTTCAAGATGATACGCTGTTTTAATGGTTTGTTGTAGTTATTAAAACACTTTAAAATAAATATTCCTATAACTTTCAGGTAGTCAACCACCCATGGTACAAATCTTCCAGTCGCGTGGCTCTCTTCATGAGCACGGACCAAGAAGTGGACACTGCCCCACTTAAAGCCCACATCAAAGCACGAGGGGCTTCAGCTTTCGTTCCCCAGTATGCTGGTGGTGTCATGAGAATGCTCAAGTTGGAGCAGGGAGATGAGACCAGCATGCCGCTGACAAAGCATGGCATAGCGCAACATAGAAAGGACCAGACCAGAGACAATGCACTAGAGTCAGGTTAGTTTTAGATGCATTTATCGTCGTTCATTGGAGCAGGGAGATGAGACCAATATGCTGCTGTCGAAGTATGGCATAGCGCAGCATGGGAATGACCAGACAAGGAACAATGCTTTAGAGTCAGGTTAGTATTAGATGCTCCTTTTTACCAGGCAATTATCGTTGTAGGTACTGTTGGTGGCAAAAATACTTCAGGCTATTGTTCTTTACTTAGACTTTTTTTAAGAGGACAGATCAGCAGCTTTTTTGTTGGAATGATGTGCAGTTAGCCTTCTAGTTCTGTCCCTTTCGCTGCTGTAGCTCGAGCATTTGGTAAGAGCAGGATATATTTCAAAACTCAACGACACCATGGTTAGCCGAAAAGGAAGCCAATGTACATCAATCCGCTTACAACCCACATCAAAGCACGAAGGGCTTCGGTTTTTGTGTCCCATTATGCTGGTGGTGTCATGAAGATCCTTAAATTGGAGCAGGGAGATGAGGCCAATATGCCACTGACAAAGCATGACATAGAGCAGCACGGAATGGACCAGATAAGGGATAATGCATTAGAGTCAGGTTAGTTTTAGATGCATTTGTCATCGTTCATGTAATAAAGTTTATATCAAGGAGGCTTCGGCCTTCGTGCCCAGTATGCGGGTGGTGTTATGATGATGCTTAAATTGGAGCAGGGAGATGAGACCAATATGCTACTGATGAAGCATGGCATCGCGCAGCGTGGGAAGGACCAGACAAGGGGGAATACTTTGAAACTCAAATCAGGTTACAGATACACTTTTATTTGACTTTCACTTACCTAAGCTACTTTGTACAAACAGTCAGGTCTTCTTACCGTGTCCTTTCTTTATCGCCACAGACAAGCAGTCTTAGGCTTAGCACAGTAGTTTGGTCTACTCGTTCTGTCCCGCTCACTGATACTATGCAAGTAGGCACAAATGCGAAGTCTGATGCTTCCACGCATATTTAGCTGAAGGTGGGCTTTGCTGGACTTGGCCACGCTTAAAGCCCACATTAAGCCCGAAGGAAGTCACAGTCTCAGCACAATATGCTGGACATAATAATATTGAAATTTAATTGGTGCGATCGGGATGTACTCAAAGTCTAAAGACACCACCCACGCTCAGTCGTTAAGTGTCTAAGAGTGTTTTTTTTTAATATTACATTTTTTTCAATTTTATCCATAATATATCTCTATTTCCAGGAGGTCTAGACCTGATCATAGCTCCAGGTGTGGCGTTCTCCAAGGCTGGAGCGAGGCTGGGCCACGGCGGGGGCTATTACGACAAGTTCATCACTAATCTTCGGAAAACGCCTGAAACTGCTCCAAAGGTACCGAACTACATTAATAAAGATTTACTGCTTGGAATCTTCAGTTTCCGTTTCTAGAAATAAGACCTGCTTCAGATCACCCAGGATTAAGGTGGAATTATTTTTTTGTTAAATATATAAAGAGATACTTAGATATATCGTTTGACCATATTCTGCCTGATATCAGTGATTTGGTTATGTGGAATTTACCACCAAAACCCTTTCGATTGCCTTCCATGCTAATTAAGCAAAAGTCACAGGAATTTCTATAAAATACGAATGCATCTAACAGCTAGATTCTAGCTTATTACTACACTACTACATGCTACTACATAAAAAGCAAGCATTGCCATTCAGCGTGACAATGCCGCCAGCATGCTGGGGACGCTGCCAACTGGCAGTGAACTTGAGTATTTGGATTATCTTTAGAGCTTCCAGGTTCTGTGGATGATCCAATTGCTTTTGATATAGTAGTAGTGTATGTAGTTTTAGATCATAAAGTAGTACTTATTGTATTATTTTGTTGTAGTTAATCTTGTTGTAGTTCTTTAAAAAACGAGCATATTAGAATCCGTTTTAAAAAACTGTTCTAATACATCTACATCTACAGGCATACATAGTTAGATCCAATCAAAACAGCTGCAAGCAATTGAACGGTATACGTAAAAATTGTTAATTTGTGAATTAATATTCAGCAAAAAGTCAAAGAACAAACCATTGGTTTTTAGATTAATTTTAACGTGAAATTTTGAAGACCCTTGTGGTTTTCAGGTGGTCGCAATCGCCTTCAACTGCCAAGTGCAAGACGACGTGCCGATGGACGAACAGGACCAGAGAGTGGACGATGTCATCTTCCCAGACAACTGACTTTATATTTTAATCTAACATGATATTAAAATCATAACAAAGGAAAATCATAACCATAGTAATTTTTTTGCATAATCATACTATAATAGTATAAATCCGAAAAGTTTGTTGGTTTGTTCCTCTTTCACGCAGCAAAGAAGCAACGGATCGACTTGATTTTTGTCATGGATATAGTTCAAGGGCAAAAAGGTGACATAGGCTACTTTTTATCCCGAAAAAAGATTACTGTGGGATAGCACAAAATTTAAATTCCACGCGGGCGGAGCCGCGGGAAAAAGGTAGTCCTTTAAGGAAAATCATAGTCATAGTCATTTATTGTGTAATCTGTGATCATTAATAGTATCATACGTAGCATTTATTACACAGAGTTATCAGCTTGCCTTGTACTATGACAAAAGGGAATGATCAATACCATCATTTTGAACAACTTTTACTACGGGGCCAACGAGAAATATAAATCAGTGGTTATATAAGAAATTGCTTCTAGAAATATACAAAATATTATGAAACAGCTGAATTTTTTCCTCGAATTCTGGGTTGGCACCATACAAATGTTAATATTTTTTAAGGGCAAGTGCTTTTATTAACTACCACTAAATACTATCTAAATAGAGGTTGTCTGGAAGAAATCGCTTTTAGCGATAAGACCGCCTTTTGTACCATTCTTCAATCGTTTTTTCTTTTTCTGTTATGTTTTACTACTTGTGGTGTCAATAAAGTATTTTTTATTGTATTGTAATACAAACCTACATAATGTAAAACTACATAAACTACTACTACATACTCGTAACAAGCAATCGGATCATCCACAGACCCTAGGAGGTCTAAAGATAATCTAAATCCTCAAGCCCACTGCTAGTTGACAGCGTGCGCAGCATGTTCAGCATGCTGCCAGCATTGCCACGCTGAATGGTAATACTTATAATATGCTTAATGCTTATGCTTATTATCTTTAGACTTTCTAGGGTCTATAAATGATCCAATTGCTTGTTACGTTGTAGTAGTTTATGTAGTTTTAGATTATGTAGGTCTTGTATTTATTGGTAGTTAATGTTATTATTGATGGTCTGTGTCACCTCCTTTCGACTTTAGTACACCAGTTCTGGATAACCCTGTAGTAAGCAGATTTTGCGCTTCACTTCAATCTGAAGTCGTTTTCTAATTTGTCATGCAATATACCCACTTTTTTACTCCTTTGGCATAAAAAAACGTAGGTACGTCTTATTCTCAGCCCTGCCAAATGTACACAAAAAAACAATAATTATTTATTTACCACAAAATATGACAAATCCGACTTCCATCGTGTACAAAATTCGAATAGTTCGCTCGAATTTATGTTTCCAATTGTTAGAAACTACCATACTAGCACCTCTTTGAACAGATATCATAGTGGCAACACTACCGTTGGACTAGCCTCCTTACTGGGGTCTTTAAGCGGGTGCCGGCAGAAAGGTTTTGCGCAGCGGCCATGCTGTTTCTTTGAGTCATTATTTTGGTTATTAAAATTGAAGTACCAAGTTGTAATGGTTGAAAAAGGGAAAGTAGGTCGAGCATTTAAGGTACCGTGTTGTATTCAAGCTATTTTTAAAATAGGATTCAAAATTAGAGCTAATAACGATAATGTTTCGCATTTGTATTCATGATCATTTTCTTGTTAATTACAATAATGAAACTGATCATAGACGTTTTATTTCAACAACAATGTCGAAGATATCACAATGTTTACATTATTGTTGATTTTCCAAAAACAATACAGCCAATTTCGATAAAATTTAAATGGGACCAGCTCGGGGGTACCCTGTCAAACTAAAAAAGATTTTTTAGATTCGGTTTACAATTAGCGAAAATATCAATAAATATACAGAAAAAAAGACATACAGACGAACATAGAACCTCCTCCTTTTTGGAAGTTGGTTAAAAACCGGTCGAGCCGTTTTGGAGGAGTTTGATAACACCGTGACGACTAGAGACACAATATCATGTAAAAAAACACAACTATTTTCAAATGTAATAATTTTATTAAGTAAATTCAATGACGCACTTTGTGCAAGTTATAAAAATGACTACACAAATACTTAGGTTTAATAAATTGGAATATTTCTTAGATAATAAAAATTTACAGAGAAATTCCTCTAAATACGAGTTTAAATCACAATAAATTTGATCACAATAAACACATTAATCTAATAATTAAATTTAAATTTCTACACGCCTTATCTATCTTCTAAAGTTACATCTATTAGCTATTAATTTTAAGAATGTATGTACAGTAAAAGAGTTATTTATTCATCTAAATAAAAATTAAATAAATAAGACATTTTTTTATTTAAATTCACAAAGAAATCACATGTATTTGTTGAAAAAATATGATGAACAGTGTGGGACTTGCGTGATTTGTCTAATTCGCGTAATGCACAGTTGGTGTGTGAAGCGAATTTTTCAATTTTCCAACATAAACTTCAAATAGGTAACCAAAAAATGCGCTGCGAACTTCGAGGAAACATCTACAGAGCCACAGACCCTAAGTGAAAGTAGTAAAAAAATGTCAGAGCGCCGTCATACATACCGACTTAGATATTTAACTACATAATTCACAATGACCCGTTTTCTCGAACCTCAACGTTATACGAATTTCACCAAAATTTGTACGAATAAAGAATTTTGAATTTTGAATATGTATTGTCACCTAATTAATTAGTGCTTGTTACCGAGCACTTTGGCATCGCGCGGCTTGCAATCGCCTTACGACTGACTAAAAAGCCTATCCACTTCATAGCTTGGACGGGGTTTAGGCTCGGACACTTTTTTGCGCGATTGTGACTCTACAGATATTTGCTCTAAGGCTGCGAACGATTTTTAAAACGTATACGTTGAATCAGCTTATTGGCGGCTGTGGTGTTAGCTACAAGCTGTGCAAAACTCAATCCTGAAGCTCACTTAACAGCACCGCAAGGATTGCATCGACTTGGCATTTTTTTTAGCAAAAAAAGTGCCAATTTAGTCGTTGGGTTTTGCGCAGCTTGTGGCTAACTTCATAGTCGCCAAGAAGTTTGATTTAATCTAGGTATACCTATACCATTTGTGCCTGTAATTAATACTAATGTAGATATACGAGTAGATACATCAATATTGTACAGGATATTTCTAATCAATTACCCTCCGTTTAGGGGCATATTCTGTAAATCAAAACTAACAACTTTTTTTTAAACTACTTTTGTTAATATTATGATTTTTATTTTGAGTGCTTTCCACACTAGATTTTATCTCAAAGAGTTATCTTTGAGTTGGTTAGAGCGTCGGGCTAGTGATCCGAAGGGGCAGGTTCAAATCCTGCGTTCGCTTCAGATTTTTGAAATGCTTATCACAAAGATTACTTTTGTTAAATCTCAAAAAAGTTGTTATACCATAGAAAAATATCGTTCACCCTCGACAAAACGTATGAAACAGCTGATTTTTTGAGTTTTGACAAAAGTCGCAGAACAAAAGTTGTTAGTTTTGATGTACGGAATAAGTCCCTAAAAGGATGCTTATTGATTAGGAATAACCCTGTAGAGACGAAGTTATAATTATGTAAGTTAGACAGTACCTACATGTACGGCAAAATAATTGGTAAACGATAAAATACTTAATTAAAATAAAAACATCTTCGTCTTTTATGGCAATTAACATATGGGTGGAATAATTATATTGAGATATTATATATCAACTGGATATTATTATAAATAACATTACATAAAATTATATTCAAAGTATTGAATCAATAGTTGTCAATAATTTACAAACTAATATCTAATGCTGGGAGAATCATGTACGAGATGAAATCATTTTCTTTCCTAGTTTGAACTTAATCGATTAAGTATTTGCTTATTATAATCATCTAAACTAATAATATAATTTTAATATATTACCCTAATTAAGTGTACAATGTACAAGGAATATCTTTTATACAAACAATATACAATGTGCACTGAGATAAATGTAATAGCTAATAACTTAGTTGAGTAGAAACATGAAAGTAATTATTTTTCACAAACATCGACTTCCACAGTGAACAGAATTCGAATAATTTGCACGAATTGAAGACAAAAACGGCTCTGCCTATTTCAATAGAATATAAATGGGACCACCTCGAATGAACTAACACCTCTTTTGAACTAAAAAAGTATTTTTTTTAAATCGGTTCCCAATTGGCGAAAATATCGATGAACATAGACAAAAAAAATATATACCTACAGTCGAACAGTTTTCTCAATTTTGTGTAATTTTTTATAATAATATTATTTCTAGTAAAAACGAGAAAATCAAATGAAAAATAGACATATTTTACATATGAGAAGAGATAACATTTGAATAATTTAGAATCGAACATTTATTACATCATCACCAGCTGATTTCAGCCAACTGCAGGGATATAAGCCTTAGATTAATTAAATACTTACCTAAAATTATAAGTATGGAAAATGATAAACATAATTACGTATAATAACTAATTTGCTAAAATAGTAAAGATTTTGCATTGGTTACAATATTATTTACTTGTTTACAAAGTTCTGATTCAAAAGATTAAATCTGAACTAAGTAGGTAAGTAAAACACTTATTTTTAAATTATGTTGGACCTTTTTAAATCAAAAACTTTGTTTCTCCAAACGTAGCATCTCTGTCTCCAGAAATCTACAAAGAGCACGCATAAGAAAAACATTTAGAATATGCATGATGACCAAAAAATAATAATTAGTCCGTCAGACAGACTATCAAAAAATATTAGACACGTATTTTTTCTTATGTCAATTAAACAAAAATTGGTGAAGATATAGCCTGTTAAAGTTCCGCGTGACGTCACAAGTGCCCTAAAAATGTATAGACTTCTGTGAGAGAGATGACGTCAAGACCCCCACTCCCAAATTTTGACATGGTTTATCTTAGTCATTTCTAGTTAGATTGACAAAATAAAAAAAAACCGGACAAGTGCGAGTCATGCTCGCATAGCGAGGGTTCCGTACAAATCCAGAAAAATTCACAAAATTGGGAAGTAGGTAGGTCGTTAAAATCTCTATACTAAATCATCGCCAAAAAAGGTTTTTTTTCTTTTCTCGACATACATTAAAAATTACATATTGTTAAAATAATAAAAAATCTGTTTTAGCATGTGCTAATGAAGCTCTTTTATATAATACCTTACATGATACGATTTACTCACTTTGATTTTTCAACCCATATTTTGTGAATCTAGGCCCAATTTTTTTGTGATTTAAATAAAAATGTAGAGTTTTCAGATTTATTCCTATATGCGTACTCTGAGACAATGCTCTCGCCAAAGGAGTTGGTAAACTTTTTATATGGGAGGCGGTCCTTGAAAACCGGCAGCGATGCGAGCTGTATTAATGTTTAGTTAATATTTAAGAATATTCTTTCACGCAAAAACATGTTTTTGTGTATCGCCGTTTTATTATAATATCTCTTTTTTATTTCACTAAGTAGAAAATATTTAGACTGAACTGGTAATACTAAGAGGAGGTCTACGTAGTCTACGTATCAGACAGGAATCTTCAAACAACCAATAGTGGGCTGGTATTTTAGAGTTTGACATTTATTTATTTTTTTAAACATGGCGACCAGCCCTCTATTGGTTGTTCAATATTGACAATGTCATTTCCTTTTGCTGTTTCATAATGTCACTGTCAGGTTTTTTTTTCAATTTAGGCTTAATGCAGTTATTTGGTTTTTATTTGGCACATAGTTCATTTTTCTAATGTTTTTAGAACCCATTTAAAAATTAAATGGCGATGAAAAAAAATCTAAAAAATATGTGTTTGAAAAGATAATTATATAAGCTTTCTATTGGTATATATTTTGTTTCTGCAAGATTTCAAAAACCGCATCTTTTCCATATCCTTTCATAGTTCTATGTCAACGGGAAGTACCCTGTAGGTTTTGATTTTTGTGAATGTCAAAATATGCGGTTTTTTACGACATAAACGGCTCTAACTTTTTTATACGGTAATTGAGAAGTTTTTCTTTTACCCAACTGCAAGAGACCATGGATATACGTATACAGTTTAAATTTCAACTCGATATCTTTACGCGTTCCCGAGATAAAGAGTCTTGACATACACACAGACTGGCAGACGGACAACAAAGTGATCCTATAAGGGTTCCGTTTTTTCCTTTTGAGGTACAGAACCCTAAAAAATACGTGTATAATATTTTTTGTTAATCTAACTCGCGGACTAATCATAATAATGATTCTTTAAGCCAGTCATCAAGCCTATTTATAAAATTTTGCTTTGTAAAGTGTAGGAGACGCTTTCAAGGACAAAGATTCAAGGTGTATTTGGACATTACTACGGGACCAACTGAAAAATCAGGAAATAAATCAGTTATGTATTCTACGCACAAAGTTCATTGACTGTCGACAAATGTAGATTTGTCTGGTCCCATAGTAAAAGTTATTCATTATGGTAAAATCATCTCTCAAAGTCCCTGCGTCTGTATTACAACCATCTATGAAACTAGGTAAGTGTGAAACAGGAGTAGAAATCTGGTTAATTTAGAATAAGACGAAAAATATTTAAAATCGTTATATCGCAAACCAGGCGACAAATCACCATAGAATTAATGAGAGCAAGAAAGAGATTTTTTCCTTCAATCGGCAGTATAATCCGCGGACGGGTGTAGGATCCCTAAGTCTTACATTTATGCGTTGTTGGCTCAGTATCATCATTTACTGATTTCCATCATGTTGCAAAGAGTCATAGAACTCTAAGTACAGTTAATTTTCCACTAGTAAGTAATCATCAGTTTTATCTAAGATTATTTATTTTATTTGAGAAAAGAATTTGCTAACTGGATTAATCGATAAATTTTGTTGTATTTAATTTATGTCTCATCTTTGCGTATAAACAAATGATTATTACATGTGACATCTGTACACTTCTGGATAGGTACTGCCTAGTCTTTCGGTAAATCTAGTACTGGCCATAAAATGAGGTATATGTATCTAAAACTTCAGCAAAAATTAAGCCTAATAAATTCTGTTTCAACACCCTGGTTCTTTAAACTCATTCATGGCAACTAAATTTAATATAAACATGTGTCATGTATATATTACAAAATGGTATACTTATTTCCAAACATCTTCTTATTGAAATCTGCAGGAGATATTTTAGGAGGATATTTTTAAATGTATAGAACGTAATGTACATTAAATAAAATAAATATATAACTATTTTTGGGACATCTTACACACGGCCTCTGACCCCAAATTAAGCAAAGCTTGTGATATGGCTGCCAGAGACTGATATACTACATATACTTATTTTTAAATACATACTTATATAGATAGTAACTAAATAACACCCAGACACAGAGAAAAGATTTGTGTTCATCACATAAATATTTGCCCTGAGTGGGGATTGAACCCACGCCTCTTTGACCCAGAAGTTAGGGTCACTAACCACTGAGCCACCGAGGGGCCGTTACCACCGAGGGGACATTAATATACATTATAGCTTTTGTGTATGACGTCCTTAGATAGGCACTTTAGGAATAATCTAACAGATTTTCAACAACTAGATGACTTGTGATGTGATCCTTGCATTGGAAAGGCTACTGCCTGTGCTAGTATACACACTACAAAATATTTCTTTCGACGTGTCGGAACGAGACAGAATTATGGTGAAGTATAAATCTGTCACTTTTTCACACGTAGATAAAACTGTTTTCGTGATCGTATACTAAGCTAGCTGGTAGCTTTAAGTTCTTTTATCACCACATTAAACGTCTTTAAACTTTCCCACTTTCAGCACTACCTTGGTGCTGATATAGACTTTTCGTTTCAAAGGTACCCTGAAAGAGTCAGGTTCTGGTCTCATCGTATGGCAGCGCCGAAGACTCGCTGGCCTCTGCTCATAAGTAGTTCCACGGCGCCCATGGCAGCCAGCAGTAAAAGTAACACCACCACGGCTAAGACTACTCGACAGCGTCTCCGGCGGCGCTCCCCTCGCGCCAGTCGTCTGGATAGGGCTTCGCCGCGGGCCCCGTCTAGAGTAAACAGGGCGCTGGCGGCCTGAAAGTAGAGAAATAATAAATTAGCAGCTGGAATGCGAGGCGCAAGCAGCGTAGCCGACTCTACACTTTTAACTGTATACATAGATCTACAGGTTTTTTCAAATTTCAGTCTTAGGATGCCTTAGGGTGGTTTAAAGAAGAAAATCTAAATATTTACTGAAATGTAGTTTTTGTTTTTTAAATCTTCTTCGTCGTGCCTTCGTCGTTCATGGTACAAAAATTATTATAATTTCAGTTTTAATTTCTTTTTTCAGATTTTAAGATAAGATAAGATAACGTTTATTTTGCTCAAAAAGTTACAGGTTTTGGAGTTAGTAAATCTTGGTGATGCTTAGAGTAATGTTAGTAGGTAGGTACTTAGATTAAATTTACAAACTTCCAGAGTGGAACCCTAAATCTCACACTAGGGTGGTCCTGTGTCGTGAGATTTAGTCTCTTCCGCTTTTAGATAAGACATCTCGTAATTATTACCTAATGTAATGAAAAGAGTGACTTAACAATTAGTTCTTAGTAATTTACTTAAATACGAGTACAAGTAATTTCCATTTTAAATTGGAATTTTCTATAGCTTTCTGAAAACTTTTTTACAGTTTTAGTTTAGGTTGTGGTCGGCAATGCTACCCAGCATTGCCGACCGTAACACCCATTGCACACATTATATTCAGTTTATTTTTGATAACTTGATAAGTGATGACTTCATGCATGATGCTTCATGCATATTTGCAGTGACTGGACACATTGTAAACATTATTAACTACGCCAAATATCAGAAGTCTGTTGTGACGGCAAATTGTACAGAAATCAATATTTTTCGCCAAAAATCGCACAACCGACTGCAAAGAATTCAAATCAATGTACCAATGTATACCTATACCTATGTATTTCACCCTTCTTAGGTAGGCCTACGTCCTGCAGTGGACTATTAAAAAGGCTGGTACAGTACCTATGTTTCGACGTAGTGATTTTTAGATTATTGTTGATTTTTCAAAAACGACTCAGCCTATCTCGATAAAATTTAATATGATCACCAAAGGAAAACAGAATCCATTATTCGTGTATACTACGGGACTAATTACGCACTAAAATCACGAGATAAATACGTTTCGACCGAGTTTCATCGATAGTGGTCACGGGTAGACTGTCGACTGTTACGGGTAGAAAAAAGACCATCGAATTGCCGGAGTTACATAAAAACTTACTGAGAACGAATTGAGAACATTTTTTGAAGTTGGTTAAAAATAGAATCTTATAGCGTAATTTCATTAGTTAATGGTGTTAGTAAGCTCCAAGTAGCGCAACGAGCTATGGAGAGGGCTATGCCCGAAATCTCTTTGCGAGATCGAATCAGAAATGATGTAGAAGAACTAAAGTAACCGACATAGCCCAGCGGATTGGCAAGTTGAAATGGCAATGGGCGGGGCACATAGCACGGAGGACTAAAGACCTGATGAGGTTGAAAAGTTCCCGAGTGGAGACCACGTACTGGCAAGCGCAACGTAGGACGTTCACCCACAAGGTGGACGGATGACCTAATTAAGACCGCAGGATCGCGCTGGATGCAAGCCGCTACCAACCGGTCTTATTGGAGATCTTTAGGGGAGGCCTATGTCCAGCAGTGGACGTCTTATGGCTGAAACAAACTAATTTCTTTGATAAATTTCTTCCGCTAGCAAATTAGCAGACACCTACCTAATCATGATAAAATAAATCATAAAACGAAGAGCCAAGCAAACATCTTCCTTCTAAGGCCGAGAGATCGGGTCAAGGCAAGCATTATTTTGGTATTTCGTAAAATAATGGTAAAATGGGCCTTGCTCCTTCGGTTACCGACAATGTTGGTAGACCACATTCTTCGGACAAAACTTGATTTTTTCTTAAAAATAAACTGTAATTAACTCGGAATTTGCTTGTTACGTGTTAAAATTGCGTAATATGTCTATATTTAACTTGACTTTTTGGAATAATTATTGACAGTAATTAAGTAAAACTTTCTAAATTAGTTAATACGTTTTATTTGTTTTAGCAGGTTTTCTATGTTAATTTTGGGAAGTTACTGGCTCCTGAGTACAATCCTAGACTAGTTCAGGAGCCTATAGATCCATTAATTATGACTGTGAAACTTTTTCGTTTGACGCGTTGTAATCTTTGAATCTACTACTAAAAATGTTAGATTTTCTTGGCTTTTTGCCTAGAAAATCTAGCATTTTAGCCAAACACAGTTGTGAGCGATACAGAAATATGTAATATATTTATTCAGAATCGATAATACATTGTAGAAAATCTTAAACGTTTCATCTAAAACAAATTTCTTTTAAACTAATTTGAACAATTTTCTTAACATTATAATACCAGCAGTAATTATATCAGTAAGTAACAGTTATGTCCTAAACCCTGCACTAGGCTGTGCCTGTGTTGCAGGTTTTTGTCTCTAATATATGTGTATATAAATAAAATAGAAGTTAAACTTCTCCAAGAAAATATGTCATTTATGTAATGTCGTCATAGCTCTGCTTTGATAGTTGGAGTCTAACATGCACAAAAAAGCTTATAAGGAGCATTGCTTTTTTCGAAGAACTATAATATTTATGACGTCACGAATTCGTCATAGTAAATTCGTCTCCTACGTCAACGTTTTGTTTACGTAGTATTATTATATATTCTTTGCCGCTACGTTGCTACGTCACTTCTACGACATCTCAACAACGTCATTATACCAAACTTGTCTTAGGATTCCGTATCCATCCAATCGTCATGATCATTAAATCACCAAATCATCATATAAACGTCCACTGTTGAACATAGATACTACGCCTTCTCCATAGATTTCCGATAAAAATGCTTGTAAGCAGTTAGCATCTAGTGAGTCTAGAGCAGCCCTATTATTGTAATAAGATTTGTTTTCTTTGAGAGCAAAAAAAACAGCCAGCATTTTTAATGTCACATAAATTATCCTTTTTTAGCACAATAGATATCAGAGAGATAATGTGGTCGATCGAAAAAAGAAAGAAAGATATGCAATGATTTGATATGGCATGAGTTAGAAAGAGACATGAAAAATATCTCGATTCAGTGGCTAGTTGCCTTGTTTTTCTCTCAGTAGTGTCAAATTTCGTTTCATATTTGACACTTTTAATAGATTTGGACAAGATTTTGTATACATTTTTGAGGTTGAGAATTGCCTCAAGCGACAACAGGGCTATCTATCTCACTCTGTATTTTTGGGTAGGCCTAAGTTTAGTAGTGGACTTTAATATGTAGGTACCCAAAAAGAAATCAAAAACGTTGACACGTTGTTTGTGTATAAAGAAAACATTTTAGTTACGGAACCTTCTCAATGCGTGATTCAGTGAACTTGGTTTTTTATTAACATTGCAACATTAATTTAAATATTAAGCAGTTTAATACTTCATGACAAAGAATTTCGAGAATGCGATTACTAGGGCAAGTTCATTAAGGGCGCCAGCCATAGACATCTATAGAGAGAAGCTTTTCTTTGCCCAGCACTCAAAACACTTATATGAAGCAAATAATCATATAACTGCAAAATCTATGTTCATCAAACAACCCTCACCTGCCGAATACAGTGAAATGGAGCCAAATCGATCATTCTTCAATTTGGCGACTACCTAATTACCGTAGGTAGGTAACCTACCCTTTTTTATTTTTCGTTGATTTGACTCCGACTGAAAATTTTAATTTGAATTTGAGTATAACGGATTATGCAAGCCTGAGACATGGAAAAACTCGCACATGGGAAAATGGCCGCTAATTTAAAGTAATGAAAAATAACTAACGGTAAGTTATATTATCAGCGGCTTACTGATATGTTCCGTCTACATGCAGACGAATTATTACAGGGAGGAATAATAATGTAAGTCCGTTTCAATTTTGCAAAAAATTAGGATTTTATGAAAAAAACAAGAAGATAAAACGGTTACAGACTGTAAATGAATTAGTGATTTGAGCTTTGTGAGTAATAGTTGTAATTTGATGCAGTTTCATGCGAAATCAGGACGCGCCCGCGCCGCCAGACAAAAACAACATGTCCCATCTCACGAGATCTGCGGCACTAACAGTTTTATTAACGTTACAAAACAATCATAATGTTTTTAATTAATTCCCAAACTTAACGAGTGTAATGTAATGTAAGATTGACAACGTACTTAAAATGTTTATTACATGCATACAATTTCGGTAGCAAGATTAGGTTTTAATAATACCGGCCATACCTATAAAATAATCAGCCAAGTGCGAGCCGGACTCGCGCACGGAGGGTTCCGTACCGTGCTGGGGCCCCCTTAGAGGAATGCCTCTTGCCGTTATTCTTATTCTTCTTCTTTAGCCTTTCGCTATCCATTTTTGGGCATAGGCCTCTCGCAATTTACGCCATGCTGCTCGGTCTGCTGCCCTTGCGATCCAGTTCTGTCCTGCATGTTTTCACACGTCATCTACCCATCGTTGTGGCGGGCGGCCTGGTGGTCTGGTATTCGCCTACGGCCTTCACTCAATCAAGCGTTAAGTCCAACGATGGCTATCCATCCGAGCTATACCTATGCCCTGCCCAACTCCATTTCTTCCCAGCAATTACTTCGACCACATCTCTCAGTTTCGTTTTCCGCCTAATCCATTCATTTCTTTTACGGTCGCGCAAGGTGACTCCGAGCATAGCTCTCTTGCCGTTATTGATAGCGAGCAAAAAAACACTTAAAAAACACGTTTGTTGTATAGGAGCCCCCTTAAATATTTATTTTATTCTATTCTTAGTATTTCTATAGCGGCAACAGATATAGATATAATCAGATATTGGATGCAAGCCGCTTCCAACCGGTCTTATTGGAGATCCATTGGGGAGGCCTATGTCCAGCAGTGGACGTCCCTTGGCTGATGGATGGAACAGATATATATCTTCTGTAAAATTCCAGCTGTCTCGCTATCACGGTTCATGATATACAGCCAGGTGACAGACAGACGGACATCGGAGTATTTTTTTTTCCATCCTCCTCCACCTCTTCCCCTGATATATAGATATTTCAGGGTCTTTTTATAAATATTATTTATATTGTTACTACAAACATTATATCTCAATGTTACGAATGATCAAGTTACAATTTTAGCCTGATTTTAATTTTATACATTTAGGTAGTTTTGTTATCTCAAATTTTCATAAAGTAGACAAGAGATTAAAAGACATCGGAGTATTAGTAATGGGGTCTCGTTTTTACCCTTTCGGTACGGAACCCTAAAAATTTACAAAATATATTAATTTATTTTTCAACTTAGGGTAATCATCGTCTGCTCGACCACGACACGAGGTCTACACGATAACTATTCTAACACATCAGTCATCAGTTCTCCGTGCTTATTTTTTAAATTCCGTTTTGGTCCCCTAATAAAAGTTGCTTTTAATCATGGTCTTAATCACAACCTTTTGGCTTAGTACACTTTATTTTAATGACCCTGTAATCAGAAATCAGAAATCGTTTAAGACGAGCCACCAGTGAAGAAGCGGTGAAAAACGTTTTGCTAGATCAAATTTTTTAGGTATTTACCTACTACTAAATATCGGTCTTGCAAAAAATATACAATATACTCAAGAATTGTGCTAATTGGTACACGATAGAGTTTTTACTTGATCATAAAAAAATCCAAAAACAGCTTAATGTGAAAGTCAAATCGAATTACTTAATAATGAAATTTCTGACTTTCCACATCATTTTTATATGGAAATGTTTATCTTTAAATACTATAGAGAACCTGCTAAAATTTGGGTTCCAACTAAATTCCTATATTTTTGAGTTAAATATTTATCCCAAAACTATTTCCCAGCGGTTTGACAAGACGCCGCGCCGCCCGCTACCCCGTCAGTTGCACTTGCCAACGGAGCAAATTTTCTCCGCCCGTTCAACCATTCACGCGCGTGAAACGCTCGGGCGCCCCCCACACCTCACCTCCTAAAATCCTAGTTCGCGCGAAAATGCCTCACCTTAAATGCATGTATGGCATTTAGTTTTGAAAGTGTTACGAATTCTCATTTAGATAAATGAGATGCGATGAGGGCTTTGAAATACATACCAATCGGATATTTAACTTATCAATATTTTATCGTACTACAGTAAAGTAAAGCTTTTGATAGCGCCCAAGATACCAATCGATCCGTCAATCCAATATCCTGTGGGTCGAAGTGACTCATAAAATCGATCGTTTTAAATAATCAGTTCATTACACAACTGTAGCTTTAGGCTCAAACTCCACTAAAGATGGGAGGTAGGTGGAGTTGGGTCTGTAATAGTTGTAGTCCGTACTCTGTAAGTCCGTAAGCCCTTTTACAAAAAATGCTTTATTATCTAAACAAAAAATGCTTTATTAGCCGTGGTGGTCTAGAGGTAGTGATCCCCGCCTTACAAGCGTGAGGTCGTGGGTTCAAATCCCCGGTCCCGTACCAATGATTTCTTTGGAATTTATGTGCGGAATTTCACACCACTGGCTTTTCGGTGAAGGAAAACATCGTGAGGTAACCTGCATACGTCCGTAGAAGAAATTCGATGGTGTATGTGAATCCACCAACCCGCACTGGGGCAGCGTGGTGGATATGGCCCAATCACCCTTCGTGGGTAGGCCTACGTCCTGCAGTGGACTATTAAAAAGGCTGGTACAGTACAGTACAGTATTTAAACGAAATAGAAGTCAGATCTCTGTTTCACTTAAATCTATGTTTTGTGTCTCTCTAAGCAAATGTGGGATTTATGCAGTTAACTAAGTAAAACCCAAAGAAGATCTTGCAAAGTGTGACCAGACTGTGTACAGTCCAAAAACCTCCATTAAAATATTGTAAATTAATGCGCAGAGTAAAACAACCGCATTGAATGCTTAATTTTAATGGAATTTCATATTTTACATTGAATGACATTACGAGAAAGACCCGCTCCTTCGTTCTGCTCCTGGTACTTATACCCACTACACACATTATTGTAGTTGTTTACAGTGGTATCCATTAACATGTAGCTAGTAATTCAAAATTGGTTATGGACGTAGGTAGTTTCTGATGTTTTTGATATTCTGTTTTTTTGTGTAGGTATACTCTAAGAGTAATTTTGTTTTTGTTACCATAAGGAAGGTCTCACGACACAGGTCGCCCTAGTGTGGGATCTAGTGTCCAACTTGCTTTGTATTAATTTTTAAGAACAATAAACGTTTTATTTATTATTTTCTTATTTTATTTTTGTTGAAAGCCGCCATCATGATGCTATATTATCCAAAGCAAATAATTGAATATTGTACAAGGTAATAGCCTAAACTCGATATATTTTTGCATTATCTCTTTTTCGCTAAAATGCAGCGGAGTTGATATACATAGCATAGGATTAGGATAGAGTGTTATTATACGTGCGTAAACCCATCAAAACTGCTATAAATATATTTTCCTATATATATATTATATTTAAATAAACTTTATATATATATTCAAGTTTATATACTATGAATATAATATATTCTCGTCCAGGATGGCATTTCTTTTTCTGCAGTGAAGTCGGGCACTAGAACGCTTCGTCCCAGTCAGCTTCGCTTTGGTAGAGTTTAACTTAACCCTTAAGCACAGTTATAATGAGCAAATACCAAAGTAAATGCCATTTACGCCTTACGACATTCACACGATATGTTACCTAAGATATTTATTATTTTCGTGTAAATAGATAGCAATTATGTATTTTGACGTAAGTGCTTGGAACTGAACTTACTTATGTAAGCTCTAACGATGCATTGTATTCGTAAATTAGTCGAAAACAACAAGAAGACATAAGTTCTGATTGTTTTGCTTTAGTTCCGGTATGCGCAATAAAAAAGTAAAAGTAGATACTTACAAGTTGTTGACACTCTAATTAATTTGTTGTTGTTGTTGTTAGCCTGTCTTTCTTTTCTAATAAATTTGTAATTGTAAATAAATAGTAAGCCCGATTACAGAGGCGCCATCGTAATTACCTATATTAGCTAAATAGCATAGTTCTGTTTCTTTTTCACCTTAGGCATTCGATAGAGAGAACGCTTATTACGTTGCTATTAAATTTATGCTGGTGCCTCTGTAATCGGGCTTACTTACCTACCTATGTATATACTGCTCTCACCTTTGGGATGGCTCTGCCAAATACCAGTTGGAGGCTTTGGAGTCCATTAAAAGGCAAGCCAGGAGGCTGATAGGCAACGAAACCTTGACTGAGTCGAAGCTGCAAAGTCTCGAGCATCGACTTAGGGTGGCGTGTCTGTCAGCCTACTATCGGATACACTTCGATGAGTGCGCCCAGGAGTTGCACAATCTGGTTCTCACCTGCTCCTTTCTTCTATCGTACGGCTAGACAGACGCGACCAAAGCGCCACCTTTTTATGGTGGACATCCCACGCGATAGAATTAAACGCAAACCTATTTGAAATAAAAAAAAATTATATCGAATAAAGTTAATTTAATTTCAATTCATATCACTTCATTTCTCTCTTTTGATTTCTTCGTGCCTGCATCGCAATTGCGTAAAATTGTTGTATTTTCATCACACTAGGCTGCCGTACGTAGAAGAACCAAAGTCACCTGTATAACCAAGCGGATGGACAAATTGAAATGGCAATGGGCCGGTCAACTAGCACGAAGGAAAGATGAATTGAGATGGGGTCGAAAAGATCTCGATTGCAGTTCTACTCTATCTAGGCTCATGCGCAGCATAAGACGCCCTGACGCAGCATTTGACCTCATTAAACGCCGTTTCATACATATGATTGTAAGTAAGGCTCTGACACGGACCTGTGACATGACGGTGGCTTGTCTGATAATTATGTGTGAATAGTCCTTAAGACCGCTATAGCGCTGGTTGTACATTAGTAGGTAGTACAGTTGTGTCCGAGATAAACGAAGTCTGCCACAGCTGGAATACTAGTTTGTATCAGCGGCAGTTGCAATAGGCATGATGACTGAGTAAAAAAATCATTATTATAATTAGTCCGTGAGATATATTATCAATAAATATTGGACACGTACTTTATCTTTTGTCAATTAAACAACAAATGACAAAAAAATACCTTGTGAAAGTTTGGGAGTGGAGGTCATGACGTTATCTCTTTCACAGAAGTCTGTACATTTGTATGGTAGTTGTGACGTCACGCGGTACTTTAACGGGCCATATCTTTATCAATTTTGGTTTAATTGCCAAAAGAAAAAATACGTGTCTAATATTTTTTTATAGTCTATCTGACGTACTAATTATATTTTTTTAGTCATCATGCTATTCAGCTCGGTTCTAAATGGCGCCTTTAGGCCTAATTATTTTCCATCACAACATTTTCCCCTAGTCTATTACTTTCTTAACAAGCGCTCTTATGTTTTTCCTAACTATTGCTTTCCACACAATGGCGTCAAATGGAATTACAGCGGTGCCATGCTTCCCGTGTCATTAAAGTCTCACGACATCTGACACAGTGCCGTATCGCATCCGTGGCAATAGCATGGGAAGTATTTAGAAGTCTTGTCATGCACTGAGCTGTAGCACTCATAGCGTAGTTTGACTAGGTGTTCGTTAGCGATCATCGAAGTTAAGCAACTTTTAGCATGGACAGTCTTGGGATGGGTCACCGCAGGTAGAATTTGCAATTGAGCGCTACCGTGGCTTGGATGACACGTTAAATTCTAGGTCCTGGTTGTTTTAACCGTTCGACTATGTCAGAGGCCCTCAGGCGGTTTTAAAACTCTGACACAAAGGCTAATAGCCACCCGTTATCTTACTTCCTTTATGCACTGAGCCATATTATCATCATATTCATCAGCCATATTAGTCCATTGCTGGATATGGTTTGGATATGATTTATTTTAAAATTATTTTTGTATATCTTAGAATAAATAAATATACCTACCAATTTGACACACTAGGTAGTTTAACTCAGGCAACCCAGTTTGAACAAACTTCTATTGAATAAAAAAAGGCACATCTTTTTATCAATCGGACACACTTTTTAAGTATTTTTTGTATATTATACATTGTACCTACTAACGGGTCACACCATTTTTTATAGTTTCAACAAAGTATGAGTTGAATGTGGAAGATTCAGGTTAAAATGCAAAGAAGCACATTACTATTGCTAAAATAGAAAAAATAGCTTTAGTTTTCATACAATATTTTTTCAGATATAAAAAAATGGTCGGATAAAAAAATTTAAAAAAAAAATTTTTTGAGAAGCCCATAAAACAAGTTTTCAAATGATGTTTATGCCTATATCATCTTGGTTAGATTTTGCTCTGGATAATAATCTACCACTTGTGGACGTCTCTTTTAATCTGGTCACAGTGCAGAGAGCCCTTAGTCCGTCCACAACAGCATGAGAAGTATTACGTCACTTGAGGACAAAGACTCGGAGCTTAAATTGAGCGTTTGACGCTCGTCTCGAGAGAAAGCTCCTTGACTAATCAAATTAAATATATCGTAACATAATTATGAGCGCGGGCTCATACTTACACTTTATAGTTTAATAAAAACTTGTTTTCAATATCTTTATGAGATATTCGTAGTTTTGATCATCGAGAGTAAGATGTCCAGCCGCAAAGTGCACTGTATGCAAGCTTCTTACACCCTAGACCGCACATCTGCTTAACATCAGGCAGTGTGTAGTCAAACGCGAACCTATTCGAAATAAAAAAAAAAATACCCACTCTACTGGAGATCTATTTTTGTACTTAGTGAAAACTTCTTTAAGTCGTTGTGTACTTTTTGGGATATGTAAAAAATGTTTAACTCGCGTCATGACACGTAAAATGATAGAAAAATCATAAGACAGAGGAAAAGTACTAGTGGAGGGAGGGAGTTGGATATATCCCCTCTCTTTCTAAGCCTGCTTCTGCTGTCAATTCGTGCGAAATTATTCCCTAATCATTCCAAAATATTCAAAAATGCGCAACGTTTTCACTTCTGCCGGCACTCCTGGTGTGCATCCCGTTGTTTTTTTCCTATTTGTGTTTATCATCATCCTCATTGTTACCAGCCATAAAACGCCTACTTATGGTCATAGGCCTCTACTATGGATTTCCAATAAGCCCCCTTGGAAGCGGCCTACATCCAGGGCGTTCCTGCGGTCTTAATTATATCGTCGGCCCACCTAGTCGGTAGATGTCCTACGTCCTACTTGTATTAGTTGTGTTTTTGTGTTGAGTTTGTGTTGAGGAATGAGGAGATATGTAGAAGAACCAAAGTTAAGATATAGCCCAGCGGATTGGCAAGTTGAAGTGGGCAGGGCACATAGCGCGAAGGACTGATGACCGATGGGATCGAAAAGTTCTCGAGTGGAGACCGCGCACCGGCAAGCGCAGCGTAGGACGTCCATCCACAAGGACGACCTCATTAAGACCGCACGATCGCACTGGATGCAAGCCGCTACCAACCGGTCTTATTGGAGATCTATAGGGGAGGCATATGTCCAGCAGTGGACGTCCTATGGCTGATGTATAGATGGATGGTGCTTAAGAAGACAACAAAATCGTACTTACCTACATCAAGTATAGGCAGATTCTAAATTATCATATTCATATTCACATATTCACTTTATTAATAACATTTTGCTACAAGTCAATGATAATAATAAATAAAATTAAAATTACATAAAAAACTCACGTGCTTTTAACATTTATAAAAATAATAAAGACACACAATTGCAAAAAATATAAATTGCAATTATTTTCTCACAAAATTATGTCAACACATTAATTCAAACGTATAACAAAATACGAATTTAAAATAAAAAATAACAATATACTTATGTAATATTAATACAAGATGTCAATAAATTATCTAACAATTACAGAATCTCATAATATGATCACAATTTCAAGTTCATGAATTCGTCATAACTGTAAAAAGCTTGCTCGACAAGCCAGCGTTTTGAAGCTGCTTATTGTAGGCGCAGTGGTGATATTCCCCGGCAGTTTGTTGTACACAGTTGGACCCATTACATTATCGTATGTATGTTAAGTACAACCTGCACAAAACCCAATTCTGACTGAAGCTCTTTAAACAGCTGTGCGAGGATTGAGGTTTACGCAGCTTATAGCTAACTTCACAGCCGCCAAGAAGTTTGATTCGGCCTGTACAAGTACGGATACTTTAGATAATGAAGAAACAATTCAAAAAAAAAAAATGAAGAAACCAAATAATAACAAAACTATCAAGGCTCCATATACTAAGTACGTTTAAAATGAGTTTTTGACAAGCAATTGCAGATAATTGTAATGCACTTCACATTGCTTAAGGCTTTATTTCAAGTAGATCATTATTAATATAATGAGCCTCATTTATACCTAACATATACCAGTATTTTTTTATACTATATATAACGGGAATGAACTCACGTGTGGGGATAGTCGTAACGACTATAGTTTCGGTCGCATTCGGCGACCTTTCTCAAGTTGGCGAGTGCTAGCACGCGGAGCCGTCTCGCAATGCACCAGTATGTTACGTTATAAATTGTTTAGACTTTTGAGATTAAATAATACTTGATGTTTTAAAAGTGTGATAATTAGTAAAATTAAAGTGTTTCAGTACCTTATCTACCTAAACAAGATATTAAAGTGTAGGGAATTTAGGAGATTTACATGCTCATTATTATGATTAGTGACGGACATCCATCCATCAGCTACATGACGTCTACTGCTGGACATAGGCCTCCCCTACGGATCTCCAATAAGACCGGTTGGAAGCGCCTTGCATCCAGCGTGATCCAGCACCCCTAGCATGGCAAAGGGACAAATTGTCTTTCCGCCAATATCCCCTCGGAGTGGAAACAAAGTATAAATTGACAGTGACAACTTTACTGACATTATATGTGGATGAAATGGTTTTATTCCTTTGTCATGCTACGGGTGCTGCGGTCTAAATGAGATCACCTGTCTACCACGTACGTGGACGTCCTACGCTGCGCTTGCCGGTACGTGGTCTCCTCTCGGGAACTTTCGACTCCATCGGTCATCAGTCCTTCGAGCTATGTGCCCTGCCCACTGCCATTTCAACTTGCCAACAACTTTGGTTCTATTACGGGTCTCCTCATTCCTGATTTACTCACTTACAATCATTAGCACCTGTAGTAGTGTATGTAGTTTTAGCATATAAAGTTGTATTGTATTTTGTTGTCTTCTTCTCAGTCGTGTTCTTCATTACTGAAGGTCGTGTTTAAATTGGAGCGTTATGATCCCGGATCACCCTTTGGACAATACTCCTCCACTCGGACATGTCTGTAGCGGATCTCATGGCGTCACGGATGGGCATGTCGATCAAAGATTTTATTTGATCAGTCCATCTTGTAGGAGATCGACCGCGTGGTCTTTTCCCTTCGACCTTTCCTACTACCATTAACTTCTCTAGGTTGTCTGGGTCTCTGCGAGCAATGTGGCCAAAGTAGTTTAGATTGCGCTGAAGGCAAGTCGTCGACAGTCGTGTTGATATGCGGAGCTCCTTAAGAATGTACACGTTGGTACGGCGCGCGGTCCAAGGAATACGAAGCATTCGCCTCCAACACCACATCTCAAATGCGTCAATTTTAGTTCTTTCCTCCTTTGTTTTCTATACAGGGTTATTTTTAATCAATTAGCATCCTTTTAGGGACTTATTCTTATTATACATCAAAACTAACAAATTTTGTTCTACGACTTTCGTCAAAACTAAAAAAAATCAGCTGTTCCATTCATTTTGTCGCGGGTGAACGATATTTTTCTAAGGAACATCAATTTTTTTTAGTTTTGACAAAAGTAGTAAAACAAAAGTTGTTAGTTTTGAAGTACAGAATAAGCCCCTTAAAGGATGCTAATTGATTAGAAATAAACCTATATAGTTAATAAAGGCACTTTTGCCCAAGAAATAAAAAATCATTAGCACTATATTGGTTGAGTTCATACTCACACCTGTACTATCAGAGCCTAAAATAATTCGGCGACATTTTATAAAAAATATCGACCGTAGTTTATGTCACACAATTAACCGTATATTTTAAAGTTTTAGTAAATCCCACGCATATAAACTTCGATAATAATAAATTGGGCAACAACGGACGCAGTTTCAATTAACGTTTCCTGTTGCTTTCAGTAATCTTATTTATGGATATGAAATATCTCTGAACTCTATCTAGGGACATAATTTTATTTATTTTAGCGTCATAATGTTTATTTGAAATCACTTTTGTCCTTTCCCTTTAGACCTTATTCTTATTTCTCAAACATTGAAACTGACATTGATAAATTAGGACAATACAGAAACTGTTATGCGAATAAGAATCAACGAATAACAGTGAACTGTTACGGTTAGTTCAAAAAGTAAACTTATATTCCTAAGAACTCAGAGCAAATAAAAAAATCAAGAGAGAATGTTGTGAACAAACAAATGAAGCCAACCAAAACTACGCCTCGCCGTGTCCAGACAATTACACACACATCAACGTAAAAAGGAAACTACGCCTTGGCTTGTCAGTCACACTATGGCGGTGCAACAGCGACGCACTCACACATGTATAAAAAAACCGGCTTCACTTGACTGTTCAACGACGTTCCCTCTTGATTTTTTTATTTGCTCTGAGCCTAAGAATAACTAATTATGTTTTATTTACCGCTCTAAAAAAGTCATCAATAAAATTGATGACTTAAAAATGAAATTTCGTAAATTCTTGTTTACATAAAGCTCCAACAATGTGAAATACGTATTTTTTTTTTCATAATATGTATTATTAATTATTAGCGACGCGCCCCGGCTTCGCACAGGTGTATTATACATATAAACCTCCCCCTTCAATCGCTCTGTCTATTAAAAAAAAACATCAAAAACCGTGTTTCGTTCAGTTTTAAAGATATAAGCATACATGGGGACAGACAGCGGGGAGCGACTTTGTTTTATACTATGTAGTGATAATAATTGTGATGTGAAGTGATAGTGATGATGATGTATTATTAATAATTAAATATAATAATACTTAAGTTAGGTTAAGTAAGAAAGAGCCTTAGTATTAAGCCCAAACTCCACCAAAGCATACTGAAGCGGAGATATGCGGAATTGGAAAGGTGGAGTATTGTTGAATTCCAGTCATGTCATATTTGCTCACGAAATAAAACAAAAACTCCACTTCGCTCACGACTATCGTATTTCAATAAGCAAATATTCTAAAACATCAGATATTAAGTTTTTGTATCTCTGTATGTAGTAGGGCATGCAACCCGGTTAACCGAAAACCGAAAAAACCGGGTAACCGACCGCATTTGAAACTCGGTTTTTTCTAGTTATAAACCCGGTTTTTTCGGGTTTTTCGGTTTTTCTACGATTTTTTAAAATTCACATATTAACTCCTTCGTAATACATAATTCGTATTACATTATTGTCATCTAGTTGCTCTAACACTTTTTTCTATGTATAAAATTACGCCTAATGTACCATTGACCAATGACTATTATATAACTACGTGCTAAGGATGAAATTCGAGTGCGAAAGTCCTCATTCTCTCTGTTCGCGACAAACGTATATTTGTGTCGCGCGTAGTAAATAAGTTGTAAATAAAGTCGATAAGCTAGTTATAAGATTGAAATTTATAAGATTTGATAAGTCTGAAATATCTTAAGTTATTTAAGTTAGATATAAGGAATATAATTGCAGACTTTATAATTAAACTGGAACGTGGGTGGAGTCTTTTTGGTATGTAGGTGGTCAATAGGCAGTATAATTTAAGTAGTAAGACGGATTTTGTAGGATTCCTACAAGAATCCTACAAGATTCGTCTAAATGGTAAATAAACACGGAGGTGTTGACGCCACCGGCTCATATTCGAACTGCGCTCCCTATAGACAGAGACGCAAGAGGTCTCACCCTCCCGCTCGCACAGCCGTGCGCTGTTATTGGTCGGACGCGTCATTCGGCACTTCTCGTAGTGCCGACGACGCTCGAGCGGGGGGCGTCAGGATAAATATAGGTTTAGGGAGCGCGGCTCGCCACTAGTCTTGCGGCAGCCGACCCGTCCACATCTCCGATCGACTCCAGCGCCGAGTCAACGAAGTCGCCTTCCACCGACCACCTACGTACTGGAGGCTGCGCCCCGTCGCCGACCGAATCATCGCCCCGCTTTATTATTTCGCCCTCGCTGTGTACAATCCCAGGCACAGTGCAGCAAGGTTGTGAGCCCTTGTCGGTGTGTGTGTGCGTGTAATATAACATCTTATGTTTCACGATTAATAATACAGTCCACTGAATATCACGCGCGCACGCACGCATCCGGCACGTGGCAGGGCTCCGTCCTGCACATCGGTCCTTCGAGCCGGATTCTTACACAGTTAGGGTGTTCTTAATAAGTGCAATGGTGGTGACCAGGTCACTCGGCAAGTGTGCCGATGAGCCCTCGGGCTCTGGCGCACCTCCTACGTACACCACATCAGCGACCATCGGAGCTACGCCGCAAGTTCTAGTCTCGTCTGCGCCGGGCGCCGTGACAAGGCAACAGTATTCCAGTGCCGAGAAGCTGTCGTCCTTATCCCTCGGGCAGACCATGACGCGCCACGTCGGAGTTGCAGCCAGTGCCGCGCTGCACGACCCGCCGGTCACCGACGTCGCCGGCACGTCATCGCGCCTCCAAGGCGCACCGCCGCGTGTGGACACCGTGTTTCACGACACGGCGCCTGCCCACACCACCACCCAGCGGCGAGAGTTACCGGGTTACCGTCCTACTGCCTGGACGGTTCACCTCTCGCCGCCTCACTCGCCATCACCGTCGCCGGCCGTGTGCGCGGGCACCGTGTCAGGGGACACGGCGCCTGCCCGCGCCACCGCCACCACCGCGAGAAGTATGAAGTCAACAAGTAGTCGGGCTGAGAGAAGTCTGAAACTCGCCAAGGCGCTGCAAGAGCGCGCCGCCGCCGAACTCAAGCTGGCTGAGGCCCGCGTCGCTGAAGCTCAGGCCGAGCTCGACATCGAGGACGCCGGGTCCGTCGCCTCTCGCGAGGCGGAGGACCAGGTGCACCGCGTTGCGACGTGGGTCGACAACACGTTCACGATTGCACATGCGCAGTCGTCACCACCGCCACGCCCGCCCAAGTTACAAGAGAGAAGACTACAGCCCAGCGTCGGCGCAGTGCCGCCGCCGACGCACCCGCCTTGTGTTGGCGCAGCGCCGCCCCAGTGCGCGCTGCCGCCGCCGACACTCACAGGCGCTGGCCCGGCGCCGCCACAGGGCGCGCCGCCAGCGCAGCTCCATGGGCCGCCGCTGCCGCCCAAGCCAGAGCCACAGCGCTATGCCAAGCGCTACTACCGGGGGCCGCCGCCGCGCTATGAACAGTGCGTGCTGGCGCCTCCGGCGCACATGTATGGTCCGGCCGTGTCGGGCGCCGTTGCAATGCAGACGACGACGGAGCCCCGGTCGGACCTCGCCGCACTAGCCGCAGCCATCACAGAGGCTGCACGAAGCAACAGAAGTCCCCGCCATGCAGTCGACCTACCCATCTTCGAGGGCTGCCACCACGAGTGGCTGTCGTTCCGGGCCGCGTATGCAGAGTCAGCGCCACACTTCACGCCGCTGGAGAACGTCGGGCGCCTGCGTCGAGCTCTGCGGGGGAGAGCACACGAGGCCGTGGAGGATCTACTCATCCATTTCACTGAACCAGGTCAGATAATTCACACATTACAAAGCCGCTTTGGCCGTCCAGAGGCTATAGCCTCACTACAGTTAGACCGCCTAAGAAATCTATCTAGGCCTCTGGACAATCCCCGAGACATATGTGTGTTTGCCTCCAAAGTGTGTAATATTGTCGCCTCCCTCCGAGCGCTCGATAAAATTCAATATCTCTATAATCCCGACGCCACGCGGTCCACGAGCGAGAAGTTGCCGCCTACGATTAGATATCGGTGGTACGACTACTCGGCCCATCCCAGTAACGAGCCCGATCTAGTAAGATTAGCGCATTTTCTGCGGCGAGAGGCGGACTTGTGCGCCCCATTCGCACAGCCCGAGTCCGTCCCAGACAAGAGACAGCCGCAGCAGCGACAGAGAGTCGCCACAGTCACTACCAGCGCAGCCAAGTGTACCTACTGCGACGCCGAAGGTCATCAGGTAAATACTTGCACTAAATTTAAGGCTCTAACAGTGAACGACAGATGGGATGCGGCCAAGAAAAGGAGACTTTGCTTCAAGTGCCTAAAGCTCCGTACCGCGAAACACTTCTGTAAGAATAAGAAGTGCACGGAGAACGAATGTAAGTTTCACCATCACCCATTGCTCCACCACCACAGGCCTCACGAGAAAGCGGAGCCGCCAGCAGCGCACCGGTCCGAGACGGTGACGACGGCGTTGTCTGCGTCGGCTTTCCTAAAAATCGCGCCGGTCACCGTTTCCGGACCGGCGGGAGAGGTACGTACGTGGGCGCTGCTGGACGACGGCAGTACAGTCTCGTTAATTGATGATAGCCTAGCGAGAAAGGTGGGAGCATCGGGCCCGACGGATCCACTCAATATCCAGATGGTAAACAACAGGAAGATAGATGCCTCAACGTCGAGGCGGGTCAAGCTGACCCTTACGGGCGCGGGGACGAGACAACACGAAACCGAGCTGCGCACGATCGGGCGCTTAGCTCTCGCCCCGCAACGAATTGAAGCCCGCGAAATAGACGAGTGCCCGCACTTACGAGAGGTAAGCAATAATTTGTTCAAGTGCGGTCCTCCACAGATACTGATAGGTCAAGATAACTGGCACCTACTCGCAGCCTCCGAGACACGAACAGGCAGGAGAGATCAACCCGTGGCATCACTCACGCCACTGGGTTGGGTCATACACGGCCCATCTAAACAGAGTAAAAAAGGTAATATTAACTATATATACCACTTAGATGAGGCTAGCGAGAGTATGGAGAGCGAACTGCGCCAGTACTTTTCTGTGGAGGGCCTGCTTATCGCGCCAAAATTACCTCTCGCGGATCCAGAGAAGCGCGCACTCGATATATTAGAAGCGTCTACGGAACGACGCCCAGACGGTTACTACGAGACGTCGTTACTATGGGCCGACAAGGAGCCCATTATGCCTGATAATTATAACGACGCTCTCAAACGTCTAAACTGCACAGAGAAAAAGCTAAGTAAAAACACCGATTTAGCACGCCGCTACGCCCAGCAAATGGACGATTTAGTAAACAAAGGATATGCAGAGATCGCGCCGGCCGTCACCACGCCCAACAAGACGTGGTATTTACCACACTTCGCCGTACTCAACCCGGCGAAGCCCGACAAGTTACGAGTGGTACACGACGCGGCCGCCAAGACCAAAGGTAAATGTTTGAACGACTACCTACTCACCGGTCCCGATCTACTTCAATCTCTGCCCGGCGTGCTAATGCGCTTTCGCGAACACGCGGTCGCCGTCTCGGCAGACATAAAGGAAATGTTCATGCAGGTACGCATTCGAGAAGCAGACAAAGACGCGCTGCGTTACCTGTGGCGGCGCGAGCCCTCCGACCAGCCGACACATTATCGAATGAATGTTACGATATTCGGAGCGACGAGCTCGCCTGCGACCGCCATCTATGTTAAGAACAAAAATGCCGAGCGGTACCGCGACAGCGACCCCATGGCCGTAGAAGCCATCGTAAAAAACCACTACATGGACGATTACTTAGCGAGTTATGTAAATGAAGATGTCGCCGCTACAACAGCACGCCGGGTACGAGAAATTCACGCTGAGGCGCACTTCGAGCTACACAAATGGAACTCCAACAGTAACAAGGTGCGTAGCATTCTTACTAATGAAGCCACGCCCACCGATGTAGCGCTATCCGGACCGGCTGAACGAGTATTAGGTATCGTGTGGCGCACTGACACCGACGTTCTAGGTTTCAACCTAGATTTAGCTAAGATTCCCGCGAGCCTTTTAAACGCCACGCCCACCAAGCGACAGGCGCTTAAGATAATGATGTCGGTGTACGACCCGCTTGGCCTAGCGAGCCCAGTAACCGCGAGGCCCCGACAAATTATTAGAGAAGCGTGGCGGCGCGGGACAGCGTGGGACGCGCCACTCGACCAGGACATAGCCGAACAATGGCAGAGGTGGGTAAATAATCTACAGGACCTTAGACACGTGGTCATCCCGAGGCCGTATCCGGGATACAGCGACGCCACCTGTCTTCAGCTTCATGTCTGCGTAGACGCGAGCGAGGTCGCCTACGCAGCGGCCCTGTATTGGCGCGCCGAGATGCCCGACGGAGAAATTCGCACGTCACTTATCGTCGGCAAGGCAAGAGTAGCCCCCCTTAAGGTAATGTCCATCCCACGACTGGAATTACAGGCTGCAGTAATGGGCAGCCGCATGGCCGCGGCTATATGCGAAGAACATACGAGAAAGCCCAACAGTAGAATATTCTGGACCGACAGCATCACCGTGCTCACGTGGTTGCGCACCGGGTCGCGCTCGTACAAGCCATTCGTCGCGCATCGTATCGCGGCGATCGAAGAAAATTCCACCGTCAACGAATGGCGCTGGATTCCAACGAAATTGAACACCGCCGACGACGCGACCCGAGACGTGCCGCTCCACTTCAACGCCGAGCACAGGTGGTATTCTGGGCCCGAGTTCTTAAAACAGCCGCCCGAACATTGGCCTACAGCACGGGCGCAGCCGCCGCCCACCGAGACCGGCGAAGAGCGCTGCACCGCCATCGCCGAGTCGTCGCCCGCTGCCTACAAGGTAATACCGGACCCCACTCGCTTCTCTAGATGGGAAAGGCTCTGTAGATCGACTGCCTGGGTCTTGCACTTTATAGACCGCTGCAAGACAAGAAGCGAACGGGTAAATTACAAGCGTAATAAGAAAAATAAGCTACAAGATCCGTCATGGCAGCGCGGCGCGACTACTAAAGAAAAAACGACAGTGGCGCCGCCGAGCGCCGCGACACCGCGGCTGAGCGCCACCGTGCCCGCCGACACGCTACGCCGCGCAGAGCGGCTCATTTGGCTCGCGAGCCAACAGCGCGCCTTCCCCGACGAAATAGCGGACTTGTCCGCTGGAAGGGCCGTCGCTACGACGAGTCGCCTGCGCCGCCTCGCTGTCACCATCGAAGAAGGTACAATAAAAATAAAATCTAGAGTCGGCCGCATAGAAAACACCGACTACGAGACAGCGCCGCCCGTGTTAGACGGCAATCAACCCGAAGTAAAATTGTATATAGAATATTGCCACAGAAGGGCGCGCCACGCCGGTGTAGAGACGACTATAAGCGAGTGCCGCCAACAATTTTGGATATTGCGACTGAGACCGGTAACGAGGTACATAGTAAATAGATGTCTGCCGTGTCGCATCAAGCGCGACCGGCCACCTACCCCGGCTACCGGCGATCATCCGTCAGCAAGGTTGGCGCACCACCGGCGAGCATTCACCTTCACAGGGCTGGACTACTTCGGGCCTTGCCTCGTGGCCCACGGACGAGCCACTAAGAAATATTATGTGGCGCTATTCACCTGCTTGACGACGAGAGCGATACACCTAGAGGCGGCCGAATCACTTAGTACCGATTCCGCCGTAATGGCGCTTAGGCGCATGATCGCGCGCCGAGGCGCCCCCACCGAGATTTGGTCAGATAATGGTACTAACATGCGAGGAGCTGAACGCGAACTACGGGAGGCCCTCTACCGACGCCCAGAAGAGGAGGTGAACCGGCGCGCCATCCGCTGGCGCTTCATTCCTCCTGGCGCTCCCTTCATGGGTGGAGCGTGGGAGCGGATGGTCCGCGCCGTCAAGGCGGCCCTAGCCGCCACACAGCAGCCGCGTCACCCGACGCTTGAGGTCTTCGTGACCTTGCTCGCGGAGGCCGAGTTTGTGGTCAACAACCGGCCACTCACTCACGTCTCCGTGAGCCCCGACGACCCCGCCCCGCTCACGCCGAACCATTTTCTGCTGGGCGGGCCCGCCTGGTCGCCTGCGCCAGGCACATTCACCGAACGAGACATCATTGGGCGTGCGCACTGGCGCGCTGCCCAACGCCTAGCTGACATTTTCTGGAGCCGGTGGGTGCGGGAGTACCTACCCGAGCTCCAGAATCGCCGGGAGCCCCACTGCCGCGGGCCCCCTGTCACCGTCGGAGCGCCCGTCCTCATCGCCGACGCCACCCTGCCTCGCAACACGTGGCCGCGAGGCATAGTTGAGGCCGTCTACCCAGGTGCCGACGGCATCACCCGAGTCGTGGACGTCAAGACCCAGGGCGGCGTGCTTCGACGACCAGTGAAGAAAATCGTCCTCCTGCCAACGTCGCTCACTACCGAGTAGTGCAGCGCTACGGAGCGCTGCACGGCGGGAGAGATGTTCGCGACAAACGTATATTTGTGTCGCGCGTAGTAAATAAGTTGTAAATAAAGTCGATAAGCTAGTTATAAGATTGAAATTTATAAGATTTGATAAGTCTGAAATATCTTAAGTTATTTAAGTTAGATATAAGGAATATAATTGCAGACTTTATAATTAAACTGGAACGTGGGTGGAGTCTTTTTGGTATGTAGGTGGTCAATAGGCAGTATAATTTAAGTAGTAAGACGGATTTTGTAGGATTCCTACAAGAATCCTACAAGATTCGTCTAAATGGTAAATAAACACGGAGGTGTTGACGCCACCGGCTCATATTCGAACTGCGCTCCCTATAGACAGAGACGCAAGAGGTCTCACCCTCCCGCTCGCACAGCCGTGCGCTGTTATTGGTCGGACGCGTCATTCGGCACTTCTCGTAGTGCCGACGACGCTCGAGCGGGGGGCGTCAGGATAAATATAGGTTTAGGGAGCGCGGCTCGCCACTAGTCTTGCGGCAGCCGACCCGTCCACATCTCCGATCGACTCCAGCGCCGAGTCAACGAAGTCGCCTTCCACCGACCACCTACGTACTGGAGGCTGCGCCCCGTCGCCGACCGAATCATCGCCCCGCTTTATTATTTCGCCCTCGCTGTGTACAATCCCAGGCACAGTGCAGCAAGGTTGTGAGCCCTTGTCGGTGTGTGTGTGCGTGTAATATAACATCTTATGTTTCACGATTAATAATACAGTCCACTGAATATCACGCGCGCACGCACGCATCCGGCACGTGGCAGGGCTCCGTCCTGCACACTCTCTTTCTCTCGCTTTACATAGTGAATTAGTGAGTATCGTCATATAGGCAGAGCGCTGTAGCGTTATAAGCGTAATGGGACGCGTTTTGTCTCGTCTTGACCGAAATGCTATCAACCGCCGCCTTTTTGTATTGTTACATTAGTCTGACAGTATCTGCTACGCTAAGTAGTAAAACTAAGCGTGATATATTTTGCACGTTTGTCTAATATTTGTAAATTATACATAAAGGAAAGCTCGATTGTTGAAATTACCAAACAAAAGAAATATCATCCATCCATCCATCCATCAGCTTGTCAAGCGGCTTGTATCCAGCGCGATCCTGTGGTCTTAATAAGGCCATCCGTCTACCTTATGGGTGGACGTCCTACGCTGCGCTTGCCGGTACGTGGTCTCCACTCGAGAACTTTTCGACCCCATCGGTCATCAGTCCTCCGCGCTATGTGCCCAGCTCATTACCAGTTCAACTTGCCAATCCGTTGGGCTATGTCGGTAACTTTGGTTCTTCTACGGATCTCCTCATTTCTGATTCAATCTCGCAGAGAGACTCCGAACATAGCCCTCTCCATAGCTCGTTGGGTTGCTTGGAGCTTACTAATAAGGCCCATAGTGAGAGACCACGTTTATGTGCCATAAGTCATCACGTGCAACATACACTGGTCTAAAACTTTCGACTTGAGGCACTGAGGTATGTCGGATGAGGAGAGGCTACGCAATTTTCCGAACGCTGCCCAGCCGAGTTGGATTCGGCGATTGACCTCTTTCTTGAAGTCGGACCTACCTAACTGGACTACTTGTCCTAAGTAGACGTACGAGTCAACGACTTAAAGAACCGAGTTCCCAATATAAATCGAAGAGGGTACAACATGTGAATCACATTTGACTTTCGACTTGACCATGTTTATCTTAAGATTGTTGAGAAACCCGATTGAGGCCTTCCAGAATCGTGCTGAGCTCTTCTATCGATTTTGCCATGACTACTATATCGACGGCAAACCGAATGTGAGTGAGGTATTCGCCATTGACATTGATGCAATCCTTTCCATTCTAGGAGCTTGAACGCTTCTCAAAAGTAGCCGTAACCAGTTTCGAAGAAATTACGACTTATGCCTCTTTTTAAAGGGATTGCCTTGGAGCTTTCTTCCTGTACTCAGACCGACATAGTGGCGTTATTATACAAGACTGCAACACTTTGATGTACAGATAGTCAATACGGCATCGTTGGAGAGACTCGAGCACAGCCCATGCCTCGACCGAATCAAAGGCTTTCTCATAGTTCGCAAACGCTAAGCAAAGTGGCAAATTATACTCTTCGGTCTTCTGTATAACCTGCCGCAGCGTATGAATGCGGCTTGTTCGGAAGGCTCATAAAGCCTACGCTCGAGACGGTTCGTAATGACCCTTGAAAACAGCTTATAAACATGGCTCAGAAGTGAGATGGGTCTATATATAGTTCTTCAATAAAGTGTTGTCACCTTTCTTGAAAAACAACACCACCACGCTTCTGCTCCATGCTTCTGGCGTGATGCGCTCGAGGACGACGGTGTTGAAAAGCTTAGGGAGACTTTTAGTACCGGTGTTCCACCCGCTCTCAGCAGCTCTAATGTGATACCGTCATCACCCGGCGCCTTGTTATTCTTAAACTGATTCAGGGCCATTCTAATCTCGTACAGGCTGATGTCCGGGATATCTTTGGTGTACTGTCAGGTAAGCTGGGTCTTGGATCTCTGGCCGCGCTATTGGTTATATAGCTTATCGGTTTGGTTATACACAACATATTTATACATATACGCGTCGAGTTGAGTACCTCCTCTGTTTCTTCGGTTGAAAAGCATTTGATATCATCACACACGTTAATTTTCTACGCCTCATCTATTCTCAAAGTACCGCTGCAACAAAATTACAATCTTTTGGCCCAGCATTTGCAATAGAGAAATATGTTAAACAGGGAGACCCACTGTCCCCGAAAATATTCACGGGCGTCCTCGAAGAAGTTTTCGGAAAGCTGGCGGCAAGCTGGGATAGAAGTGGTGTTGATATCGGTAAGAAAAAGGTTAACTAATCTTCATTTTGTAGACGATATCGATATTATCTTCTCTTCCTCAGCCAGAGAGCTGCAATCAATGCCACAAAATCTAACCACTGCAAGCCTCTAGGTGGGATTGCGGATGAACATGTTAAAGACCAAAGTGATGACCAATGGCATCAAACGTCGGGTAACTGTCGATGACGAAGACATATACGTTCACCTTTCAGACGAGACAAGACCTAGAAGAAAAGAGAAAGCTTGGAAGAGCTATTGGGCCATGAAAAAGCATATGAAGAGACACCTTCCGATCACACTAAAGCGCAAGATGTATGTAATCTTTCCATTTTGACTTATGGTGTACAAACATTGTTTTTGACAAACAGGTGGTGTCTTTAACTAAAGTCTAAAAGTCCAAACTCAAGGTTTGCCAAAGAGCGATGGAGCGCAGTATTCTCGGTGACCGGCTAATAGACCGAGTACAAAACACCGAACTGCGTTCCAGAACTCAAATCAAAGATTTGGCTTTCACTGCCGCTAAACTGAAGTCGCAGTGGGCCGAGTAAGTCAGTCGCATGCCAGAAGACCTCTGGGATAAAATCACCTCCAAATGGGGTCCCAACTCGATGCGGCCTCGTAGAGGCCTATCTAATAGAGAGTCTGCACTCTCTATTAGATAGCGCGAATACATTTAATCCAAATTGGCAGGCATCAGGACAAGACCGACGCAACTGGAAATCTCGAGGGGAGGCCTTTGGCCAACAATGGGACAGTACAGGGTCATAAACAAACAAACAAACCATTATTTTTAGTATTTTCACATACTTACCAAAAAAAAACCGAAAAACTCGAAAAACCCGATTTACCCGGTTTTTTAAATCAAAAACCGAAAAACCCGGTTTTTCAAAACCACCCGGTTTTTGCATGCCCTAGTATGTAGGTATATGTCTCTGTATGTATGTATAAAATAACTGTGTGTGTGAAACAATAAAGTGTATATTGTGTTTACGCTAACGACAGAAAACGGATAGCAGAAAACCTCCCCCCCACCCAAAGACTTCCTGGAGCCAGCGGAAGAACTCCCCTCGGGAATGAGTTAGCGTGGCCAACGTGGAAGTCGTTGAATGGTCTCCGGCTCCAAGTTGGCCGCTGCAAATATAATAAGTATGGCCAAATGTTTTTTTCTGGCGCGAACTCTGTCAAGTGTGACTGTGGAGCAGTGCAGACAATGGAGTACCTATAAACACCTGCACACTCAGCCTCTCCATCTGGGGCGGCAGTCGTTAACCAATGGGCTAAGTTTGTATAGATCTCACCTATTTTAGAACCATCGACACGAAGAAGACGCAAAAGACTACGACGCACTGCCCAGTGCCCATAATATCTGCTCCGCTCTGCTTTGGTAGAGTCGGAGCCTTTGCGATAAGCTGCTCATCATACTTTAATGTTTTCAGGAATTCGCAAAGGCGCGGCCGCGGTTCTCGCGTGCGGGCATCCAAGTGTCATTAATATCGTTGCGAAAACACCTCGGCGGCCGCCGGTGCGGTGTCAAGACCGGGCGCGCGTGATGCAACCATTGATTAATTTGTTTATTTTACTCTAACGTGGCTTTGATAGATTTTAGCTAGCCTTCTGTGCAAAATTTCAGATTTTCTGTACTGTCTATGCGCTTCGTTAAAGGTTTAAAGCTCTGCATTTAGTATGGTACCCTAGTAGTACCTTATACACGTTTATTTCAGAGTCGTAACCATGCAAATAATATGGTCGTCCGACAGCAAGATGGGTCGACGATATCGTCAATATCGCAGATAAACCTGGACACGATTAACAAAGGATCGAGGCAGATAGCACTAAAAGAGAGGGGCCGGTTATACCCGGTATACCCGGTTCATTAAATAGGCCATAAATCGTAAACGGTAAGTTTTACAAAAAACAAAAGATGCTAAATTTTATTCTCTACAATAATGGTTTCTGTGATTTTTTTGTTTCCGAGGTATCGGCTAAAAACGTTTTTTCAAGATGGCTCTTGAAGCTTCACCTGGGTCTGTCAGCATTTTGTGATTACATTCTCAGTAAGTGATCCTCAACCTTATAAAAAAAATTGGATCAGAAATTTAGTGCAAAGTTGACAAAAAAAACGTCTATTTTTCCTAAGGTATAATCAGATCTTTTCGTATTTACTAACCTAATAACATTAAAGATTAGGTATAGTATGTATGTGCATAGTTACAAACATTGCTACAGAATATTTTCCAAAGGTGACGTCCACAAGTGGTATATTATTCAGAGAAAAATCGAACCAAGATGATATATACATCATTTGAAAGCTTGTTTTATGGGCTTCGCAAAAATATTTAATTTAGATTTTTCCACCCCTCCACTTTTTTTTAATGTGAAATTTAAATTGTTTGAAAAAAAAACAATACAGCTTATTACTTTTTCTAGTTAATCAATGATAAAGTGCTGCTATCGTTATTTTACTTGCATTCGTAGCTGATTCTTTCACATTCATCGCTTCATTTGCTAAAATGTAAAATTATAACCTACCAGTGTGACCAGTTAGTAGGTACAATGTGACAAAAATCACTTAAAAAGTTTGTCTACTTAATTGGTGAAAATGCTTTTATTTAACAATTTAGAGGTTACTTAATCAGGGCTGCTAGAGATAAACTACCTATTGAGCCAAATATATTTATTTTTTCTAATAAATTCAAAATTAATTTAAAAAAGTCGGAGGGCTCTTTTTTGGTTTTAACTGATGTAATAGACTCAGAAAAATATGAACTTTCCCGAAATGTAACGAGTGTAGTGGTTAGAATTTTTGATTATTATTATACCAGCCTCCATACATTTTGTGGACATGTCCTTTGATTAACTTGACCGCATTTAAGTGTAAATCACATGCACAATATGAGTAATCGAAAATTCAAAAAATCTCAAATATGTAGATTGTCTACTTCAAGTATATTTTTGTAACACTTGCACATATATGGAGAATGAGTAAGTAATCGACTATGTAAAAAATCCAAAATATGTAGGCACAGTATATTTTTGTAAATGTAATTTTATGCAGTTATAATGAATATGCGTAATGGAATTCGTCATTCCAAATTCTGCCTAGCCTCGAGTCAAACCGAGACCTTACTCAATAAGATAGGCATGTTCTATAACATTGATATATTACACGTTTTCTTTAGGCCAAAATACATAAATTCATAATACATAATTACTTGTTGTAATGTTACACGAGAAGCCTTTGGCTCCCAAAACCCAGTCTCAGACTACAAATTATTTCTAATCAATTAGCATCCTTTTAGGGGCTTATTCTGTACATCAAAACTAACAACTTTTGTTCAGCGACTTTAGTCAAAACTCAATAAAAACCATAGAATAATATCGTTCACCCGCGACGAAATGTATGGAACAGCTGATTTTTTTTTAAGTTTTGACAAAAGTCGCAGAACAAAAGTTGTTAGTTTTGATGTACAGAATAAGGCCCTAAAAGGATACTAATGGATTAGAAATAACCCTGTATAGCTTGAGAGTCTGTAAATAATTGGTATAATATAATATAGTAAATACTGTGTATCTAACTACGCTGTACCGGTCTCTTTTTTATTTTTTATTTATTTATTATTTTTATTTATTTATGTTACCGGGAGCCACAAATTAGACAATACTTACTTTGCCGGAGCCAGAGGGTCGTCAAATCAAAACGTTTATTTAATAAATAAAGTCACTTGTCCAAAAAAACAAACATACAGAAGTCTCCAATGTTTATTTGCTCGATCGCAACATTTGTTAACACAAAAATTAAATTTTAGAGTGTTTGTACAATTTTTCACACAGCTGAGGTTTATCCTTGTCTTGTAGAGATCTTCAAATATTTGCCTGCACGGACAGTTGATTTCTTAATGACAAGCATCCACTTGGTTTCAATTGCCTTCGAGTGATTTTAATGTCAAATTGAAGAGTTTAAATTGAGTTATAAGTTTAGAAACATAGGTACTATAAATATGGGTCTTTCGGCATGATGACTGGGTAAAAACAATCATTATAATTATACAGGGTTTCTTCTACTTAACTTACTTACTACTTACTTAACACCAGCAACCACGCAGGACTAAAAACCTAACACCATAAACAACAACATTCGTTCTAAGAATTTTGTCAAAACTCAAAAAAAAATTTTGTAGTTCCATAGAAAAATATAGTTTACCCGCGACAAAATGTATACAAATAGAAATATAAATAATATTTTTTGTGTTGCTGTGTACATACAATTACATGTTATAAGAAATACAAAAGTTCAGACAGCCTGCCCATTTTGTACAATAATGCACTTATAAGATTAAAAGTTAATTACCTACCTAATAAATAAAAATTATCTTAAGCAAAATTACAAATAAGAGTTGGGATTATTAATTTATAAATTAGGTAAGCCAAATACAACTTTGTGACTTTTAAAGTATTCTTCACTTGAGTAAAATACCTTTGAAATTAGCCAGGACTTCAGCGTCTTTTTAAAGCTATGGTATGGAACAGCAGATTTTTTTTTTTAGTTTTGACGAAAGTCGTAGAACAAAAGTTGTTGTTTATGGTATTAGGTATTTAGTCCTACGAGGTTGCTGGTGTTTTAGAAGTAACCCTGTATTAATAATAATTAGTCCGTGAGTTGAATTATCAAAAAACATTGGACACGTATTTTTTTTTTTCTTTATCAAACGACAAATGACAAAGATAAACATTGTCAAAGTTTGTCAAAGTGGGGTCGTGACGTCATCTCTCTTACAGAAGTCTATACATTCGTATGGCACTTCTGACGTCACGCGGAGCTTTGGCGGGCTATATCTTTATCAATTTTTGCTTAATTGACAAAAAAAATACGTGACTAATATTTTTTGATAGTCTATCATACGGACTAATTATATTTTTAGTCGTCATGCCTATTCTGAGTACTATACGAGTACACAACTACGCAGGGCTATTCGCATTGGGTAGATATACTAAGCCAGATGGGGTTGATTCAGAATATTACACTTATAGGAACAACTTTTACTAAGCGTGCCCAGCATGCTGGCAGCATTGCCATGCTGAATGGCAGTGGGCTTGAGCACTTGGATTATCTTTAGACCTTCAAGGGTTTCCTCCAATCCAATTGCTTTCTATGTAGTAGTAGTGTAGTATTGTCATTCAATTAAAAAAAAAAAAAAAAACAATAACTTTTACTAAGTAGACATAGGATCAACAATTCAACATAGACATCACACAAAAATTGTCTGTTGCAATGGAACAGCTGATCTAATTATAAATCAATTAATATTAATTTAATAATTTTCAATTTACTTTCGATCACTATTAGTGCTCGGTGCAAAGAATATTTTGCGTTACGTTTCACACGATTGCCATTTCTAGATCAGCATTATCTAACGCTATAAGAAGCTGGTACACTTTCCTGCTACGTAATGCGAGAATATAATTTGTAGAAAAACGTGACGCGGAATCAATACATACTGTAATAGAGGTGACGTGCAGTGCTTTGCGATGTCACTTAAGCTAAACGGAAATAAAATCGTTCTTCATGTATTTTTACAGACTTCCAAAAAGCTCACTATATTCTCTCGTATTAGCCAAAAAGGTACTATGTTCGTCTGTATGTAATTTTTTTGTGTATGTTCATCGACATTTTCCGCAATTGTGAACCGAATTAAAAAAATATATCTTAAGGTATGATCCTGAGGTAGTCCCATTTAAATTTTATCGAAATCAGCTGAGCCGTTTTTGATACATCAACAATAATGTACATAGATGACGGCAAAAGTTTCCATTTTTTGCGGAAATAAAACGAGATAAAAACGGTTCTTGACGTAACACTGACACAACTAAACACAGAAATAAGTATAAGCAACCTTTTGCTCACTTCTGTGCTTTAGTAAAATAAGACCAAAAATGAGCAACCCTTTTACATTTATTTTTGGCTCGCTGCGCTCGCGCTTTATGAACGACCTTGGTAGGAACATTATTAATAGCTAAAAAAGTACTCAGTTTGAATTTATTACTTTATTTATATATGTATTGCGCGATATATTCCATATTTAACTACGTAATACTCCAATGTCGACTTTTAAACCAAATAATTGTAAAGTAATTAAAAATTAATGAGTTCCATTTCTTTAGTAAGTCGTAAATTCTTTAGGCTTCTACATTTTGTAAAGAAGTCATAAAATTTTAATGGCTGCTCTGACATAAATACGAAAATCAATTACATCAACGTAAGTAATCGCAAGCATAAACATATCAAAATAGAGCTATAAAGATATGTTTATAAGCCTGGTTCGAAGTAGAGAACACCGGAAATGCGGTTACGTAAGGTATGTAACTACAAATTAAGGTGTGTATAGCTCTCTAACTCTATCTTTTTCTCTATCTTTTCGTCACACGCTTCCTCTTTCTCTCTTTTTCACACATCTTCATACCTCTATTATAGGTAGGTACGAATTAATTACGACTATAGCTGGAAACATACTATCGGACGCGGCTTACGGACGCGACTGACAGCCGCGACTGATAGGTATCTAGACTATGAAAGTACACTGAGCGGTGCACACTATCGGACATAAGTCGCGGACGTCACCTTCGGACGACCTTGAGCGGTCGGACGTCCGAGAGCGATCTGGCACATTGCACATTGCTAAGTCGCGGCTGTCAGTCGCGTCCGTCAGCCGCGTCCGATAGTATGTTTCCGGCTTAAATGTGAATTTGATTATATATTTTTTAAATACCTAAGATGATATCATAAAATTATACATTGTTATTTTGTTATTATAGTTGTATACAGGGTTATTTCTAATTCTAATTTTTCTAATTTGCATCCTTTTAGGGGCTTATTCTGTACATTAAAACTAACGAATTTTCTTCTGCGACTTTTGTCAAAACTAAAAAAAATGGTGCCATAGAAAAATATCGTTCAACTGCGACCTGCTAGTCAAGCATGCGACCACGAATAGCCACAAAAACATCTCATTTCGACGTGTGTAAAAGTGACAGATATATACTATGCCATGACGCTGTCTGGTTCTGACACTACGAACGAAATAATTTGTGGCGCGCATACTAGCCCGGCTGTATGGAACAGGTGTTTTTTTTTAATTTTGACAAAAGTCGCAAAAAAAAAGTTGTTATTTTTAGTGTACAGAATAAGCCCCTCAAAGGATGCTATTTATTAGAATTATGAATTATAGATGATTGATTAGATATATAATAACCCTGTATATTGTAATTAGTTAAAAATGGCAAGTTTTCATACGCATTCCATGAAATTATAAGTTAACGAAACGTAAAATTATTTTTAAGATATTTTTGAAGCCATTTGAATAATGGATTAGAGAGAAGATATACAATCTACCCTGTATGTAGGTATACAGACTTCAATTATAAAATTGTACGAAGAAGTAACTATATAAGCAAGATAAGGCCATTAATGTTAACTTAGATCGTAACTTGCTAAGTTACTGGCACAAGTAGACAGGTTCGGGCTTTCCCAGGCGATAGGAATAAGCAAATACGTATCTAGTCTATTTTGTTTGGAAATGTAGATCTCTTTTACTTAGAAAATGATCTCTGTCTTTTTTCAGATACGATTTACTCACTTTGAATTTTGAACCCATATTTTGTGAATTTTGAGGCCCTTTTTTTTGTGATTTAAATAAAAATGTACAGTTTTCAAATTTATTCCTATATGTGTACTCTGAGACAGACAATGCTTTTCGCCAAACTCTTAGTTCTGTGTCAACGGGAAGTACCCTGTAGGTTTTGATTTTTGTGAGTGTCAAAATATGCTGTTTTTACGACATAAACGGCTCTCACTTTTTTATACGATAACTGAGAAGTTTTTATTTTACACAACTGCAAGAAACCATAGATTTACTTACTTATACAGTTTAAATTTCAACTCGATATCTTTACGCGTTTCCGAGATATTGACACTTGACATACATACAGACGGACAGACGGACAACAAAGTGATCCTATAAGGGTTCCGGTTTTTTCGTTTCAGGTAAGGAACCCTAGACCAAGATGCTTCACTGGGATCATTACCTTTCAAATCCATTAAATAGGTAATTTTAGTAACTCAAATAATAGTCAATCAAAGTAAATAACGATCATTAAATGTCGAAACTGACGGTGAGCAGTAAACTATGAGAACGGATGCGTATGACAAAATCTCCAAGGCCGGAGAACGGCTCCTGATATATTATAATTATTATAGACAATAGATTGGGACAGAATTGATGACCGATGGGGTTGTAAGGTTCTCGGATAGAGACCTTGTGCTGGCAATAGCATAGCAATAGCTGCTTAAAAAATCGGCTCACAAGAAACAAAAATTATCTAATTAGAACTTGCACTAATCTGACCAGAACGCGTATTGCCAAACTATATACTGACCCAGACCGGGGTTGCTCTGAGTTCGATCGCAGTTTGCCTTTGTAGTTGAAGAGCAAACTGTATACCTATTCAGAGAGTGTCTGAATCAAAATACATTTGCTCTAAAATACAAGAGCAAAATACATACGAGTCCAGACGTCCATACTTTTCAACGTTTGGTGTAGTACCCACGTTATATGACATCATGATGGCATCGATAATTTAGTTTAGAGCAAAATGTATATGAGTGCAGTATATCTCTTTTATTCCCACTCGGTGCGATCTCTTTCATTCCCATATGATGCCTGCCTTGTCTTCTAAAACTTTTATTATTTTATTTGCTAATTACACGGAGAGAAAGGGTCTTTATTTAATAAAGTGTAAAAATATAGTTAGTTCAAAAAATAAACCGACTTCAAAACATTTATTTAAAAATCGGCCTTAATAAATAATTGGAATAAAATTGTCACTTGATAATTTTCGATTGGGAAATAAAGCACAAAAGGCTCGGCGTGGCGTCCATCTCTTGCTGTTTGAGTTTTTTTTGGCATTTAATGAAAATCGCCATTTTTCTTGTTATAAATCACTTATCATATCGACATTATTGGACTGTTACCTATCCCGAAAATACGAATAGGTACAATTTATTGCGTAAGTAGGTAGATACATCACTTTTCTTAAAAATTAATACGTAATGTAATTGGAAACACTTCAAATTTTATAACACCCTGTGTATAGTTGTTACAGTTCAAACTGTTACAAATCAAATTTATTTTTAGCTTTATATATATATAGTCACACTTACAATGGGTTTCCTTTATTTAGTCAAAATTTAAATTTATTCACAATAGGTATGTTGTTTTGGGAAAATTGTCCAGTTTCACGGATACGTATAACAACCGCAACAGCATAGCCAAAAGTTCCGGGAAATTATGAAACACGATGTATAGTTGGTTACAGATATATATTTGCATGTCACAGTTTGCTTTACAAACCATGGAGCAAAATGTATACCATCTCAGACTGCTCTGAGCTCGTATGTAGTTTGCTCCAATTTGTTTATGATTTCAACGAGCACGACGTAGTTCAGTTCAGACTATGAGCATAGTATACTGTGCTATGAGTGTGACTGTAAGTATACAGTTTGCCAATACGCAACCAGCCCCGCGACCGCCTAAGCAATAGCAATCGCAATAGCAATCGTTTATGACTTCATTTTAGTCATTTGGCACCGCCTATGTGACGTTAGCCATCAATTGCTTTGCGCGGATTGCGAAAGCAATCGTTGAATGAACAACTTTGATGGCTAACGTCACATAGGCGGTGCCAAATGACTAAAATGAAGTCATAAACGATTGCTATGGCTTAGGCGGTAGGGGGGCTGAACCGCATAATTGCGCTCAATAATAATTTTTCATGACAATTATTAAGTATTCGCATAATAACCTAAACGGCACACAACTGATCCAATTGCAACTTGTAAAACAACAGCCGGCGTCTATCTCATCAAACAATAACTTGTGTTATAAATAGATACATCGTAAATGAAACTCTTCACGCCAATTACGATGTTGTTTTATCATCACGACGGAATATATCACTGAAAAGACAACTGTGCTGTCAAAACAACTTGAAGACAAAAGCTGCGGACATCGTAGTGCGTAGAACTTACTGTAAGTATCGTGACTATATAGTATATTATTTCCGTATTTTATCATAAGTACCACCGATGTCATACCGAATTACTTGTAACTAACAAACCTCTTAAGGGCAACATTTAGTAAACCGATATGAACTTATTTATTAAAGAAATAAATAAAATAAAAAAATAAATATTTTGGACATTGCTGTGATATGGCTGCCAGAGACTGATATACTTATTTTTAAATACATACTTAAATAGATAGTAACTAAATAACACCCAGACACAAAACAAACACTTATGTTAATCACATAAATATTTGCCCTGGGTGGGGATCGAACCCACGCCTCTTTGATCCAGAAGTAACTACGAACTCGCAAAAGATCAGCTTGTTATTGTTAACTATATATGCAAAAAAGAAAAGACATATAATACTAAAATTTAAATTAAACACGCACGAAATAAAACCTTACAATAAGCCTTAAGAAGGATATTTAATTTTAGTTTTAGTAGAAAGAGCTATGTAAGTTTTGTTTTCTTTCTCTGTAACTACTTTTTTCTGAAGCCGTGGTGGTCTAGTTGTAATGATACTCGCCTTACAATCGTAAGGTCGTGGGTTCAAATCCCAGTCCCGTACCAATGAATTCCTTGGAATTTATGTATGAAATTTCACACCACTGGCTTTTCGGTGGAGGAAAACATCGTGAGGAAACCTGCATACGAAGAAATTCGATGGCGTATGTGAATCCACCAACCCGCACTAGGCCAGCGTGGTGGATTTGGCCCAATCGCCCTTCGTGGGTAGGCATAAGTCCTGCAGTGGACTATTAAAAGGCTGATACAGTACAGTACTATTTATTCTGCAGAAAAAGTTCATCTATTTATCAAATAAAATGTATGGAACACCTCTATACTTTAATCGCTATTGTAAACTGTACTAGAGTAAAGCGAGCTTTAGAGAAAGACAGAACTCCGCTCAAAGGAAATTGAAAAAAATGTTTACGTTTTGCCCAAACTACCTTTTATAAACTTAGAATAAAAAGCTCTACCTAATACAGGCTTTATCATATCAAATATCGAGATCCGATTTTATACAAACATAATATAGATACCTACCTATATAGGTACAAAAATTCTCGTGTAACGGTAGAAGAAACATCTATTTTTATCCGATGATACTTGTACCAAGTAATTTATTATTAATAACTTCATTCACGATTTCTAAAACCTATTATTCATCATATCACTTCATTAATCGTCTAAGTTCATTATCAAATAATCGAGACGCGTCCTTGCCAGTTAAATTCCAATAATTCAACATAATTAACATAAGCGTCGTGTTGACATAATTACAGTAAATCAGATCTAATTACCGGTGGGTTACGACAGTGATAGATACGACTTGATACGTGTAGTTAGTGGAAACCGCCACTACGGCCACACTCTGCTACAGGGAGTGTATGAAACTCGTTACGTTTGGGTACAGTCGACGACAAATGGCTTGGCAAATGGATGAAATATTTTATCCTAGAGAGAGAGAGAGAGAGATCCTGGTATCTACCAGAGGGATATCGCTGTTGTCACTTGACACTGACAAAAATCTACCAAAGTGGCATTTGGTTTGGTAGATTTTCATCACTGATAAACTGGCACCTTGTGTTTAGTCATTTTGTATTAAGAATTTTTAGTGTACCTAATATTAGCCTTACCAAACTTGGCCTTAAGAATGTAGTTAAGAAATAATATGATTAAATTATTAATTAATATGATTTAACGTTGGTAATTATACATGTGAGTAATTAGTTTCCTTTGAAGTTATATACTGTAGGTATTGTAAATTATTTTTAACAATTCAAAAGTGTGTCTGTGACACCCATTTGTCGAAATAAAAAAACTGAAACTGAGGCAATTCGCAACCACAAAAATGTATGGAAAATATTGCCTAGAGCTGTCAAAACTATCAAATATGTATTGGAATTGAACAACAATTCGACGTTCCGTGCCTAAAAATCCAACATAAGCCACCGAATCGAGATATTTTTCATATTGTCACTTTTTAACTCGTGCCATTTTAAATCAATGCATCCCTTTTAGATTTTCACGATCTGTCACATTATCCCTGTGGTATCTCTGTGTTTTATCCACTTTTAAAGTCAATTGTCAATGTTCATCAATCCATTTGTTTTTTCTTCGGCATTTTAAAATTTCAGGTGACAACCAGTACCTAAAGAGTAGAAAATTTATTTCTTGGACGCGCGGTGACGTCATCCATTCTCATTGCTCTTTATAAAACAGAAAAAATGCCTCCGCATTATAATAAATATCCGCCAACGTGAGAGCTGCAAACCGCACTTTAAAGAACAAAAAATACTAACCCTACCCAGCCTTTACATATTAGAAGCAGCCTTATTTGCCAAAAAACACCCACACCTATTCACTGCCTCAACAAACCCCAGACGCCAAAACCAACTAGTAGCACCCGAACCATTATTAGAAATAGTCAGGAAAGGCCCAGAATACATGCTAATAAAAATATTCAACAAGCTACCAAATAACATCAGGAACGAAACAAACGAAAATTTTTTTAAAAGAAAACTAAAAGCGATTCTCATATCCAAAAGCTATTACTCAATACAAGATTTCCTAGACGAAAAACGTTTCGACACCGCAAACTAGTAAATGTAAAATAAGACATAATACTTAGCTAACGTTCCCATCACCTTAGTGTTTAAGTTAATTGCAATACCCTAATACAGGGTCCATAAGTATGTAACTCTAGGTTTATATAAATGATACATTTATAAATTAGACTAAGAGAATAATTATGTATTTATGGTGCAATAAAAACGATTGAATTGAATTGAATTGAAACAGAGTTTCAGGGCAAGACCTAAGACCAAACTTATTTTTTTTTTACGGCTAAAGTGCCTTTATAGCTACATTACTACTTTATATGCTAAAACTACCTACACTACTACTACATAGAAAGCAATTGGATCATCTACAGACCCTTGAAGGTCTAAAGATATTATTTAATAGGGGTACTCAATTATTCAATGTTCGGAAACATAACACTAGGTGGTATTTACAACTGAGAGCTACTGTGTAGCTGTGAGTAGCTCTGATGACACTTTATATTGTAAGCCCCAGTTGTTTTACCGTTTAACCATATAGAGGTCCTTCATATGGGTTGAAAACTCTGACATCATAGATAGAGTCACGCCCACTTGGTCTATTCATCTTTAGTAGGTACATCAATTCGATTTGAAAAGATAACGTCCGATGTCTGTTTTACATTTAATGATATCACATTCGTCCGCAAGGTAATCAGTGACCACACTTTTGTAGTTAGTACATTGGTTTCAAGACGTTTCCAACAAGTCCTTTTGATAATCTTTACCTTGTCGATAAGTTGACGTCGCATAGCTCATAATAGATTATAATGATTACGTAAACAGCATATTTTAATCGCAAATACAAGTTAGTCCATAAGTGCGCGACAGTACTGGCAGGCTGTAGTTGCCGCAACGCACCGGCGGCATTGCCCGCGGCAAGGCAGCCTGGCGGTCACTGCGCCGGCGCACCGCGACCATCTGCCTACAGATACTTGCCGACTTAGCTCACTTAGTATGAGGTCGCTTACTGGCATACTTTAAAGACTTAGCGCACCTATAATACGCACTAAGTTGTCAAGTAGCAAACAGTGTGTTTACAAAGTTTTGTAGACTTAAGGTATCAACCACTGAACAAAAATCATAGGAATAAGCTTCTATTAAAATAAAGAAAGGCTAGTCAATAAAAAAATTAAATGAGAATTTCACAGTGACTAAAGGTTAGATTACTCTCAGCTTCTATAGGGATTTTTTTCATCTAAATTTTTCTGTAATTGGGTTAGTTAAGAGACAATTTAGGCATGATATGTTTGTAGACATGATGACTAAAAAATATGTTATAATATTAATTAGTCCGTCAGATAAATTCGATTTATCAAAAAATATTAGGCACGTATGTTTTCTTTTGTCAATTAAACAAAAATGTATGAAGATATAGCCCAGGTGGGTGATTCTGTATGAAAACAAGCGCGTAACGCGCTCAAACGTGCTCTTTGTTTTTGAGAAATCCGTGTAAAAAAATTTTATTTTTGAAGTTACATAACTTAAAGTCGGTTTATAATTCATTTCGACGTAATTTTACATTCATCAAACATTTCTCCAAACGAAATTTACTGAAATAGAAAAAATACTTACCGCGTTACGTTACGTCTTGTCGATAGAGAATCAAGCCCCTGATGTATAGACTTATGTGAGAGTGGTGACGTCACGACCCCCACTCCCAATCTTTGACAAGGTTTAACTTTGTCATTTGTTGTTTGATTGACAAAAGAAAAAATACGTGTCCAATATTTTTTGATAATCTAACTTACGGACTAATCTAATGATTTTTTTATTCAGACATCGTGCCTTGTCTTCTCTGGCATTAAGGGGGTTGCGCTCAAGCAGTTTAAACCCGAATTCTTTTTTTTTACTTATTTGCAACAATTTAAGCTTCATTGCGGATTCGGAAGACTGGTCTTGATACCTATATATAAAAAACCGGACAAGTGCAAGTCAGGCTCGCACAACGAGGGTTCCGTAGAAATCCAGAAAATTTCGAAAAATTTGTAAGTACGTTGTTAAAATTTAAATACTATAAATAATTATAATTAGGTTTTTTTATAGTATTTTGTTTTTTATTATTTAAATATTGTAAAAAAACTTAAATTTAAGTTGTTAACCTAGTTGTTAATATAAATGCCTATACCAATTTGTGATTACTAAACCCGATTTCAATAAGCGCTCAAAGTTCTAGACATCTATGACAGGGCATGCAACGTACATGCAGTCCAGTATTACCAGTTGCCCAATTCTAGTGTAAAATAATTCCAACATCGCGAGTGAATGTACAAACTATATAGTTCAAGACCACTTTGGCAACACTCAGATTTTGCATATCAGCTTGACCACCGAAAAACATGCAATCTCCGCCCTTGTCTCTATTGAAATAAGATTGATTTTGAAGTGTTCTTATTTGGGGTGTCAAAAATACAAAATTGATTTTGCGGATGGCTTGATCTTAATTATAAGGTGTTAGCGCGGATAATTGGTCATGATTGATTATTTTGGCTACCGGTTTTGTTTTTTTGTTGTACGACTTGTAAGTATGTTGTATCACATCCAGTTTAATATGTTCTTCGTTGAAACCGTTCGTTGAAACGATTTTAGTCAACACAAAAATATCTTAACGTTGGTAGGTAAGGTACTGACCAACATGGCCTAAAGCAAAACAGTCCGGGATCTCACCGCAAGAACATCACGCTCATAGCGTACAGGGTTCAGACCATATTTTTAATGTAATTATATGAAATAAAATATATTTAAATAAGGTTGCCTTGCGAAATTTGACTGCAATTATTTGAAATTTAATAATGTTTAATTAATTTACTTATAGGAAAACATATTTCATTTGTTTTTTATATAAATGTATTGAATAGGAAAATACATATAAACCAAGTTGCTTTGCAAAATTTGGCCGCCAGTATTTTTGATTGAAAAAAGTTTGATTATTTCTTGACAAAACATTTCATTCACTTGTTTTTTAGATACATTACGAAGCTTAGAATACATAATATTATTTATATAAAAACAAATGAAAGATATGTTTTCCTATAAATTAATTAAACATTGTTAAATTTCAATTACTTGCGGCCAAATTTCGTAAGGCAACACTATTTAAATTTATTCTTCAATTTACATATTTGGCGCAGGAGGTCTTAGTCGGGGTGTTTCTAGGATAGCACTTGTTGTAGAATAATAAACACACTTTGCACTAGGCCTACTGGTCAATTTATAATTTCAATCATAATTTAAAGTAGATTTACGTGGAGAGCCCGTGCGTCTTATCGCCGGGAGCAGATGAGTGAGACAGTGAGTGATGTACAATATGAATAAATATGAATCAAATATATTGAAGGACGCCTAGATGGTGTTGCACTATTTAATCAATCAGTGCGGCGCAGATGGCGTAATATAATTGTGGCGTATGTGGACGCCACACATAATTACGTAAAAAAATGGTTTGAACCGTGTACGCTATGAGCGGGATGTTCTTGCGGTGGGATCTCGGGCTAGCGAAGATGCAGCGGGTGGAATTAGATAGAGCGTTGTAGTTCGTAATGCAATATTTGCTTTAGGTTTTCAGATTAGCGTTTTATATACGCCCGTATAAAGCTCGTTTTTGGAAGCGCATGTAGGCGCGTATAGGCGCGCCATTAGGCACACGCGCAACGAGAGTCGTACGAGCGTTGACGCGATTCTTAGTTCGTATATATAAACTTGAATACCGACACGACTACCGGTACGGAACGAACACGCCAAAATATGCCCGTTTACGCGAGTCCGGTTTTTTAGCGTATGATGTAGTGCGCGTGAAAAATAAGCTAATCTGAAACTGCTCTTCGAAGGTTTCGCACATTTTCGCTCTGTAGTATTTAATTTATAAGCAAACAGTAATGATGATGGTATACAGGGTTATTTCTAATCAATTAGCATCCTTTTAGCGGCTGATTCTGTACATCAAAACTAACGACTTTTGTTCTGCGACTTTTGTCAAAACTCAAAAAAAAATCAAGGGGTAACGGGGGTAACGATATTTTTCTATGGAACATCAACTTTTTTTTTGATATTTGACAAAAGTCGTTGAACAAAAGTTGTTAGTTTTAATGTACAAAATAAGCCCCTGAAAGGGTGCTTATTTATTAGAAATAACCCTGTATAGGTAGGTACATGAGACTTGATAACAGTTCCATTGTATTGTAGGAAGTTTATTTTAGATCGATTTGACATACAGAGTTTAAGTACCTATGAAAAAATGACAAGTCGATGCTACTAACGAAAAAATACTTAAGAACATGATTGAATCTTCAAAAACAAAAGTTGTTTATATTTTTATTTTTTTATAAACATATAAAATGATAAATGGTGATGATTATGCAAATTACACGTACCTAACATAAATATTCAAGATGTTACGAGTGGACACAAATAAATATGCAATTATAATACCAAGGCCTTTATGCATAAAGTTTAATGTTTTAAAAATACATAGAGACTCTACATTTTTTTATTTAATGAAATATAACAAAAGTCATCAAATCACAAATACAAAATATAAATCACCGGGGCGGGTCGCTATTGCACTTCGTAAATTTTTGTCCTTCGAAATTACAAGATTACAAAGTAGTAACAGCGTAGATGTCGCCTTTGTCCTTCGAAATCACAAGATTACAAAGTAGTAACAGCGTAGATGTCGCCTGGAAGAAAGGCGACATCTACGTTGTTACTACTTTGTAATCGTGTAATTTCTTCGGAAAAAATTTACTCGTACAATTTGGATAGAACTTCACTTAAGGTAAGTTAAGTTCGTTTAATCCACAAGTATAACATAAATATCTATATGAACATAACCTGAGGAACGAAGAAAAAAAAATTGATTCGGTTTACAAATGGCGAAAATAGAACATACACAAAAAAATACATACCTACAGACGAACATAGTACCTGCTCCTTTTCGGAAGTCGGTAAAAAATCTATTTACATTAATATAGAACCTGTGTACCTACCTACCAAGTTTCTTCTATATTCGTTAAAAAATGCGACCTGTAGACGAAACCCAACATTTCAGGTCAGGTCAGGCCAAGAGAAAATCGCCGTGTTATAAGGGAGATCTTCGCTGTCACTCAATCGACAATAAGCTTTACGTAGGTGCTTAGTACATACGGTCATCATAATCATCATCATCTTTCAGCCATAGGACGTCCACTGCTGGACATAGGCCTCCCCTAATGATTTCCAATAAGACCGGTTGATAGCAGCTTGCATCCAGCGCGATCTTGCGGTCCTAATGAGGTCATCCGTCCACCTTTTGGGTGGACGCCCTACGCTGCGCTTACCGGTACGTGGTCTCCACTCGAGAACTTTTCGACCCCATCTGTCATCAGTCCTCCGCGCTATGTGCCCTGCCCATTGCCACTTCAACCTGCAAATCCGCTGGGCTATGTTGGTAACCTTGGTTCTTTTACGGATCTCCTCATTCCTGATTCGATCTCGCAGAGAAACTCCGAGCATAGCCTTCTTCATGGCTCGTTGGGATACTTGGAGCTTAACGTACTTACGGTGCGGTGTACAGAGTGCTAAATAGGTATACCGCTAAGTAGCTTACAAAACTTAGTTCGAAGTTCTCTCACGTACCAACATGAACCTCAGCAATGACCGAGTTGGCAACGAGCCCTGGGTGCACATTATGCACTGAATTATACAGGGTTATTTATTTGCTGTACTAGGCCGAAAAAAGTTGATTAAGACCATCATTATGAACAACTTTTACTATGAGGCCAACCCGGATTTCAAGAAAAAAATCAGCTGTTCCATATAAAATTGCAACTCTGAATCAACAAAATGTATGAAACAGCTGATTTGATGATTTCTTTTTTATTTCGAATAGGTTCGCGTTTGACTACACACTGCCTGATGTTGAGCAGATGTGCGGTCTAGGGTGTAGCACGTTTACCTAGAAGATACCTATTTACTCGGGATTTGAAGACACCCACGTTGTGCTTTAACGGGAAGACAGACCCAGGCAAAACGTTCCACATTCTGGCTGTTCGTATGAGGAATGAGGATTCGAAACGCTTGGTTCTAACGCGCGGAATGTCCACCATAAAAGGGTGGCGCTTTGGTCGCGTCTGTCTAGCCGTACGATAGAAGAAAGGGGCAGGGGGAACAGATAGTGCAACTCCTGGGCGCACTCTCCAAAGTGTATCCGGTAAAAGGCCGACAAACACGTTTACATAGTTTTTAGTATAAATCGTTTTATTTTAACTTCCCTTGCCCGAATTTTGGATCAAATTTAGTAAGTGAAATTTGACCTGCTTCCCGTGGACAGGTTGATATGATAGCTTTATTTTCGTTGACAATATATTTTTTTGTATTTTGTACTGTACTGTACCAGCCTTTTTAATAGTCCACTGCTGGATGTAGGCCTACCCATGAAGGGTGATTGGGCCATATCCACCACGCTGCGCTGGCCCAGTGCGGGTTGGTGGATTCACATACGCCATCGAATTTCTTCTACGGACGCATGCAGGTTGCCTCACGATGTTTTCCTTCACCGAAAAGCCAGTGGTGTTAAATTCCGTACATAAATTCCAAAGAATTAATTGATACGGGACCGGGATTTGAACCCACGACCTCACAATTGCAAGGCGGGTGGCACTACCTCTAGGCCACCACGGCCTTTAGTATTAAGTATTGACGTAAATACAAGATGGCCACCACTACAACATGGCGTATTAATTTTTTTTACACAACCCCTTCAATATGATACCCATATGGGTATCAAACGAAAGGGATTCTCATGTAAAACACAGTTTTTAGTAACAAAATAACAAATAAAAACACAAAAATAAAATTAGTAAAAAACTTTTTAAGGACCTAAAGTTAATAAATAATAATTATTATTATATATTACGGGACTAATCGCGTACTAAAATTACGAGATAAATAAATACCTCCTCATCCCGACGTTTCGGCCGAGTTGCATCGACCGTGGTCACGGGTATTTATTTATCTCGTAATTTTAGTGCGCGATTAGTCCCGTAATATATAATAATAATGTGTTCAAATCGCGAAAGTTTAAAAATAAATAATAACTCAAAAATAAAATCGTGGGGCACAACCTAAGTACCTATTGAAATCTTCCAGCGAAGACCCCACGATTTTATTTTTGAGTTATTATTTTTTAGCTTTTAGTACATTAAACCGTTTAAGTTTAAAAAGGTTTTTACCCATTTTATTTCCTTGTATTATTACTTAAATAAATAAATAAAATAAATAAATCATTTATTTCCAAGACAGACTTACAATACAACAATCAATTTATTATCAATGTACCTACATTGCATGCATTATGAACAAAAAATAAAAATTATTAAGTATTCATTATTATAATAATCACTATAAGTATGCATTATTTATTCACAAATTGAAATGGTTATCAGTGGGCCCCAAACTAGGCTAAGCCTGTATTTAACTTAGCCATCTACCGATTCTTATTCGTTACATTATGCTCTTCGTTCGTCATAAATGCAAATTCCCTAGCAATTAAAGGTTTATACGTTAATTTAAAACGCGACTCACATTAAACAACATTAATATTCTTATTTAAATTATTCCCAGTCACTATGATGGCCCATAAAAAGGTATTTACTATAATTGGAGTTACTTTACCCATGCAAATCAGATATAGGTACTTATTAAACATAATCTAGCATGTCGCATCTCTTTCATGCAACTTTTAAAGGTTGTATTTATTATTATGAAGATATGGTTGTTTTAAGTGACAATTTGTTTAGCGGCGTTGTTGTGCACTTTTTGGGATGGGTAAAAAATGTTAAAGCGAGTTCAATATAGCGTAAGCTGATCGAAAATTCGTAAGACGATGAAGTGAAAACTGAAAACTTGCTTGCGCAAACGAGTGTGCGTGTGCGATATTGTATTTAAATATAAATAAATAAATAAATAAATATTTTGGGACATCTAACACACGGCCTCTGACCCCAAACTAAGCAAAGCTTGTGATATGGCTGCCAGAGACTGATATACTACATATACTTATTTTTAAATACATACTTATATAGATAGTAACTAAATAACACCCAGACACAGAGCAAACACTTATGTTCATCACATAAATATTTGCCCTGGTGGGGATCGAACCCACGCCTCTTTGATCCAGAAGTTAGGGTCACTAACCACTGAGCCACCGAGGCAGTCGATTTAACCATCTTTTCTATTGATAAATAAAACAATGCATGCTAAATTATTCCCTAACCATTCAAAAATATTCAAAAATGCTCAACGTTAAAGTTTTCATTCCGTCGGCACTCCCGGAGTGCAAAACTTTTTTTTTTTTTTTCATAAAATAGAGATACTCATTTTTCGAGAAAAATGAAAGAAGTTAGGTAAATAATCATAATAAGCCATAAGATGTCCACTACTGGTCAACGGCCACTGCATAATTAAATTGATAATTAATAATTTGAATACAACCCCTCACGATTGTAGGATAGGTGTTACTACCACCTCTATTAAAGCTATATACCACCTCTATTAGTGCGCCGATTTATATAACACCTGCAGATTTGGAGAACCGAAGTTAGGCGAGCCGACATACCGACGATTTATAATTTCTGTTTCAGTAGTAGTGAATAGGTACTAACACATAATTTGTAAAACGAATGATCAATGAAGCTTTAAAGTTCTCGAATGTAGACAATGTATTGGCAAGTGTAGAAAAGGTATTCACGTGAATCTAATATAAGGTCGAGACCACCAGATTGGATGCCAGCGTTTTCATCGGTTCAATCTCTTTGGGTTAGCAAGTTGAGGAGGCTTTAGATAGGGCACACAATTCGTAGAAGTAGAACTGACGGCGAACATTTTACAAAGTTATCAAATAAAGATAAGATCAAATACAAGTGTATAGTAGAAACGTCAACTACCTTACGTAGGTAGAATGTAGATGGACTGTGGGGTTTTAATATTCTGACCTGACCTAAAAACTGTGAAACAATGGCTATATATTATGTATAGCCCTAACACATACGAACTTACTTTTATTTAGATGGCCAATATTATATTTATTTTATGTTAATAGTTGAACAGATTAAGACTACGGGAACACCCGCGATTCAGGTACCTACGAGTAGCTTTCAACCCATCCTATCGGTTCGTCCGGTATGTCTAGCAATGGACATTATAATAGGTAGGTACATATCAAGACAACAAGTCAACAACACATTACTGAGACTCAAAAATGAGTTATAATTGACGGAATGATCGCATCACATACAGTATACTTAATTACTGAATGAAACACAGTCTAATTGCGAACCTCATTTTTTGGTGGATACATAGATGGAAGCTGGATGCAAACCTCTTGCAATGGTTTTATTCGGTGTTATTCAAAATCTAATAAAGGAGCCCTATGTTAAGTAGTGGGTGTATGGCGAAAATATTCGCGTATACGTGTATGCTAATGTAATATGAAAACGCGCTAAAATAACTGTGCGCATGTGTGTGTATAAAATATGTCTTTTTTAACCAGTCGTACCCGGGCGAAGCCGGGCGGGCAGCTAGTCTATTATAAAGAGAGCTCAGACCAAATAAAAATAAAGGTTTCCATCGACTTGGCATTACACGTAACAGGCCTAAGCCCATTTATATATTTGGTCTGAGAAAGAGAGAACTCTGCTATGTTTCCATCGACTTGGCATTTTTACATGTTTGTTTCTTTGTTTCATGTACAAGCAATCTTCATAACCCGATTCTAAAAATCAATTCCCAAACTATCAATCACTTTAATATCCATACGTAATTATAATGAGAACGCAACAACTCATCAATCTATAATTGCCTCAATAGGAAATATTAAGGGCATAGGAAAGGAAGGACAAACCTATTGAAGCAAACACACAGCCCTTCCCTTAATAATGGACGTAAAGCCTCTTAATTTACTTGTCGGAATCCTTAATAGGCTATTAAATACAAATAATAATCATAAAATCATTACCGGCCTACGCAAGGTGCATAGAATTAACATGTTAGTTGAAATAGACAGGGCGAATAAAAACAATTTTTATAGCAAACACGCCATGTATTACATTTTCAGTTTTCATCATTCATAGGCACAACTGGCATCTTGTTGTCTTTTTGTTTCAAAGTGTAAAGTGATTTAATTAATTGAATGAATTAACTTAATCTTTTTTTAGCTTCATTTGACATCAGCAATTAATATTTATGTAAGAAAGTAAATATTTTACCACAGAACAGCAGAACTTTTTACTTGACGTGTGGATTTGCAAGAATTGTAAGAAGAGACAAGTAACAAAAAGTTCCAAAAGAAGCTTAAATATTTCTTAATAAAAAAATGCTATTACACAGTTGACGAATATCTAGACGAAAAAGTTTCAACCTCACAAAATACATAAGACTATAATAATAATAATAATTATATATCAGTACCTAATTTAAGAACTATATCCAAAATTATTATGTATTTATATTTTAGTATCTAACTTGTAATGTACTATTTGCAAAATCCTATAAACAGGGTTATAATGTGTATAACGTTACATTTTCATAATAATGACTGTAACTAGACATTATAAGGCAATTTATACTTAAATAAATAAATTACTTTTTAACTACCCAAAAGGTTTGCTCTGATACCCATTTGTCAAATAAATAAACTAAAAACATTGATAACAATGCATTGGTCATCTTTTTTATTTATCAATCAAAATGATTGATAAATAAGGTTTCTAATTAGAAACAACTCTCATAAAATCTCTGAAGCTAACAGATTTTGAGTAGGTGTTGCCCGCGTGTAAAAATAAGTTACATGGTTATTTAGTTGCTTAAACGTAGCGGAGAGTTACCAGACGACAAGATTATTTTTTGCAAAAATTAGCATGACCGACTTCACCCGTGTACAGAATTCGCGAATATTTCGCACGAATCGATGTAGCATTTTCATAATTATTGTCGATTTATCAAAGATGGCTCAGCCAATTTCGATAAAATTTAAATGGGACCAATTTCAAAGTATACTCTTTCCAATAAAAAAGAATTATTGAAATCGGACCACTACGAAAAAAGATGCGTGGTTATACATAAAAAAAATTATATACGCGTCGAATTGTATACCTCCTCCGGTGGTTCGTCGGTCAATAAATTGAAGAACTTCACGCAAATCATTGTACAAAGAAACTGATAGCATCAAACAATACAAAGTCGAGGATACCATCTTCACAGTTTAGTGCTCATATGTTTTATGTCGGAAACGTATGTGCATGCTAAATAAATATGTTCGATGGTGGTTATGTGTTGCGTAAGTTCACGGAACATAAGTTTTGTGGGGCAGACGAGGAAGGGCCTTTGTGCCCGCAGATTTTGAGACAACATTTCAATTAGGATATACGGCCCATACTTATAAAATAAGCCGTGATTGGGCTTTTGAATAATTTTTGTGATAAATTTTTTATTTTTTTTATTTGTCCTTATAATTACAAAGTTATACTACATTAAAAATTGACGCGAACGAGCGTGAGACACGACAATATTACAATTTACAGTAATGTTATGTAATATTTTGTTGTAGTTTATAAAGGCACTAATTGCAAAAATATTTTATAAAAAATACAAAATAATAAGAGCTGCGTGTGGAAACTTACATATTATTATAATCTTTACATTTCAAAAGAAATTTTTGAGAAATAATAAGAAAAAAAATTGTTTGAAAAAGTTCAAAAAACATTCAACAGACCAATTGCAGTCAAAAAGGTGACGTCCACGAGTTGTATATTATTCATAGAAAAATCGAACCAATATGATATAATATATTGAAAACTTGTTGTATGGGCTTCCTAAAAATATTTAATTTAGATTTTTTTACCCCTCCGACTTTTTTTTAAATCGAAATCGAAAAATAAATTGTATGAAAAATAACAATACAACTTATTATTTTTTCTAGTTTAGCAATAATGAAATGCTTTTATAGTTATTTTACTTGCATTCGTAGCTGATTCTTCTACATTCATCTCTTGCTAAAAGTAAAAATTATAACCTACCAGTGTGACCAGTTAGTAGGTACAATGTGACAAAAAATCACTTAAAAAGTTTGTCTAATTGGTGAAAATGCTTTTATTTAACAATTTGGAGGTTACTTAATCAGGGCTGCTAGAGATAAACTACCTATTGAGCTAAATATTTTTTTTTCTTAAATTCAAAGTTAAAGTTAAAAGAGTCGGAGGGTTCTTTTTTGTTTTTAACTGATGTAATAGACTCAGAAAAATATTAACTTTCTCGAAATGTAACGAGAGTTGTGGTTAGATTTTTTGATTATTATTATACCAGCCTCCATACATTTTGTGGACATGTCCTTTGTTTAAAAAAGTTCCTCTAATCTTCGCTGCATTTTGATGCAATAATTTTGTCACATTAAGTTGTGTCTGCACAGATATCTGTAATGTGTCTGCTATGTGTCTAATGTGTCTGCTGGTTTTCTGTATAAAAAAGACAGCATAGAAAACTAATCACTGTAATGTTTAAAAGAAACATCACTTATACGATTTTCATCTTTCTTTCCATCATACCAATCATTAATCTAAGGTAGCTATAGCTATAATTTATGCATATAACTGGGTTAAGAGCAGAAACAGTGACGAGCAGCTAATAATAATAATACCAATAACGTTTGTATTTGAAAAAAATCATACATACCCAGGTCGCCATTGTAGTAGGATCCAGTGTACCATATATCTATACACTTCAGACTTTTCTCTAGTACCTACATACCAAATGTTAATTTACGTTTAAGACAACAACCTTCCAGTGGCATTGTACCATCATTTAATATTTCTTATTGTGTGATTATTTTTATGGTTAGCTAAGTTGGTGTCATTTCTAAAATTGTTCGTACAAATTTGCCTTCTTTTCTACTTATCACTGTTACTGTTATAAACCTGAGCAATCAAGAAACTTGTTAACCAGGAAGGTTTGACCAAAAAAGGCGTAGGTAGACGTAATGCGTAGTTTACATTCTAATAGGAGGTTCAAGCCTAAGAATTTTTACCCAAGGTTTTACAGTACCGTCTGTCCTCATAAAATTCTTTTACTTTCACGACGCAGGTGTCGTGGTTTGGGCCCTGCCCTGAACACGGAAATAAGCACTCTAAAATAGAGTTGTTTGTAGCGCGCCCTGCGCGCCACCTCCTGTCTTCAAGGTGGAATAAAAGATATTGTTGATGTCATTTTTGGACACTGCGCATTTGAAACATCTACATAGTCCTGCTGATTTTTTCATGTTTGATTGGTTGGGACTGTTTTTCTTTCAAAAATAGGTTAAAGTTAATAGCCTGGTATTCATTGTACCTATCTACAAAATTATAAACTAATTTTTTTCTTAGATACCTACTTATTCCTATAATTTTGCTGTAAATTGTGTGGAAAACGCTCAGAAGAATGATAAGTAAAAGAAATCTTGCTTAATTTTACTCAAATAAAAACAAGTTACAGCTGTCTTGTTCATATTATAACCAAATAGCATACCCAAGAGTGAGTGGAACAAAAAAACGCATTATCTGTCGGCATAACTACGTCAAAATCACAAGTTGGAAAGTCAATATGGTTAAAATTTGGTTCCACTTTGTCTTTTGCGATATGATCGGAAATGTGAACCCTCTAGTTCCAGCAGAAGGTTCAAATCTCTGATCATACCTACTTTTACCTTTTTGAATTTGGACAGCCGAGATAGCTCAATGCTAGTTTGTGAAACCCTTCGAAATTACGTGATGTACCTAAGTGCAACTTTTTCTAACACCTTTTAAATTACATATTTAAAGTGGGACAAAGTGATGTACACATATCTCTTGCTATTTTTGTACGGTTTCAATTACTTTAGTCCTTATTCTAAGGAAAAAAGCATTTGTCTCATACCTACAGAAAATATAGTACTATTGCATTTTCATGTTCTTTTTTCCGGTTAGTAATCCGGTCTATAAATATAATTTAAAAACATAAACTTACCAATAAAGACATCTCCGTGTTTTTGGGCATCATGGTTACGTCCCCGGGCCGCACGCCAGGACCGCAGTAAGGCAGCGAGGGGCCCCGATTAGGCACACGCGGCGGGGGCTCGTGTAACGCGAGTAATGCCGCGTGTAGTCGCGCCCGCGCCGCTGTGATGCCACCTGCGCCGCGCACCGCTGCTTCCACTACATCGCCTACATCTTTCTCCCATCTAGGATTTGAAATGATATGAATTAATGACCATAAACTTGATGTCTTTAATATAGCTATGACTCTTAGAACTAACCTTGATTCATAATTTTAACTCAGATAATAATCTGTCAGGCCAGGGCCGCAACAAGGCAGCCGGTTGGGCTCGTGAAGTGGGAGCTCTCAACGCAAGCAGTGCGGTGTTGTGATCCGCTCCACGCACTGCCGCTTTTATTTGCCATCTGTTGTTTGCTACGTATATGTGAAGAAGTGTGCTATCTTACCTGCATCCTCCTAAACAGGAGCGTATATCTTCCTTGAAGCTTCTAGAGAGAGTGCAGCCGGGGCTCCCATCGGAGTCCGACGCGTGAGATCCATCGTTCTTGTCGGGCGAGAGTCGCTGCTCCGCGAACTGGTCGCTCTTTGGTAAGTTCGGCGACACGCGCCCGTTGCTGCCGTTGCTGCCGTACCCTGGGACAGTGCTTGGTTATAGATACTCTTTAGTATGAGCAAAAATAAAGGGAAATAAAAAAATTACATGAAAAAGTAAACAGGTATTAGCGAATAACAGACGGGATCTTCAAATTCTTGGTGGAAGCCACGTACGAACAGTTGTAGCGTGCAAAGGCAATTATAAAGTGGACTTACGGTTGGATTAAGTTAAGACCAAACCTCGCTGAACACCAGTGATTATAGAACCTTCCAATCGGATCTATTGGGAAGTTGACATCTTGGGGTTGGACATCTACAGGAGTCTTAGGCGCAGTAGTGGCCGTCTTACGGCCGATACGATGTATGGTGATTCTAATTCTGAAACATCTAGTCTTCCTGACCCCACTGACCTGAAGAAGTGCTCGGGGCGCGGCGCGGCACCCGTGGCGGCTCGGGCACGGGCTCCGGCTCGTCCAGCGAGTCCACCATTATCACTACCTCTTGCTCTTCTTCCTCCGTGAATATTGGGTTCGACCTGTGAACATCACATTATCCTTTAATTACGTGCTTTTATTTTCTTCCTACGTAATCTCGCATTTGATCACTGCCTGCCTAATTAGGCAGGATGTACCTATAAGTACACACTAGATCGCAGCTCTGCTTAAGATTTAAAGTAGAGGTGTGATCTAGTGTGTAGCACGCTGACCTTCTTAAGTAAGTTCGCTAATAAGCTGACCTACTTTAAAGATAGGCTGCCTGTTTACTCTCGTTTTGAAGAGTCCCAGATTGTATCTACTTGGATAAAAGGACAGCCCCAGGCAAATATGTTAAAAAAATAGGGTCTAAAATGTCGCAATTCCATTACGCTTTATCAGTACTAAAATCAAACACAAATATAAAAACTGCCTTGAGTGCCTATTACGCATATGCATATGCATGGTTAAAATATGGAGTGATAATCTGGGGTAACAGTACAGACATCGATGATTTATTCATCAAGCAAAAGAAATGTTTACGCATTCTTATGAACATCCGCCCGCGAGCTCACTGTACGCCACATTTTATACAACAAAAAATACTAACTCTACCTAGTATATACATCCTTGAATCAGCAATGTTCGTTAAAAAATATGCTAATCATTTTACAATCTCCGAAAATCCTCGTCAAAAAAGCAAAATAATGGCACCAGAGCCAAAACTAGAAATTGTAAGAAGAAGCTCTGAATATATGTTAATAAATATTTTTAACAAACTACCTGAATATCTACGAAAGGAAAAGAACCACCGAAAATTCTATAAAAATCTTAAAGAAATGCTGATCAAAAAATGTTACTACAGTATAGAAGATTACTTGAAAGACAAAAATGTTTCTGACTCGCAGAAGTAAGCAGATGATGAGTGTTATAGTTATAAGTTTCATAAGTTCCTTTTTGTTTTATAGCTTCTGTAAGTGTAAAACTTAATTGTATAATAATTATACTTGCGACGCCCTTACAGGGTTGAATATGTAACTAGTGCTAAGTGAGCAAATTTTTACATATTTATAAGTTGAATGCAAGGTTTGAAATAAATAAATAAATATTTCCCAACCCTTTCCCAATTCCCAATCTACTGAAAATTTGGAGTCTAAACGCTTCCAATAACTACGTAATAAAATAATGCCTTCATTAACTACTATCAAATTATTGCAAATCAGCGTAATAATGCTGCCAGCAAGCTGTAAGTACGTTGCTGTGAGATAAATCTAAGAAAATTGTTTCATTCCAAAGACTTATCAGTCTATATTGTCTTCTAGGGGACCCTCTTATTAAGCATTCCAGGTTCCTTTAGGACTTTTTCGTAATAGAATAGGAGGTGACGACTTTTTCGTAATAGAATAGGACCCGTAGGTACTTAATGGATATTGTTCGAGAGTTTCATAAAATACGAGTATACCTAAACCCAAAAAAGTTGAAACTCTAAATAAAACTCTATTGAAAAACTTTACAAAACCTCTGATAGGTACTTAATTTCTGTGTCAATAATTATAAAATAGCATGAAATATTATTTAGTCATTACATTAACCGCAGACCTCAATTTTGTATTTTAAGATTACTTCATAAAGTGGTTAAGTGACCACCCACATGACAATGGTGGACGATGATTGGTAAACAATGTTGCAAGTAGCCAAAAAATTCCCCGAGTTTATGGGAAATTCGACTTTTAAATAAAAGATACGGTGCAAGACCTGTGTATGTTCTAAATCTAAATAAAGAGCTACTGAAAGATGTGCAGCAAAGCACGCACGACAAGTGTCACGTTTCGCCTGCGCCGAGCGTGCAAGCGAGAGGGCGGAACAAGCGATAGAGAAGCGCAATCAGCCTTCGGCTTGTTTCAGTTGCTGATTTAACAATATTTTCTTACAAAGTTATCACGTAAAAATATCGCGCCTTAAACCAACTTTACAGGCAACCTATTTTCAGGTCATTCCTTACCGAGCTTAGGGATTATGACAAACCCCCATTATTAGGGAAATGGCCTTTGTTTGCAACGGATGTTTTTCTGGATGTTGATTTGACTGCCTCGGTGGCTCTGTGAACCTGACTTCTGGATCAAAGAGGCGTGGGTTCGATCCCCACCCAGGGCAAGAATTTATGTGGTGAACATAGGTGTTTGCTCTGTGTATGGGTGTATTTAGATACTATCTATATAAGTATGTATTTAAAAATATTTATATGTAGTATATCAGTCTCTGGCAGCCATATTACAAGCATTGCTTAGTTTGGGGTCAGAGACCGTGTGTAAGATGTCCCCTAATATTTATGATTATTATGATAAATACGTGGCATCTGAGTAAAACGGACTCTTTCGTCAAAACGTCCGAGAATCTCGTCCATGCGGACGATTCACCCCCACTGATTTACCTATTTTTGTGGGTTCACGATAAAATCGGAGAGAGGCAAATCGTCCGCGCGGACGCGATCCCCTCGGAAGTTTCGACAAATGAGTCTGTAAAATGCGAGAAATATAACGCTGTGTCGGAAAATTCACAAATATAGGTACCTACTGTTGGTAACACCGTTGGTAAGTGTTATTACCCCCATCGACCACACAATGATGCGAAATCGGTCAAGACCACGAGAGTTACAGCATGACGATAAGATTACATGTTTTGTATTGTTGCTAGAAATGCATAAAATGTTAGAATACCTATGTCACGCGAGTAAGTTTTTTTCTTTTCAGTCCAGTATACTTAAACCAATTAGTCTATGCTTAAACTTAAATATAAACAAGAAATTAAATATAAAGTACATTACATAATTATTATATACTACGGGACTTATTGCGCACTAAAATTACGAGATAAATAAAAACCTCCTCATCCCGACGTTTCAGCCGAGTTGCATCGACCTTGACCACGGTCGATGCAACTCGGCCGAAAGTAGTCCCGTAGTATATAATAATTATGTGTTCAAATCGCGAAAGTTTAAAAAGTACATTACACTTACATACAATTGAGAAACACAATTAATATATCCTAAAGAGCTTATAGACTAAGTTTCTCTGCATGGTTGAATCATAAATTAGGACATCCCTTTTAGACCAGGGTAGATAATTTTTGGAACAAAATAATTTATAGTAGGATGAAACCATAAGGATATTTCATTTATTTTTATTTACCTACTGTTATCTCCTTGACCAAAAAAAGTTATCGATATACGTAGCCCAACGGATTAGCCAGTTTTAATGGCAGTGAGCAGGGTACATAGCTCGTAGTCGGTCGCAAATTTCTGAAATGGAGACCACGTATCGGCAAGCGCAGCGTTGGACGTCCACCCACTAAAGGTATAGAAGATTACATGGTTAAGACCGTAAAATCGAGTTGGAAGCAAGTCGCTTATGATAGAACTTATTAAAATCTTCAAAAGAACATTATATGCAGTGATGGACGATCTGCAGCTTAAAATTATGATAATTGGAAAAAATAATTGAACTCAAGAAAAAATGAGGGGCTCAGTCTTATCGGGTATATTGCTGAAGCATTGTATGTCAGGCTTTAAATCATTGTATTTCAAAGAGACTTTCAAAGATACAGTCAACGATCGCTACCTTCGTTTCAGCCATAGGACGTCCACTGTTGGACATAGGCCTCCCCTAAAGATCTCCAATAAGACCGGTTGGTAGCGGCTTGCATCCAGCGCGATCCTGCGGTCTTAATGAGGTCGTCGTCCACCTTGTGGGTCGTCCTGCGCTGCGCTTACCGGTACGTGGTCTCCACTCGAGAACTTTTCGACCCCATCGGTCATCAGTCCTCCGAGCTATGTGCCCTGCCCATTGCCATTTCAACTTGCCAATCCGCTGGGCTATGTCGGTAACTTTGGTTCTTCTACGAATCTCCTCATTTGATCGATTCCTGATTCGATCCCGCGAAGAAACTCTGAATGCTACCTACCTACTTACGAGTATAATGTTTGTTATTTCAAATCGATTTCAAATTATGCATGCATCACAGATTTTCGATAATAACCACGAAAAAAGTAATTAACTTCTCACTTTGTATTCATTCTCATTTAAGTTATATAACTTCCAATACCTCTCTAATGTAGTCTTTACTTAAATTACATTCGGACACTAGAAACCCAACTAAGTTACGTAACTTAAAGCCTTGTACTGTACTGTACCAGCCTTTTTAATAGTCCACTGCAGGACTTAGGCCTACCCACGAAGGGTGTTTGGGCCATATCCACCACGCTGGCCCAGTGCGGGTTGGTGGATTCACATACGCCATCGAATTTCTTCTACGGACGTATGCAGGTTGCCTCACGATGTTTTCCTTCACCGAAAAGCCAATGATGTGAAATTCCGTACATAAGTTCCAAAGAAACTCATTGGTACGGGATCGGGATTTGAACCCACGACCGCACGATTGCAGGTCGGGTCTTACTACCACTAGACCACCACGGCTTCACTTAAAGCCTTGCACTTGACCAATTTGTTTCGCCGTTTATTGCGTTTTTTAAGTCAATGTTAAAAATTGCACTTATGGACTCTGATCACGCATAAAAACACTATAGAGTCAATAACCTGATTTACATTATTGCTGAAGGTTTTTAGACTTTAATTAAAAAGTGACAAGGTGTATTTTGCAGTTGCTAAAGTTGTGGCGGTATGTCCGATGAGTCATTTCCTTGCTTTTTGGTATTCTTCAAAATCGTCATTGTCTGATTTTGATGAGTGTCACGCACTGCAACCGCAAATTTAATTTTATGCAGTGATGACTAATTTTATAAACTGATGATGCTAAAAACTTTATTTTCGGTAGTTTTCTTAGACTGGTTTACTTTTGGAAGAGCGTTTTATTAGACTGTATAAAAGTTTTCTTATAATTATCTCTATTACTTTTGGTACAGCCCTTGAGATTTCGATTAGTCTGAAAAAAGAAAATTAAAAGGTTCCTATGAGATAGCAGAAAAAAAATATCTCGCGTTCAAAACCGATGGCTGTGAACCAGGGTCTTTACAATATACCTAAACAGACTTTAGAGTAGTGCCCCAAAAAGGGCAACAATAAGAGTATGGGGAACGTTCTTTTAAGTTTTCACTTTTTTCGTATTTGTCGTTTCAACGTTAGGCCTGAAATCTTACCTACTTTTTATGTTTACTGTAAAAGTTATGCGTGGGTAATACAAAAGGTTTTTCTCACCTGAGAATAGGCGGCATGTCATCGAGGGCGGAGAGGGGGTGCGGCGCGGGCGCGGGCGGGGCGCGCCCTTCGCCGCACGCGCACGCCGCCTCACAGCACTCGCGTCGCCCTCCACCCTGCAACAACCACGCAACAACCACTTTACATGCTGCTGCTGATACGATGCAATGATGCTTCTTCTTCTTTTCGAGTCGATTTTGCGTGCTAAAAATGTTATATTCCGGCCTTTGACCAAAAATTGGCCTCCTCAATAGCGATATCTGTTGGCTCATTTAGGTCCTCAGTTGTGCAGGTTTTAGGGCATGCTGCATAGTTGCAATGATGCTTATTTATACTGATAAAGTTAGTTCGTATTGGTTCTGGTGTCAGAGTTTTTAGGCCACCTGAAGGCCTCTGACTAAACGGTTATAACAATTGGTACCTACAGTGTAACGTGTCATCCGAGCCTCGGTAGCGCTCAGTTGGAAAATGCCACCCGCGGTCACCCATCCAAATACTGACCGTGCGGAACGTTGCTTAATTTTGGTGATCGCTAACAAACACCAACGCTTCAAGCGCAAGTTGACCAACCCTTTTTTGTTTTTTTTACGAGGGGGAAATTTTCGAAAGAGACCCGACTGCTTTGGGTTGCAGCCGGGTTATGTGGGATTGTACCCACTAAAACCTCCTCGGTGGCCATAGCCTTTGTGCGTTTCTTGGGAGCTCCGGGATCTTCAGGGGAACGCACCGGTGCTCCCAGCACTTTATATACCGACTCGAGCCTACCTAGGCTTGCTCGGTCCTCTACGACCATCAAGAAAAAATGCAAAATCGATGCCTACGACAATGGTGCCACACACGTTGTCGTCTACCCCGGGCCAGTTTAAGTGAATGGCAAGAGCCCCATATCTAACCATCCACGAGACCAGAGGTCCCCTTTTACTTACTTTAAGCGAGATCGAATCAGAAATGAGGAGATCTGTAGAGACCAAAGTTGCCAACATAGCCCAGCAGATTGGCATGTTTGAATGGTGGGCAGTGGGCAGGGCACATAACACGGAGCACTGATGTTCGATGGGGCCGTAAAGTCCTCGAGTGGAGGCCACGTACATGCGCGGCGTAGGCGGTCCACCCACGAGGGGGAAGGGTGATCTCATTAAGACCGCAGGATCGAGCTGGATGCGAGCCGCTACCAACCGGTTTTATTGGATATCTTTAAGTGACCTATGTTCAGCAGTGGACGTCTTATGGCTGAAACGTCGATGGTGACGACTTCCTTACTTTTGTCCATTCCAAAAAATATTGGCTTTAAACTCTTCTGGGCTTTCTTCTGAGAAGAAGTTTCTATAGTGAGCACTGCCCACCCATAGCCCCTTTAGCTACGTCCATTAAAGGGTTGCCATTGAAAAAGAATTCACTTCCGTGTTTCGTATAATTGTTAGCCGTGCATTGAGACAAAATCGGGAAGATTGCCGAATCTCATACATTTTCACACTTCTTATTTGCTCTGATTGCCGTGTTTAAGATTCGGCCATTTCGGCATGTTTTGCTCATCCATGATACGTCTAAACAGAACGCTTAAGCCGGAAACATACTATCGGACGCGGCTTACGGCCGCGACTGACAGTCGCGACCTAGACTATGAAAGTACACTGAACCGTGCACACTATCGGACATAAATCGCGAACGTCACCTTCGTACGACCTTGAGCGTTCGGACGTCCGAGAGCAATCTGGCACACCGGATGTTTTAAGACTGTGCACATTGCTAATCACCCTTCGTGGGTAGCCTACGTCCTGCAGTGGACTATTAAAAAAGGCTGGTACATACATACATACATTGCTAAGTCGCGGCTATCAGTCGCGTCCGTCAGCCGCGTCCGATAGTATGTTTCCGGCTTAAGTCCCAGAATTGATATAGTAAGTATCTTAAACATTATTGCGCTGGTTTTATAAGGTAACTAGTTTTTACCCGCGGCTTTGCCAGCATAATATTTTGATTTTTGACGCAATATCATTATAGTTTATAGCCTATGTGTTATTCTGATATATAAGCTATATTATTGCAAAGTTTCATCTCAATCCGTTCAGTAGTTTTTGCGTGAAAGAGTAACAAACATCCATACATCCATCCATCCATCCATCCTCACAAACTTTCGCGTTTATAATATTAGTAGGATATCAGTATAAAAAATCCTTGCCATTATTAAAATCTTTTAAACTCAGGAATAGGAACCAAATCTAGATATCCCAAAGAGGTTTTAGTTAGACCTTGTGTTTCATTACGCTATACAGATTATGGATGGCATATGACAATTGAACGTGATGACCCATAGTGATACCACCTACTGAGCCTTTTAGGGATTTGAAGATGAAAATTATGCGTGCAGTTGTGAATAAGATGCAGATAATAAATACTTTGTAAAGTCACGGACGTAGGCAGGCACTTTGTTCTTGTCCTACATTTAAACAAATACAAAGGAAATTATAGCCGTTTGTGATGCTGACGCAGGATAGATCATAGATCACCTATGATGGAATTGCAAAGATTGAAAATTATTGCTCAGCTAGAGTTTGTGCAAAAAGAAAATCACCGTAGGTGAGGTCGCCCGTGTGCCATTTTACAAATTTTGTTACGTTGACAACACTGCTCTGTCATTGCTAGTTCAACTAATGGTGTTTGATACTTGGTAGACACCAATTTGGTTTTCATCGTATACCAAGTATAGTCGGTACCTCGGCTGCTGATTGAAATCTTATTATTAGTTCACCGTAACGCCACGTCGGTTCTCTTTTTGTACATAATATCCGCTAACGCAGCGTAGTACTTATATTGTGCAATCACTGCATGATCGCCTTTGATATCAAACTTTTAATGAGTTTTAGAATCGCGTACATGCTATCCCGTTCGCACTAAAAAAACAATAAAAGATGCCAAATCGATGGCACAAACTTAGATTTTACATGTTCGCTCTCAGGAGTGAGAGCAGGAGTGAGCATCAAAAATCTTTATCAGTGCAAACTATCGTCATCGTGTAGTAAGCGATTTAGAACGTCATTTTTATGGTTTCGAAAATTGAGCAGCTTCTAAGCGGTCATTTTGAAAATATTCTGTCTGTGCTAATGCTGCCAGCATGCTAAACGGCAATGCTTGTGTCCATCCATCCAGCCATCAGCCAAAGGACGTCCACTGCTGGACATAGGCCTCCCCTATAGATCTCCAATAAGGCCGGTTGGAAGCGGCTTGCATCCAGCGCGATCCTGCGGTCTTAATGAGGTCATCCGTCCACCTTGTGGGTGAACGTCCTACGCTGCGCTTGCCGCTACGTGGTCTCCACTCGAGAACTTTTCGACTCTACCGGTCATCAGTCCTCCGCGCTATGTGCCCTGCCCAATGCCATTTCAACTCGCTAATCCGTTGGGCTATGTCGGTAACTTTGGTTCTTCTACGAATCTCCTCATTCCTGATTCGATCCCGCAGAAAGACTCCGATCATAGCCATCTCCATAGCTCGTTGGGCTACTTGGCTTACTAATAAGGCCCATAGTGAGAGACCAGTTGTTGTTGTGTACCCAAAGGGAACACCAGCATTTTCCACCAGTCCGACTCCGCCTGTGTTCGCCTCGTTGTCTGCTGGTGTCTCTTGTGGGATAAGAATTGCCTTTTGTACAATTTTCAAAGTGGTATTTCTTTTTATTTATTTTATTTTCTCTTTTGTTTTCGTTACGAGTAAAATCTTTGTTTTTTTTGTTTTGTATAGTGCCTATACGGTTTTATTAAGTTTAAGTATATTTATGTGTATTGTAATAATATGTGCAGTTTATTTATAATAATTTTATATATTATTATTATTGATTGATTGTAAATCTTTTTGTTATTGATTTTATAAATTTTCTATCGATGTATTTGATATCTAGGCGCTTTGTCACGGGTTAGTTCAAGAAAGCGACATTGAGAGCTGTACCTATGGGGTACCTCAAGGTAGCACGTTAGGACCGTTGCTCTTTCTCATTTATATTAATAGCTTGTGTGAAACCACATTACCTGGATTAGATATTTTAATGTTTGCTGATGATACCGTTCTACTTGTTCACGAAAAGACTTGGCTTAAAGCTGTAAAACTGGCTGAAAATAGTATGTCGGTAGTAACTCAATGGCTCGAAAAGAACCTATTATCATTAAATGCTACCAAGACTAAGTTTATGTGTTACAGTATTACTGATGCAGCTAGCCCTAAGTATGACATAAAAGTTAAATTACATACTTTTCCATGCAATAACGCTGTCACAAATACGCAGTGTACTTGCGCCGTGTTGTTTCGACCAGATTCTGTGAAGTACCTGGGTATGCACATTGATTCTAACCTCAACTGGAACACTCACATTAAAACATTGGTATCGAGAATTAGAAAACTAATGTACATATTTAAAACTCTCAGAACTGTAGCTGATTCCAAACTAATCATACAAACATACAAAGCACTGTGTGAATGTATCATTAGATACTGTATATGTGCATGGGGCACAGCTGCTAAAACTAATATGATACCAGCTGAGAGAGCACAGCGTGCCATACTAAAAGTACTTTTACATCTACCCTTTAGGCACCCTACATCTGATGTCTACAAGAAAGCCAATGTACTTAGTGTAAGAAAAATATTTATTTATGAAAGTTTACGGCGTTATCATAAAAAAACTGTACCTGAACTACCTGAATCAACAAAACGACAACGTCGCTGCCCTGTACCAGGAACTAAAACTAGATTTGCAAGAAGGAAATATGAGGGTATTGTACCTCTTCTATATAATAAATTGGATAGCGATAGCAAAATAAAAAGGTATAGTAACAACGAGATTAAAAAAGTTATAGTGAGTTGGCTCGATAAGTTTGACTATGATGATATTGAAAATATGCTTGAAAACTTGAATGTAACATGATACAACTGATTAGACTGACTGCAGGACTAGGACTATTAGTATTGTTCGTTTGTTTTTATTTTTCTTTTTCTTTTTCTAAATTTATTTTATTGTAATTAATATGCGTTGATTGTACGCTATGGATACAATAGTTTAGAAGGTACGTAATTATTATGCTGGTTGAATTGGTTACTCCTGTAAGTGTAAATTGACTTTATAATTACTCCTAGGGTTGGCTATTTAACTTTTATATATATATATATATATATATATTTATTTTTTTTCAAAGTTTTTGATGTTTTAATGTACAATGTATTATTGTCTTGCATTGTAATAATGTTGTACACTAGTTAAATTTAAAAAAGTAGCCCATATTTATTAAGATTTTCAGAATGTAAGTTATTTTTTATTTCTATATTTTTGATGTTTTAATGTTTATTATATTTAATGTCTTACATTGTAATTTTGCATACTGGTTAAATTTAAAAAAAGAAACTTATTTTTGTCAAAATTTCCAAGATGTAAATTGACCTTTTTCTTTATTTTTCTTTAATTTTTAGTTTCGCTGATTTTATGTTAAATTTATTACTTACTTTTTCTGTATTATTTTGGGAGAAGCCTTTGGCACCCGAAACACAGTTTTATACTAGTTCGGTGTCAATGGATTCATGATAAATATGTGATAATGTTTTCAGTTGAAATAAATTTATTATTATTCAATTGAAATCACAGGCTTAGCCTGGTCCTTTATTAGGCATCAATGGAGCCTAAGCCAACATTGAGAGGCCCCTTTTACAATTTTATTATGAAATATAAAAACAGTGGTAGGTATAAAAAAGATAGCGTGAAATGGAAACTATGGCATAAAAAATGACTTGAAATATTGTAACTGGGCTATTTTGGTGAAATTTTAAATGTTTTGTAAAATTAGACTACGGAATGAGGTACGGCACCCGCTAAATATGCCCCATTTCAAAATTTCGTAGCGGGTGGTGACTTGCCGTCCACTAAATGGGCCCCCCATAAAGGCTACCGTTTGGCACCGGAGGGGCAACATTGGTGTGGACGGCTTAGGGTGTCGAGAGGTGTGCTGCGCTTTCACTAGACGCTACTCGCGGCGTTATGCCCTTTAACACTTCCACCCTGGAGCTTAGGTACTTAGCTCTTGCGGTTTCCACTCCAAACCGGCCGGTTAAGGCAAGAGAGGAGTCAGGGGTCTCATTTAGCCCCAGGGAATCAGGGTTCGCGGTGTCGCCACTCACCGACGACTCGCCACAAAGTCGCCCCTGCGATATTATTTATTATTATTATTATTATAGTTATTTTTGTCTGTTTAGTATTTATATGTTTTACAGTTACACCTACCCTTCAATAAGGGGCTCATCAGAATACCAGCGTTGAGTGTTGGGTCCTTCCAGCACGCAACATTTTATATCTGAGGTGAGTCCCTTTCGACACTTTTGTTTTTTTATTAGTTATATAAGTTTTTTGTACGTGTTATGCATGTGTCGAATAAAGATATTTTATTTCATCTTGCTAAAAGTGTGTTTGTTAACAGCTGATGCAATGATAAATTGACCACCCTGAGAGGAGATTAATTTAAGCGTATTTTTTTAAATAAAATGTTGATATAACCACAACTTAATGGGTTAGTCCCTGTTCCTGTATGGCTCTATGCATTATTATACAGCGCCCCTGGCGGAAACGAGGAAGAACTAACCAAAATGTATGGAACCACACGCGAACGCGAAGGTTTCATTAAATAAACTACGCAAAAGGACTAAGGGCTCAGTGCAAATTTTTATGGGTGGATGTCTTACGCTGCGTTTGCCAGAAAGCTTTTTCCATTCAAAAATACAAATTTGAATACATTGACCTAGATTTTTGTTAATTTAAACCAAAATCCCATAGCTTACTTCATATCTGTATTATAATCTGTAGTCTAGTTACATAATGAACAACAATGCCTTTGTTTGCAATTAAGAGTAGTTTTGCGATAGAAATCTAACGAAGATCTATTGAGAATGGAAGTGGTTTTGTTGAATGAACAAGAGAAACAACTGTATTTAGTATTGAAGTAGGTATTTTCACTTTAGAAATTGAACAAGATAGCTATGGCCTCTTGGATTTTATGAAATCGTGCCCAGTACAAAAAAATGCAATAAATTATTATTAAAACATGTCTTTTTATACAGGGTTACAGGCTACGTCGACCTATTCCCGTTAAGGGTGTGTATGTGACGTGTAGTTTATTACGTTTCTGATTATGATTTGACCATGAAACACCCTATCCTATATCTCACCGTTGGCGAGACATTTGAATTCAAATGTTTTTGTAAAAGGTTAATTATGGTTCCGTACCTCAAAAGGAAAAAACGGAAATCTTACTTCATTCGGAAATCACTTTGTTGTCCGTCTGTCTGTCTGTCCGTATGTCAAGACTCTTTATCTCGGGAACGAGTAAAGATATCGAGTTGAAATTTAAACTAAATACGTATATCTATGATTTATTGCAGTTGTGTAAAAGAAAAAAATCTCAGTTATCGTACAAAAAAAGTTAGAGCCGTTTATGTCGTAAAAATCTCATATTTTGACACTCACAAAAACCAAAACCTTTCCTGTTGACATGAAACTGTGAAATTTGGCGAGAAGCATTGTCTTAGAGTACACATAAAGTAATAAATCTGAAAACTGTAAATTTAAATCGCAAAAAATAGGGCCTAGATTCACACAATATGGGTTGAAAATTCGAAGTAAGTAAATCGTATCATGTAAGGTATCATATTAGTACTTGCTAAAACTGGTTTTTAATTATTTTAACAATGTGTAATTTTCGATGTATGACGAGAAAATTTTTGTCGATGATTATAGTATAGAGATTTTAACAACTTACTTCCCAACTTTGTCAAATTTTCTGGATTTGTACGGAATCCTCGGTGTGCGAGCCTGACTCCCACTTGTCCGGTTTTATTTTACGTACAATATTGGTTAGTGAGGTCAAAAAACATCTAATTTTACGTATAAAAATCAAATAATAATAGTAATAAGAATTACACATTTCAAAATATCGAAGCTAATAGCCGAATACCAAGTATTATTTTTTAATAACAATTTTAAATGTCTCAAAAATTTTCAGATTTAGGATAAGGTTTTTCATAGTCAAATCAGTCAGAAACAAAGTAAACTTCACACCCTTAACGGGAATAGGTCGACTTACCCTGTAACCCAGTATAGCTACAAGCCTTTGAGATCCTGGATGTCATTTAGAAGCAGAGTGCCAGCCAAGACAAGTAAAACGGGCCCAAACACGACGGGTCTTTCTTGTTTAGTACAGGAGTTTCTATGGCCACCTTCGGACTCCATCATCAGATCAGCTCTATGGTACCATATAATTGCATTATCACGCGATATACGAGTACATATGTACGCAATTTCAGGTCAAACGGAAACCGGGAAGTTGGTTGAATTTAACTTACAAGAATCCACCCGAACTAACATCCATTGCAAGTTGAAAAAAAGCTTGCAAAATGAAGAAATTCTATTCAATGGTTATTTTATCGTCTTTGATCATTGATAACAATATTATAATTATAACATTACATCATGAAAGTACACTAACTATGTACTACACAATGTAGGTAAGTAAATAATTTTTTTACCACTAACTCTACATTGCCTCTTCTAGTCACAACACTTTCTTTGACTATTTTATTTGAATAATACGCAAATTCTGATGAGTGAGCGGAAGTCCGCTGTTTTTCATCATAATTGTAAAACATAATTACATTCCTTAAATAAAATTTTAACATGGCATTAAATTATTAAGAGTCTAGCAATTTCTGTCCGAGTTTAGTAGGCTATACCTATAGATACTAAGATGTCATAAAAGATTCTCTCTAAAAAATGTATCAGATGTACAAGTACAAATAGTTAGTTATATTTAAATCATCAACACTGCCAGATAATCAATAATATTAGACATGATAAATAATGAAAAAACATATAAATTGTGATTCATTAAGTTTATTAAGGTCAAACTGCGCGAGCGTCACTTTATTTGATGTAAAAATAGCCCATAAACAGGTAAGTAAGTAAGTTCGTATAGGCCGGGTGGCTAGCCCTGGTGTCAGAGTTTTGAAGCCGCCTGAAAGCCTCTGACATGGCTGAGCGGTTAAAACAACCGGGACCTACAATTTAACGTGTCATCCGAGCCACGGTAGCGCTCAGTTGGAAAATGCCACCCGCGGTCACCCATCCGAATACTGACCGCGCGGAACGTTGCTTAATTTCGGTGATCGCTGACAATCACCTAGTCAAACAGGTGATTTGTTAGATCATCTTACGCTGCGCTTGCTTTTTCTTAGTTTCCATTTGTTAACTTAACGTTTATTACCCATCAGTCCAACGTACTACTCATATAGGTCGAATCATGCAAGTCGGCGGATGTGAAGTTAGCTACTAAATGCGTGAAACCCAATCAACGCGCAGCTTTTTGTGAGCATCAGTTAGGATTAAATGTGGCGCAGCTTGTAGCTAACTTCACATCTGCCGACTTGCATGAATGACTTATCGGCCTCTACCCACTCCAACCTTTCCTATACTAAATCCTTTACTTTACGAGCTGTCCTGCTGTGGAACGAACTGCCTGTTGCTATTAGACAGGCTAAATCCCTTCCCATATTTAAAAATCTTGTTTATCAACATTATCTTTCCTTATGTTAGCTAAAATTGGTATATATTTATATGTATACTAGCTGACCCGGCCACGCGTTGCTGTGGCTAAATAAATTAAAATTGCGACTATAATTTGAGATTTAAACTATCCTATCTCTCAAGTTGGATCGAACTGCACATGGTGTGCGAATTTTATTATAATCGGTTAAGTGGTTTAGGAGTCCATTGAGGACAAACATTGTGACACGAGATTTATATATATTAAGATGTATTTAGGTATTAGTATATAAGTATGTATATTTATAAGATGTATCATTATTTGTGTATATTTTTTAATAATACCTATAATATCTGTAGGTGTTTTTCTATATTGCTATTAATTTCAATGAAATTATGCACTGTATTGTATACACCACCGACCATACTCCTATTTTTAGAACAATCCAATCCATCCAAAGGTTGCCTGGTAGAAATCGCCAAAGGCGATATGGCCGCCATTGTACAGCATATTGTATATTGTGTAGTTTCTGTACTGTGTTTCTGTGTACAATTAAGATATATTTATTTATTATTTTATCGGCCTATAAATAAAATACCCTACTCTCTGCCATTTTAACTTGCTAATCCGTAGATATATTATGTACAATGTACATCTTCACCATAAATTCCAGCCTCTCGCGACAAGTATTACTTAATACGAGACATGTGGACAAGTGGCACGAGGGCGTCGCGCCTTGTTGCGCCCTCTAACGACCGCTATAACGAAACAATCGTTATCATTACAACGTAACGACAATTTATAACTGCTAAGATAACAGTTTAGCGCTGTCCTCATTGTTCGCTAGAGGGGTAATAAGGTTAGTAAGATTTTTCATCATCATCTCAACCGTAAGCCGTGGTGGTCTAGTGGTAGTGACACCCGCCTTACAATCGTGAGGTCGTGGGTTCAGATCCCGGTCCCGTACCACTGAGTTCTTTAGAATTTATGTACGGAATTTAACACCGCTGGCTTTTCGGTGAAGGAAAACATCGTGAGGCAACCTGCATATGACCGTAGAAGAAATTCCATGGCGTATGTGAATCCACCAACCCGCACTGGGCCAGCGTTGTGGATATGGCCCAAACTCCCTTCGTGGGTAGGCCTACGTCCTGCAGTGGACTATTAAAAAGGCTGATACAGTACAGTCTCAATCGTAGCTGCTTCAGATAGTATTCTCCGAAAACTTACGTGAGTAGGTTCAAACCGGTCCTGTATAGACTGAATCAAACTTCTTGACGGCTCTGAAGTTAGCTACAAGCGGCGCGAAACTCAATCAACTCAATATTTGAGCTTAAGTCAAGATTGGGTTATTCAAAAGTTATGAACGAATTTACTTGGCTTTTTCGTAAAAGAAAATATCATGAGGAAGGACGCTTGCATACTTCCGTAGAAAGCAGTTGATGGGGTATGTGATTTCAATAAGTTGCACCGGGCCAGCGTGGTGGATATGGTTCAATCGCCATAGATCGGTAGGCCTATGTTATGATGCCTATGGCAGTGGTGAACTACTAGAAGATCGATATAGTACAATAGCAGGTATAAGTATGACATTGATGGAAATACAGTACTCTCTCGCTAATCCGCCACCATAAAATCCTAATCATCGGCGGATTACTGAAAACAGACGATTATAATGTACAGGAAAAACAATTTGAAAAATAAAATGTATGATTTATTTTATGTACAGGGTTATTTCTAATCAATTAGCATCCTTTTAGGGGCTTATTCTGTACATCAAAACTACGAGTAACAACTTTTGTTCTGAGACTATTACTAAAACTAAAAAAAAAATATATGTCATAAAAATTATTTACATTCGAAACGAACGGAATATTTATTTTAATAACTTTAAAAACATTAAAATTTAATTTTTAACTACCTTATACCTATATAAATAAATCCTACCTATATACTAAATAAAAAAAAGCTAAAAATCAAAACAAATACATACTGTGTCCGTGTGGTAGGGTGGCAAGAACGCTGACTGCATTCCCACGCTGAATGGCTAAAAAGATTATCTGTGCGAGGAATGAACAAGCTCTCTTGTCACCAGCAGCGTCAACAAGCTTTGGGTTAAATTGTCTTAAATATTTTTTTTAGGGATGGACCGCACGGACCAAAAGTTTCGACGCCAAGCGGCGAAAATACATATTCACTTGCGAGTGATGCAAGCCGTCTTCTGCGGCCTCCGCCGCGGCTCCGGCTCTTTGAGTTGTCCCACTGAGGCGAGAAAGGGCCAAGGTATCGACGTATTTTGCGTCCCATACCAGCGCCCTTCCACGCTCCCAGGAGATCAATGTTAAGCCGTCAGGGCGCTTGGCATCATCCCGAGCTATGCCAGCTGGCTCTAAAATAGCTGGGATGTTGAAAGTGGCAAGCGGCTTTTTAATCATGTCATTTAAAGAGCCGTGGCGGGAAAACCTACTTGCGCTTTTCTGGCAGCAAAGCCCGTGCTGTCTATATTTGTTGACGCTGCTTCCACACGGACACACATGGCGTTCAACAATGGCAGCACCCAATCTAAGACCGGTGGCAATACGGAAGCTGTCATTGTTGAACAGTGTCCCGAGGTTAGCAGATGGAAGGGCGTGCGTGATTTTATATTGTATTTAAGAAATGGATGTTTGGGTAAAGACGCCATTTTGAACGCTTTACAGCGAGCAGCGAGGAATGCGCGCGCGAAATTTCAGCCCAGATGTCGTGGGTGGACTAAAGACTTAGCACCGTGCGTCTTGTCTTACGCATGAAAGAGAGGTAAGACGGCGGATTATCGAGTAGAAAACATTCAGTGTCAATAGATTACAGATTTTAATCAAGACCAATCTTCAGTCCCACAAACGGCGGATTATAGTACTTGTCGGATAATCGAGCGGCGGATTAGCGACAGAATATTGTACATAATTATTTAAACGCTACCTCGTCTAGGTATAGCTAAATCAATTAAGATGGTGTTCAAATACAGTTTGGTTAAAAAAGCTTCCTTCTAGGAAAGTTAATCAAGAAAAGCCATGACAAACAGCTCTTGGCCTAATTTTGAAAAAAAAATTGCACGTTTACCGATCGATCACGGCTAAGCCAAACCTGAGCGAGTTTTACATAAATAATCAATCCGCTAATATTTGCTATCAATTAGATATCGAATGTAATGGCTCGGAACAGAACAAATAACTTAAATTCACTTAATCAAACACTTAATCAATTGAACGGAACAAACACTTCAATAAAATAATTAATCCATATTGAATTTAATTTCACGCGTTTCTGCTAATGAGCAGATTATTCAAATATGTGGATTAGCATAATATATTATTTTGAAGTGCTGATTCCTTGACATTATGCCTATTTGGGGAAAATCTATTAGTTGTAATAAAAAACTATTAGGCGTCGTAGGTATAAACTAGACCCGCCCTGACTTCGTCCAAAAAAATCACGGTACCAATCAATATGCAACCTGTATACCTATATAAGTTACTCTCAGTATGCAACTTTTAATATGTGACCAAACCGTGGACATCGTGGAAACAAAAACAGCTGTTCCATAAAAAAAACTATAAAGAGGGCAAAGTATTGCTTTTACAAAGAGGTCAAACGACCTCGATTTTCTTGAAGTAAAAACTTCACTAGCGGCGTTGTGCACTTTCTGGGATGGGCAAAAAATGTTAAACTCGTGTCAGGCCAAGTGACCTGATCGAACATTCGTAAGACGAAGGAACAATAGACCGCGACCTATAAATGAAAAAATGCGAATAGAATTTGAAAGAGAAGAATTAATATCCCCCTCTCTTTCTACCGCGTGCCGACAATCCCGGAGTGCAACCCGTTGTTTTTAGGGTTCCGTACCTCAAACGGATAAAACGGAACCCTTATAGGATCACTTAGTTGTCAGTCTGTCCGTCTGTGTGTACGTCAAGACTCTTTATCTCGGGAACGCGTAAAGATATCGAGTTGAAATTTAAACTGTATACGTATATCTATGGTCTCTTGTAATTGCATAAAAGAAAAACATCTCAGTTATCGTTTAAAAAGTTAGAGCCGTTTATGTCCTAACAAACCGCATATTTCGACACTCACAAAAATCAAAACCTACAGGGTAATTCTCGTTGACAAAGAACTATGAAATTTGGCGAGAAGCGTTGTCTCAGAGTACACATATAGGAATAAATCTGAAATTTGTATTTTTATTTAAATCACAAAAAATAGGGCTTCAAAATTCACTAAATTTGGGTTTAAAATTCAAAGTGAGTAAATCGTATCATGTAAGGTATCATATAAAAGAACTTCATTAGCACATGCTAACACAGGTTTTTGATTATTTTTACAATGTGTAATTTTCGATGAATGACGAGAAAAGTGAAAAAAAAAACTTTTTTGTCGATGGTATAGAGATTTTAACAACTAACTTCCCAATTTTGCCAAATTTTCTGGATTTGTACGGAACCCTCGATGTGCGAGCCTGACTCGAACTTGTCCGGTTTTATTTTTTAATCTACTAGGTAGGTATATACCTAGATCGTCCAGGAGATGATGATAAATAAACGCTAATTTTCACAAAAAAAACTATTTTGAAAGTTCAAATAGGATAGAGAATAAACGTTAGATATGTCAATCCAAAACTAAAATTAATTCTTTAGGCCTTGGCCATAAATTAAAAAAAAAACACTTTATGTAGCCTAAGATTTATGAACACTTCTTAATAAATAGACAACCAATTAACAGAATCTTTAATCAAATCCCACAAAAAGATCATTAGCACTATTCCAATTGCACAATCCATGATAATACGATTAATTTATAAGCATCAAATTTTAATTGAGATGTTCCATATTTAGAACAATTAATTTAATCGTAACCTTTCGAGCGAGAGGTGCTATTCGATTCGTGATATTCGATCTTTGCTCGATTCTAAATCCGAATGTATACAAGTAGTGCGTGACTATTCATTTTGAAATACAATACGATTTTGCAATGTAGGTTTTGTTACAGTGTATCCGATTAATTCAAATATCGATTAGAGCTGGTGTTCATGTCAGTGAACTGTCAGATTGCAAATTGCTTTTGCAATAAAACTAAATCTGAAACTAAATAATCGTAGTTAAGTTCAGATTAATGGATATCGAATCAAAAGCTGTAATCGCCTAATGAACATTTCAATGTTAAGAAATTTAATTAAAATCATGTATTAAAGATGATATAAGTATAACCAACATCGGAAGAAATTTTCAGTGGTAGGTAGGTAATAAGTAATGTATAAATAATACTTATAATTATAAATAAACACCTAGACATGAAACTATCTGTAGTTATGTATTTCCACGCAAAACTTTTTACGTAGTGGTCCGATTTCAATAATTCTTTTTTATTGGAAAGAATAAACTTCGAAATTAGTCCCATTTAAATTTTATAGAAATCTGCTGAGCCATTTTTGATAAACCAACAATAATATGAAAAATGCTACATCGATCCGTGCGAAATATCCGCGAATTTAGTACACGGTTGAAAGCACGGGTCATTCTATTTTTTGCAAAAAATAATCCTGTGTACGTACAGGATTATTTTTTGCAAACGTAAAGTTTTACGGTTAGACCTTGTCAAATAAAACATTAACAAGTCAATAATAAGTCTACTCATTTATTTCAATGTTCTTCTATTGTTAAATGAGTCATCTAAACACATGCCGACACCCATTACACAAATCATAACTGAAATCGTGAATACCAAACATCGACATTGCATTCTAAACGATTGTGATCATTCGATCTCCAATATTTCATCCTAATGTGTTGGTGTAAGGACATCTCTATCATCTCGGACCATTATTATGCTTTATGCACCCATTACAGATTCGAGATTGTCCATATTCGGAACAATGTACCTCATTACTACTGATCAACTGTTTTTGTTATGACATTGGCAAATTCGGGCCTTCAAATTGAGTTCTATTCTGAACTCTAAGCAATTAAATATAAGGTCTAACAATTTAGAATGGTTACGAATTTCATATTGGAGTAAAGAAATAGAAGTGCACCAATGACTCAGTTGCGATTTATTCGTTTATGAAAAACGTCAGGCGTAGAGGTTGGAGTTTAAAGTCATTGTCGATTCGATAGAATTTATGACGTGTGATTTTGACAACGGACATTCACAAATGTTTTAAGGTTGATTTAGGTATGCGGTTTATTGTTGTAGACTAGACACCAACGTCAACCTACGTTAGGTGCCTATTTTAGCCTATTTATATTTTGTTTGTTTATTTTATTAATATAATGGCTGATTGCAAAAATTGCTGTAAAATTTGTAAAAGTGAGAATAACTTATTGAAAGCCATGTATATATTGATAATCAATTGACCATTATTCTTGGATCCATTCAGAATATCTGAAGATAATTTATATCTTACTAGCTGCACCCCGCGGTTGCCCGCGTTAGCTTGAAATGAAAAGTAACCTATATGTGTTAATCTAAGGTCTTAACTACCTCCATACCTAATTTCATCCAAATCGGTTCAGCCATTTGTGCGTGAAAGAGTAATAAATATCCATACATACTCACAAACATTCGCGTTTATAATATTAGTAGGATTTCTAAATATAAGTAAATGAATTATTAATATCTTATATATCTATAAATTACGCGTCACTTTGTCCGCGATGGACTCCGATACTACTCAACCGATTTTAACCAAATTTTGCGCACTGTGTGCAGTTTGACACAATTTTGCTATGGAAACAAGCGTGGTTTTCACACATTTTAATGTTTTATATCACGGGATTGGGAAGATCGCATTCGACGATCTTTCTCAAGTCGAGTGCAAACAAGCGGAGCCGCCACGCAATGTACTCAAAAACTATATATTGTCGCACTATGTTATTACTATTAAAAATAAATGTGAGTACAATCCCGTGATATAAAACATTAAATGTCTGACACAACTTGAGAGATAGGTTTAGGTTATATCTCCATTCATAATCGCATTTGTTTATAACACTTTTAAAATCTGTCCGTACCTGAGGGAAGCCGGGATGGGTAGCTAGTAGAATTATATAAATAAAATATGAAGCGTTCCTATTTTTTTAGTTATTTCGAAAATATAATACGTAATACTGAAATACTGGAACTGGAGTTCTCTTAAAGAGCTGTCTCTTTAACTTTGCGATTATCATAAAGAAAAAAACTATAGTGTCTTCATAACTACATTAATTTATCCTCTATGAACTGTGTTATCTACACTTAACATTAATCAAAATAACCATATAAATAAGCGCAAATAAATACAAAATCAACTTTATTCTTTTGAACAAATACCATTGATAAGGCCACTAAATACGGATCGTAATAAATGTAGGCGTCACTACTGGACATGCAAATCATTAATTAAATTCACTGAGGCACTTTTGGCGAGATTAATACTTGCAATTATTATGAAGGACTCGACTGCAGAGATGCGAGTATTCAGTATTTACTTACGAAATAAACGTATTCGTAACGTCTATAATAAAGAAATACAGAAAATTTTATTTTAAATTATTTCTTTTGTCGGAAATACTTCAAGTCGAGAATTTTCGATTTGTTTCGAAGTAGCCAGTGGTGATATTATGTATATGGATTTGAAATGAAGTCTTTCACTATGTGCCGTATACGTTAGCCCAAATTAAACCAATGCACTACGGAGAGAGCTATGCTCGGAGTTCCTTTGCGAAATTAAATCAAAGAAAAGGAGATCCACAGTAAAAAGCCTCAATTAGAAACTTTTGCAAACCCATCCATCCCTTCAAAATATGAACCGGTAAGCTCAAAAGCATAAAGACGTCCACCGACAAGGTGACGCGATGATCTAATAAAGACCGCGGTAACACGCTTGATACAAGTTACACTTTGGAGAGTGCGCCCAGGGGTTGCACAATCTGGTCCCACCCGGCCCCTTCTTCTATCGTACGGCTAGACAAACGCTGCCAAAACGCCACCTTTTTATGGTGGACATTCCGCGCGTTAGAACAAAGCGTTTCGAATACTCATTCCTCATACGAACAGCCAGATTGTGGAACGCTTTGCCAGAGTCTGTCTTCCCGCTAAAGTACAACGTACCTAATCTTTTTCAAATTGTCTTCATATCCCGAGTAAATAGGAAATTCGTAGAGGAAGCCTATGTCCAATTATCCAACTGTGGAAGTCTTACGGCTAAGACGATAAATATGATGACAGATTTTAATATTTCTGATGGAAATAAATCATAATTAGAAACCGGTTTGTTGAACATCCTCTCATCACGTAACACTTGACCCCTACTTCCGAAGCTAATTCCGAATCAAAGTCTCCGATTATGATTACGATTTAACTTATTACGTACGGATTAAGTTACGAACGCGTAGCGGATAACTAAAAAATATCTTATAGTATTGACTAACCATCACACTACTAATATCCACATTAAAAAATTCTAATAGCTATCTTAGTACTTAGCTTGGCCTGACGCCTTCAAATTTTAGTGAGTCCCACAATTCACATTTCCTTTTTTCAAGTGGAAAGTGGACGCAAAGGTAACCAAAATGATGGTGTTTATTTGGCTCAACGTATAAGCATTACCATTCAGCGTGGCAATGCTGCCAACTGTCAGTGGGTTTGAGTATTTGGATTAATTATCTTTAGACCTGTCTGTGGATGATCCAATTAGATTAGATTAAATAGATTTATATAGTAATAGTGTATTTAGTTTTAGCCTATATGAGTAGTATTGTATTTTGTTGTAGTTTATAAAGGCGCTTGCCATTTATTAAATTTCAAGTCCATACCTATTGATTGCATTTATTAAGATTCAATGAAAAATCTAATTAGAAAGGGAATAATAAATATTAATAGCATCATATGTGATAATTGTAGACAAATCCAATGAGAGTTTAAGCGAACCGGGTACCGTAGCCAAAATCAAAAAAAAGTTGAATGAAGCATCGAAATTCAGCGGTATGGATTAATCGTCACCATAATTTTGCTTTACAATGAAACAATATACCTAACATCTAACATCTTTATTATTACTGCTAGTACTATTCACTGTACAATATAACGGTTTTTTTTTTAAATTAGGAAAGTCTATGCAATAGACTCTATTGCATATAAAAAGCAGAGTCTGAGGAATCTTCCAATCAAACTGCTTTCTTCGAGTTCACGCATCGATCAAATAAGATGGGTCATTATGTACGTACGCAAATCTGGCTACAATAAAAAATAATTTTATGACTTGTACCATACCCCCGTATTAATTTATACACAATTTGCAGTAGATTTATACAAATTATACAATAATAATGTCGTAAATTTATTTATATATACGATGACCCGCATATTATCTCGTATTTACCTATTTATACATTTTGTATGATTCGTATAAACCTTGACTTGGAGGCGTGTTAAAAATCTAATCATCGTTGACATTTAAAACGCACCTCTGTCCTTAATAATACGTAATAACTCATTTATACATGCATTATTATTGATGATAATAATGATATAGAATCTGCCAATATCTTGAGAGAGTCATAAATCTTTATTTGACATTTTATCATTGAGGTTAGGTCAACGGTTATTGTGTTACACGTACGAGTATGCAATGGGTGTAAAAAAATAGTAATTTTGACATTTAGATTAATTTTAATGTACACAAGATTATTTTTTGCAAAAATTAGCATGACCGACTTCACCCGTGTACAGAAATCGCGAATATTTCGTACGGATCGATGTAGCATTTTTCATATTATTGTTGATTTATCAAAAATAGCTCATCCGATTTCAATACAATTTCAAAGTATACTCTTTCCAATAAAAAAAAAGAATTATTGAAATCGGACTACTACTAAAAATGTATATATAAACATAAAAAATAAAGATACGCGTCGAATTGTATAACGTCTTCCGGGGTTCGTCGGTCAAAAATAATTAAGTTTATTTTTTTTTCAAATTTTACATGACTAGGATTTATAAAAAAAAACTACTTCTTACCGAATTCCAAAAAGGAGGAGGTACTAAGATAAGGAGGTACTACTATGTTCGTCTGTATGTATTTTATTTCGTGTATGTTCATCGATATTTCCACCAATCGTGAACCGATTTAAAAAAATATTTTTTAGTTCGAAAGAGTATACTACCGAGATGGCCTCATTTAAATTTTATCGAAGCCGGCTGACCCGTTTTTGATAAATCAACAACAATGTACGTTTATGTCACTTTGATCGGTGCAAACTATTCGAATTCTGTACACGGTGGAAGTCGGTGTAGCGATTTTTGAGATAAATAATTTTACTATACTCTATAAAATTTAACTTGATCTCTGCGACAGCTGTCAAAAAAATCACGCCTATGAAGTCCTGAATTTCTTAATAGTACAGACAGTACCTGTCAATGTCATACTTTATGGGCATGTCAATTAGTGATGGGCGACGAATGATCGTGACCACAGAGTTTTAGATAGAGTTATCGATAGTTTATACTGACGATATTTTAAATAAAACTTAATTTATCATTAATTTTATTGTATATTTGAATATCATAACATTTTTTACATGTGTAATTAAATGAAACCCAATTATATGTTACATTAGCATCGATAATAGAGAAAAACTTCGATAAATACTATCGTTACATTATTATGAGTATTTAATTAATATCATAACACTATTTACATGTGTACATACTTGATCTTAAATAATAGTAAGTAAATAAAATCCAATTTCTCACCTTCAACTACTCATTCGATTTCATTACAACATTGTTTGAAAATCGATGTTTTCCACCACTATCTCAACTCTAAATATGTCAAAATGTAACTGTCGCAGAGATCAAGTTAAATTTTATAGAGTATAGGTATGACCTGCATAGTAGGAGACTCTGTACTTCGAGTCACCAAAATTGTCTCTCATCTGTTCGAATGTCCGTTGTTTACTTTGGATCTTGTTTCTCGTCTGCAAGTTGCATTTTTCAATGAATTTAGACAAAACTTCTTACACAGGTTTTATATTTTTAAGAATATTTTCCTCGTTGGGGTTTTTCGATTGGGAGAGTGTTCCTCAAACAGGCGCAAGTTTGCTGTGGCACCAATTACGCGAATTTGATAATAAATAAATAAATGTTTTGGGACATATTACACACGGTCTCTGACCCCAAACTAAGCAAAGCTTGTAATAATAATTATAATCAATGTATTGATAACAGTTTGTTACAAGTCATTATCCATAGCATTAATAATAATATTTGGATTAATAATAACAGTATAGAAATACATTTGTGTTCTTTTACAATCGTAACAATACAATCAGTTAAAATTTAAATTCATTATTTAAAATTCAAAAAATACAAATAGATTAAATTATTATCATTGCACAATCATTTAAAAATAAACATGTCAACAATATATAATTACATGGCTGCCAGAGACTGATATACTACATATACTTATTTTTAAATACATACTTATATAGATAGTAACTAAATAATACCCAGACACAGAGCAAACACTTATGTTCATCACATAAATATTTGCCCTGGGTGGGGATCGAACCCACGCCTCTTTGATACAGAAGTTAGGGTTACCAGGGTTAGGGGGTAACCACTGAGTCACCGATGCAGTCAAATTAATAATATTTGCCAAACTTGTTTAAATAGCCTTTTTTAAAAAATAACAACATTTCCGAGGATGAATCAAACGAAAGAGCGAATCGAATAAAGGCATAAGTATGAAATTAAATTCAAACAATGTGTCGCGAAAGTAAACGAAATCTTACGACTTCTGCAAGAATATTTCTGCATATACTCGTACAAAATGTACTTACAATTGTGTGAAAACCAATGAACATACTATACTCTAAAATGCTACAGTTAATTAATACTCACGAAGCCCTACCTGTTCAGGTTACAATTACTATTGATAATATTTATAACATTAATTACAGTAGACATAACAGTTTTTATTTTGGTTAATTGTATTATGTGATCAGTAGTCATAATATTATTCACGACCATCGATAAACAATACTTATCCATTGTGTAACTACACGCGAGTGTTACGGGCAGGACTGGTCAATCTGGTAACATAATCTTTACTTTGATTGCATTATGGTAACATTAAGTTAGTAAATTGTGCTTCGTAAGAAACTTGTTTTACTGTACTGTACCAGCCTTTTTAATAGTTCACTGCAGGATGTAGCCCTACCTACGAAGGATGACTGAGCCATATCCACCACGCTGGCCCAGTGCGGGTTGGTGGAATCACATACTCCATCGAATTTCTTCTACGGACGTATGCAGGTTGCCTCACGATATTTTCCTTCACCGAAAAGCCAATGGTGTGAAATTCCGTAGATATTGTAAATTCCGAAGAACTGTAGAATGTAAATTTAAGTTTTCATTTGTTTTATTAATAGATACCATTTAATTTCAATTTAGTTGTTACTCTACGTTTTATTTTTTCATAGAGGTGATGAAAAGTAGAGTGTACCACTCGGGCGCAAAATATATTTTTGGCTCGGGCGACGTACTTTGAATCCTTCGCTACGCTCGGGATTTTACTCTAGAATCCCTCACTTCGCTCTGGATTCAAAAAAGCGCCCTCTCTTTAAAAATATTATTATGCTCCCATATGATACAATCTACTATTATTTAACTTGCAATGTATTTATGTAAGTTTATTTTTTTTTAATCAGTTCACAATTGGCAAAAATATCGATGAACACAGGTACATAAGAAAAAAAAGGTTTAAAAAGGTTTGAACATAGTAACTGTTTTGCAAGTCGGCAAAAAATACTATTTTTCTATTATTTACTTAGATGCCTATTACGTGTGCTTAATTCTTCACAAGATGTCAATAATTTCGGCATAATTGTCGTGCTCAGACAATGAAGAGAAAGCTGAACGTACTCTGACCGCGCGGCGTCCGGGACCCGTTCATGCAATAAGTCATAATTACTGCACGTCGTTTGATGGGAATATAGGTATCTATTTGATTTCTGAGCTGACTACTATATAAATGTTTTTGGCAAGAATACCGAAATAACATAAATTTCGTAGATAATTCTCATCGTAATGAACAACTTTTACTAAGGACCAACCACCTACTTTACAATCCTGAATCGCAATAGAATCGGTTGTTTCATACAAAAAATTATACAGGGTTATTTCTAATCAAATAGCATCCTGTTAGGGTCTTATTCTAAACATCAAATCTAGGAACTTTTGTTATGCGACTTTTTCAAAACTAAAAAAGAAATTGGTGTTACTTAGAAAAATATCGTTCACCCGCGACCACATGTATGGAACAGCTAATTTTTTTTTTTAGTTTTTACAAAAGTCGCAGAACAAAAGTTGTTAGTTTTGATGTACAGAATAAGCCCCTAAAAGGATGCTAATTGATTAGAAATAACCCTATATTATAACTTTTAACAAAATTCATGGACTAAAACTGTTATCTATATTGCTATTTCTAATATTGTCCTGCAAAAGTTCTTCACAATGACAAGTAATAATAATTATTTTTCGCATAAAATAAAACCACTGACTTCCACCGTGTAGAGAATTCGAATAGTTATCACGAATCGATGTATATTTTGTTGATTTATCAAAAATGGCTTAGCAGATGTCGATAAAATTAAAATGGGAATTATCTCGGAATTATATTCTTCCGAACTTAAAAATTGGCGAAAATATCGATACACAAAATACACAAGAAAATACATACAGACGAACATAGTACCTCCTCCATTTCGGAAGTCAGTAAAAAATAAAATGCCTCTGAGTATTGCTTATTATGGGTATAGATAACACGTTGTTATAGCAAAATAATAACTATTGCCGGAATAGACAACATGTTGCATGCCGCCCTCCGGCGGTGACGCAACATCAGTAAAGCACTTTTCACCGTGTTACGGCGGCTTATGTAGCGACCTTGAATCCCACTGACCGCAATCTGGTATCGCCCTGGAAACCACTAAGTAATCGAAGTCTCTGATCCACATTAAGAAACTAAGCTGATCAAGCGTTCTTTGGTTTTAGTACCCAGTGCCCAAGACAGAAAGCTGCCCTATATTATACCAAATCATTAATAATTCTTCAACCGTTTAGCCATGTCAGAGGCCTTCAGGCGGCCTAACAACTCTGACACCAGGGCTAGCCACCCGGCCTATACGAACTTACTTACTTAATAATTCTAATAATTTTTGTGTGTATTTTTTTTTCAATTTCATCGTAGGTTGCTTGTACGAGCCGTTCTTAGCTTCTAAATGGATTATATATTACGTTCCCGTTTTTAGGGTTCCGTACCTCAAACGGAAAAAAACGGAACCCTTATAGGATCACTTTGTTGTCCGTCTGTCCGTCTGTGTATATGTCAAGACTCTTTATCTCGGGAACACGTAAAGATATCGAGTTGAAATTTAAACTGAATACGTATATTTATGATATCTTGCAGTTATGTAAAAGAAATACTTCTCAGTTAGCGTTTTAAAAAGTTAGAGCCGATTATGTCGTATAAAACCGCATATTTCGACACACACAAAAATCAAAACCTACAGGGTACTTCCCGTTGACATAGAACTATGAAATTTGGCGAGAAACATTGTCTTAGAGTACACATATAGGAATAAAAAACAGGGTCTCAAAATTCACAAAATATGGGTTTAAAATTGAGTGTGTGATTCAAAGTGAGTAAATCGTATCATGTAAGGTATCCTATAAAATAACTTCATTAGCACGTGCTAAAACAGGTTTTTAATTATTTTAACAATGTGTAATTTTCGATGTATGACGAGAAAAGTGAAAAAAAAAATGTCGATGGTTATATTATAGAGATATTAACAACTTACTTCCCACTTTTGTGAAAATTCCTGGATTTGTACGGAACTCTCGATGTGCGAGCCTGACTCGCACTGCTCCGGTTTCTTTTTTTTTCTCGTTTAGTAATTTGTTGTCAACATTTTGAGCTGGGGGAGGCATAGGTGACTAAACCTAGCTATACAGGTAAAGCTGTAACATATAGTTACGAGTACTTCTCTTTCTCAGTCATTAAGACGTCCGCTGTTGGACATAGGCTTCCTAGTAATATCGCCAATAAGACCGTTTGAAAGCAGCTTGCACCGAGCGCGATCCTGCTATCATTTGTCCACCTTGTAGGTGGACGTCTTACACTACGTAAGTTGTTATGTGATTTCCATCGGAGAACTTTATACCCTCATCACTCAATCATTCTTCCGTGCTATATGCCCTGCCCACTACCATTTCAATTTGTCAATCCGCTGGGCACCATAGTAATGGAAACCTCTCATTGTTACACTACACCACAAGCGAGAAATATTTTTTCCTGTTCTATGTACCACACCACTACGCCGGCGCAACATAAGGAACTTCAAATAGGTACTCAGTAAACATTGTAAGATATTTGCCAGTTATGAAATACGACCTCCTTTACGTAAAGAGGTGTACGGGTCAGCCGTACAATGTCTTATATCGCTTTCACATCGCATCACCTGTCTTTTGTTGTAGGTCAAAGCTCTCGCTCCATAGATAATAATTATTTATGCGCGGTTCAATCATATCCAATTGGCAGTCTTCACAATAATTCAGGGGTGTTGCTAACTTGATCGCGTAATGCATCCGCGTTTTTTTTTATTTCACGCACTGAGTATGATTTGGCACACATACCAATGAATTTCTAGAGGATACATTTTAGTAGAAATGTACCTGATCGAACTAGAAAATATCTCGAATAGTTATTTAGATTTATGCCTTTTTGTGGCACGAATAAATAAGAAGTCAGGATATTTATTAAGGAATATGCATAACATTTAGAATGGTGCCATTTTGTTTGCTATATTATCTTTATTAAAGGTTATATACCTAAAAATATTAAAATTACTCGTACTATCAGATTGATCCAGTCAACAAACGTTTTTTTTTCACGTTGAAAACAATTGTCCATAATTATTTTTCTCAAAAAATGACAACCGATTTCCATCATCTACAAAATTCGTATAGTTCGCTCGAATTGATGTATATAATTTTTACATTATTGATGATTTTTCAAAAATCAGGCTCAGCCGATTTCGGTAAAATTTAAATGGGACCACCTCGGGAGTGTATTCTTTCGAACTATAAAAAGGATTTTGTAAATCGGTCTACAATTGGCGAAGGTATCGATGAACATATTATGTACACAAAAAATACATACAGACGAACTTAATACCTTCTCTTTTTTGGAAGTCAGTAAAAAATCAACTATAATGTGTAAAGTGTTCGATGATACATTGATCCGGGCGAACTATTCGAATTATGTACACGGTTGAAGTCGGTTATTTATGGATTTAACTTTAGACTTAAAGCCAGTTATCAACTTCATAACCCAGCGGATTTTCAACTTGAAATGACAGTGAGAAAGGCACAAAGCTCGGAAGGTTGATGATCGATGGAGTCGCAAAGTTCTCGACTTCTCGAGTGCAGACCGTGTTTAGTGAGCACAGCGTAGGACTTCCACCTATACCTACTCATACAAGTGAACACATTACCTCATTAAGACCACATTATTGCGCAGCGCAATTTGCGCTGGACGCTAGCCGCTTTCAACTGCTCTCATTGACAATACGTAGGAGAGACCTATATTCAACCGTGGTCGTCCGGTGGCCGATGAAGAAGTTCTTCTTCTTCTTTTTAGCCTTTCGCTATCCATTTTTGGACATAGACCTCTCCCAATTTAGGCCATGCTGCTCGGTCTGCTGCCCTTGCGATCCAGTTCCGTCCTGCATGTTTTCACACGTCATCTACCCATCGTTGTGGCGGGCGGCCTGGTGGTCTGGTATTCGCCCACGGCCTCCACTCAGTCAAGCGTTTAGTCCAACGATGGCTATCCATCCGAGCTATATGCCCTGCCCAACTCCATTTCTTCCCAGCAATTACTTCGACCACATCTCTCCGATTCGTTTTCCGCCTAATCCATTCATTTCTTTTACGGTCGCGTAAGGTGATTCCGAGCATAGCTCTCTCCATTGTTCTTTGCGCCACTCTGGATTTTTCAGCTGATCTCTGAGTAAGTGACATGGTTTCCGCACCTTGGCCGATGAAGAAGTTATCAATGTATAATATTGGTAAAAATGAGACACCGTCATACATAATGCATAACTCTTTCTTACGAAATCCCCGTGTAACGCTACTGCGTTGTGTTACAAAATGGAATTACCGGGCATGTCATCAATATTTAAAAACCAATATATTTTTTCATGACGATGACTCAATATATAGGTACACCATCACCTACGCTATAATGTACTATACAATGCTGTTGACCCCAACATGTAAATACTTATATGACAAGTGCCTTATCAAACAAACAAATCTATATAAAATTATCTAGATTTTTTTGTTTGATAAGGTGTCTAATATGATAACTAAATGAATAACTTGTAATTTGAATTATTATAAAAAATATGTACTTGTTTTAACAATTAGTCGATAACCCTCTAGAATTCAACAAATTAAATAATATTAATCAAAGGTTCAAGCCGCTTCCAACCGATCTAATTGAAGATCCTTAGGGGAGGCCTATGTCCAGAAGTGTCCTTTGGCTGATGGATGGATGATGGAAAGGTTCATTGGAAGCCAAGAGCCGTAGATATGTAAATAACTACTTCTATAGGTACAAACAAACAAACAAATAACTCTTTATTGTACACACAAAATAAAACTTACAATAAATACATCAGTCAAATTCTTAAGATAGTGCAACACTAGGCGGCCCTATCGCTGGAAGCGATCTTTTCCAGGCCATACAATACAATAGACATTACATATTTCGTTGGTCTATATTACAACTAACATTTTTTTTCTTCACTTTTTACATACATAAGTACATATTTTGAATCATATAGGTACATTATTTATCTGCCAACCTCCAAAAGCTAAACTATTTCTGATGGTAACCACCCAACTAGCAAGGGAATCTTATAACAAAATACAATAGGTAAAATTAAACTAAAAAAGCTCTTATAAAGGCTTTCCTGAAGACTTCCATAATTTTTATGCTAATAATAGCGTTGTCCAAGCATTTATGCTCTCAAGATCATATTCACTCATATAAATGGCTTGTAGTTTACTAGTACACTACTTTATAGGATAGTTACAAGATATATGATCTAATAACTGCATTGACGAAGTTTCAATAATCCTACGAAAATTATAGTCTTATAATGGCATTGTGTTAGATTTCCATAATTTATAATGTACTTGCCTGAGATCATTACAAATATATAGCAATTTAGTTTTACAATGACATTGTGTAAGATTCTCAGATTTTATAACAGACTTAGTTAAGATCATTATAAGTATGAAGCGATGTCGTAGCAATTTAGTTTTACAGTGACATTGTGTAAGATTCACAGATTTTATAATAGAATTAGTTGAGATCATTGTAAGTATGAAGTGTCATGTGGTCTTAAGAGAGACACTTATAAGAGTAAATAATCATTTAAAGCGCTAGGCTATTACTATGAAGTATATTTATCAGTTATTTATGTCGCTCGATTTGAGACAGTTTCATTATATTGATTACAATGGATTTACAAAAATGGAAGCGTTTCAAAAGAAGTGGAGCTTATAGAAAAACTGTGCATAAAAGACACGCTGAATTAGTAACGCAAAAGCCATTGTCAAGCAAGTTTTGAAAAGGCAGAAACTAACAATTTACCTGAGGGTTCAGTACATTCCGAAAGTGATATACTCGTAAATGTCATTGATATAAGTGACGATGAGCATGCGGATGATACATACTACACATGCAGATGATATAATAGTGATGAAAGTGAATATGAATCAGATGTCGAAAAACTAGATTATGAAAAAACATACGATTGCGAAAAAAAGTTAAAATGTGGGTTATTAAGCACAATATATCTCACTTAGCGTACAATGATCTTTCTGTGATTTTAAATACAAGAATTAATGACGCTTTACCTAGTAGTTTTTTTTGTATCAAAAATCTCTCAATTTATGTAGTTTTGTACTAAAACTTTTACAGGGTTATCCAGGCCTGATATAACAAGCCGAAAAGAGGTGATTCAGAGTAACTGTACCTATAATAAATGTTTACTATAGGGCAAAACCCGGATTTCGATAAAAAAAAATCAGGTGTGTCATACATTTTGTCGATTCCGAGTTGCAATGTTACATGGAACAGCTGATTTTTTCCTCAAATTCTGGGTTGGCCCATAGTAAAAGTTTATCATAATGATTGTCTCAATCACTTCCTTTCGGATTAGTACAGGGCAAGCAGTAATGGTCATACATACTGTACAGAGAACAGTCGGGACACCAAAATATTTCAAAGTTCAATAGTAACTCGATGTTTTCATGAGAACATACGAAGTGTAAAGGTCTATAATGAACATTGTTAATAGAAAGAAATAATCCACATCCTTTGCAGCTAGCAGATAAAACGAAGTGTGTACGCATCCAAGGCCATCGCATATTTATAAGTATAAGTAGGCGAAAATCATTTTTAGTCAAAAAACAGCCCACATCAAGGAACTTGACCATTTTGTAAATATGAAAGGAATAATAATAAGTGAATTGTATTGAAATGTTTGAATAACTATATTCATTTATTGTAATACAAATGAATAATAATTCATTGGACAGTGTTAAAATTCAAAGCTTTCAGAGCATATTACAGGATTTATTATTGATACATGACTAGGCGACCACGTCTGAAAATCTCTTTCTTTTTTTTAACGCCCCAAATAACAATAAAGAAAACAAATTAAATAAAAAATGTTTGGCTTTCTGTTTAGCGTTTCAAGCGTTTCATAATTATCAATAGGGAACTCTAATATGATTCAACATGGTGGTGAATTAATCTTATCTAAGAGTAAATGTAGCGCATTTTTACTTTTAACACTCTTATAAATGTCATGACAGAGAGCATTTTTTAAACATGGCGATTGAATAATCAAATAAGAATAATCAAGTGCTTGATCATAATTTTACATTAGACTTAACATTCTATTTCTGTAAGCGCGCTAAAAAATCAGCCCAAAGATGATATACTTTTGCAGTAAAAATAGATTTGCCAAGTGTTAATCGCATGCTCACTTAATTCTAGCTAAGCTACGTGTATGTCATTAAAATAAAACAATAACTAAAATTACTTTCCTAATAGAAACACTACACTCAATAAAATAACAAAAACTAATTGGTCTGCCGTATCCAGCCTGTATTTTTGTTTACAAATAACTTAAAACGTTATTAGCACATTATTAATACAATTACACTTTAAACGAACTGGAAGAAGATAATAACAGGAGTACTAACACCTGTAGCAATCATCAACAAGACAATTAAAGGAGCTTTAGTGCTTCAAAATATTCGTGCAAGACAGTAATTAAACTAATTAGCATCCTGTTAGCTCTTTACGGGAGCGTAACAAGAACTTGTACTCCAATAAGTGCGCCCAAATCCAGGGTTGTAGTACTCTATAAAATTGTTATTGGAGTGCTGAAATGTAGTCTTGAAGACAGTTATTAGATCTATTTTGCTACTTGGGCAGCGTGCCTACTTCGTAACGCGAATTTATTCGCGAGGTTGCGTGGCGTAATCATAAAATGTTTGCTTGTCAACGACCGATGTAGAGTCTTGACCAGTCTTGAGTTTGTTAGGTAAAGTTTTATTTAGTAAAGACCAGTGAGCCTCACAAATCAAACAAAAGTTGTCAGAATATTCAAATTAGATAAAGTATTGTAGGGCTCTACATAATAAATTATACATAGTTCTATAACCTAGAGACTGAGCACCTAAAGTGTTATAAGATCATATTTTTCTTTCTCCATACCTACTTTATATTATTAAGAGATAACACAACACCGGAACTTGAAAGCGACAGGCCAAAATGGATTTTATGTTTGTAATGGTGAAATTCTATTATCTAAATTAAATTGCCTTCAGTTCAACCTTTCGTCAACTATTCCTCGATAACCCTCATCCTCTAGCCAGGTTGTAACCTTTAGCTTATCTTGCCCTCGAGTAGAGCGCCGGCACCAAATTATTAGGACGATCACAAGTAACCTAATATGCAGCAACAACGCAAATAGTGTTTTGTTTGGTGTTGATCATAGGCGTAGCTAGAGACGGGGGCACGGGGGAGCTTTTCTCACCGTAGAAACCTCTTTTACCATTCCAGAAAATGTAAAGTCAATACACGAATGCAGCAGCTGCTCACCCCCCAAAAATACATCGAAGCAACTGCTCCCCGAAGAAAATCTGTAGCTACACCTGTGGGGTTGATCTTTAAGCTCAAAAGCACGAAGCACCTTTCAAAAAACTGGAATGTGTCGGTGGAATTCGGTTAGGGCAGCCGCGTGCGCTGGCGCCGAAATATCGGCAAGATTACAATCATATATCACAACACGCAGCAACAAAGCAAAGAAATGAGGAGTGGTACTGAGCCAGTATTTTAATAATCCACTGATGAATATAAACCTATGGGTTGGTAGATTCACATACGCCATCTATTTTTTTACAGACGTATACAGGTTCGTTAACCAAGCCTTTCCTACCCTTTGGCCATCATGGTTTTATTTGGGCTGATTTTTACGCCACCAAAAACGCGAAGCATCCTGTTAAGACGTTTTTTTTCGCCCTAAATTTAGGGATTAGCGTCCGTAATCCCTAAATAGAAATCTTAGGACGGGGAAGGAGTCCCAGTGCTGAGCCTGGGTCTGCCAAAAGTGCATCGGTTAAATCGAATGCTGGGGAGAGTGGAAAGGTTCCAGCTCAGTGTCTAGATTATTTTACCCAAAAAAATCCCTAAAAAAGTCATTTATACCCTAAAATTCCAAAATTCCAGTGTTTCAATAAAAAACCTAAGCACTACGTAAAACATGCACTTTTGCCCTAAAACAGGGCGAAATCCCTAAATGTGTAAACACTGGAAGCACCTTCCAAAAAACTGGAATACTTCGGTGGAATTCGGTGAGTGCAGCCGCGTGCGCCGGCGCCGAATAACGGCAAGGTCACGTGTCGTAACCGCCACGTTTCACGTGTTGACAACCGAGCCCGGTCAGTTCTTGACACGGTCAACGAATGCCTAGAAATGGTGGAAAGAAGAAAGAGAAATAGTTCAGATGTTGTACTACATAAATTGTACTGTTTGTGTTATATTGTGCTCAGTCGGGGACTGGGATCAGTTTAATACAATTCGTAAATAAAAACTATACACTAATAGCTAACTACTAGTTTCCGTACTACTACTACTTATATTTTTTTCTAAATCGCTCCTGGTTGAAACTAGGAAATTACAAAATTGTATGGAGCCATACGAAAACAATAACAGTTTTTATGACGTCTTCGATAAGTAGCGATCGAACTGAAACAATGGTACTAGCATAGACAAAACTTAGTTTATGGTACTAGTGACAGAAAACCCTACGCTCGGTCGGATGGATGACTGCAGATAGCAACTGAGCGCTAACGTGACTAGGATAGGACGTTAAAATTCCGGTTTTTTGACCATTTAACTACCGTAATTACGCAATGTAATTAATCAATTAAGTCTCATACTGAACGTTGATGCACTTAGGATCAGGAATGAGGACTTTCTCCATTCCCGGTTCTTTTTCTATCCGCACACGTTTGGAATTCTGATTAGGCATTCAGATTCTGAATAGGCATGATGACATAGTAAAAAAAAAAATCATTATTATGAGAGTTAATGACAAAAATAACCCTATTGGCTAAGCTCGGGAGTGGGTCAAAAGTCTATACTTTTGTAGTCTAGTCGTGACTCAGAATAAGGAAAAACAGTAGAAGTACCATTAAGTAAAAAAGTAGTGATGCCTGATTCCACAAACATGGCGTCGAAAATCCATAGAAACTGCAATGTAATCTAGACACAAATGACACTTGAACTGCTGATCATATGTCAAATTTGATTTCACAAAGATGGTGGACAAACTTCAAACGTCTCCTAGGCCAGGCTTTTATTTTGAACTTTATCGTCATAGCAAATAATACCATATCATTTCAAACACCGCTCCTATGAGTCGTGACGTTACGTGGAACGTTATCGGGCTATATTTTCATATTTTTTTGTATAATTGTCAAAAGAAAAAAAACTTCTCTAATACTTTTTGGCAATCTGTCTGACGAATTAATTATATTAGTTTTGTCATCTAGCCTTTAGGGATTAGATAACCTGAAAAATGCGCGGCTTTTTGAACTTTTTGTACGTAACTTGTTTTTGTCAGTCTACCCGTGACCACGGCCGATGCAACTCGGTCGAAACGTCGGGATGATGAGGTAAGTATTTATTTTTATCGTAATTTTAGTGCGCGATTAGCCCTGTAGTATATATAATAATACTTTTTGAAGACGTTTATGGTGGACATTCCGCGCGTTAGAGCCAAGCGTTTAGAATCCTCATTCCTCATACGAACAACCGGAATGTGGAACGCTTTGCCTGGGTCTGTCTTCCCGTTAAAGTACGAGTACAACGTGGGTGTCTTCAAATCCCGAGTAAATAGGTACCTATCTTCTAGGTAAGCGTTCTACACCCTAGACCGCACATCTGCTTAACATCAGGCAGTGAGTATTCAAACGCGAACCTATTCGAAATAATTTAAAAAAAAATCTGAATTCCGAATCAGGATTTCGTTTGTGTACGCTCATAGTAATATGAGTCTGAGTTGGATCACAAATCTTTCTCATTTTATTATTTCGTTGGGTTACGGAGCGCTGCTGTAGTGATATCTCATTCTGACTTATATGGCCCAACAACTCAGTTTGAAATGACCGTACTATAAACCATACTTTCCAATGAGAAATAAGGAAGTAGGTATCATTGCATTCCTGCTTCAATGTAATTCACCAGCTAGTTATTAAACATCGTCATTTCGGTACATATCGTGAGAATGTAGTTGAAATTCGATAGACGTGGCATATTTCACTTTTACTAAATGTTATTGAAATTCAGTGCTTGTTTGAGAAATTAAAGACTCCACTGGTCTATTAGCGTTCAAACAAATTGTGCATTAAATCCATTAAAAATCACATCGCTAAGAAATGGTAAATATTTTTATGCACAGGCATTTCACTAGAAATATACATTACAATTTAAATGTTATTTTTCAATTATCTATCAATAGATTTAATCAGTGGAAATAATTATTATTTTACTAGTGGGATCTCCACACAAGTCGGCGGATGAGAAATTAGCCGCAAATGACACTTCGCCGTGATTTGAACAATGCCTACGCAAGTGGCGAAGTGGTAGGTTAGGAGCGCACGGGAGGCATGAGGTAGGCGGGCGGGTGTGCCCCGTCGTCGCGTCTCTCTGGCTCCCGCGCATACCTATATTTTGCCGTTTGCGCAACGTTCTGCACCTAACTTACCAACCGCCGACTTGTGTGTCGCGAATTACACTTTCGGTGAACTCTACAAATGTATTCAAAGTGTTTAGGTACATCTTCACACCAAAGTGTTACACAGGCTAAAAACGTAAATGTTTTCAGGTAAAAGCTAAAAGGTCGAACCGCTAAAGCACAAAACATCGACAGTACAGAAGATAGGCTTAGAACAATGCTCACATACATAGCAACGCACACAAACATCGCTCATGTCCGATACGTGCGAGATTAATACTATTGGAGTAAACACTGCAAATAAATAAATATATTGTATTTATAATATGAAAAGCCCGTGTCAGCCAGTAACTTTAACTTCATGTTCACTTCGTATTGTTCAACTAATTCTGTAGTAAGTTTTACATGAAGCTAAAATCACTTGTTTACTTTGACTAGCACAAGCTTGCGATCCTAGCTCCAAAAAATTGTCTTGTGCATCTCATGCGTCCCCGGACTCACTGACTCGATCTAAGAATTAAACTAAGAGACTTTATAAGACTTTCCATAATTGGTTAAATCAAATTAATGGTAAAGCACCGGAACAGAGACCCAAGAATCAGTTGTGCAGTTTTAAATCCTGCGGTCACGATAAAATCTGAATTATTTACCACAAAAACATACCGCCTCACTACAAAAGATTTAAACGCACTATAAATACGGTTTAACCGTGCAATTTGTACTGTTAAAAAATGCCTAAAGCGTGCCTAAAACTTTTGTGGTAAGAAGGATAGCTTTGACTATCTTAGAACACGCAGCTATAACAGGGTACGACTGTTCCAAGATTTCGGATCTAAGCGCTAAAGTCCAGGTTTCGCGTAATTTACTGAAACTTTCGCATTTGCGTGTGGCTCCATACATTTTTGTTAGTTCTTCCTCATTTCCGCCAGGGGCGCTGTACAAAAATGTATAGAGCGATATGGAAACAGCTCCAGTTTCAATTTACGTGTAAAATTGGACTTACCCCTCTGCAAGTCATTTCCATGACTGTATGCATTGTTCAAGAGCACACTGTAAGAACCTTTACTTCTGACACCTCGGTGTTTTGTGTCAAAGGTACTTGCAAGTCGTGAAGTCGAACATCTCGGCGTTTGTGCAACTGGTTGCGCAAGCGGTGCATCGGGTGCATCGCTACTGCGTCTCCTAAGCTGGAGCCTTACTGAGCCACTAGTTTCTATTTACATACTTGCTAAAGTAACTTTGTACAGGCCGGGTGGTTAAAAGTGATATTTGAATAAATATAAATAAATAAATATTTGGGGACACTTTACACACGGTCTCTGGCCCCGAACTAAGCAAAGCTTGTGCTATGGCTGCCAGAGACTGATATACTACATATACATATTTTTAAATACATACTTAAATAGATAATGCCTAAATAACATCCAGACACAGAGCAAATACCTATGTTCATCACATAAATACGTGCCCTGGGTGGGGATCGAACCTATGTTTGACCTCTTTGACCCAGATGTTAGGGTCACTAACCACTGAACCACGAGGCAGTCGAGGGAAGAAAGTTGAAAGTTGAAATTTGAGCGGTTATTTTTCTATTTGAGCGGAAATTTTGCGGGGCGACATCATATTAAAATTTGGCTTATTTAATTTTATTATTAATGCTGCATTTTATCCTATTTATAATTTTAAAATAACTGAAGCAGCGTAGTAAAGCTGCCCACAAGTCGAAAAGCATTAGCAGTGGTTGCGAAACCCTGGCTTAACTCGATAATATGGTCGAAGGTCACGTGCAAAAATCTTTAAGTAGATTCGTATTTAGGCATGCCGATAATCCAGTCCCGGCCTCCAGCTGCATGGAATACCAGCGAAACTTGTACTGCGGTTTCTAAATTATAGACCGAATCAAACAACATGGCGTATATGATGTTAGCTACAAGCTGCGGATAATCCAATCATGACTGAAGGTCACTTAAGGTGACGCATTGATAAACTATTGTTTCTAAAATTCTCCCTTCACTCGGACAAATTTTACGCGGTCGCGCTCGACAGGATCGCGCCAGAGCGGCGGGTGGCAATGAGTTTTTAATTAATTACTCATAATGTGCACAGTAAAAAAATAACTATAGTATATATATAATAATAGAATAGCGGTCTAGCTATTTAATTCGTAAAAAATAATGGGGTGTTGTCGCTGATAATTCTGAGCTTTCGAATCATTGAAAGTTGATTTAGTGAGAAATTCGTACTTTTTTTTAATAAAGCCGGTTACTTTTCAAACTATTCATCCGGTTTATTAAATATTTCAAGATTTACCCTTATCTATGATATTTTTTTTAAATTTGAATCAATATCATTCGTCCTCTCGCATCGCGCATTTAAAAGTACTCGTTTTCGTGTTTCTCGGCCCGATGCCTCGTCTTAACAGCTGCCCCAGGGTTGGGTTATCAGCAGCTTGTAGCTAACGTTGCAGCCGCCAAGTTGTTTGATTTTGCCTACATCAGGGATGGTGAAGTCAAATAGAAATTACTAAGTTTTACGTCAGCGCAATAATTTAGATTGACAGATAATGTTGGATTTATATTTTGGTATGGTAGAAAGACAAAAAACATGACTTTTAACAATTTCTGTACAATAAGTTCACCATCTCCACAAAATGTATGCAAATTATGCAATAGTTGTTACAATAGGGTTGGTGCCATATTAAAAGTGTATTTGCGGTTTTAACTCGCAATTATGTTCAGAGCAGTACAAAATATGCCGTGGTGGTCTTTACAATCGTGAGGTCGTGGGTTCAAACCCGGTCCCGTACCAATGAATTCCTTGTGTACGGAATTTCACACCATTGGCTTTTCGTTAAAGGAAAACATCGTAAGGCAACCTGCATACGTCCGTAGATGAAATTTTTATGGCGTAAGTTAATCCACCAAACCGCACTGGGTCACTGGGCCAGCGTAGTGGATATGGCCCAATCACCCTTCCGTGGGTAGGCCTACGTGTTGCAGTGGACAATTTAAAAAAGGCTAGTACAGTACAGTACAAAATCCAAACAAATAACGTCTAGTCATAGTTCCTGAGTTAAGAATGCCCCGAAGCGTGTCATCCGCGGGCGCATCTCCGCCAGTGTGACCAGAATCTGTATTTTAATACTTTTTCGGCATATTTTATTGACATTTTCGAATACCAATTAGTATTTTTGTTGGTAGATATAGGTCGGTAATAATTAGTAGGTAGGTACATTTTGTTTTTTTTTTAGCATTTGGATATTTTTTTTGTAAAAGGGTATTTTTGAGTACGTTTGGTTAATTGAGTGTACCTACGTTAACATGAGTCCCATCGCAGGTTATTTAGATGAGTTATAATATGAATATGAATATGGCAGATAGTAGATTGAATCAGGCGTTACTTTGCGGAAATTCATCTTCAAATCTATGTTTTGAATAAATATTTAGTGTTATTTCCGCTATGTTGTTGTAGGCAAATAAGTTTAAGGGCATTAAGGACATTAAAAATTACAAACAATTACTAATGTTACAATAATTATACATTCAAAAACTTAATTTTACAAAATAGATAATAATAAATATCACTCATTTTCAGTACACTCTATTATATATATATATATTTTCTCTTTTAAATACTATAGTGAACACGTCCTGAAGAGAGTCCTCGTTGAGAGGCGAAACACGTGTCGAACAGAGTGTAGTGCAGTGAGAATAAGGGTGTTATTTATTAGTGAAGTGTTTTAAATATTTTGTCATATTATTTTTAAAAGATTTTTATAATATTTATTTGTTGTTAACGAATTATAAATATAGTATTTATATATATATATATATATACTATATACTATATTTATAAATGGCGGAGATGCAGTGTGACCAGATTCAAATTCACAAAAGTATCGCTAAACATTTAGCTAACAATTAGAATTTGAATCTGGTCACACTGCATCTCCGCCGAATTGTCCGAGACTCCAAGTAAACTCTTGCGCAACGCAATTAACCCGCCGAAGAAAGTGTTTTTGTGCTTCGCCCGATTTTTTATGGTCGGTACTTGGCTATTTTACTGGCGCTGGTTAGAATCGAAACTGCTGGGTTAATTTGGCTGTGAAAAATAGAGCTACTGATATTTTTTTACAGGTAAATTAACTAACTACCTAATTATTGTCTGGGTATTCCGCGGGGCAACATTTAAATCGGATTTCCGGATAATATTCTTTTCTATAGATGCTATGCTCGGAATATCTCTGCGAGATCGAATCAGGTATGAGGAACTCTTCTACGTCTCGTAGAAGAACCAAAGTTACCGACATTGCCCAGCGAATTGGCAACTTGAAGTGGCAATGGGCAGGGCACATAGCGAGGAGGGCTGATGACCGATGTTCTTAAAGGTCGAAAAGGTCTCGAGTGGAGACCACGTACCGGCAAGCGCAGCGTAGGACGTCCATCCACGAGGTGGACGGATGACCTCATTAATACCGCAGAATCGCGCTGGATGAAGCCGCTACCAACCGGTCTTATTGGAGATGTATAGAAGAGGCCTATGTCCAGCAGTGGACGTGCTATGGCCATTGGATGGATTATTTTCTATGGTATCTGAGGGTTGTACATTTTTAAAATGAGCCATGTGGTAAACAAGGTCAGTAGCCATAAATACTATAGATAGGAAATATAGAAAACAGACACTGGTAGATACACAAAGTAGATACATGACAGGGCATGTCTAAGCAATAAACAAGCAGCAAGAGCATAAAAAAAAATTGTCTTTATTGTTACTAATTTTTAAATTGTATTTTCAACTTTTCCTCCTAGAGCAGTACAAAAAAGCCGCCCCTACAATCTGCCGCTCTAGGCTTCGCCACAATTGCCACTGACTCTACCTAAAGCTCTTCAAAAAAACTATCTCTACACTTTGGAATGCCCAAACTAATAAATACTTGCCTAATCGATATGACCTTAAATAATCGCAAACAAAATTGAAACTGGTTACAAATACTTTACAGTTTGATTTAATTTACAAATGGCTGTGTCCATTTTGGTAAGGTCCAGACGGATTTGACAGTGGATCGGACGTTTTGGGCGCACGTAGGTGTCGCGTAGGTCGACCTAATTTTTGTTAAGTTACTTACAAAGTTCACTTAAATAAATGGCTGCTCATTTAACTTAGATGACCTCAATATATGTGTGCTTTTTGTAATATCTTTTATCGATTTTATCGCTATTGGATTGAATAGCGATAAAATCCCACATTTTTATCAATACAATAATGTCTGTAGGTACTGTAGTCTTTATTTTCCGTTAGATACTATAAGTAGTTTTCTAAGAGCGAATAGATATTATTTATGTACGTAGCTGTATGTACGAGTATGACCGTAGGTATCGTACTTTATTATTACATTAAAGATAGTTTCATTGCTTCTAATCGGGAAGAATTCCAAAAGAAAAACATCTACAATTTTTAAACTTTGGGTACCTATTATACAGGGTTATATCTAATCAATTAGCATCCTCTTAGGGGCTTATTCTGTACATCAAAACTAACAACTTTTTTTCTGCGACTTTTGTCAAAAGTGACAAAACTCAAAAAAAAATCAGCTGTTCCATACATTTTGTCGCGGGTGAACGATATTTTTCTATGGAACAGCTGATTTTTTTTCGAGTTTTGACAAAAGTAGCAGAATAGAAGTCGTTAGTTTTGATGTACAGAATAAGCCCCTAAAAGGATGCTAATTGATAAGAAATAACCCTGTATAAGTACGGAATTTATTATTCTACCTTCTATTTAGTTATTCAACAAAATGCTTAAATAAAATAAAATTATGGAATGAAATATACCTAGGGAAAAATCAAACGACCACACGGACGTAACAGTCTAAATAAATATCTATATTGTCCTATTCCTGAAATCAAATTGCACTGAAGAATCGAAGATCATTTTTGAAGTAAAGAAAATAAATTTATAAAAGCACACATAAAATAAGTAAGCAATATACAAACATGCTGTCTATAATGGTGTTTAAGCTACGTACTACAGTTATTACCTATGTTGTAACTTACGGTAACATTAATAAGACCCAAGTAAACTGTTGGTAGAGTCGGTAGAGATATCTTAACTTAAACATAACTTACTTTTCGACAGATGGTGCTTTCTTATGTCAACACTTCACAAAACAAGCACGCCACTACAACACTTATTAAAAACACACTGCGTTCCACACATTTTTAATTAAATAAAAAGGGGAGAACAGACAGACACTTAAAACACCGGCAAAACAAAGCGCGCGAAACGTATTCGAATGCAATAAAATCGTATTGAAAGAAGATCGAATTTTAAAAGTCGCACCAGAATGTTGCCACAATATCGTATAAAAGAATATGTATTTTACAGCCGACAATTAAGTTTGGTATTTAAAAATCGTTTGTATAATAAAAAGTGTGTCAGTAAGTATGATGCGGGTTACCGCGCGCGCGTTGCGTAATACAAATACGTGTTCGCCCGCCGAGCGACTGGTTGAAACTGAAAGTAGTCTCCAGAGTCTTGTAATGTGGTGGATATCCTCCATTTGGCGCCAAAAACTGACGAAGACTTGTCCTTTGTTTCGTTTACTTTGTATAGAATGCACAAATCGCACGCAGCGTAGTCTAGAGCACTAAAAACTGACAATGGTAAAGTCCGCGAACACCTTTACCGACGACTTCGCCATTTATACCTATGCTACGATTTTTTCATACAATTAAGTGATGAGACGAAGTCACTCGTTTGATGTTAAGCTTAACTTTTGTCCATAACAAGTTAGCGAAATCTACAGAGAATTTTGATATACAAACATGTGACGTCAATAGCGCTAGGAGCTCCGTTTGCTGGAGTTCCCGGAGCAGGCCAGCGAGGGAGTTTTAGTGGGTGCAATCCGACATAACCTAGCTGTACCGTAATGTGGGTTTTCGCCCTTTAAAAAAAACCGGACTAGTGAAAGTCAGGCTCGCACACCGAGGGTTCCGTACAAATCCAGAAAGTATCACAAAATTGGGAAGTTGTTAAAATCTCTGTAATATAATAATTTATAAAGAAGTTTTTTTTTCACTTTTCTCGCCATACGTCGAAAATTACACATGTTAAAATAATTAAAAACCTAACCTAACCTTTACTCACTTTGAATTTTGAACCCATATTTTGTGAATCTAGGCCCTATTTTTTTGTGATTTAAATAAAAATGTACAGTTATCAGATTTATTCCTATATGTGTAGGTACTCTGAAACTACCTACTTTATCACACTGAGGACACTTCAGGAATTAAGTACTTACCTGTTTTCACCGACACGCAAGCAACATTGACGAGAGAAGAGCGTGCCTGCCATGTGCCAATTTCACACCACTGGCTTTTCGGTGAAGGAAAACATCGTGAGGCAACCTGCATACGTCCGTAGAAATTCGATGGCGTATGTGAATCCACCAACCCGCAATGGGCCAGCGTAGTGGATATGGCCCAATCACCCTTCGTGGGTAGGCCTACGTCCTTCAGTGGACTATTAAAATAAAAAGGCTGGTACAGTACAAATTATGGTATTAACTCATTATACTCGTATGATTTTGTTCATATTTTTGTATGTACTCAAGTAATCAAAACAAAACGGAGCAGATCTCGAGTCCACAAAGTCCCTAGCTATTTACCTAAGTTTCGTTTTTAGTCTACAAGAAACGAGTTGAACTCTTGACCAGTAGAGCCTGTGGTCAAACAATTAATTGCAAAATCAAGCTGCGGAATAAAACATTTGGCGAGTCATTCATGACCGGTAAAGTTACGTCGGTGATCCGACGTGCCCAAAGTCACTGGGTCGTGTGTACCGTGGGCAATCGTGTTAGATAAACTTTAGCTTTGCTTCGTCATTACCGTTTTTTTAAAGATTTTATGGACTACTATTTTGCTAAGTTCGTAAAGGGTATGGTATCATCATAATATGTGTTTAAGAGTGGGCGTCCCATGGCAGAAATAAGACATTATATTTTATTTACCTATTTTATAGTCTAATTTTTTGACCCAGTATAGATAGAAGTTTTAGAAAACGCATAGGTACAAGCCGCTAACATAACTTGGCGTTAGAAGAATTTGCATGTGTAATGTGTTTAACTCACAAGTCACAATGCAGTAGCTACCTTATTAGATACCTATGTATCTATTGACTATTGTAGGATTTATAGGCTCGCTGATGGTAGGTATATGAGACGCTAGAACAAGGCCTAACCTAATCTCCAAGTAAGCGTTAAGACAAAGAAGATATAATAATTGGTAAAGAAGCGAAGATCCACCTCATCCACCAATCGAGAGAGATAATCATCTTCATAATGCTATAACAACATCCGCCTCGTAGCGAACCGGCAATGATGGTCGTAATATAGACAATCTCTGAGATTAATAGCACCCTTCCGCGAGGAAAACGCAGCGCCGCCGTAGGTAGGTACACGAGCTATACCTACTCGTCTATACCTATCGCTATACCTATCTCGTACGTTATTCTTTTAGTTAGCTGTTCACGTGATGAACAGTACTGTACTAAATAACGAGTTGATCAGAGGGGTTAGTCCAGGTTTACACGTAAATAGAAACTACAGCTGTTTCCGTATGGCTCTATACATTTTTGTACAGCTCCCCTCGTGGAAACGAGGAAGAACTAACCGAAATGTATGGAGCCACATGCGAACGCGAAAGTTTAAGTAAACCGACTATGAAAAAAATTATGCGTTAACCATGCAAATTTTTTTACATAGTTGTCCGATTACATAAAAAAAATATACCCGTCGAATTGAGAACTTCGTTCGTTCTTGTTGGTTCGTCGGTCAAAAAATTCCAGCTCATTGCTTAAAAGGCAACGGGGGGTCATGGTTATGCAATGTTTACTACCTACTTGACTAAATAACTATATTATGACCATGTTGTTCTTTGGTCAGATGGTGGTTTTTGCTAAGATCAACGTCGTACATTTTGATTTTTCAGATGCTAGAGTAGTAAGCGAAAATTAGCACTTGCTACTCTACTTGAAAAGTTTGCGCTCGCTGCGCTCGCACATAATAGCAGCGCTGCGGACTCTCTTTTCCTCAAATCTTTTTTGAAGTTACTGAAAATGCCTTATAATTATTAAGCTCGCTACGCTCGCAAATAATAGAGTAGGTTGTCCTGCGTTATGCACACTTTTTTAAATTATTGTAAGAACTGATACATTTTCGCATTCTGTTTACTCGCGTATTAAATTATAGCGCAGTAGGCAGTAGAGCATTCCATAGAATAGAACATCCATTCAATAGAGCATTTCGAAGTTATTAAAAACAAATAAAACGTGATTTTTTTGCACTCGCTGCGCTCGCGCATAAAGCACTTTGGTATTTTACGTTTTCTTTATATGAAAATTATGAAAAAATAACAAATTTTTGTACTCGATGCGCTTGCGCATGATAAATAACATTAGATTGGTCTGCTTTACTCATTATTCGTTTGAAATTACTGAACAAAAAATAACAAATGTTCGCGCTTATTAGCAGGACAGTGTTATGTGCTTTGCTCGTATCAATTTTAAAGTTGTTAAAAAATACCGAAAATGGATGAAAATCGGTTATTTGTGTTACTCGTACCTGTCTGTTTTAAAATTATTTAAAAAACTAATAAATTTCAAGATCACTACACTCGCGCCTCTTTTAAAAATTTCAGTAAAAAAGGGGAAATTTTCGTGCTTGCTTCGCTCGCGCTCTCTCGAAAGTGTTCGGTTTATTTTGCCCATTTAAGTAAATATATAAAATGTTGAATTAAAACAATTTATTACAAAAAACTTAAAAAATGTACGCTAGAGTCGCGTAATTTCCGTCAACTAACTACCTACTACAACTTGAAATGTCAATTGTTTAAATCACTTGTCACGATTTTAGTCGTGGTGTGCTTTACCTCTTGGTTTTGCCTTTACGTACGGTCAGCTAAAAATGGTTTTCCACCCTAAGGTTGAATGTCGTTCAGAAACGAAGAACGTTATTTCGCTTGCAGATCAATCTGAAAACTTTTATAGTAACAATAGTATGAAGTATGAACCATGTTAAAATCTTCACACTAGTAAATAAAGTAAAACGACTATTTATATACCTACTTACTACTTTTAGGCCGGCCGTAATACACACCTGGCGGGGCGCTTCCTCATAATTAGCCTAGGGCGGCCTGACCTCTAAATCAGTCAGGGCCTGTCTCGGTATCCGGGAACAAAAAAACTCGGAAAATGAGAAACCCTAGGTCCTAACAGCCCAGTAGGATAAGATGCGCATCGAGAGATGTCGCTTTGTATATTGTACAAAGCGAAGCTTTTTCTCATTATTATATACTACGGGACTAATAGCGCACTAAAAATTAAATGTAACCACGATCGATGCAACTCGGTTGAAACGTCGGGATGAGGAGGTATTTATTTATCTCGTAATTTTAGTGCGCCGATTAGTCCCGTAGTATATAATAATAAAGGATGCTTTTTCTCGTCCAAAAAAGACTTTTTCTCAATAAGTCGTTCGGCGCTAACATGAATAAGAAAATATCGTTTTTATTTAAAAAAAAATAAAATCATATCGTATCCCAACATGAATCCTTAACTTAGAGAGTCACTTTGTTATCCTTCTGTCCATCTCGCTGCTTTTTCAGGTGTTTTTGTTCTTTTCCTTTTTGCTTCGGGATCTTAGGCTACTTAGCAACCGCTAAGTAGAAAATCCCGAAAATACTGCACTAATGATTATTAGTGCAGTGAAGAAAATACTGCACTAATGGTTATTAGTGCAGTATTTTTTTACCTGGGGCATGATTTTCAAACATCGCATGGCTTGGTCGTATACGGAACTTGTATGGAGCATTAGCAACTTCCATAGACAATAATATTGTTTTCATACAATCTGTCAAAGTTCCGCATACGTTCCCAGCACTGCAAAGTTGAAAAATTAGGCCCCTGATCTCATACGTTTCTCATACACTTAGCCGATAGATCAATCATTTTGTCGTCAAAAAATAGTAATCATGTATAGTATGTGTGTTTTCCTACTGAATCTGCCTGAAAATCTCTTATCAAGGAGAAAAAGCAGAATAAAAAGATAATGTACACATTTTTAACATTTTATTCATTGATTTTTGACAAAAATATCTCTATAATCGCACATAAATAACAATATTCTTATTTACAATATCTAGGGGGACCGATCTTACTACTTTTGAAATGCATATTTATACTCATACACTTCCGAGAAAAATTATGGCACACCATATAAAAAAATATATTTTAATAAAGTCGAATTTTCAGTCAAAAAATTTTTTCGATCTGAATTAATTATAGGGAGCAATAGTTCAAGTCTTTGAATATGTGTTTCGAAATAGCAACATAGCAAAATTATTTTTGAGAAAATATATTATTTACTTGATACATTTGCGACTGCCACGAAACTAATATTTAAAATGTGCTATATTTTATCGCGGCACTGTACGTATTAGTTCATAAAATAGAAGATCACATATTTGTTCTAGAAGGAAACAACTCAGTAGGTATAGGTTAGTTAAGGCAGAGTCTTAATAGGTCAAGCTATAGGAAACACAAATGAATAAACTTTTCTTACAATTTTTGGTAAAACAATAAAGCAACGCTCTACTGAGCTAATGGCTGCCAAATTTTGATGATTTTTTTTCAAACAAACCAAAAAATAATCTGTTTAAAAGAAACAGGCGACAAAATAATAAATCAAAATTAGAAAATGTTTGACTTTTCTTACAATTTTTGGTAAAACAATAAAGCAACGCTCTACTGAGCTAATGGCTGCCAAATCTTGATGATTTTTTTTCAAACAAACAAAAAAATAATCTATTTAAAAGAAACAGTCGACAAAAAGTCAAAGTTAAGAAAATGTATTTTTTTTATTATTTTGATCCAAATTGTTAATCCCAATTTAGTACATTTTGTTAATCTTATTACAATTTAAATTAAATGCAAAACGTACAACATTTGTGTTCACACTAAAATAAATAATTTTAGTTCTTATGATGTTCAGTTGAACATTATTCGAAATCAAAATAATTACTATTTTTGGAAAGTAATATTTTCAGGGACTCATTTATTCGGATAAAAAATATAGTTAAGCCAATTCTAATGCAACATCTTTAACCTTTTCACCGCTACTGTAACTTTTTTTTTATTTCATACTAGCTGACCCGGTGAAATTCATCTCCCCATCTGTCAACTGTCAATGAAAACTTTACATACAGGAAAGTTTTTTATGGGAAAATTAAATTCATGTTTTTAATATTTTACTCACATTTTTATATTTTTTCACCGTTTAAACCTTCCCTTAGCTTCCACGGATATTTCAAGACCAAAATTAACCGGTCCAGCCTTTGTCGAATTTTAGCGAGACTAACAACACGATTCATTTTTATATACATTATCGATTATGACGCTATGGAGCCCCGGTTTTTTGGCGATTATTCATAGACATCGTTGGCGCTCCGAAACACTGATCAAGTATAGGTAACTTTGACGGTGAAAAGGTTAAATAAATCTAAATTAGACAATGCTAAAACATTATCGTAATTATTTAACAATATTACATAGAATTGGACTAAGATAAAAGTTCAATAGGAATATAAAGCCTTGACTTAGGTTGAAAATGGTTCAGCCATTTTTATTTAAAAAGTGGTAGTGAAAATAATTTGGCACAGCTGTTAATTTGAACACTATTTAGGGTTTTTAAGCTAAAGCTGCTTTTGAAAATTATCATAAATTTTATACAATACAATATAAATACGATTTGTATATAATTATTGCTATTATAATCATAAATCCAGGTACAATTGATAAGTACTCGTGATTGTAAAAAAATATCAGTTATACATATAAAAATAAATGATATTGTATAGCTATAATGGTATGTATGTTTAGGACATGCCAGAACAATCCATTATATATAATTATACATGAATTTATATTGCTTTTCATATTTTATGTGAGAATAGCGTAAGGCAGTTGATTTTTATAATTCATTAAGGATATATTGAATATTTCAAATCTATATTAAACCACTAATAAACACTAATCTAACACTACAATTGCAATATTTTATTAATATTCCGTAAATATTATTACAATTGACAAAAAAATTATACAGTTATTATCTCGATAACGGTACAATTAAAAAAATCATGACTAGAATTCAAAAATTAGTAACACAAAGAGGTACTAACAAATAATATATCAGGATCTTTACCTCAGAACTAATCCTACACAATAAGTATACCTCAGGAAAAAATGACGTTTTTTTAGATCAACTTTGCACTGAATTTCCGTTCCAAATTTGTTTTCTTCTAAGGTTTAGGATCACTTACTGAGCATAATATCACAAAATGCTAACAAATCCAGGTGGCACTTCAAGCGCCATCTTGAAAAAGCGTTTTTGTCCGATATCTCGGAAACTATGCACTTTAGGTTTGATTTTTTTTTTGTAAAACTTGCCGTTTAGGATTTATGGCCCATTTAATGAACCGGTTTTTCTATCGTTTTATTGATAAATCTTTCAGTTCAAGAGTTATCGGCCGCGATAGAAAAACTGGTCCATTAAATGGGTCATAAATCGTAAACGGCAAGTTTTACAAGTTTACAAGCAACAAAAGATGCAAAATTTTATTCTCTACAATAGTGGTCTCCATGACTTTTTCCCTCAAGTGCATAGTTTCCGAGATATCGGACAAAAACGCTTTTTCAAGATGGCGCTTGAAGTGCCACCTGGATCTGTCAGCATTTTGTGATTTTATACCCAGTAAATGATCCTAAACCTTGTAAAACAAAAAAATTGGATCGAAAAGTTAAATTCTATTTTTTTCTAAAGTAAGCAAAAAAATATACGATTCATAATTATTTTACCAAAAAATGGTATAATCAACTTTAACCATGTACTATATATAAATTCGAAGAGTTCGCCCGGATCAATGTATCATCGAATACTTTACACATTATTGTTGATATTTACTGACTTCCAAAAATAAGTTCGTCTGTATGTATTTTTGTGTACATATGTTCATCGATACCTTCGCCAATTGTGAACCGATTTACAAAATTCTTTTATAGTTCGAAAGGGTACACTCCCGAGGTGGTCCCAAATACATTTTATCGAAATCGACTGAGCCATTTTTGAAAAATCAACAATTATATATATATCAATTCGAGTGAACTATACGACGATGGAAATCGGTTGTAATTTTTTGAGAAAAATAATTATAGACAATTGGTTTCAACGTGAAAAAAAAAAGATTGTTGACGGGATTAATCTGATTAATTTATACCATTTCTTAGGTATAATCTTTTATAAATATAGCAAACAAAATGGCACCGTTCTGAACGTTATGTATATTCCTTAATAAACATCCCGATTTCTTATTTATTTGTACCACAAAAAGGCATAAACCTAAATAACTATTCGAGATATTTTCTAGTTCGATCAGGTACATTTCTACTAAAATGTATCCTCTAGAAATTCGCTAATATTATTTGTCTATGTGTGCGTTATATCTACAAGTATATAATGACGTCTCTTTCTTAATATATAATAATATCGTTCTATCTCTCTCTACAGTTTTATTATAAGACCCAATGCAATGGCAAAATTTTATTACTCGATAATATAATTATTTTCATCAAACTGATTACTTTTTTTGTTGAGAAATATCATTTTTATTGTTTTATCTGAAGCATTTTTGATGATTATAACAATGTAAGTAGATACATTTTATTCTGTTGATAAATTTGTACCATGGATATACTTTACCATTTTGTTAATACATTTGTTCAAATGTCACGTCTACACCTACGAATCTGCTGTGCATTTCACTACGAATCTGGCAACACTAAAAATCTCTCTTTTTTAATATCTACTTACGTGTTAAAAAGATGGCAACCCCAACACATAGGTCTTCTTTCTTTATTTTATGCTGTCTAAGACCTGTTTAACTTAATATAGTAGAAAGTAGAGGAGAATCGATGTCACTGTACTTATTTCTCCCATAATCCTACCATCTCCTTTTTCAGGACTTTGTACACAGCTCATAAATAGTTTAATACATTTAAACTATTGTTCATTCTTAACCAAACTCAGAAATGGGATTTAAGATGAGTTGAAGCTCAGACCAAATAAAAAAATCAAGAAAGAATGATGTGAACAAAACAACTGCGGCCGGCAAAACTACGCCTCGCCATGTACGGACATAATTACACACACATACACACATACACGTACAAGGAAACAACGCCTTGGCTCGTCAGTCGAACTATGGCGGCCACCACATGTATAAAAAACCAGCCTTACTTGTCGACTTACGACTTTCTGTCTTGTTTTTTTTATTTAGTCTGAGGAGATGAGGGTATAAAATCACCAAGACTTCGTAGGTTGGGTCTTTATTTGCAAATCAATGGTAGGTAACAATATGGTACTTTTCTTTTTGTGATAAACATTTCAAAAATTGACGCGTTCGCAGGATTTGAACCTGCACCTTTCTGGTTACTAACTGGTTTAAAGCAGTTCTCACAGATGGCGCTTCCAACAATGTAGTAGTTGGTAAAAATGATAAAACACTTTCACTAATTCGTCGCCTTCTCAGACAGCGTTTCTAGCTTAATTGGTCAAATCATCTGGGCCGGAATCCCAGAGAGACGCAGGTTCAAATCCTGCGAACGTGTCAATTTTTGAAATGTTTATCACAAAAAGAAAGTACACCTAGTGCGTGAAGCACGATAAAAATCATTTCATCGTATATGGTACCTGACCAATAAAGAGCCTACAGATACTGTAGGATGGGTATTTGGTTCAATTACCATAACAAAAAATAGTAATATCTGGGTCATCATTATAAAGTAACGTTATGTTACGAGTAATTTAATCAGTACCTTCTTTTGCTCAAATATTTGTATCGCCACATTAATACATATTTCTTAAGGCTGATCGTCTCGGTCAGCGCGCGAAATTCATTTTTTTCACTTCACCTTAGTGCACTACTGTTTTTTACTGAATAAGGATAAAGTAACTGGCAAATGATAGTACAAAATAATAAACTTTTGCTTGAAATTGGATGTTATTTGATTATTCTACTGTCACTGTTGCGGTGACAACGATAAATAACTTTCCTTATACCCATGATAGTTACAAATAAGGTAACATATCCCAGCTTCACTAAGTCCAGGCGGATTTTAACCCTAATTCCTTGAATCCCATTCATTTACCCTTAACATAAGATCTCTACAAATTCGTATAGATCGTTTAAATAAACTACAGGATGAAATGTAATAAACGCATTTCCCGAAAAAATGCTTTATTTAGAGCTTATTACTACATTTATTCTTGAATACTTAGTTCATCGGTAACATTTTTTTTTATTCGAAAAATAAATCCTACTATAGGTATAATATTATAAACGCGAACGTTTGTAGGATGTTTGCTTCTCTTTCACGCAAAAACTACTAAACGTATTGAGATGAAACTTTGCAATAGTAATGTTTATACATCAGAATGACCCATAGGCTATAATTTATAAAGATATTGCGTGAAACGAAGTTCGCCGGGTCAGCTAGTATATAATAAAAAAAAATATTAGATATAATTTTATTATATCAGTTACTTTTTCAGCTAAGCAACTGTTAATCAGTGTAGTCATATCTATAGAATCGAAATGACAATAATTATTTTTCGTAGAAAATGGCATGACCGACTTTAACTTTTCAGAATTTGCGAATATTTCGCACGGATCGATGTAGCATTTTTCACATTATTGTTGATTTATCAAAAATGACAAAGCCGATTTCGATAAAATTTAAATGGGACCAATTCCGAAGTATACTCTTTCCAATAAAAAAAGAATTCTTAAAATCGAACTACTATGTGAAAAATTATACGAGGATACAAATTAAAAAATATACGCGTCGAATTGAGTACCTCCTCCGTTTCGAAAAAAAATACGTTCAAACGTTTAACGTTCAAGCCGGAAACATACTATCGGACGCGGCTGACGGACGCGACTGACAGCCGCGACTTAGCAGTGTGCACAGTCTTAAAACACTGATACTGGCGACTGATGTCCGATAGTGTGCACGGCTCAGTGTACTTTCATAGTCTAGATACCTATCAGTCGCGGCTGTCAGCCGCTTCCGTAAACCGCGTCCGATAGTATGTTTCCAGTTTTAACTGTCAAAAAATAACGATCATTTCATTTTGAAAAGTCATTTTTAAAAAGGAGTTATGTTCCGATTTTAGGCAAGGTTCCAAAGAAAAAGTTCTTCATAACGCCTGAAGAAAGTTTCTTGGGCGATAAAAACGCACTTTGTTCGAGGGAATGCGTTATTTACATAACATCCTGTAAGCACACATTAATTTTGCTATATATATTTTGCATTCGCAAAACAACTAGCGTCGTTACACTTAACACTATATTAAATCTATTTATCACAATACTTCGCGTACTTGTCAACGATTTATTTATATTAATTTTATTAATTTGAGCCATTTTTGGACAAAAATGAACACATTCGCCCTGTGTTCTTAGATATTCGAATACGGATACTAAAAAGTAGTTTTTTATACTCTATAAAATTTAACTTGATCTCTGCGACAGTAGAAGATTGACATTTTTAGAGTTGGGATAGTGGTGGAAAAAAATCGATTTTCAAACAATGTTGTAATGAAATCGAATGAGTAGTTGAAGGTGAGAAATTGGATTTCATTTACTTACTATTATTTAAGATCAATTATGTACACATGTAAATAATGTTATGATATTAATTATATACTCATAATAATGTAATGATAGTATTTATCGACGTTTTTCACTATTATCGATGCTAATGTAACATATAATTGGGTTTAATTTAATTACACATGTAAAAAAATGTTATGATATTAAAATATACAATAAAATTCATGATAAATCAAGTTTTATTTAAAAAATCGTCAGTATAAACTATCGATATTTTAGTTAAAACTCTATCTAAAACTCTGTGGTCACGATCATTCGTCGCCCATCACTAATCGGCATATCCATAAAGTATGACATTGACAGGTACCGTCCTGTACTATTAAGAAATTCAGGACTTCATAGGCGTGATTTTTCTGACAGCTGTCGCAGAGATCAAGTTAAATTTTATAGAGTATAATAATTTATTTAAATTTCATAGTTTTTTATTCGATCAAAGAGAAAAACAAGGTCTGGTATCCATTAAAACTGAGCTGTCAAAGCAAAAGATGATTCTTTCTTATATATAAGTAGATAATAAAGACTACTTTGCGACGTCATATTTAGAATCATTACGTCAATATTAAATTCGTACAGTCCAGCTAGTTTTAAAGAAAATCAGACCTTATAGACTGGGAAGGCTTAGGATACATTGAAAATCTTGAATACAAGCCAGATTTGAAGATCTACGATGAGAAAATTTGACAAGTTCAACAACATTTTTCTTACTGCATCAGAGCTCTTTATGTGATGGCCACAGATTACCCATATAGATATCCAAACATGTGAAACATGCATGTATAAAACACTTTCAGAAAAAAAGGGCATGACTAGCAAAAGGCGTTCGTTTTCTATACGGTATACCCATATTAAGCGTGATAATATATGATAAACCAAAAGAAAAGAAACAACATATAATAACATATTTTTTTGTCATTTTTTTTTTAAATTTTTATGTCATAATTTTTTTGTTTTAGTTTAAAATTTACCTGCAGTAGGTATGTAAAAATTTTCGTCATAAAGAAAACGAAGTAAGCGCTTTTTTCTACGACCATTCCACGAAGTAACAACAAAATCTTATGTCCAAGATTCGATAAGCGTCGACTGATCTTCATTACGGAAGATAATTTTTATAAAATTCTTCATATAACATTCCTTCATCTAATAAGGGTAACCTATGCTTTTAGCACATAAAGCTCTTTAGCATCTATAAAAATGTATACATCATACGTACATTAGGGACGCTACGTTTTACTTTTTTCTGTCGAAGCAGGAAATATCGTCTGTTCAAGGAGACACGCCGTCTTTTCTCTGCTCATTTATTGGCTAGCGCTAGTGAATTACAGCTGTCCCGCTCACACAGCGCGATTTAGCTCCATCTACGAAAGAGTTGAAATGATTTTATTTATTGTCTTTATGTCAGTAGCAGTAAAACAAGGAGGAAGTTTCTTAAAACCGCGGATAAAGAAGAAAGGAACAGAAGGGGTCTTTTTCTTAAAAATGTGAAGGAATGATGAGGGATATTTTGGCTTTGGCGTTGTCTGAAAATAGTAGATTAGCCTTTTATTTTCTCATTGTAGTGATGAAAAGTAGAGTGTACCACTCGGGAGCAAAATAATATTTTTACGGCGAGGGCGCTTTATTGAATCCAGAGCGAAGTGAGGGATTCTTTAGTAGAATCCTGAACGTAGCGAGGGATTCAAAGTACGTCGCCCGAGCCAAAAATATATTTTGCGCCCGAGTGGTACACTCTACTTTTCATCACTACAATGAGAAAATAAAAGGCGCCTCATATTTTATTGTAATATTATTATTTAATAAAACGTAGAGAAACAATTAAATTGAAATTAAATGGTATCTAACTAAGGAAAACTTATATTTACATTATTTCCATTCATTTTCTTGGCGCTGAGCACTAGCAATACAAACACTTCAAAATTCAAAAAGTGCGCGTAAAGACAATTCCGGCGCACTTATTTGTTCCAAATTCAAAAAGTGCGCGGCAAAGATAATTCCGGCGCACTTATTTGTTCCAAATTCAAAAAGTGCGCGGCAAAGATAATTCCGGTGCACTTATAAAGTTTCTTATACAAAACACCACCTTTGGGCGCACTTAAGGTGAACCAAGTAGTCCTTTTAGAATAGATGTGATGAAAATGTATTATGGATTATCGAGAAATCGTGGAATTAATATTGACAATCCTTTGTTAAAGGAAGGAAAAGTATCAAGCAGTTTTGTTTAAATAATTTCAGAGGAATGAAGTACCAGGGCTACATACCTCAGTGCTAGTGCCTCGGTTTGAAACCTAGGAGTGAAGTATGAAGGAATCAAACAGTATAGTTGTTAGAAGTACCAGGGCGACATACCTCGGTGCTAGTGCCTTAGTTTGAAACTTAGGCGTGAAGTATGAAGGAATCAAACAGTATAGTTGCGTTAGAAGTACCAGGGCGACATACCTCGGTGTTAGTGCCTCAGTTTGAAACCTAGGCGTGAAGTATGAAGGAATCAAACAATATAGTTGTGTTAGCAGTACCAGGGCGACATACCTCGGTGATAGTGCCTTAGTTTGAAACCTAGGCGTGAAGTATGAAAGAATCAAACAGTATAGTTGTGTTAGAAGTACCAGGGCGACATACCTCGGTGCTAGTGCCTTAGTTTGAAACTTAGGCGTGAAGTATGAAGGAATCAAACAGTATAGTTGTTAGAAGTACCAGGGCGACATACCTCGGTGCTAGTGCCTTAGTTTGAAACCTAGACGTGCAGTATGAAGGAATAAAACAGTATAAGTAGTGTTAGAAGTACCAGGGCGACATTACTCGGTGCTAGTGCCTTAGTTTGAAACCTAGGCGTGAAGTATGAAGGAATCAAACAGTATAGTTGTGTTAGAAGTACCAGGGCAACATACCTCGGTGCTAGTGCCTTAGTTTGAAACCTAGGCGTGAAGTATGAAGGAATCAAACAGTAAAGTGAAAGAAGTACCAGGGCTACATACCTCGATGCTAGTGTCTCGGTTTAAAAGCGTGAAATGTGCAGGAATCACACAGTATAGTTGTGTTAGAAGTACCAGGGCGACATACCTCGGTGCTTGTGCCTTAGTTTGAAACCTAGGCGTGAAGTATGAAGGAATCAAACAGTAAAGTGTAAGAAGTACCAGGGCGACATACCTCGGTGCTAGTGCCTTAGTTTGAAACCTAGGCGTGAAGTATGAAGGAATCAAACAGTAAAGTGTAAGAAGTACCAGGGCGACATACCTTGATGCTAGTGCCTCGGTTTGACTCCGTGCATCAGTAGGAACGCGTGCAGGTCACGTGGCACGAAGCTCGGCGTGAAATACGAGACGCGACGAGACAAAGCCCCCGCCGCTAAGCACGCGAGCGAGCGAGAGGAAAGAGCCGAACGGATTAGGGATTCTGCTGGACCTGTGGATAGAAAATATTAATTAATGCTGGTACAAAATATTATATTCTAAATTAATTAATAAATAATAGGAGACATCTTACACACGGTCTCTGACCCTGAACTAAGCAAAGCTTGTGATATAACTGCCAGAGACTGACTTACTACAAATACAATATTTTAAATACATACTTATATAAATAGTACCTAAATAACATCCAGACACAGAGCAAACACCTAAGTTCATCCCATAAATGCTTGCCCTGGGTGGGGATCGAACCCACGCTTCTTTGATCCAGAAGTCAGGGTCACTAACCACTAAGCCACCGAGGCAGCGATCCTATCAGGTGACTCGTTATTTCTTTTTTTGACGCGAGGAACTGACGTGGCATTTTAACAGGTTACAACCCCAGCTTAAACAAGCATAGTTTAATCGCATTTCTGTTAGCAAATAGGACAAACGACACAAGCAGCTTGAGCCAGTAAGCGCACTTCCTGCCGGCTCAAGCTGCTTCGCGAGCGTATCAAACTTGTACAACAAAATTGCTTGCTTGCTATATGGCGAATCATACAAGTCGGCAGATGTGAAGTTAGTTACAATTTGCGCGAAACCCAATCAAAACGCAGCTTTATGTGAGTTTTAGCCAGGATTGGATATTGCACAGCCTGTACCTATATTGTAGGTATAGTACATAAGCGTTTGTGTCGTAAACGATTTTTTTTTACGTCCGCCGACTTTTATGATTCGGCTTTTATCAAGCTGCTTGAAAAAAAAAATGTTTGCTTGCCACCAAGCCATTAGGCCACTTCGACGTTGCTGCACGACTGTCTAGATTGAAGCTATAAGTTCCTCAGCACATGCTTCCAATACAGATATTGGAACAATGTGAAGACTTGAATTCTTGAATTCTACGCAGTGGACTAGTGTTGTTTTTGAGTCTCCGGCGCTGGATACAGTTAGTGTTTAGTGTATGGACACAAATTGCTTGACGAACGGAGTGTCGTTAGAAGATGAAACGGGAGAACACCACCAAGCTCCTGAAGCAAATCGCAGAGCACTTTCGGCGAGGGCGGCGCGAGCAGAGGCGCGTGAGGCGCGAGCTATCGCCGGGCGAGCCGCCGTCGCGAATGTTAGAGCGCGAGCGCCAGTTGACGGGAGCGCGCGTATTCCCTGATGAAGGAGTACTAATTTACTCCGAAAACGGTCGGGTTCCCAGCGGCCCGGCCGTAAATCATACGTGAGTGAAAACCGGTGTTTTATTAAGTATAATGTGAAGACTGGTCCTTTACGATACTAAGGTAATGGTATCTAACAGTATAACGTCTTTATAGAAAAGGTCGGAACGCGAATCAGACCTACGCGCCTCGGAGTTCGGTTTACACTCGGTACACCAACAGTCGCAAATCCGCCGTAGTGACGTACGAACGTGTGGGTTTGTAATTAGTAAGCGTGAAATTAACCTACCCCTGGCGCGTGTTACTACGTGGCCACGCGGCGCTGTAGATAGTTATTTCAAGAACAAGGAGGGTCACGACACTGTTAGATGTTTACTAAAAAAAAATATAATTAGTCCGTCAAATAGATTGTCAAAAAATATTACCACGTATTTTTTCTTTTGTCAATTTAACAAAAATTGATGAAGATATAGCCTGTTAAAGTTCCGCGTGACGTCAGTAACCGCTATGAAAGGCTAGTGCTGTCACGAGCCCCCACTTTCAAACTTTGACAAGGTTAATCTTTGACACTAATTGTTTGATTGACAAAAGATAAAATACGTATCCAATATTATTCAATAAACTAACTGCCGGACTAATTATAATAATGATTTTTATATTTATACTCCACAAAATTTAACTTGATCTCTGCGACAGCTGTCAGAAAAATCACGCCTATCCTGAAGTCCTGTATTCTTAATAGTACAGACATTAGGCTCGATTATGGTGTCACCATCTAACTAGCTAACCGACTTAAAACCCTCTAATTTTCTAAAAATCCTAACGCTATTATGGGGAGACCAAATTAGAACTGTCAAAATCAAATTTTAAATCGAATGAACGAAAACCAACTAAATCTAACTACATTTAGAAAATTAGGCGATTTTGGTATTATGGTAGCACAATTTTAGAGCTGTCATACGTCATCTTTAGGATTTTTAATGAATTGAGGTTATGTTTTTAACCAGTACCGAATTAGATGGTGTTTAAAAATAATTAAGCTCAAAAGTAAGTTATAAAGAAGAAATGCTGCGTTTTTCTCCAATTAAATGTACTTAGTTACATTTAACATAGCTGATGGTGTTCCTATAAATATTGATTAGTTAGATTTTATGTGAGTCGCGATCACAAAAAATGTTGAAACTGTCTTATAATTATTTTCAGCACAAACTAGAATGATGCTGGACTTGACGATTCAAATTAATCCACCGCATCTTACCGACCACATTTTTGTTGAAACAGAGAAAGGACAGACATTTGTGGTAAGCAAAGGTAATATACTGACCTAGTTACATTTCTGTCCATACGATTTAATAATCCGTAGGATTACACTGGATGCAAGCCGCTTCCAATCGATCTTATTGGAGATCCATAGGGGAGACTTATGTCCAGCAGTGGACGTTATAATGGCTGATGGATGGATGGAATGTATTAATAGGTAGTAGTTATTTAATTATAATAAGCTATCCATGAAATCCAATTAGAAATGAGGATCTGCGAACCAAAGTAATATAGCTCCGTGGATTGACAAGTTGAATTAGCTGTGGGCAGGGCCGATAGTTGAGCAACTGACGGAGTCAAGAAGTTCTCAAATGAACATCACAATGCGGCAAGAGCATTAGTGCAGAGTAGGATGTCAAAGTGGACAGATGTTATCAAGACAGCATGATCGTACTAGATGTAAGCCACTTCCATCTAGTATTAGGATATCTCTAGGGGAGGCCTATGTCAATAATATTTTTTTCTGTGGACTTGCCTATGACAGTAGAAATGTGCTTTAGACAAACTAAAAACCCTATTTGCTAAAACATACCTAGGACCCTAGAACTTCTTGGCTGCTGTGAAATATGCTACAAGAAGCCCAAAACCCAATCCTGACCTCAGTCAGCCTAAAAGCAGCATGAGGATTGGGTTTCACATAGCTTTCAGCTAAATCCACAGCCGCTAAGAAGTTTCATTCAGCCTTTCAGTGAGAATAGTGAAATATTGCACTAGGGTAATAACTGTATTATGATCATTATTTATTGCTTGCATTTTATAAGTTGTTAAGTGCCACCAACTACATTATCCACCATTTACTAAATAGCAAGTGTCTTTGCTGGCGTGGTTTTCTAAGTACATACATAAATATATTTCAGTAATAATTTTGAAAGTAATTATACCATATTTTAACAAATATAAACCAAGTATTTTATTTTAGTAAAGCTACCTCTCACAGCTTTTTTAAATCTAGTTTCAGACAAAGCAAAAATATCTATATCTATGAAATGTCTATTTTGATCTATTAATTTAATTTTCAGATACCTTTGATGACTAACAAGACTTGGAAATAGTTGGCCCCAAATATTATGTAATCATCACCCTAATTCGATCATCGTGTCATGACTTCAACCAAGAGCCATAATGAGATTGTTATATCGGCTAAATTACCTAGTTGATATCAAATTGCCACCAAGTGCATGTATGATACATATTACAACCGAGGTGAAATATATGATAGACTATTGATTATATTGTGGTTTGCATTTTTCCTTGGCAGGGCAGAGCAAAACAACAGAAAGAAATAAGAAAAGATTTAATTCAATACAAAAATAAAGTCATTCAATTACCCATCAGCTTTATTTTACCTATCACTTGACAAAGGTAGTTATTTTAATATTCAGGTACAAAGATATTTGAGTATTTTTAGTAAGCTTAACAAATAACAGTCGAGTAAGAGATTTAAGAACCTATCTTAATACTAGATATCACAAGAAGGCCACGTAAATTATAAAATGTTTTCTTCGATAATATTCAAATTCATTTATTTTGTGTCTTATTTACAAGTCGGGTTACAATATTATATTATAATATATTTATATCAATTAGTAGAATGTAACAAAACAACCACTTATTTACTATTAATAATAAAATGTAAAGTATAGCATCATATAATTATGTTGAATCACAAAACTTGGCACATGTGATGTTAACTACAGGCTCCCAATCCTGAAGCTCACATAGCATCTGTGTGAGGATTTAGGTTATCCATAACTCTAACATAGCTTGGTAGGGATAAGTGTACCAGCCGAACATAACAGCTACCTAGTTGTATGACTCGGTCTATTTATACAATAATTAAGGACTTTTTTAGGCTAAATCAAACTTCTTAGCTGCTGTGAAGTTAGCTAGGAGCTGGGAAAAACCCAATCCTGACAATCTCACATAACAGCTGCTGCATAATAGCTGAGGGTTAGGTTGTCTGAAGTTTTAACACATATTCTGCAATTTCACATATTCAGGGAGTTCGCCTTCTCATGGTTTGTCCGAGTACTTGTTGTTGTATAGGAGTCTGAATTTTCCATAAATAATAAGCGAATAGCTGCCTATTTACAGCCTGTTTCGCTTAGAAACTGCTCAAAAAGCCGTGTATAGTACACGGCTCTGCTTTCTTGTCTTGTCACGATCGATTACGATTAATTCGTATAAATATATTCCTTGTCCGCCACAGCAATATGTGTGATAAAGCCTTGAGCTTCTCTTTATTCATGTTTTACGCTGGCAGGTCTATTATTTACCGTAAGCTGAGTAGCAAAACGAAATATTAAATAAAACAAAACCATTGTTTTGTAAAATAATAGTGCGAGTGTTGCCACAATATGAATTAAAAAAAAGACACGGCTTTACTTTTGTACCGGTATTTTACGTTGTTGTTTTGTTTTGAATGTGATGAAATACGTTATACAAACGATCTTCGTAAAGTTTTATATCGCGGAAATGAATATTTTTTGAAATTACGCATTTCATACGTTTTTGATTAACAACAACATTAAGTTACCCAGAGCTAAAATCCTATTGACGGATGGTTGTTCTACTAAAAAAACCATTTGCGCCGCATTTGGGCGCTTACGCTGAACGCTTTCAGTGGCTCTATTTCTGATTTTCAAACGTATAAGGATTAACTTTGACAGATAGTATGAAAAATCCGCAATATTGCGTAGGTATTATGACCTAGCCTTCTCCATACAAGTTTCATAAATACTTACGTCAAAAATAATGTCCCTGAGACTCTATATCTGTTCTTTGAACGGCTTGTACGTATACGAAACTTCAACAGCTGATCGTATAAAAAATCTGTAAAGTTACGTTTACGTCATTGCCTTCTCCATACAAGTTTCGTAAGCCAAAATGGTAAGCCAATACGAAAGTCAAAAACGATGCCCCTGGGGTATGATTTTTGAGTTGAGAACGCTTCGCACGTATACGGAATTTTGACCATATTGTATGGAGAATCCGTAAAGTTGCGTATACGTCCTAGCCGTTTTCATACAAGTTCCGTGTACGGTCGTGTACGAAACTCGAAAATTATACTTTCGTACGACTCGGACGTGTAGGGTAGGGGGCTTGTACGGAGGAAGAATTAACTTTACGGATTCTTCATAAAATCTGTGTAAGTTCCGTATACCTACGATTAATACGTTCGAAGTTAAAAATAGAGCCCTAATAAATACTATTATAAAAATTGTTTAAGCAATAATACATTTGTGGAAGTGGTAATTAACTTGTAACACTGACTACCTCTTTCTTTCTTTTTAAATCGACGTAGCCACAGATAACATCAAAAAAATGAACAAAATCATCGTCAAACCGGTCGCTTGATGGTGTGTTTCCATTATATTTTTAAGTACATTTTTTTATCTATGAACTTCCTTTAGGTGAACTAAACAGAGTTAGCCATCGTTCAATTTTTAACTAGGTGGTGTTTTCATAATAGCAGTTTCTCACTAATTAACTTAAATTTAAACAGTCACTAAAATTTTAGAACTTTTAAGTGGTGCAACCATAATCGAGCCTAGTACCTGTCAATGTCCTACTTATGGGCATGTCAATTAGTGATGGGCGACGAATGATCGTGACCACGGAGTTTTAGATAGAGTTTTATTTAAAATATCGATAGTTTATACTAACGATATTTTAAATCAAACTTAATTTATCATTAATTTTATTGTATATTTTTATATCATAAGATTTTTTACATGTGTAATTAAATTAAACCCAATTATGTGTTACATTAGCATCGATAATAGTGAAAAACGTCGATAAATAATAGTATTTACATTACATTATTATGAGTATTTAATTGATATCATAACATTATTTACATGTATACATATTTACATACTTGATCTTAATTAATAGTAAGTAAATAAAATCCAATTTCTCTCCTTCAACTACTAATTCGATTTCATTACAACATTGTTTGAAAATCGATTTTTTCCACCACTATCCCAACTCTAAAAATGTCAATCTTCTATCTCAATGTCACTGTCGCAGAGATCAAGTTAAATTTTATAGAGTATAACCGCTATCAAATTTACCGGCTAGTGCCGTGAGGAGCCCCCACTCTCAAACTTTGACAAGGTTAATCTTAGTCACTAATTGTTTGATTGACAAAAGATAAAATACGTATCCGATATTATTCAATAATCTAACTGACGGACTAATTATAATAATGATTTTTATACCCAGTAAACATCCCTTATTACCGTGCCGATACGGAAATAGGGACAATGTGGCAACTGGTCTTCTTGTGAACATTACCTCCGATGGAGACCAATAGCGGCGTGATGCCGTCGACGTCGCAAGCGTCCACGTGCGCGCCGCGGCACACCAGCTCGCACACGACCGCGCACAGCGGCTCGCTGAACGCCGCCCGCTCGTCTGCTGGGACAAACAGACAGCGCTGTTAATATTAGCTAGAGCTGATACATCTAAAATGGCACAGAAACGTGGTCTCTCACTATGGGCCTTATTAGTAAGCTCCAAGTAGCCCAACGAGCCATGGAGAGGGCTATGCTCGGAGTTTCTCTGCGAGACCGAATCAGGAATGAGGAGATCCGTAGAAGAACCAAGGTTACCGACATAGCCCAGCGGATTGGCAAGTTGAAGTGGCAATGGGCAGGGCACATGGCGCGGAGAACTGATGACCGATGGGGTCGAAAAGTTCTCGAGTGGCGACCACGTACCGGCAAGCGCAGAGTAGGTCGTCCACCCACAAGGTGGACGGATGACATTACTAGGATCGCAGGATCGCGCTGGATGCAAGCCGCTATCAACCGGTCTTATTGGAAATCATTAGGGGAGGCCTATGTCCAGCAGTGGACGTCCTATGCCTGATATGATGATGATTATTATGATTATGATGATGATGATGATGATGATACATCTAAATACTAGTAGTTCTCCGAACAGTACATCTCGCGACACATCTGTTTAACTGAATCTTAAATTCATAGCCTATAATTCGACTCGCTTTTGACCGGTTTGGTTCATACTGTACAGAGCTTCATAAACGAGCATTAATAGATTTTTACATGCGAAAACAAGTGAATTGACATTTAAGATCTTAGTACTTTGATTTGGCAGGATATAATATGTAAGTGGTAATACCAGACACGAGTTGGCAGGATATAATATATAAGTGGTAATAACAGGCACGAGTTGGTAGGATATAATATGTAAGTGGTAATACCAGACACGAGTTGGCAGGATATAATATGTAAGTGGTAATACCAGACACGAGTTGGCAGGATATAATATGTAAGTGGTAATACCAGGCACGAGTTGGCAGGATATAATATGTAAGTGGTATAACCAGGCACGAGTTGGCTGGATATAATATGTAAGTGGTAATACCAGGCACGAGTTGGTAGGATATAATATGTAAGTGGTAATACCAGGCACGAGTTGGCAGGATATAATATGTAAGTAGTAATACCAGGCACGAGTTGGCAGGATATAATATGTAAGTGGTAATACCAGGCACGAGTTGGCAGGATATAATATGTTAGTGGTAATACCAGGCACGAGTTGGTAGGATATAATATGTAAGTGGTAATACCAGGCACGAGTTGGCAGGATATAATATGTAAGTGGTAATACCAGACACGAGTTGGCAGGATATAATATGTAAGTGGTAATACCAGGCACGAGTTGGCAGGATATAATATGTAAGTGGTAATACCAGGCACGAGTTGATAGGATATAATATGTAAGTGGTAATACCAGGCACGAGTTGGCGGGATATAATATGTAAGTGGTAATGCCAGGCACGAGTTGGTAGGATATAATATGTAAGTGGTAATATCAGGCACGAGTTGGCAGGATATAATATGTAAGTGGTAATACCAGGCACGAGTTGGTAGGATATGAGCGCAGTGTGTAGTGCTATCCGCCGCGCTTCGTCAGCTGCATTCACATCCACTCCACAATCAAGGAGCAATCTCGTCGTTCTAGGACACGGGAATCTACAAAATAAAACATAAGTAAATAAAAGATAGGGTAGATGCACCGGTTTTGGCCACTGCCCCGGTTTTGGTCATTTGATGTCAAAATTAATATTACGTAAATAGATGATAAAAATATGATATCATAAACATTGATTTTATACTCAAAGTTTATACAAAGTATTAGTAGTTTTATACTTATTTATTATATTAATAAGTTTTTATTTATTTAATTATTGCATACTTACTGACAAACATCGCTAGTGTGGAAGTCATCTACAGGAGTTTGCCTATCAGCCGCTAGATGGAGCAATGTTTGACCGTTACGTAGCCGGACGTGACGTAAACTGAACACTGCTCGACGCACTGACGTCACCGTTTCCTGTTGAAATGAGGGTAAGTTTCAATTTCAAGAATTTTTCTTTCGTTGCGGCATGGCACTGCTGAGAGCATGCTAGGCAAACTGTCAACGGCAGTAGGTTTGAGAATTTTGATGATTACTAAATTTTCAGTAGTCTTAGGGTAATCCTGTTGTTTTTTTTTTATAAAATAGTCGTCATAAAGACTAAACTACTTACAAAGTCTCAATGGTCCTTACTAGAAAACTTTGAATATTAATTAAAAACAGAAAAATATAGTACAAATTTTCATCAATAACCAAAAATAATTGAAAATTCAAAATAGTAAAATTTTACCACTATTGCGCTCTAAAACCTTAAATACTGAATTCAAATAATTCATTAAATATATTCATAAATTACTATAGTTGTTGCAAACCACGAGCGCACCGCAGGTTTTACATTTAGTATTCGTGCCTACGCTCATAACGTCGGAGCAATCAGTCGTAGTCTGTAGACAATAGGGATATTCACTGGGTATGAAAATCATTATTACAATTAGTCCGTCGGTTAGATTATTGAAAAATATTGGACACGTATTTTTTCTTTTGTCAATCAAACAATTAGTGACTAAGATAAACCTTGTCAAAGTTTGAGAGTGGGGGCTCGTGACGGCACAAGCCGGTACATTCCATAGCGGTTAGTGACGTCACGCGGAACTTTAACAGGCTATATCTTCATCAATTTGTGTTAAATTGACCAAAGAAAAAATACGTGTCCAATATTTTTTGACAATCTGTTTGACGGACTGATTATATTTTTTAGTAAACATCCCTATTGGAAGCCGCCTCCGACACAAACAAACACAATACATTTTTTTTTAATTTGAAAATACCAACCTCGTCATTTCCCTCGTTTTCCAACAGTCTTCCCGCAACAGCCACGAGATAGAGCGCCGTCCGCACATTCCCCTCGTATTCCTCCTGAAACACGCACGTGCGGGCCAAACTCTACGCATCAATAGTTATACGTCTTCTGTACGCGCGGTGACGGGTTAGTGTGCGTGCGCGGGGCGTGTGTGCGTGGGGTTACTATATGGAAGAAAAAAATGTGTGTGGCAATGTTATGAACACGGCAGTGAGTTGTACGTGAATACGTTTACGTAGGCAAAATGACCTCAAATGCCAGCGCTTCCCCATCCACTCCCCGCGATGCGTCGCAGTTCTCACTTGACGTAATGAAGTCTTTGATCTTTTAACTATCTAACGGTGTAATTAAATTTTGGATGGAGATGATAGATCTGAAGCTGCAACACCAAACTGTACCCCCCGATTTTGTTATCATTCGTTTTTTAACTTGCCTCCCTACATTACAGTAAAAATAGATGCTTTTTTTTGGTCAACTTTGAACTATATTTCCGACCCAATTTTTTTTGTAAGGTTTTTAGGCTCTCTCTCAGAGCATAAAGTCACAAAATGCTGACAGATCTAGGTGGAGCTTCAAGCGCCATCTTTAAAAAACCCTTTTGGCCGATATCTCGGAAACTATGCACTAAAAGGCTAAAGTTATGGAGACCATTATTGTAGAGAATAAAATTCACTCACGCACACACGGTGATAGATTAGTGTGCGTGTGTGCGGGGTAGGGATTACTATATGGTAGAAAAGAGCTAGGAAAAAGAGTTCTAAGGGCGTAAATTCAAAGCCATGATTACAGCAAAATAGCGTACAGAACAGAGCCTTTCGGGCTGCAAATTGTCTTTTGGGTTATCTAGAATTGACAACATTTCAAATTTTTAACATAGTTATATTTATTTATTATCTGAAAGAATATTGCAAAATAACATATACGTATTTTTTATTTTTCCAATTTGACTTATATTTTCTGTAAAATTAAGTTTTGAAAAGTAGCTTATTCTAAAAGGACGTAACTGTAAAATTTAGGACTCATAAACAATTTTACTGAAGCCACATTAGAAAAAAATAGGTGCTAGCGTTGCTGTCACTGTCAATGCCAAACAATCCGTCACAATTCACAACAAATAGGCCGGGAGGTCAGCGCAAAAAGTCCACTATGTACCGCGGTATACCATGGGAAGAAAAATATAAAATATGTTTAACAACTGCCAATCACCTGAAATATGTAACAGGGTCTGCCATACAGGCTTTAAATTAGCACCACTTAAAAGAAGAAGAATAAGTAGTACTAGTTCCAAGATACTTTTAAAATTCAAACGGATTCTTCCACCAAATGCTATGGAACCCAGCTGACTGACTCCAGGGTATTGATGTACATCATTTTGATAACTATGTAACAATAAATCAGCTTTTGGAAAGTATTTGCATTTTTTGCGTTTACCTCTCGGGCTAAAGCAAAATAAGTAATTTGAAAATGACACCGACATTTTATTTTTAAATTACATTTTATGTGTCAACACTGTCAGTGTTAACTGTCATTTTATATTGATAGTATTTTTTTTATCATTGGCAACTGCACTTTCAGTACAAATCCCGAAACGGCTTGGGTGAGAGTTTTTATCTAATATCTTAGCAGTTACTGCACTAAAAATTTTGGAAAAATAAACATAATGATCAGCATCCCGATATCTCGAAATGGTTTTGGAATTTCATAGCCTTGTGAAATATGAAAACTTGTCAATTGTCTCAAAGTAGAGACAATTCTAGAGCGTATACAAACTTACGTTGTGACTGTATTATATTGATTCATTTTATATTACGTGAGGTTACTACATGGAAGATATAGAAATACATCTTTTCAACCTTAGGGGGTTGAAAAGAAGTCATGGTCGATGCAAAATAGCACACAAACGCTCCTACGTGAACAACGACATTGCTTGACATAAGTGACATTCCAAATATCAAGTAAAACGTCACAGTGCCGCTGCCGTCGCCGCAATATGGCGGAGAAACTTCAAGGCGGAGCTTATTTTTAAAAGACGAGTTGGAATTACTAAACAATTAAATTTAGTGTGCGTGGGGTTATTGAACATGGAAGAAAGAGAGGGCAAGAGTCCTAAGGTTGTAAATTGGAAAAAGCATGACTGATGTGCATTCGGTGTTTTATGGTGAGCGTTTTTATATTTTGGCAGATAGCAAAAACACTGTTAAACGAACAAATATATTTAGATTTTAATGAATGGAGTTCGCGTTTGAAAATATTCTAATACTAATAGATTGAGACATGCGTGGAAGATATCTATTTAATCTAGAATTAAAAACATCAACATTGTATTTGAAAAAAAAAACGAATTGAGAGTTCAACATCTTCATAACATAAACATAGGGTAGTTTGGTTGTTAGTTCTAATCTTTGTTGTATTTGTTTTTCCTGTGTTTTGTTTTCCTTTTTACAAAAAGCGGCGCTACTTGAAAGTCTGACACATAAGCCTTGTTACTTGTTTTAGGTAATTTTCTGTGGTTAAACTTATATTTTAGTTATTTTTCTACCCATACACAAATTTTCAGCTTTTAAAAGTAGTTGCAAGGTACTAATTTTTTTTTAAATTCAATCGGATATCCTCACCAAAGGCTAAGCATCTCAACTGACTTAATCCGGGGTATTGTTGTGCACCACCATGATAACGTAAAACCAACAATTCAGCTTTTAGAAAATAGTTGCAATTTTTTGCACTTACCTCCCGGGCTATAATCGTTTATTACAATAAGTATACGTATACTGTACTGTACCAGCCTTTTTTAATAGTCCACTGCAGGACGTAGGCCTACTCACGAAGGGTGATTGAGCCATATCCACCACGCTGGCCCAGTGCGGGTTGGTGGATTCACATACGCCATCGAATTTCTTCTACGGACGTATGCAGGTTGCCTCACGATGTTTTCCTTCACCGAAAAGCCAGTGGTGTGAAATTCCGTACATAAGTTCCAAAGAAACTCATTTGTACGGGATCGGGATTTGAACCCACGACCTCACGATTGCACGTCGGGTGTTACTACCACTAGACCACCACGGCTTCATTCACGTATACGTAAGCTATCAATAATTTTTTTTTTTTTTAAATCATGCATATTCCCTATTATAAGATAGGTACAAAAGAGGCAAGAAAAGCGTGAATAGTTTATATCAGCAGTTCCCGAATGGTGTTCCGCGGAACCCTGGGGTTCCGTAAGTGACTCTCAGGGGTTCCACGAAAATTCAAACCTTTGACAATATTTAGGTTTTGTAATTTTATAAATGGACGTAACGTAATTATTATTCAGTTTTAGTTAACTAATTTTAAAATTTTGTAATCCGACATTCCGTTTAGGCGTCATGTAGGTACCTACCGCCACTCAATTCAAAAAGCCTCAGTATGGTGTGATTTAACGTACAAAAAAAAACAATACTACAGTTAGTTTATTTTTTACTGAAGCTAGGGTTCCGCCCAAAAAGGTGACACAAAAAAGGTTCCGTAGCCAAAATAATTCGGGAACCGCTGGTTCATATTATAGTGCGGTGAATAAGTGCGTGTATCGTGTGGACATACTACTAGGGACTCGGGGTCGTGGTTGGCTTGCGGTTTCTCCACGCGCTTCTGGCCGCGCCGCAACTCCTCCGCGCACGCTTCCAGCACGTTACACACCTGCGATACAATGTTATAGGTAAGTCAGTTAGTTCGTAGTTAGAGATAGAGTTAGATTCGTAAGAGCCGTGGTGGTCAAAAGGTAGTGACACCCGCCTTACAATCGTGAGGTCGTGGTAGTCGTAGTGTTTGCGGAGTACAACTGAAATCCAAAATAGTGGACAGTCTGTTGTCTGTCAAAACAGTCAAAAATCACGTTTTAACTGAGATATATTTATGGAAAAGGGAATTTTAGGAATGGAGCATGTTAAGAAAGGGGCATTGTGGTAAAACATTCTTTTCAAATTTAGAAATGCGAAATTCTAAAAACATTTATATTTACCTGAGATAATGGTAGTTGGATGCCTCCAATGTGGATCATTTGTGAGAATACTTGAGCGAATCTGAGCAAATCTTTTACTACTGACACCTGAAACAGAATTATAAATGCCAAATTAGATACTAATTAGCTATCTAATATTAATTTATTATGTAGCTGAAGACATCCTATGGTTATAAGCTTAGGGCTGTAATAGTATTGCTGTAGGCTGTAGTACCTACAGAGTATGTGACATCTAGCCGCAACCCGCAAAATGCCGTGACGATTTAAGACAAGGCATCGGGCCGAGAAACACGAAAACGAGTACTTTTGAATGCGCGATGTGAGAGAACGAATGATATTGATTCAAATTTAAAAAAATATCATAGATAAGGGAAAATCTTGAAAAATTTTATGAACAGGACAAAATTTTGATAAGTAACCGGTTTTATTAAAAAAAAACGTACAAATTTCGCACAAAAAAAAAGTTTCATAATTCGAATGCTCAGAATTATCAGCGACAACACCCCATTACTTTTTACGAATAAAATAGCCAGATCACTTTTCTAGACCGAGAAGTAATTTTTTACTGTGTACATTATGAGTAATTAATTAAAATCTCACTGCCGCCCGCCGCTCTGGCACGATCCTGTCGAGCGCGACCGCGTAAAATTTGTCCGAGTGAAGGCTCCTTTACACACAGGCGGTACGAGCGGTATAGCAGACGGGCGGGCATCTGTATTGTACTGGTTATATAAGGGCTCACACAGGTCCGGTCGCGGTACTGCCGTACCGCCCTTTACCGCTCGTACCGCTCTGCCGCTCGTACCGCCTGTGTTTGTTGGAGCCTTGAAGGGGCGCGGTACTCGATTTTTAAAACAATAGTTTATCAATGTGTCACCGTTAGATGCACCGTTTTCTCAGACAGCATGCCGTAAGGCTAAGAACACAAGGAGCGGAGTTTTTGTCGTGCTCGCTGCGGTGGCGGAACAGCGGATTTCTATACTCACGCGGCCGGTTATTTGTGCGATTTGTGCTGTAGAATACTATCCCCATAAACACAACAAAAGTAGAATACTATACCATCCTAAAAAGTATACTGACCGAATTTTGCCGCCTAAATTGCAATGCGCGGTGCCAAAGCGCCAAGCACCTATCAAATCGAGCTTCATCAGCGAACACTGTGCCAAGAAACACGATATGGTAGGGTAAATCCGGACACATAGCGCCGAGCACGCGCTCTCTGTTTGTTACGCCTTCCAAGTGTAGTAATAAATATCCCAGATGACCTTTTCTTTACAAGACTACCCCCCATAAAACAAACCTCAAATAAGACGCAAGTGACAAAGAAAAAGTATTACAGAAAAACAAGACGCAGTCTTATAGCTAAAGAGATAAAGTGTACTGACCGAATTTTGCTGTCTAAGTTGCAACGCGCGGTGCCAAAGCGCCAAGCACCTATCAAATCGAGCTTCATCAGCGAACACAGCGCCTCGAAACACGATAGGGTGGGGTAAATCCGGACACGTAGCGCCGAGCACGCGCTCCCTGATCGTTAACCCTTCCATGTGTAATCCGTGAGCATTGCCGTGAAGTCTTTCTACTTCCTGTAAAGAATAGATAGACCTAAGATCAGGGCCAGGTTTAGAGTTGTGGAGCCTCCGGCACAGCCCGGACACTCCGCGATTTTTCATACAAAATCTGCTGTCTTACGCACACTACACAGTACTTACTCACAGACAACACATATACGGACGAACGCTACAAATGCATTTTTGTGCAGAACGTCTATGGCTGTCAGCAATCACCACGACGTGACGACATGCCGCGTGAGTGAGACAGTTGCGTATTCAATTTTGCAAAAATGAATATAAATCTAGTGCTCATAAAAGTATAACGATTACTTAATTTGGTAGCATTTTAGCAATAAGTAACCGATCTACTTTATTTGAAAGAAAATATGAAGAGAATGTTGAATAATGTAAATAAGATTCTTTTACTTATCCTTAGATAAACATTAAAATGTATTGTTTTGTTACGTATTATTGATATTCAACCACACACAGCACAATTCTTCCCTATTGTCACAGTCTAGGTATTTTTTATTACAAGATCTACCGGCCAGTGCAGCCCGCGCGCAGAGTACGCGATCGGTACGTGAAACGCGGGGTGAAAGTGAGGAAGACTCAAACGGGTGGGGGGTAACGGGTAACGAGTGACCGTTCTATACGTAGTATTATTATATCTTTTTGCCTCCAGGCAACAAAGTAATGAAGGCATCTTGGTGACAAATAGAGGGATAAAGTACTCCAAGTAGTAAAATTCCAAGTAAATGTATACTTATCAGGACGATTTAAAGTTTCAATATACGTTTCAATATGGGGATAGTGTCTATGATCTATGAAATCGAGTGAAGCTGCGCAAAATGGGTGTCGGTTCCCTTTTTGGGTCAAAATAAGTAATTTTTAGTTGTAAGCCGTGGTATTCTAGTGGTAGTGACACCCGCCTTACAATCGTGAGGTCGTGGGTTCAAATCCCAATCCCTTACCAATGAGTTCTTTGGAATTTATGTACGGAATTTAACACCATTGGTTTTTCGGTGAAGGAAAACATCGTGAGTCCCACCTGCATATGCCAATAGAAGAAATTCGATTGCGTATGTGAATCTACCAACCCGCACTGGGCCAGCGTGGTGGATATGGCCTACCCACGAAGGGTGGTTGGGTCATATCCACCACGCTGGCCCAGTGCGGGTTGGTAGATTCACATACGCAATCGAACTACGTCCTGCAGTGAACTATTAAACGGCTGGTACAGTAAAGTACAAGTCATTTTTAAAATCAATATTTTGTTTCTATTCGCATGTAAATTCATTCAGCTGATGGTAATGGAATATGTATTACTTTTTGTTTTAGATTATGTTTTAACGCCATCTATCTTTTAAAAAACGAAGTAATCTCACCTCTAGCGTAGTGCTCTCCTTCCAGTTATCGTAAGCAGGAATGGGTTCCGCAGGTTTCTTCAATAGGAGACCGTATCGAGTGTCGTAGCGCATCGCCATCGCTCTGTGTAGGTATTGGTACGCCATCTATTGGACAAAATTAGGAAGTTTTAGGTAAAAGTTGGATTTCCAATTATTTTACTTGGCTTATTCAATCGAAATGTAGCGTAATTATTGCGTGAAACTAACCACCTTGACATTTATATGCCTTTAAACAATCCATTTTTATATATTTGTTTATTTTGGTTTGGAGGGAATTGGAATTTTCTGGAAATGGCTATGACAGTTTTGATGAAATTTGGCATTTACATATAGATTTTATTTGAAAACTCTAACCTCTACAGGCGGTATTTTTGATAAAACGCAAATTTTGTTTTTTTTTTTTTATCTATCGCTTTCTAATATAGTAAAGATGCTACCCTTAAACAGTAATATTCCTTATCATTTGCGAAGGAGGCACCCAGCATCTCAAATGCTTCTATATTCTGTGCGCGGCTGACGACAGATCGACAGCTTGTACTGTACTGTACCAGCCTTTTTAATAGTCCACTGCAGGACGTAGGCCTACCCACGAAGGGTGATTGGGCCATATCCACCACGCTGGCCCAGTGCGGGTTGGTGGATTCACATACGCCATAGAATTTCTTCTACGGACGTATGCAGGTTTCCTCACGATGTTTTCCTTCACCGAAAAACCAATGATGTGAAATTCCGTACATAAATCCCAAAGAAACTCATTGGTACGGGATCGGGATTTGAACCCACGACCTCACGATTGCAGGTCGGGTGTTACTACCACTAGACCACCACGGCTTTTAGGCATCGACAGCCTAATATTTCTTTATAAGGATTAAAGATAATAAAGATTTCTTTTATAAGCATATTTTGTTACAGTACATGTAATGAGCTACCCTCAAACAGTAATTCCTTAACATTAGCGAAGGAGGCACCCAGCAGCTCAAATGCTTCTGTGTGCGGCTGACGTTTTTTTTTTTTTTTTTTAAATTTTTACTACAAACTTATATCTCAACGTTACAAATAATCAAGTTACAATTTTAGTCTAATTTTAATTTTATACATTTAGTAAGTATTCTTATCTTAAATTGTCATAAAATAAATATGTCAATAGTTCCCAACTTCAAATATATTTTATAGTTTTTATTTACATTTATGCCGTATTTATACTGTAAGAAATATCAATATTTGTCTTGACTCTTAAATATATACATATATATATATAAATATTATACTGCAAATATAAATAAGTTAGCTATAGAGTGTGTCGGTCATGAGAATAATTATACGGCTGACGTTGGGTCGAGGACGCTCCGATGTCTTTTTGACCGACGAACCGGAGGATGTACTCAATTCGACGCATATTTTTATCGCAATCGGCTGAGCCATTTTTGATAAATCAACAATAATGTGAAAAATGCTACATCGATCCGTGCGAACTTTTGGCGAATTCTGTACAAGTGTACACGGTTGAAGTCGGTCATGCTATTTTTTGCGAAAAATAATTATTATAAGGACAAAGCATGTTCGGTGGTATTGCAAAGCCACAGAAAACATTAGAATAGCTAACGGATTGCATGATGCTTCTGCACTATCATCAGCTTTGTTGCCTGAATCGCCATCATCTGATTCACCATCTAAGCTACTGGAGCAGTTGTGGCAGCGGCCCAGAGCCACGCTCCGTTACTTTAAGGAGCTGGGCTGGCTCGGGTAGACTCTAGAGGGAAAAAGTACAAAACTCCCCATGCGGGACGTCAGTGCAGGACTCATCGCCCCTAATTAGAATTAGAAGGACAAAGCATCTAACGGTCTAGTCATTTTTTTTTATTTTTTTAATTCTTTATTGCATGATATAATAGCCACTTATTAATATAGTTGGTATAAATAATATTCACATTTATATTATCGGCTAGCAGTTACAAATCTAGTTAGTACACAGTACCTACACTAAGCAAAAGCTTGTATTGTAGATACTGTTTACCTTCAGGGAACTACATTAGCAGAATAAGATAATATAATAATAACAAAAAATAAAATAATATATAGTATATACATGTTCCGGAGAGTATTGACTGCATTATCCGCAGAAATGTATAGTTTGTGTGTGTGTGTGTGTACACCTACGTGTGTATAGCACTGCAATACACGAGATCTCATGAGAGTCAAGGTTTGCAGTGCTACTTTTGTGTGTGTGTGTGTGTGTGTTTGTATGTGTGTGTTGTGCATGTATGTGTGTGTGTGTGTTGTGTGTGTGTGTGCTGTGCGTGTGTGTGTTGTGCGTGTGTGTGTTGTGCATGTGTTTGTATTGGTGGGTGTGCGCTTAAGTGATTTATATGCCAGTCTGTTGCTATCGCGTGACTACTAGCAGATTTTCTGTTTCGAAGTAATCTAGATTTGAAATCCATTCAAATAAGGCGTTTTTTGCCTCATATATATTTAATGATGCGAAGTTATGAATGTGTTTGTTAATTTTATTATAAATAAATGGGCCAAGAAATACTTTATGCCTTTGTGCCGACCATGTTCTGCAAAGCGGTTCTGATAACACTCTGTCCTTACGCCTCTTAGGCATGTTAACCTCAGAATTGAGTGCTTTTGCATTGTTGTAGTCATCAACCAATCACAGGGATTTGATCATTTCGGCCTCTGTGATTGGTCGAGCGTCAGACCGCAGGTTCCTGCGAGGCTCACCCTTAAACAGTAATATTCCTTATCATTGGCGAAGGAGGCGCCCAGCAGCTCAAACGCTTCTATCTTCTGTGCGCGGCTGACGTCGGGTCGAGACGCTAATATTTCTACAACGCCCGCTCTCGCGCGCTCCGCCGCACATTGTAATGGCGTCATACCTATAACAAAGGGGAATTATACAATTTATAGTAATATTAATTACCAACCCTTAAAAATAATACATTTTGCTAATTTATTATTTGACCCCAACCTATTGACAAAATTGATAAGAAAAACCGGACAAGTGCAAGTCAGGCTCGCACACCGAGGGTTCCGTACAAATCCAGAAAATTTCACAAAATTATTTAATTTAGTTAAGTTTTAATTAAGTACGTTGTTAAAATCTCTATACTCATCATCATCATCGACAAAAGTTTTTTTTTTATTTTTATTAATCGTCATTCATCGAAAATTGTTAAAATAATTAAGAACCTGTTTTAGCATGTGCTAATGAAGGTCTTTTATATGATACCTTACATGATACCAATTGCGCACTTTGAATTTTAAACCCATATTTTGTGAATTTTGAAGCCCTAGTTTTTTTGTGATTTAAATAAAAATATTCAGTTTTCAGATTTATTCCTATATGTGTATTCTGAGACAATGCTTTTCGCCAAATTTCATAGTTCTATGTCAACGGGAAGTACCCTGTAGGTTTTGATTTTTGTGAGTGTTGAAATATGCGGTTTTTTATGACATAAACGGCTCTAACTTCTTAATATGATAACAGAGAAGTTTTTCCTTTACACAACTGTAAGAGATCATAGATATACGTATAAGGTTTAAATTTCAGCTCGATATCTTTACGCGTTCCCGAGATAAAGAGTCTTGACATACACACAGACGGACAGACGGACAACAAAGTGATCCTATAAGGGTTCCGTTTTTCCTTTTGAGGTACGGAACCCTAAAAATTCTGAATACTAACAAATCAGATGCGACTCACAAAGAAAACAAAACATGAACAATACTTTTACTTCATTCCTATAGGAGCTATTTATGAAAATGAGTCAGAGATCGTCGATTCTAAGGATAAAAGTGTAGTAAATACTATAAAAGCTTTGCATATTCTGAAAACTCTCTGGTACAGTACTCTCTCGCCAATCCGCCGCTTGATTATCTGACAAGTACTATAATCCGCCGTTTTTTGGACTGGAGATTGGTCTTGATTAAAATCTGTAATCCACCGACACTGAAAGTCTTCGACTCGATAATCCGCCGTCTTAGCTCTGTTTTATGCGTAAGACAAACAAAGTTCTATACTCAGCCGCACGGTGCTAAGCAACCACACTTTGTTGTTCCTGTACGTTATAATCCGCCGTTTTCAGTAATCCGCCGATGGTTAGGATTGTATAGTGGCGGATTAGCGAGAGAGTGCTGTATATTTAACAGCAGAAAGTTCTTCTACTTTTCGAGTCAATTTTGCGTGATAAAAATTAAATTCCGGCTTTTGACCAAAAATTTGCCACCTCAATGGCGCTATCTGTTGCCCCATTTAGGTCCTGAGTGGTGCAGGTTTTAGGGCATCCTGCACAGCTGGTCAGATGTGACACAGAAATTCGATCTCGGAGCTGTCTATACTCAGAATAATGATAAGTAATAGAAACCGTACTAAAATAGCAAGAGAATACCTATATCACTTTGTCCCATTTTAATTATGAAATTTAAAGTGTTAGAAAAAGATGCACATACACTCGAATTTTCGTAATTTCGATGGGTATTATCAACTAGCATTGAGCTATATCGGCTGTCCAATTTCAAAAAGGTAGTAAGTAGGAAAGTAAAATGATCAGAGATTTGAACTTTCTGATGGAATTAGATGACTCAAATTTCCGACCATATCGCAAAAGACAAAGTAGGCCAAATTACAACCATTATGACATTCCAACTTGTGACTTTTGACGTTTGACTACAAACAATGCGTTTTGTTTTGTTCCACTCACTCTTACGTGTGCTGTTTAGCCAGATATGAATAAGATAGCTGTAACGTAGTTTTTGTTTGAATAAAATTTAGCCTGGTTTCTTTTAATGTTATGATTTTAGTTTTGAGTGCTTTCCACACTAGATTTTATCACAAAGAGTTGTTGTGATAAGCATTTCAAAAATCTGAAGCGAACGCAGGATTTGAACCTGCCCCTTCGGATCACTAGCCCGACGCTCTAACTAACTGAGCCAGCCCGCCTCCTACGCAGGCGTCAAATCCTTGAAGTGCTTATATTACACCAACTTATAGCGTTGGAGGCGCCAACAGGGGCAGGTTCAAATCCTGCGTTTGCTTCAGATTTTTGAAATGCTTATCACAAAGATAACTCTTTGAGGTTTCTATTACTTGTCATTATTCTGAGACATTCGATCTCGGAGCTGTCTATGTATCCCCATTTTGCCAGATTGTCTTGGCTCCGGCCCACTTAGGAACGGGGGTAGTTTAGGGTTTTCCAGGTGGGCCAAGGCTCTTTATAGCCAGGGAGCTCTTCAGCTGCTTTAATTTAGACCACGATGTTCCACGCTTAAAAGGTTATTCATGTTTTAAAAGTTTCCAGCATGTTCTAGAACTTACCATTCTCATTAGTGAGTATCCTAGCCTTATGTTCGAGTAGCGTGCATACGACGGACCCGTGTCCACACTCCGCCGCGAAGTGAAGGGCTGTGGCGCCGCATAGTGCTCTCTCGTCCACTCTCGCACCACTGTCTAGTAGGAATTGTACCTGTGGGTCAAAAAACAAACATTTATAAACGATTTTTCTCGCTAGATACTTTACAATAGCTGAGAGATATACCGAAACAGGCATACTCCGATGGAAAAACGGCCTCTACAGCACCCACAATCAGAGGATTTTATGCATTTAGCCATTTAGTATTGTAAGTACAACATCCAATGTCACTGTTTGCTGACGACAGTACAGTAATAATTCCTTGCCAAAACAAAGATCACTATGTGAAGGACATTAACTGGACACTAGAATCAATTATTAATTGTCTAAATACTAATAATTTAAAAATAAACTTAAATAAAACAAACATTATCCAATTTACTCAAAGATTTAATCACATTTCTGACCTAAACATAAATTACCAAAATATTAGAATAAAAGAGGTTGAGTCCACCAAGTTCTTAGGTATTATAATCGATAAAAAATTAAACTGGAAAGCTCATATTGAAGATCTATGTAAAAAATTGGGTAGCTCAGCATATGCTCTCCACAGAATCACATCAGTTGTAAAAACTGATGCATTATTAACATCTTATCATAGCTTGGTTGAATCGGTCCTGAGATACGGTGTCATCTTCTGGGGCAACTCCACACACTTCAACTATGCGTTTAAATCACAAAAGCGTTGCATAAGGGCCATGTTTGGCCTTCGCGTAACCGATAGTTGCAGACCAAAATTTGCTGAATACAAAATCCTAACACTTCCGTCACTTTATATCTTGGAAGTGGCTTACTTTGTAAAAACTAACCAACACTATTTCCCCCTATCGAACGACAAAGTAATTCGTAATAGACGTAACAAATATAAACTTAATATAGACCAACGTAAAAAAAAGATAACAAGTGAAAGTATTTTCTGTATGGGACCTGTAATCTACAACAAAATACCGAACTCGCTGAAAACTCTCAGCCACAGTCTATTCAAAACTAAATTAAAGAAAGTCCTTCAGACTAAGTGTTACTACACTATTAGTGATTTTATGACTGACAAAAAAATTAATTGGAATACTATTATTGACTAATCAATCCATGACATTTCAATCTACTAACATAACATAATAACTAACCCATGACATTGTAATCAACTAACATCATATTGACTAGGTAACTAAACCTGACATTGTAATCAATTTAAATATAACTTGAGAATTTTAATTTTGTAATAATAATTTGATTTAGGTAATAATAATAAATAAAGCTGCCAGTAATGTTGCACGCCTTGCATAGGCAAGTTTGTATTGAGTCATGATTATATCTATATACCACCTTTGTACATGCAAACTGCAATAAAAAAAAAAAATAAAAAAATAAGGTTTTCAGTATTTTATCATATTTTTTTTCTATGTCGACTTTGGTTGAAATCGGCTCTGGAAGAACGGGCAACACCAGACATCGGAGATATCGCTCTCGGGCGGACTAGTTTTGTTTTCGGGCAGAGCAAGGGAATTTTACTATTGAGCAGTAGGACTATTGTCTAAACTGTAATAATGAAGAATAATACAACAAGTATTGAAGTTGAATCACCGTGTTTTAATAGTTACAAAGCCAACCACGCCACAAATGCAGATTATTGGATTTGAGATAGATGGAGCCTATAGTATTAAATTCGTATCGGGTGGCTAGCCCTGGTGCCTAAAGGCCTCTGACACTGCTATAAGTTTGTATTACATTTAATATTTACAAAAGGAAAACAACAAACAATATTTAACGTTAACCAAGAACAGAAAGTGCACGAATTCGTCTATTTTTCAGTGACGTTTGATCGCTTGATGTTTTTTTTTTTTTTTAAATTTATTCATGACCATGGATACAGAGTCCTTCAGTCGAAGTCTTAAATAATAAACAATTTACAAACATATTTTATCAAAATAGTCACAGTCGTAGTCTCGTCATAGTCCAATAAAGTCGTTGTCAAATCCAATCATAGTCCAATTCATACCTCAGTAAAGCAGTGGAGACTTTACTAGAGGCGTCTATGGAGTTTTGGTAACAACACGGAACAACATGATACGTCACATTATATCACTTGCCTACACTCATGCACGTAAATCATACGCTCATAATCAACGAAATACCACCATTTTTCACTAATTATCACTGATAAATACACAAGTTTAACAAAATAATACAATGAGGCGACATGATTTTTCCGCGTTCCCGCCAAAAAAAAATCTCGCTTGATGACAGCTGTCAATGTTGCCGCATTCGAGAAAGATATTACTCTAACACATACTAAAAGTTTCAGTGCTGTGGTTCACGTTAACATCTTGACTGTCTAATTGAGAGACTATGAGAGAGACCTTTATGCGTATACACATTTTAGCTCAATCTGTAAGAATTTCAAAAACTATGATGTGTTGTGTACAATAAAAAAGATGTGAGAAGTAAAATCCTCGGATAAACCACAAGCAGGGATCTTTCTTAATCTGGCAGCACTGAAATTTCCGGACTGACGTTTACAATCATAATGACATTGACAATTTTAAAAGATTGACGGTTCAAGATAGCGTTCTTCACAATAGCCAACTTAACTGCAAAAAATCTCCTCGAAACGATGACGTCACACCTTTACTCGACCTCAGTGGAGGAAAGTTCAAAACACATTCGAGTTATGACTAAAAATACCGATTTCAAGGAACAGTCTGAGAGATCCTTGAGAACACCTCGATTGAGTTTGAGTGGAGAAAGGTTTGAGCATTTGTTTAAGAGAATACGAGTGTAAGGCTCAAAAGTAAGACTTACCACATCCAAATGTCCCTTATAAGCCGCTATCATCAAACACGTGTTGTTATATTTGTTGGCTTTATGTATATCCGCGCCGTGCCTCACGAGGTACTTGACGATGTCCAGTCGTCCATCGAAGCAGGCTGCTCTGAGAGGCGTGCTGAGGGTCTTTGTGGCGTGGTTGACGTTGGCACCGGCGCGGACCAAACGTTTGACGATGCCGAGGTGGCCTGCCCCCGCTGCGCACCATAATGCTGTGGCTCCTGTAGCAAAAAGAAAGGTTTATTACAGAAACGTCATATTATCTTAAGTAAGAAAAACAAAAATTGAGTCAGGTCAAACTAAGATGTTCTAAAACATCTAATTTTGAGAACTTTTTTGACTTATTTGTAACACAAATAAGTCTTGATTACGTTAATTCTGCTACTGAACAAGGGTTGATGTTGGTTGGTCATTGGTTCTAAAAATAGAGATGAAATGGATGCCTCGGCTTCCAGGCCTGTGTGATGAGATTTTTAAATCTAGGTCAGGTTTTTTCTCAGACATTTATGTGCTGAGAACTTGTAAATTGTCGTTTAGTCCAAATCCCACATAATGCAATAACCTAGCGCTCCTTGGGATTTTCTAAGTTGATCCAGTCCGCTCTGTTCTTATTTATATCTTTTAAAACCTTTCTCCCACTTTATATAGCATCTTGCAAATAAGATGAGAGTAGTGCAGGTGAAAAAGTATAAGTCTTCAAAACCCCAATCAATTTCAGAAGTTAAAATTTTGTTACCATCAGACACATAGCAAGATAAGTAGGCTTTTTTACAAAAACATAATTATTAATCCGTCAAATAGATTACCAAAAAATATAAGACACGTATTTTTTCTGTCGTCAATTTAACGAAAATTGGCGAAGATATAGCCCGTTAAAGTTCTGAGTGACGTCACTAGACTACTACAAATGTACCGTACTAGTGACGTCACGAGCCACCACTCTCAAACTTTGACAAGGTTTACGTTTGTCATTTTTTATTTGGCTGACAAAAGAAAAAATACGACACCAAAGTTTTTAAATAATCTAACTGAAGGACTGATTATTATAATAATGATTTTCATACCCAGTAAACATGCCTATACTACAAGTACAATGCGTGTTATAAATAGAAAACGCAATGTAATTAAGAAGTGAAGTGGGTGTGCCAATATGACTATTGTAGTATTTCAGTGAACCACACACAGTCATCGCATTCTAACGCGTTTACACCGCAATAACATGAAAAGTGTCACACTGTTAATTTTACATATCCCACAACCATGACACAGAATCAAATGTGAGCTCCCAAATGACACGAATGTCGAGATAATTTAATTATGAATCAGAAACTATTTCTATGTGTAATCAAGCTTAGTAATATAGTGAGTTTTATGACGAAAATAAATGAAGTGTTCCGGGATAGAATCTCGATATTTTCTTTTGTCGTCTTCACTGAAACTAAAAGTTATTATTTCAGATGTCGGTTTTTATTTTAACTGCACAAAAATGAGAACATTTTAATGTGTTTTGATGAGATGACCTAGTAGCTCGTGCCATTATATTGGAGAATAAATGTTTACTATTAAAACAACAAAATACTTAAACTTTCGCGATTTGAACACATTATTATATACCTACTACGGGAACGGGACTAATCGCGCACTAAAATTACGAGATAAATAAATACCTCAACATCCCGACGTTTCGACCGAGTTGCATCGATCGTGGTCACGGGTAGACTGTAACCTCCGGCCTTTGCGATTTGAACACATTATTATTATATACCTACCACGGGAACGGGACTAATCGCGCACTAAAATTACGAGATAAATAAATACCTCAACATCCCGACGTTTCGACCGAGTTGCATCGATCGTGGTCACGGGTAGACTGTTACCTCCGGCCCGTAGCGGTTAACAAGTGTTGTTTATAAACTTTCGCGACTTGAACACATTATTATTATATGTATATACTACGGGACTAATCGCGCACTAAAATTACGAGATAAACCCGTCACCCACGCGTGGTGGATGCAACTCGGCCGAAACGTCGTCGGGGTGATAAATAAAATAAATAAATATAAATAAATATTTTGGGACAACTTACACACGGCCACTGACCCCAAACTAAGCAAAGCTTGTGATGTGGCTGCCAAAGACTGATATACTACATATACTTATTTTTATATACATACCTATACTTATATAGATAGCAACTAAATAACACCCAAACACAGAGCAAACACTTATTTTCATCACATAAATATTTGCCCTGGGTAGGGATCGAACCCACGCCTCTTTGATCCAGAAGTTAGGGTCAGTTAATCGCTTTCAAGAGGTTTTAAGTAAGTGATTGGAGACTTGCAATAAAAAGCGCACTATAATTTTCCCGAGAAAAAGCAAAAAATTCTGTATCGGCTTTTGAATCACTCAAGAGTATGAGTACAGAGAAATTAGTTATATCGGGAAAGTTCTCAGAAAGTTTTGGCAGCCGATATGGCTCGCAAATGGTCAAAAGAATTAAATAAAGAATAAGTAGGTACATGAATACATCGTTAACAAAGCACTTCGAAAATTAAAATAGTTGCTTTCAGTTCTTTGTAGCAAGTTTTCCGATTTTCGCGTCTTGTGCGTAAAAATAAAACATTATAGGTACATACCTAGTTGTAAAAATAGGCATAGAAGAGCCACTAAGATGCGTGGATGTAAGCACAAGCACCCATGCCATGTGATACTTATCACTATCACTACAAAGTATAAAACAAAGTCGTTTCCCTGTCTGTCTGTCCCTATGTATGCTTATATCTTTAAAACTACGCAACGGATTTTGATGCGGTTTTTTTAATAGAAAGTTATTCAAGAGGAAGGTTTATATATACAGGGTTACAGGGTAAGTCGACCTACTCCCGTTAAGGGTGTGTAGTTTCCTTTTTTTCTGACTAATTTGACTGTGAAATACAGTATCCTAAATTAAAAAAAAGAAAAAAAAAAAAACATATATGTAATTTGTATTTATAAAATTCCCAATTTTCGGCTATCAGCTCAGATATTTTGAAACGTGTAAGTCTATTATTATTTTTATTTGATTTTTACATTTAAAATAATGTTTTATGACCTCACTACCCAATATTGTCCGTAAAATTAACCTTTTATAAATAGTATATGAATTGAAATATCTCGAAAACTGTGAGATTTAGGATATGGTGTTTCATAGTCAGTCAGTAACGTAGTAAACTACACACGTTTAACGGAAATAGGTCGACTTAGCCTGTAACCCTGTATAACTAATATAGTATAATTTCAAAAACACTTCTGATAAAACGCGGAAATGATCAGACTAATATCACAGGGCTCCTAAGAGACCGGCCTAGCCGAGATTGGGGCCCACCGTTAACCTTAAATAATAGGTAGGTACAGCATGCTATAAATGAACTTTTGACTCTGTTAGAAAACTTATTCAGATTTTATAGAATTTTTGGTACTAAGAAAAAACATTTTAACTGTAGGAGAGAATGGCAACAGACACAAAACTGTCAAATTTCGTTTAAGAGATAGCACGAAATTAATATCAATGTTTACGGAAGTCACCGACCGACCAGAGAAACCGCTATAGAAACGCTATCACAAAATTAAAACATTAATTGCTATAAATAGAATTGGCATAGAAAATACATAGTAGTGACATAACTAATATAACTATGAGTATTAACTACCTCGTCTCAGACTCAGTGGTAGCGCTCATAACGTAGTTTGACTAAGTGTTCGTTAGCGATCATCGAAGTTAAGCAACGTTCAGTACGGTCAGTCTTCGGATGGGTGACCGCGGGTGGCATTTACAACTAAGCGCTACCGTGGCTCGGATGACACGTTAAATTGTAGACCCCACTTGTTTGAACCGTTTAGCTATATCAGAGGCTTTCAGGCGGCTTAAAAAATCTGACACCAGGGCTAGCCACCCAGTCTATACGAAATCAGATATCGTTTAATGCAACACTATGTACAAAGATGTTATAATACACTAGTTTTTACCCGTGGCTTCGCCCGCATACACAATATAACATTATAATTTATAGCCTATGTGTTATTCTGATATATAAGCTATATTATTGCAAAGTTTCATCTCAATCCGTTCAGTAGTTTTTGCGTGAAAGAGTAACAAACATCCATACATCCATCCATCCTCACAAACTTTCACGTTTATAATATTAGTAGGACATTAGTTCCAATAGTGGACCCATTACGGGCGTGCAATATTAAAAAAATGTAACTTGGCTAGACATTACATTACATTACACAAGCTTCCTTACGTGAAATGTATTAACTTAGAGAATAATCAAATTAAGCACTATTCAAACTAACTGTACCGAACACTAAGTGTTATATCTTTTATACATTTTATTTAGGTACTTTAATATGACCTAATTGAACTTATAGGTATTAACAAATTATAATTATGTACATAGTGAAAGGGCTCACAAGATGAATAATAATAAACCACTATATACAATGTTATAAAGTAATAAAAATATTATTAAATAAATATTTGAGCAAAGTTAATAATACCTTAAATATTCATCTTGACTATCGTTGAAATTTCAAATTATAGAAAGCTTTAGAGAGCAACCATTTCTTGAGGTTTTTGTTATAAAGATGACCGTTGACGAACTTATTTACTTACTTAGTGGTCGCATCGTGGTTTACAGCAACACTTGTATGTATTTAAACTCTTCTGGAAAAGTTTTATGAAGTCCATATAACTCTTCTGAATTGCGCAACGGATTCTGATGTATGTAGCTTTCACTATTATATTAGAAAATGTCTTCCAGAAGGTCGATGTTTTCGTGTAGAGTCGAGGCCGGTCGCTGGCAGCATAATTATGTATAAACATAATAGCAGCTACGTCTCTTTACATTTATGTTGTCCGTGTACTGGATTTGGAATACAAGAACTAAATTCTTGTGTATTTTGTATAGATTCAATTAAAAAAAATGGGTTATTAAATGCAATGACTGCCAGTTTTTACCCAGTGTTCCGCAAACACCGTATCTTCTTTGAATATAAAGTTTAAAAAAGCCTGAATCTATCTATGCAAATCCAACCGGTATATTCCTTAGAACATTATTCAAATCTGTTGAAATGTTACCGTACATCTTATTCCTTCTGTGTTATTACTGGATTGAGTGAATTATACACAAACTTCAGAATTGATAACATTATAGTCAATCATTACCTTTCACACCATCATTTCTATTGGTATCCTTTGCGTATTGAGGTTGTCTAGAAGCAGGGTTGATATGTAAATCAAGTGATTAAAATCAAGTGATTATTTTATAAAAATCAATGATTTAAATCAATACTTTTACTGCGACCATCAGCCAAAATGTGTCAAAGGACTTCCCCCGGCATAAACTACGGTGCGCACACACGTGTCCAATGCTATTTATCTACACCGTTCATGGATTCCATCTGACAACTGTAGCCTCGACAGCCTTGCAATTTTTGCAAAAAAAATATGGAGAGACTGGAATCAGTTTGATGAGTAGCATTATTCGTTTGAATGCAAAAGTTGAGCCTTTCACGGGAGTATTATTCGATAAACAAGTCATACAGAAAACTGCCCCTAATGATTGGTGGGTAGCAATACATAATATGAAAAAATGTATAACTGAAGAAGAATTGGATATAATCGTGCAACTGCTATGAGCAGTTGCTTCTTCCCCTGGGGTCGAAAGAATATTTTCCGCATTCAATTTGTGCACAGCAAAATAAGAAATAGATTAGGCACTGAGAAGGCAGCCTCCTTTTGAAAAAAGAAAGAAGTCTTCCTTTTGAAAAAACTAAACTTCTAATTAACTACTCTAACAATTTTCCTTCCTTGTTCATTAAAATGACTGAGTTTTATTAAAAAGTGATTTGATGTTATGTGATGTAATTTAAAAAAATATGTATTAATAATTATGTTGTGTTTTTATTTAATTAATAACTGACTTCCTAATTGAAAAAAGAACAGAATGTAAATAAAAATCCGATTAAAATCAAATAAATCCGATTTATTTGCTTTTTTTTATAAAAATCATGATTTTTATCAACCCTGTCTAGAAGAGAACGATATGGCCACCGATCGTTGCGCAGTTATTTATAAATTTTGGTTATTTATTGAGTTTAAATCATGGTTTGAACGACAGATAATGTTCTATGACCAAACACCTATAACACATATATTTTACATTTCGTATAGATTTTATACATATAGTAGTGTCACACACAAACACAATCTTTCACATTTACAACATCAATACGATCACAGAACATCTTACAGGCGTAGTAATATAAAGAGACCACCAGACGCGCTCTACCCAAAGCAATGCCAAAAACGCCAAATGAATTTATAAATCGGAGCGTAATCAAGATAAATCATATGAGCCGGGAAACAAAGAAGCTTCTGGAATGCCGCCAAAATACAATTCGGGTTCCATGTACCGGCTTTCCTTTGTATGTAAACTTTCTCAACTAAAAATACGACACGCGTAGTGACGACGGAGAAGACCAAAGACCGTAAAACTGAGTCAACGAGGCAAAAAACGTGGTCGCGCTTTGTTTTGGATTTGTTTCTTGTATTGCAGCTATTGTTGTATCAATGGAAAATTTAATTGAATGAATGAGCCGATTCGATTTGTTTCATCGAATGGAAGTCTCGAATATCGAATAGAGACTGCCTCGGTGGCTCAGTGGTTAGTGAACCTGACTTCTGGATCAAATATATAAATGGATAGGCGTGAGTTCGATCCTCACCCAGGGCAAGTATTTATGTTATGAACATAAATGTTTGCTCTGTATCTGGGTGTTATTTAGGTACTTACTAAGCGCAATTTTAGAGACACCACCGTAATTAAAATAGCTAATAATAATAAATAAATAAATAAATATATCTTTATTGTACACAGAAACACATTACAGAAACTACTCAATATACAATATGCTGTACAACTAGACTATTTCTGTTTCTTTTTCACTTTAGGCATTCGATAGAGAGGAAACTTTTTACGTTGCTAATAAATTTACGATGGCGCCTCTAAAATTGGGCTTACTATCTATATAAAATATGTATATGTAGTCTCTGGCAGCCATATCACAAGCTTTGCTTAGTTTGGGGTCAGAGACCGTGTGTAAGATGTCCCTCAAAATGTATTATTATTAATTTCAATTGGGCGTTTTTAACCGATAGCTGCTGAAATGAAAAACGGGCGGCACGGCCAATCTTCGGATGGGTGACCGCAGATGGCATTTACAGCTGAGTACAATCGTTACTCAGGTGATAAGCTTCGTTCTTTTAAGCGTTTACCCATATTAAAAAACCTACAAGCGCTCCAAATCTTTAATTCTGATACTTACTAAGAGCTAGTCAATCTAGTCATCATTTTTATGTAGAATAGGGCTACATTTGGGCATCAACTAGTCTGATGGAAAGCGAAGTTGTAGCCGAAGATGGAGTATGTAAACCTAGAAGATACTTGGCGATATACGATCGATAGCGTTACGATCTTTATAAATACGAGTATAGTATTATTTAGATATTATTTTATAAATCCAGCTGATTAGGACTTTAAACTGGTATAATAAGCGCCACACAAGTCGGCGGATGGGAACTTATGCGCAGAACGCTGCGCAAAAGGCAAAATATAGGTATGCGCGGGAGACAGAGAGACGAGACGCCGGGGCACAACCCGCATAACATAACACGCAATACTAAAAACCGATAACACCGTAATGTGACATGGTTCTACTAGCCACTCTAGATTGTTTAACAAAGCCGCTGCACGTGGGTTCCCACCCTAAACAAAGCTATATGCTGTGACGTCAGATATAAGCTGCGTATAGCCCAATCATGACTGACTGGTCGAGGATTGGGTCATCCGCAGCTTATGGCTAACATCACAGCCTATAGCATTGTTTAGGGTCTTCGAGCAAATATCTGCAGAGCAGTCCCTAAGTGAAAGTAAAAAAAAAATCCGAGCGACGTCATACATACCGACTAAGATATTTACATTAAATAACTAACAATGACCCGTTTTCTGGAATCTCGACGTTATGTCACCTAATTGGTGCTTGTAACCGACCACTTTGGCGTCGCGCGGCGTTGTAGTCGGCTTGCAATCGCCTTACGACTAACTAAAAAGCCTGCCCACTACGTAGCTTGGGCAGAGTTTTGGCTCGGACACTTTTTTTGCACGAATGTGACTATAGATATTTGCTCGAAGTTTAGGGTGGAAATCCACGTGCCGCGGCTTTGTTAAACAATCTAGAGCGGCTAGTCGAGCCATGTCCAGCGTTGTTTTGGTTGTGAAAAGTGCCGCTTTGTTTACGAGCGAGCGGAGCGCTCTACATATTTTAAAAAGAATCATTTCCGCAATCGCAACTCTGTTGGCAAACATACCAATTTACAACGCGTTTATATTTCGAGCCGAAAGATGGGTTATTGCGTTTTCGATTTCGTTGTTGTGTAAATGGGGCTTTTAAATGGAAGCTTGGCGAAGAGTGTTACATCGTTACCTGTGCTGTTTTAGCCGATATTTTTTTGTGGAAATATTTGAAAAATTTTATACCTGACAGACAATTTTTGATCGATCATTTGACTAAGAGTAACTGATTAACATAATTATGTAATTATTTTTCGCAAAAAATGGCAAAACCGACTTCCATGGTGTACAAAATTCGACTAGTTTGCTCTTATTGATGAATTGTATTCATTTACATTATAATTTTATTCAAAACGGTACGACCGATTTCGATTAAATTTAAATGCAGTACATATTGTTTTGTGCAATCATAATATTGCCCATAATTGACGACCATTTCGAGATATTGCGATGCTGATGATTATGATTATTTTTCCAAAATTATTGGTGCAGTAACTACAAAGTTATTAAATAAAAACCATCCGCCAATCCGTTTACGGATTCATAATTCATGTTCAGTTGCCTTTGATAAAAAAAAACACTAGCAATATAAAATGACAGTTGACACTGACTTTCGGTTACGTTTTGTTTCGTTATTGTGTCAAGCAAGGCTTAGCAAGGTTATACGCAAGTATACGTATGCTCGACTCGACATAAATCTTATCATTAAATTCATAATTTACGTCCTAAAATTGTTTGGTGTTCTCTTGGAAGTTTTTATTTGATCTCTCCTAAAATGAAAGTTTCGGACGACTACACAATGGCCGACAGCCGTAATCTACCTAAAGTAGATTACATGATGCTACTGCAATATATGCGAGAAAACGCACAAAACACGCAGTTATAGGATCTAGTCGCCGAGAATCCATTGTGCCCTAGGAATTCCAATCTATGGCCTTAGATTCTATGCCTAGCCGATGAAGATAGATGACTGATTAATTAGTTATTATTACAATATAAAGGCTAAAGATATAGCGTAGTAATTTATGATTGAATTTGTTATTTTCGTGGAATGTTATTTAGTTGTGAATTCATGAATGTTTTGATTGTCACTGACACTACTGACAGTGACAGCAAAGCATGCGCCTATTTTTTTTAGAAAGTGGCTACAGCATTACTCTTTATGAATCCAGAATTTTGCAGTTACGACCTTTTGGAATAAGCTCTTTTTCAAAAATTTATTATGCGCAAAATATGAGTCATATCGAAAAAATTAAAAATACGTGTTTCTTAATTTTCCATATTCTTTCAGAAAAAAAATAAAAACAAATACGTAAAATATTTGAAATGTTGTCAATTGCCGCGCTGGGCAAGCGTGTTGGCAATCGCAGGGCGTAGCTCTCGCGACGGGGATGCTGCTGTCCATCCCCGCCCTGTTGCACTTGAGCTACGCTGTTCTGGATACCGCCAACTGTCGGTTCCGTAGTACCTCAGTCGGCTCTTACGACACCTGGTACAAGAGGGGATCGCAGGATCGCGCTGGAAGCAAACCGCTATCAACCGGTCTTATTGGAAATCATTAGGGGAGGCCTATGTCCAGCAGTGGACGTCCTATGGCTGAAATGATGATGATGAATGACTGTATTGTAATGGAGTAACCTCGGGAGTATACTCCTTCGAACTATAAAGATTTTTTTCAGATTCGGTTCACAATTGGCGAAAATATTGATGATCATACTTACACAAAAAACATAGGTAGGTACAGACGAACATAAAACCTCCTCCTTTTTAGAAGCCGGTTAAAAATCGATGGTAAGCATTGCAAAAATCATGCAGCAGTGACTGCTATTGTCGCCGTACACTTCACTAGTGCAATCCACTACGCGGTAGTAGCATGTGTGATGTACGCTAAGAGGGAGGTACCCCAATGCTGTTTCACTTCCTTGGGTGATGCTTTACATCTGCACCATACTAGCTACACCGCTGACCGAGCTTATGGCGTAGTTTGCATGTAGTCAAACGTTAGCGATCATCGAATTTAAGCAAACAGCACGGTCAGGCTTCGGATAGGTGACCGGGGGTGGAATTCACAACTGAGCGCTACCGCCCGGATGGCTCTGATAACGCGTTAAATTGTAGGTCCCAGTTGTTGCAACCGTTAAAATCTCTAAACTCTGTCAGTTTTTAAAGGGTTAGCCACCCGTTCTATACGAACTTACTTACTGTGCGAGCTAGACAGACAGACAGACAAAACTATTTATTTACAACCACAATATGAAAAATAAACACTATTCACACATATACGACAAAAAATATGATTATAAATTGGCGGCCTTATCGCCCATGGCGATTTCTTCCAGGCAACCTTGCACGAATATGAACTGACAAGAACAATAAATAGTAGCCTTAAATAGATATTAACAAAGAGAACACCTATAAATAATAAACTAAACATACTTAATTCAATCTACCCATTTCCATTAAACGGGCCCCGTCCATAACTGTTTTCAAAGAGGAAGTTAAAAAATTATATCTGTCGCAATCCTTAATTCGTTCTTAGTTTTTTGGGTGGTTTATTAATTTGTTTGCTTATTATTATTTTCGTTTACTTATACATTGTTTATATGTGTATGTTAGAAGTTATAAGTATTTATTAGTTTATTTAACTGTATTATTTATATATGTATTAGTATTTATAACATTTGTATGTATGTCTATTGTATAATTCTTTTATTATTTATATTATTTTGTTTTACTTTTAAAGTGTCCTCTAAATTAGCACACCTCGTCGTATTTTCTTTTGTACCTATCTCTCTCCATCCTAAGGTTGCCTGGAAGAAATCACTTTCAGTGATAAGGCCGCCGGTTGCTTCACATGTTTTAGCATCTATTTTAACTCTATTTTCTGTTTTATGTGTGTGTGAATGTGAATCAATAAAGAGGTTATCTATCTATCTATCAATCTAAGTTATAATATAAAAGCAAGCTACACCACTAGAATATTACACCTAAACTCACCTTCAATAACATATTCATCGAACTTGACAGTGCCTTCCGTCTCCAGCCGGACCGGCGGCCGGAACTTTTCCAGCAGGATCCTCACTGGCCCCTCGCGGCCGTGCCTCGCCGCCGCGATCAGAGGCGTACACTGCACTCCCTCGAAACGAACGTCCTGGAAGAAGGCATTGTTGAGCTAGAATAAGCAAACAGAACAATGTAATCATGTCAATGGTTAACAAAATAAATATAAGGGGACATCTTACACGCGGTCTCTGACACCAAACTAAGCAAAGCTGTACCAGCCATTTTAATAGTCCACTGCAGGACGTGGGCCTACCCACATGTGATTGGGCCATATCCACCAAGCTGGCTCAGTGCGAGTTAGTGGATTCACATAGGCCATCGATTTTTTTCCCTTGCGGTTGCCTCGAGATGTTTTCCTTCACCGAAAAGCCAGTGGTGTAAAATTCCGTACGTAAATTCTAAGGAATTCATTGGTACAGGACCGGGATTCAAACCCAGGACTTAGTGGACAGACAGACAGGGATGCGACTTTGTAAACTATGTAGTGATTCATATCGGCGTCCATTATATCTAAATAATACAATGGGATAATTCTTTCGAGTGCCCAAAATACAGGCTTAGCCTAAGTTTGGGGCCCACTGATAACCATTAAATTTTTCAATTTTCAGATTCTTCATTCATTAATTCAGATTTCAATGTGTGAATAAACAATGCATACTTATAGTGATTTTATTAATTTTAATTTTTAATTTTAATTATTACTTAATATTTTTTTTCTTTTTTTGCATGCAATGTACATTGATAAATTGATTGTTGTTTTTGTAAGTCTGTCTTGGAAATAAATGATTTATTTATTCTTTGATTATTTAATAATCTAAGGTAATGATTATACAAAGTACAAAAACAAAGTTCAAAAAATGTATCATTATTTATCGTTTGTGAAACAGTTCTTTATAGGTCAAATCAAAGTCAAACTTAATGGTGTCTGAAGTTAGCTACAAGCTGCTCAGAACCCCACCCCTGATCTATGCTGACGTATAAATTTGCAACTGCGCAACGACTCTCCTCGTGTTCCCAGGTGGAATTATTGTAATCCTATCTACCTACTCTACATATTATAATTCTTAAAGGTCGGACCGCAATTGAGCAGCTCTCGGCTCTGCAAGGTAGAACACCAAGCATTAAACATTCCATATACCATTTTATATGGTTTATAGCACATAAGCGTGGCGGCGTTGCAATGAGCGTATCCGTGCGTCAATAGCAAGAAATACCTTGAAAAAATTTCCACGTCGAGCCGCTCAAATTTTAGTCTTACTATAATAATGAGTTATAGGGCGAATCAAACCTCTTGGCGGCTGTTATGTTAGCTACAAGCTGTGCAAAATCCTGACTGAAGCTCACTTAACAGTGGCGCAAGTATTGGGTTTCCGAAAGGACATGTCCACAAAATGTATGGAGGCTGGTATAATAATAATCAAAAATTCGAACCACAACAGGCGTTACATTTCGAGAACGTTCATATTTTTCTGAGTCTATTACAACAATTAAAAACAAAAAAGAGCCCTCCGATTTTTTTTAAAATTAATTTTGAATTTATTAGGATAAATAAATATATTTGGCTCAATAGGTAGTTTATCCCTAGCAACCCTGATTAAGTAACCTCCAAATTGCTAAATAAAAGCATTTTTACCAATTAGACACACTTTTTAAGTGTGTTTAGTCACATTGTACCTACTAACTGGTCACACTGTTAGGTTATAATTTTTAATTTTAGCAAATTAAGCGATGAATGTGGAAGAATCATCTACGAATGCAAGTAAAATAACGATAGAAGCACTTTATCATTGCTAAACTAGAAAAAGTAATAAACTGTATTGTTATTTTTCATACAATTTATTTTTCGCATTTAAAAAAAATTTGAAAAAATCTAAATTATATATTTTTGAGAAGCTCATAAATCAAGCTTTCAAATGACGTATATATCATTTTGGTTCGATTTTTCTCTGAATAATATACCACTTGTGGACATCACCTTTCCGAAAAAGACAAAAGACCAAGTTTAAACTAATTTTAACCATTTTGACATTCCAACTGGTGATTTTGACGTATGCGACAGACAATGAGTTTTTTTTTGTTCCACACACTCTCGCGTATGATGTGTATGAATAAGACGGCTGTACTGTAGTTTTTATTTGAGTAAAATTTAGCAATACTTCTATTACTTGTAATTCTTCTGAGACCAATACAGCCGTGATGCCTGCGCACTACGGAAAATGTCAACGGCAACGTCAATGCCTTTCATCGCGATAATTATTGCATTTTTAGGGTTCCGTACCTCAAAAGGAAAAAACGGAACCCTTATAAGATCACTTTGTTGTGTATGTCAAGACTCTTTATCTCGGGAACGCGAGATATCGAGTTGAAATTTAAAATGTATACGTATATATAATATGGTCTCTCGCAGTTGTGTAAAAGAAAAACTTCTCAGTTATCGTTTAAAAAAATTAGAGCCGTTTATGTCGTAAAAGACCGCATATTTCGCACTCACTAAAATCAAAACCTACAGGGTACTTCCCGTTGACATAGAACTATGAAATTTGGCGAGAAGCATTGTCTCAGAGTACACATACAGGAATAAATCTGAAAACTGTTCATTTTTGTTTAAGTCACAAAAAATAGGGCCAAATTTACAAAATATGGGTTCAAAATTCAAAGTGAGCAAATGGTATCATGTAAGGTATCACATAATAGAACTTCATTAGCACATGCTTAAACAGGTTTTACTTATTGTAACAACGTGTTTGTACCGAACCCTCGATGTGCGACCCTAACTCACAATTGTCCGGTTTTTTTTTTACCGCATAGAGTGAGTAGCTACACTTGTACCGCCACTTGAGTTATCGGCTAACGTTGAACGGCAATGTTAATGCCGTTGTCAAATTATCGCTTTGATTTGTGGATACACTTACAATAGAAGACAATCATCACGATAATTAACGGCATTTTCTTTCTTTCACATAGAGTTTGTGCAAAAAGAGGACCGTCGTGGCGTTACGGAGAACTAACAATAAGATTTTAATCAGCAACCAAGGTACCGACTACTTGGTAGAAGCGAGTCTACTGCTCTTCTAGGAGTAAATATTATCTTTGGTCTATTGATGAAAACCGAACTGGTTTCTACTAAGTATCAAACACTTTTAGTTGTACTGTACTGTACTGTATCAGCCTTTTTTTAATAGTCCACTCCAGGACGTAGGCCTACCCACGAAGGGTGTTTGGGCCATATTCATCACGGTGGCCCAGTGCGGGTTGGTGGATTCACATACGCCATCGAATTTCTTCTACTGACATATGCAGGTAACCTCACGATGTTTTACTTCACCGAAAAGCCAGCGATGTTAAATTCCGTACATAAATTCCAAAGAACTCATTGGTACGCGACCGGGATTCGAACCCACGACCTCACGATTGTAGGGCGGGTGTCACTACCACTAGACCACCACGGCTTCAGTATGCTGAGTGTGAGTTTTGTCGTAAACATGGCGCGCTCTTCGGCGAGCGCGTAAGCATGTAATTTGTATGAAGAAATGTACAGCGCCAGCGTAGCGGCGCGTTTTTGAAACACAACAAGTTCATACAAATTACATGCTTACGCGCTCGCCGAAGAGCGCGTCACGTTAACGACAAAACTCACACTCAGCATACAGTTGTTCAGTTGTTGGCTTTTAGTTGACACAACTTTTATAACTTTTTGAATCGTTATATCTCAGAAACGGTGGCTCGTAAGAAAAAAAGTATTGATACATTTTTTATAGATAATTTTATGATCTACAATTTTTGTCTGTAGTACTTTCATGATAAAACTTACCGTTTTGCTGAAAATCGCGAAAAACTCATTTTTTTGACCTTTGACCTTGAATATTTTTTTCCTTACAGGGGAATGATGGGGAACTTCTAGACATTGTTTATAGTTTTGTTTTGAACAATTTCACAGAAATTCAGCTTGTTGGGACTTTATGTAACTTCGAATGTCTAAATTGACCGGGTTACACGGGCGACCTCACCTACGACGCTTCTCTTTCTGAACAAACTCTAGCGCCGCTCAATTCCTAGTCCGACTTTAATATGAGTTACCTGTCAACGTCTATTAATACACAAAGGTTGATAAATTCTCCGAGACAGACAACATTTAAAAAGAGTAGGTCGCTAACATGTCATTCACCTCATGTTCTGTTTACTTTTAGAAATACACCTACCAACATTTACAGGCAATATTTTATGCACCACAATCAAGACGCCAAGATTTTCAAAGTGTATCTAAAGCCGGGTACAGACTACTGTAACGTAACATACAATGTAACACGAAATTAAAAAAGGAGATGTCCACAAAATGTATAGAGGCTGGTATAATAATAATCAAAAATTCTAACCACAACTCTAGTTACATTTCGAGAAAGTTCATATTATTCTATAGAGGGGGCATTCCAAGCTAACGGGGAATAACATCGTGAAATAATATTTAATGCAAAAACGTATGAATTACAGCTTAATGTATAACAAACATTCTATATTTATGGACTTGTTTAGAATTCTCAATAAAAATTACCAATTTTCACACTTTTTTTCGACTGAAACACCGATTACTGCTTTAGCTATGTGATGGTTATTTTTTTCCAATGTTGTCAACACTGTTTTCCCCAATTTTGTTTAGCTTTCGGCGCGTGTTTGCAGACAATATTACAAGTGCCCATTTAGCGAAGAATTTAGCAGAAATATATTTGAAAAAGGTAAGTGAATTTCAAACTTATTGAGCTTTGAATCGGCACGTACCTCTGGTCCCGACCGTCACGGCTAAACAAGCATGAGTTTTTCTTAACCTTAAAATTTGCATCTCAGTAATGCAAAAACCATTGCAGAGTAAGTTAGAGCTTGAAACACATAGTTTTATATTGTTTTTTTGTTTGCTTTCGCTAATCAGGCTATTTTATAAGGATTTGAAAATCGTCCCGACCGTCACAGTCTTGACCGGTATGATCTTGTACAGATCTTGTACAGAGAGAAACAGAACCAATGAAGGAAGCAGAGCAAATAAAAGAAACAGAACCAATTAAAGAAGTAGACCCAGTAAAGGAAGCGGAACCAATAAAGAAAGCAGAAACGATGAAAGAAGCAGAATCAATGAAAGAAGCAAAACCAATGAAAAAAGTAGAACCAATGAAAGATGCAGAAACAATGAAACAAGCAGAACCAATTGAACAAATAGAACCAATAAAGAAAGCGGAACCAATAAAGAAAGCTGTAACAATGAAAGAAGAAGAACCAATAGCAGAAGCAGAACCAATTAAAGAAGCAGAACTAATGCAAGAGGCAGAACCAATGAAAGAAGCAGAACCAATGCAAGAGGCAGAACCAATGAAAGAAGCAGAACCAATGCAAGAGGCAGAACCAATGAAAGAAGCAGAACCAATGAAAGAAGCAGAACCAATGAAAGAAGGGGAACCAATGAAGGAAGTAGAACCAAAGAAGGAAACAGAATTGGATCGAATTAGTACAGGTTCTTATGTATTGGTGAGATTTGAATCTGTTAAAAGAAAGGGAGCAATAAAAGAGTTCGGATATATAGCTGTTTGTCAAGGACCAGTTGGGGAAGATTCCGAAATCAAAGTCATGTTCATGAAAGCGATCAAAACGTCAGTTAAAGTGAACAAAACATCAAATTCATTTGTCATGAATGAGAATGACACTTCCCATATAAATGTCAGCCAAATTATAAAAGTTCTTAAAGAACCTGTAGTAAAAACGAGCGGGAATCGCATATACTATGAATTTATTGATGATTTGTAAGATTTTTGAAGTTTGTTGATTTTATTTCCGTTTCTTTGTTTGATTATAGTTTTTCATGTTGATTGTAACAAAATATGCAATTATTTATTAATAAAACTCTTAGTTAATGTGCACTTGGTTGTTTGGTTTTCTTACTTGTCCCGACCGTCACAAGTCCTTATCCCGACCATCACAGATTTTGAATCCTGATTGTGAAAAAATGTTGATGCTCCAAGAGTTACGTCTTAGGATAAATTGTTACAGCACTCTTCATGTGGCTCATATAAAGAAATCAAATGTAAAAGACCTTTAGTTTAACTGAATTTTGATGTAGTCTGTCCTAATATGAAGTAGCTGCAGTTGTGCGTGTCCCGACCGTCACATCGATTCGGATAATAATTTAGCACAGCAGACAGCTACAATTTGTAATTTTGATTACAAGTTATTGAAACTTATTTAGTTAGCTATCGAATCTCATTTTTCTTTTTATTATTAGTAGATTGATAATTATTTTATTGTCAAAACAGTACAGGAAAATGAATAAAAATGTCCCGACCGTCACCATGGAATGCCCCAGAGTCTATTACATCAGTTAAAAAAAAGAGCCCTCCATTTTTTTTTAATTAATTTTGAATCTATTAGGATAAATAAATTTATTTGGTTCGATAAGTAGTTTATCTCTAGTAACCCTGGTTAAGTAACCTCCATTATTGTTAAATAGTAGCATTTTTACCAATTAGACACAGTTTTTAAGTGTATTTTTGTCACACTGGTAGGTTATAATTATTAATTTTACTACCTGGTCACACTGGTAGGTTATGATTTTTAATTTTAGCAAATTAAGAGATGAATGTGGAATAATCAGCTACGAATGCAAGTAAAATAACAATAGAAGCACTTTATTATTGCTGAACTAGAAAAAATACAAAGCTGTATTATTATTTATCATACAATTTATTTTTCACATTTAAAAAAAATGGAGGGATAAAAAAATCAAAATAAATATTTTTAAGAAGCCCATAAATCAAGCTTTCAAATGATGTATATATTATTATCATCTTGGTTCGATTTTTCTCTGAATAATATACCACTTGTGGACGTCACCTTTGCCGTCCACATCGTCGCAATGTATTATGCAATGTAGGTAACGACAATACTACACTACTACTACATAGAAAGCAATTGGATCATCCACAGACCCTTGAAGGTCTAAAGATAATCCAAGTGCTCAAGCCCACTGCCAGTTGGCACCGTGCCCAGCATGCTGGCATGGATGTAGGTAACAGGGTCCTAGTGTGGACCACTACGCGCACGTATACAGGGTTATTACTTCATCATCATCATCTTGCCTTTATCTCACTAGGTGGGGTCGGCACCTTGTTTTCTTCCGCCACTTCATACAGGGTTATTACTTATTCCTAATCCTTTTAGGGGCTTAGTCTGTACATCAAAACTAACAACTTTTGTTCTGCGACTTATGTCAAAAAAATAGCATACATTATGTCGAGGGTGAACGATATTTTTCTATGGAACAACAATAAATTTTTCTGTGATTTGATAGTAGTCGTTGATCAAAAGTTGTTAGTATTGATGTACAGAATAAGCCCCTAAAAAGATGCTAATTAATTAGGAATAACCCTGTATAGTGCGCGTCGATCCGCTATTTGTTGGTTTTTTCGTCGAACACAATAGGGAGTGTGAGTGTGGACGGGTTGTGTGTATCTGTATGTTTGCTATGTTCGCCGCGTGCATGTTGGAAACAGATGCGAGGATGCTCATGCTCGGTTCGTGCGCACTCTGCGTTCACACTTATTAAATACCCCTTTCATGTTACAATGCATGTTATGTTACAGCAGTCTGTACCCGGCTTAACTCTTCTGAACTTTTGAGTTGAACTTTGATACCAACTTTTTGAGTGATTATTTGCTACTGGTACACAACTACACATACATACTGGATTCAAAGTGTGCTTAATTGAAATATGGTGATTCAGAACATCAACCCTATCTGTGGGACCAACTGGAATTTGAGAAAAAGAAATCAGCTGTCTCCTATAAAATCGCGACACCAGAAGCTTATAAGTCAGGAGTCGGCAAGTAGTTTTAGTTGGGGTCCAAAAAAATTAGCGAAGTCCAGAAAAAACTGGTAATTAATAATTAAATTTTACCTTTTATAGGAATCGGTTTCCATACATATTCTAAATTCAAAAATATAAGACCTAAAACTATTGTAAAAACTATACTGAACTATATACGCTGACAAAGTCCACCAAGTTGACCAATGTCATGGGAACTTTGATCTATAACAGACTTCCCCGAAATGTCATTGAAGCATCTAATTTGACCATATACAAGGCAAGACTAAAGCGCTGGCTTATCAGTCAGGCGTTCTATGATATAGAAAAAGAATTCATGACACTAAAAGTAAGCACATACTGCTAGTTTGAAGCTTTATAACTATTTAATTCAGTTAATATTATTTCTATTTTCTGCAATAGTTGTAATGATTAGTATAATTTGATGTATTTAATTTTATAATTAGAATGAACATAATTTCGAATTATTACAGAATTTATTTTGTACTAAAATTATTATTTGATGTATTTGATTAAATGATGTGTACTAATATGTATCAATAAATGAGTATAGTGTTGAGCAAGTTTTTACATGTACAAATACATATTTCAAGCCAAACACACATGTCCAACTTATTTGGCGGTCTGAGGTTCAACCATTCACAGTCGGGAAATGGACCGTGGTCCGCCTGTTGCCTACCGTTGTCATAAACTAAAACCCACAATAGATTGCATGGTTCTAGATTTGTTTTTCTGATTTACACATTTTTACACTTTTAATTGCTTACAAAATGTAAAATGTTAGGTATTAATTAGCAAAAAGTAGGTTAGATTACTAACTACCATATTGTTTATAATTTGCATAATGTTAAGTATTTTAAGGTCAGTGCACATTGCGTTGCATTGTTGCGGTTGCCATTGAAAATTATGAAAATGAAGTTATACAAAATCTTCAATAGGAACAGCATATTATCATCATAAAGGCATCAAAGGAGAGATAAAGTCAGTTAGATGACAGTGATGACAACATAAATACAAGAATGAAGTTATGAGGTAATGTATAAGAAAAAGTTTTTAAAAAACCGGACAAGTGCGAGTCCAGGTCGCAAATCGAGGGTTCCATACAAACATGTTAAAATAATTAAAAACCTGTTTTAGCATGTGCTAACGAAGATCTTTTATATAATACCTTACATGATACCATTTACTCACATTGAATTTTGAACACATATTTTGTGAATTTTGGGGCCCTACATTTTGTGACTGTACAGTTTTCAGATTTATTCCTATATGTGTACTCTGAGACAATGCTTTTGCCAAATTTCATAGTTCTATGTCAACGGGAACTACCCTGTAGGTTTTGATTTTTGTGAGTGCGAAATATGCGGTTTTTTACGACATAACTAACAGAGAAGTTTTTCTTTTACACAACTGTAAGAGAACATTGATATATGTATACAGTTTATATTTCAACTCAATATCTTTACACATTCCCGAGATAAAGAGTCTTGAAATACACACAGACAGACAGACGGACAACAAAGTGATCCTATAAGGGTTCCATTTTTTCCTTTTGAGATACTGAACCCTAAATATGACAAAGTTGATGTTGCCAGTTCATGCTAATGTTATAAATGAGAAAATGTGTTTGTTTGTTACTCTTGGAGCGACAAAGCGTTGGAATGAGTTGATTTTTGATGATAATTATAACGTTTTACAAATCGTTGATCGCTGGCTACATGTACGAAAAAGTGTCACATTCCAACTGAACTGAGCATGTAAGCACTAGCAAACAAGCGATAGAGAGGCAAAATTAGCCTTAGCGTTTGACTTGTTTCAGTTGTTAAACAATGTTTTCTTAAATTGTTATCACATAAAATTGTCGTCCGTAAACCAACTTTACAAACAACTAATTTTTTGTCTGGATGGTACAAAAGTAGCCTATGACACTCTCTAACCTAGGTCGGACATAGATACCTAAACTATGTTTACTTAGGCTACTTTAAACAGGCATGATGATTGTAAAAGAATCATTATTTTAATTAGTCAGCGAGTTAGATTATCAAAAAATATTGGTTACATTTTTCCTTTTGTCAATCAAATAATAAATGGCAAGGATATACTATGCCAAAGTCTGGGAGTGGGGGTCATGATATCACGCAGAACTTTAATGGCTATATAACGCGGTCAAATTAACTCTACGCATCACATTAATTTTTAAGCAATTTTTATAATAAGCAATAAGATGGTTTGGAACCTTTCGTGTGGGAGTCAGACTCGCACTTGGCCGGTTCTTTTGCACACCGTACATGAGAGCCAAAATAACGTCACATTGTCAAGCATCTAGTTAATGTGACCTCCTTGTATATTCTGATCAATTTTTGTTTACTTGACAAATTAAAAGATAAAAATATGTGTATTTTTCAATAAACTATCTGACGGACTAATTATATTTTTTAGTCATTATGCTTATTGCAGAAGTTATGAGTAAAAACTGATTTACTATAAATTGGTCATTTTCTTACAGATAGAATAATAATAATATGGTTACAAGAGATACTCAAATAATTAGACTAAATGCTTCTGGAAAGTTTCCAGCAAGTCCTAAACTTAAGTCTCACTTGTCATACATTGTAGTCAATCTTTATAACATTCGTTTAATTACTTACTGGGATAAAAACATGATAATTGTTTATGTTGCAATAATAAACTTTGTGTAGTCATTTTCCCATTCATTATAGCTTGGCTGATAACCTCACATAACTCTTAGGAATTATATTGATAACAAATCATTGTCTTGGCTAAATATAGAGATGAATAGATATTCTTAGTATAGTAATACATTCCATATTCAAAGTATGAATGAGAATCGACTAGAACTACGTAAAGAAGAACTTATGTTTGTTTATAGACGATAACAGATTTACAAGTCATGTTTGTTACAACTTCAAAGAGATGCTCGTCGAAATGTACCAAGGTTGATCGTAATTAAACAAAGTTACGACGAATGCGTCGCACGACGCACAAAAAGCAATTAATAAAGCACACGCTAGCATGTAACGCGCAAAAGGTAAGGCACAGACTGATTTGTACGATAAAAATAGATTATGTATCGCGACTTCTCAGTAAAAGATGACAGTCAAAATAATGAAAAGCAATGGACAGTAAATACAAGTTTTAAAAGAAAACTTACACTATTTAATATATCATCGATCTCATCTGTGCTTTTCTCGTACAGTAGTGCGTAAAGGGTGAGGGACATTCCATCCCTGGCAGCGAAAAACACCCTTTCTCTGAGGTTGCTGCTAATGTCGTCCAACATCACTTTGTACTCCATACTTTCCCGATTTATAGGTAAATATTTATAACAACAGTTCTATCACAAACGTATTGAGCACGAATCTTCGCGAGGAGAATTGATTTCAAGAACTAAGTAATTCAGCTGTTGCAAGGACAATCACTTTTCTTGAATGGGAAAATAAAATCGGCTTCGATTCGACACGAAGGAAGGAGGAGTAATGTCAAATTGATTTTATTTGTCGTTTTTGACATTGACAGCTGGGAACGTTAGTGTTGATCTTTTACGAAAAAAAAAATCTGCTGGCAAAACCGGTAATTTCCGAAAACATCAAAAATAACAAAATAATGACGGAAAATGAAAAAGTTGAATTTGATAATGTTATGATAAAACTCAAATTAGAATGAAGCCAATCAGGCTAAATAGAATATTAATACGTGATTAGTACTGACTATTGCAATAAGCGTAACAAATATTTTTGATTGCAACGCAACACAGCAACATTTTTTTTTGCTGCTGCCACGTTTGTTCCAAAGTGGAATTATTCCACCAATCAAAGAGGAGCATTCTCTTATCCAATTGTATCCAAGAAAGACTACATAACAAATTCATAAACAATATTGCTCTCTTTCTGTTATGTGGAAACTGTGCTAGTTTGTCCTTTTTACATGCTAAGGATAGGTTCACTGTATCGCCGTGCTGTAATTTGACGTTTTATCCATTATTTTATTACTTCTCTTATTGGTCTGTGATTTTATTTGAGTTTGACGTGTAACCTATTGCTTTCCTTTTATTTACAAAGAATTTACTAAAAATCTACTGAATTTTCCTGCAATAATGTCGAGCGGTCAATGGGAAGTTGTTGGAAAGAGTAAGAAGTCTCAAAACGGAAAGGTAAAAAGTAAAGAAGATGAGAAAAAGGTTGTAAAAAATGGTCCCAAACTTGAAGACGTCGGTGAGTTGCTCTACTTTCATTTCCAACCCCTTTGTAATTTTAATTAAGTATTGGTCCAATCAAACTAAAGTTAACAATTACCCATACTTCTTCCTGTATTCCTTGATTTCAATGAGCTACTTGATTTATATGTATTTTTTTTAATTAAAACTGACAGTAGGCACTGTGGTAAATACCTATTCTGCAGTTTTGAAATACCTACACAACTTTTACTTTCGTAATTTATCATTGCAGCGGCGTCTGAGTCAATTTACCGAGTTTAGAAAAATAAAAATATTTAGTTGTTAAGTACTTATTTATTCTACTTTTAATATTTTTTATTATTCAAATTAACCTTTGTATCTACCCAGCAAATATCCCATATTAGCTGCATTATAAATAAGCCAACCTCCACAACTTTATACCCTAAAAAGGGTCTTCATAATCATAGAGTGGTCATAGAATTAGACCTAACGTAATAGAAACACCATACTAAAATAGCAAGAGATATACATCACTTCTTCCCACTTTAAATATAAAAGGTGTTAGAAAAAGATGCACATACACCCGAACTTGGTATTTCGAAGGGTTTCACAAACTAGCTTTGTGCCATCTCGGCTGTCCAAATCCTTAGTAGGACGGTAAAGTTATCATAGATTTGAACCTTCTTAATGGAACTAGAGGGATCAAATTTACCAACATTTTGCAAAAGATAAAGTAGAACCACTTTCAACCATTTTGACATTCCAACTTGTGATTTTAACATATGCTGACAGACAATACGTTTTTTCTTGTTCCACTCACACTCTCATATTATTGCTGTATAACCAGACAATATGAAAGAGACTGCTATAACATAGTTTTTATTTGAGCAAAATTTAGTAAACATTCTAATTTGGTGCAGTGGTGGCTTCAATAATAATTGGCCACAATATTCTTAATAATCTAAATGTACAGAATAAATAAACTCAAAATGTGTACTCTTTTTTGAATATTTTAGTGCCCCATTCCCAAATTAAATCAATGTACTCGGGGATGGAGATTGATGATGATGATAGGAAACCAGCAAATAAGAAGAAAGAGGGTGAAAAGAAGAATAAAAGTAAACAGCAGAATAAGAAGAATGAACCTGCTAAGCCCAAGCCTCCTACGACTATTGAAGGGGCATTACAGGCTGTAAGTTATTTTTATATATAATAAAAATCACCTAAATGTTCCAAATTTTTTTTCCCATAAATTCCAATAGTATTAGAAAAAACCGGACAAGTGTGAGTCAGGCTTGCACACCGAGGGTTCCGTACAAACCCAGAAAATTTCACAAAATTGGGAAGTAAGTTGTTAAAATCTCTATACTATAACCAATTAACCATGGACAAAAAAGTTTTTTTGTTCACTTTTCTCGTCATAAATCGAAAATCACACATTGTTAAAATAATTAAAAACTTGTTTTGGCATGTGCTAATGAAGTTCTTTTATATGATACCTCACATGATACAATTTACTCATACTTTGAATTTTGAACCCATATTTTGTGAATTTTGAGGCCCTATTTTTGGTGATTTAAATAAAAATTTACAGTTTTTAGATTTGTTCCTATACTCTGACAATGCTTCTCGCCAAATTTCATAGTTCCATGTCAACGGGAAGTACCCTGTAGGTTTTGATTTTTGTAAATATGCGTTTTTTACGTCATAAACGGCTCTAACTTTTTAAACAATAACTGAGAAGTTATTCTTTTACACAACTGCAAGAGACCATAGATATATGTATACTGTTTAAATTTCAACTCGATTTCTTTACGCGTTCCCGAGATAAAGAGTCTTGACATACACACAGACAGACAACAAAGTGATCCTATAAGGGTTCCGTTTTTTCCATTGGGAGTTCGGAACCCTAAAAATTATTTATTTTTACAAAATAAATCGGCGGATGAGAAGTTATGCGCAGCGTTCTGCGCAAAAGCCGAAATATAGGTATACGCGGGAGCCAGAGAGACGAGACGCCGGGCACACCCGCCCGCTAACCTCATGCCTTCCGCGCGCTCCCTACGCCCGTGCTCACTACTTCGCCATTTGTATAGGCATTGTGCACACATGCGCAATAATTAGCGAATCGCGGCGAAGGGTCATCTGGGGCTAACTTCTAATCCGTCGATTTGTGTGGCGCTTATTATACACATAGTAGAGGCCGAATCAAACATCTTGACGGCTGTGATGTTAGTTACAAGCTGCGGATAACCCAATCCTCGCGCAGCTCTGTGAACTTCAGTCAAGGTTGGCCCATCTGCAGTTTGTATAGTCCGTTCCATAACCGCTGAGAATGAACCAGTTGAAATTAAATTGAAGAGTCGTAAAAATAATACATAATTATTACCTATTTATATTTTCAGCACGCATTTATTATATTTTAAAAACTACCCAAATATAGTGATATTTAAAGCAAACCCATCAGGAAATTATATTGTTTAATTTAAGACGAGGCATTGGGCCGAAAAACACGAAAACGAGTACTTTTGAATGCGCGATGTGAGAGGACGAATGATATTGATTCAAATTTAAAAAATGTCAGAGATAAGGGAAAATCTTGAAAAATTTAATAAACTGGACAAAATCTTGAAAAGTAAGTTATTAAGAAAAAAAACTTACAAATCTCTCACCAAAAAAAGTTTAATAATTCGAATGCTCAGAATTGTCAGCGACAACACCCCATTATTTTTTACGAATGAAATATCTAGATATAAACCGCTATTCTATTTCATAAACCGAGAAGTTATTATTTTTAATGTGTACATTATGAGTAATTAATTAATTAATTACTCACTGCCGCCCGCCGCTTTGGCGCGATCTTGTCGAGCAAGACCGCGTAAAATTTGTCCGATTGAAGGGAGAATTTTTGAAATAATAGTTTATCAATGCGTCACCTTAACTGATAATAGTTTAATTATATGTCACACGTTAAATAATTATACATAGTTATAAACTTACAGTACATTTAAAGCAATAATTATATAATATATTTATTAGGAAAATATAATATGAATCAAAGGTCGCAACCCGAGGTCTCAGCGGTTATGGAACGGAATATAGCTAACATCATAACTAAGTTGTTTGACTCGGTATATACTACTTATTTCTTCTGTGCTACAACATTGGTCACGCGCCGCGTCCACGAGGCGCTCAAGTAAAAACCTTTGTTGCAACGGCGTGACCTACTTATATGAGAGTAACTGAACTAATCGTTTTCAGCAAACACTTACTTTCATCATGTTGTATAACACTTATTTTTATGTAACTCTAACTTAATGACTGCGCGTAATGGTCTTGCATATTTGTATTGTAAAATATATTTTAGTAGAACATTTTTACCACAAGTATTCATATTTTTTTATGAAGAAAAGCTATAAAATTATCTGATGTTGAAAAAAATGATTTTTCACTCAACTAAACATGCTGGAACATTAGCAAGACTTTTTCACATTTTTAACCTACTTTTTTTTAATGCTACGCGATTATTCCGCAAATTATGAACAGATTTTTTAAATTCTTATTTTTATACTGCAGAGGATGCTTAAATTTTATCAAAATAGGCTGTGTGGGTGTGTGACAAATAGTTCTTACGACTTATATCATAAAAAAAACGATGGCTTCGATTTCTTGATTATGTTAACTTCTTTGTATAGATTCTAACCTTTGTCAGAACTACTCTTAAAACTCATGTTAGTTTCATAGTTTGGCAAATGAGTATTTGTTTTGGTTTGTTCCTCCTTCACGCAGCAACAAACAAACAACAACACTTTATTAGACAACCACATTACATAAAAAACAGATTATAAGGACAAAACAATAGGTCACTAATTGGCGGCCTTATCGCTTTAAGCGATTTCTTCCAGGCAACCTAGCACGGACAGAAAATAGTATTTGACAAAAAACGTGGCCATAAATGCAAGACAATTTAAATAGCATAGAAACAAACACTTAACAAAACAAAAAATTATAATACTAGACAATATCTAAAAATATACAACTAAATTATATTTCAAGAAATATATCTACACACACACATAACATATAAACTACAAATATACATAATATAAAAAAATAAATGAACCTACATATACAGTAATACACATTATACTTAAATAAATATTATATTAATATATAATAATAACCTATTTTGTACAAGAACAACAAAAAAAAAGCAACATACAACATATTGATTTTTTTTGGCATGTACAATATGGACATAGATTGAAAGACGAAAAGTGACAGGCTACTTTTTATCTAAAATAATTCCTTATAATTCATACATATTGATTACATCTGTATGTTCCAGATTGATCCCACAGAACTGGCCAGCCTGATCACCACACACAAACTACGGTTCTCAAACGCCCCTCTAGTTTGGCTGAAGGAAGTGGCCAACTTCCTGAACTCCAAAACCCAGATAGACGTGGAAGACCCGACGTTTGCTAGGTACCCTACCACATACCCGATGTCCGCTGTGCCTATAGACATAAGGGCAATATTGGATGAGGTGCTACAGGATGCTGGGAAGGCCAATACTCAGCTGTTCTTCGATGGTACGCTTACCGCTGTGGCTAATGATATGAGCAAAGGTAAGTTTTCTCCAACGCCCCTCTATTTTAGCTGAAAAAGTGGCCACCTTTCTCAAAAAAAAACAGATAGATGTGGAGGACAATAGACTTGTGTCCACTGATAACAAATTGTTTCTATTTATTAATTAAGAGATGTAGATAAAGAAAAACAAATCTATGTCGCATAAAAATCAAAGATTATTAATATTTTTACACAAGATTATTTTTTGCAAAAATTAGCATGACCGGCTTCACCCGTGTACAGAATTCGCGAATATTTCGCACGGCTCGATGCAGCATTTTTCACATTATTGTCGATTTATCGAAAATGCCTCAGCCGATTTCAATAAAATTGAAATGGGACCAATTTCGAAGTATACTCTTTCCCATAAAAAATTAATGAAATCGGACAACTACGAAAAAAGTTATGCGTGGTTATACATAAAATATATATATATATATATATTTACGCGTCGAATTGTATACCTCCTCCGGTGGTTCGTCGGTCAAAAATAATTTCTAACAAAATAGGCATTAAATCACGTGACAGCGAACACCAATCAGAAAGTGTTAAGTCACGGCCCGCGAAACATCATCGTCAAGAAGTTTGGATTTACATAAATACTTCTTGTACAATCTTCTTGATCATCGTAGTAGTGTTGTTGTGACGTCATTCAAGACGCCGTGTCATGACACTATTCACGTTTTTTTCGACAGAAAGTTAAATTATTTTTTATAAATACGAAATATGTAATGTAAATATTGATATTTTATTAAAATAAAGGTTTTTGGGATAAAATAGATTCAAAAGTATATAATTAACCATTTTTTTAAATTTAGTCAACTAGCATATTATGCGATTCTTGAATACACTGAAGTAACAGTGGCAAACCATAATATCTCTATACATCCATCTATATACATCCATCAGCTGTGGAACGTCGACTGCTGAACATAGGCCTCCAATAGGATTTCCAATAAAGACCGCAGGAATGCGCTGGATGCAAGCCGTTTCCAACCAGGAACAGGCATTGATTGGGTACCGTGGTTATGTGGAAGTCCCGTCGACTGGTCGGTATATCCACCAAAAACCCTGGAGTGCTCCACCACAGCACTTGGTGTCGGGGCACGCTTTCGCACATATCTTTGGTCCTAGGCGATAAACATTTTACGCTCAGCTTACCGTTACATGATCTCCATTGGAGAACTCTACAGCTCCTATATCGAAAGCCGGTTCGTCTGCGGATAGCCTCATGCCTGATTCGATCTCGCAGAGAGACTCCGAGCATAGCACTATAAATGTATTATTTTGTTATTTCGTTACTATAAAGAAGCAGAGGCTGTAATATTCAAAGCGCACGTATGTCATACGACGTTTTTTAACATATTTGCGAGGAAATTAATAAAACTCTGACTTTCTTAAACGAATAAATCGTTAATTACTTGTTAAAGCAGTTATAGAAATTTAAACAATTTTTAAAAGTGATTGTTACGTTGCCAGTTGGCATTTTTAATGTTGTCAAGTTATTATTATTAGTTACAATTTCCCCAGTCTCTCTCTCACTCTCTTGAGCGAAAGTAAATTCATCACTACTTGACGACATTTTCAAATAAAAACAATACAGCGAAAAGAAAAAGGCGCGTGAAATAATTTTTATCTCCCAAAGTTAATTTTATTCATAAAATATTGACCATTTTTTGCTAAATTTTTAAAAAGTATCGTTAATTTTTTATACGGAGCATCTTAAAAAACCGTGCATGTTACTATATTAAAAAAAAAACTCGTGCGTTTTACATTACAATAACGCACAAGTGCGTAATGAAATACATTACGATATTGAAATTGGTGTAATTACGGCTGTAATTACACCACTTTACGAGCAAATATGTTATGAACATAATTATGTAGGAACATTTTATCTTACAAACTAAGTATATTATTTATAATTATTATTTTTGACACTACTTTAAATACTTATTTATTTCTTATTTCAAGGTCAAAACGTAAACGGGCACCGGATTCTCCTGCAGATGCTAGCGCACGAGTACCCGGAGTTTTGCGTCGCGTCCGTGCAAAAAAGCTCCAGTCTTCGGAATTCATACCAAAACCGGCCGCCAGTTGGACTCACCTTGCTTTGGGCGTTCGGACAGGGAGGCTTGAAGGACTTCGCTGTTGGGATGAAGGGTAAGAATTTGTTATCCCTATATCTTATTCCGAGGTCACCGTATACTCCTACAAATGCTAGCGCACGAGTATCCAGAGTTCTGCGTCGTGTCCGTGCAAAAAAGCGCCAATCTACGGAATTCATACCAAGACCGGCCGCCGATTGGACTCATTTTTGACCGACGAACCACCGGAGGAGGTATACAATTCGACGCGTATATATATATATATTTTATTTTTTGTATGACCACGCATAACTTTTTTCATAGTAGTCAGATTTCAATAATTCTTTTTTTGTTGGAAAGAGTGTACATTCGAAATTGGTCCCATTTTAATTTTATCGAAATTGGCTGAGCCATTTTTGATAAATCAACAATAATGTGAAAAATGTTACATCGATCCGTGCATAATATTCGGCTTCGCACAGGTGTATTATACATATAAACATTTCTCTTGAATTACTCTATCTATTAAAACAAACTGCATCAAAATCCGTTGCGTAGTTTTATAGATATAAGCATATAGATAGATAGATAGATAGATAAGATAGATAATCATTTATTTTCAATAGGGATCATTACATACATTCGTATACAAAAATATACAAAGAGCAACACCCTACGAATCGTCAAAATAACAATTGAATTGAATTATTAGCCATAAATACTACAATAAATTAATTAAAATTCGGTACATTACATAAAAATACAATATTACAAAAACAAAAAAATAAAAAATTAAAATGTCAGAAATACAGTATTAGAAATATCTGCAATAGCATCGTCAAAAATAACAGTTTAAAACAACTAAAAAACACAATAGCAGTTACATTTCAAAAATAACGTAATAGTACTCTAAAATATCTGCAATAGCATCGTCAAAAATAACTGAAAAAACATTTCAGCTATAACATGTCAGAAATAGCGTTACAAGTAGATAGAAACAGAAAAATAGGTGCAGGATTAATATGTTTTACTGTCTAAAAAATCTTTCATGGTATAAATTGTTTCATTGAGGAGGAGAGACCTCACTCCACTGAAGAAGACTGCATCATTGGTCATCTCTTGAATCCCTTTTGAGAGCTTGTTATAGAGTTCTCTGCCTTTTATTAATGGGAGGCGTTTGGACATACATAGTCTGTGGCGAATCGGCTTTAAATATATTCTATTTTTACTAGATCTTACACTGTTAGTGTCATGAAGTTGATACTCATTTAAATTCTGACGAACATACTTCAGGATTTCATATATATATACAGATACAGATGTTAAGATTTGCAAATCTTTGAAGTGTTGTCGGCAAGATTCTTTATATTTTCCATTTACAAGAACTCTAATGGCTCGTTTCTGCATCTTTAGAATTCGTTCAAAGTCTGTTGCATTTCCCCACATAATAATTCCATATGACATTATGGAGTGAACATATGCATAATAAATTTCTATTAGGTAGTCGGGAGTAGTAATGCTTCTTAATTGTTTAAGGGCAAATATTCCCTTCGACATTTTCTTACATGTGAAATCTATATGGTCTTTCCATGATAAACATGAGTCAATGTCAAAACCTAACATTCTAACACGGTTTGTACTATGTAACATAGAAATTCCTACATCTACCGGAGTGGTATCTACCTTTGATGATTGGGCATTAAAAAACATAATATTTGTTTTATCCGGATTTAATTGGAGTCCATTTATACTAAACCATTCCTCAAGTTTGGAAAGTGCATCTTTGATTTTAATTTTCAGATTGTCAAGGTTGTCATCAGACAGTATTATTGTAGTGTCATCTGCATACTGAAATGATGTCACCCTGTAGATTCATAGTATTAATGTCGTTAACAAACATAATAAACATAATATTTCCAAAAGATGAACCCTGGGGTATACCTATTTGAACTACACGGGGCTCTGATTTATGTCGTGATCCATCAATTTTCGCTTCTACAGTTTGTTCCCTATCTGATATGAAAGATGTAATAAGTTTTAATTCATTGCCATCAATGCCATAAAAGGCTTCCAGCTTCGCCAACAATAGTTCATGGTTCACTGAATCAAAGGCTTTAGATAAGTCTAGAAATATTGCAGCTACTTTTTTCCTTTGCTCAAGAGAATCCGTAATCTTCCTAACAAAACTGAGAGCAGCTGATATGGTAGATCGGCCTTTTCTATACGCATGTTGTGAGTCAGAAATCAACTTGTATCTGTTGCAATGGTTCATTATGTTTTCAGACATTATAGATTCAATCAATTTTGAGATAGTTGGGACTATTGTAATGGGTCTATAATTCTTAACAGAAGTTTCATCACCTTTGCCTTTATACAATGGGGTGAGTCTACATTTTTTTAGAGATTGAGGATAGTTTGTTGATTTTAAAATATTGTTTACTATATATGTAATGTGGTTGATAAGATTCAACAGTATTTTAAACATTAATTTTCCTGATATGTCATAAATATCTCTAGTATTCGATTGTTTTATTTTTAATTTGGCTAGATTCAGTAAATCCTGTGGGGTTACAGTCTGAAACGCAAAACTTTGCATATCATTAGAATGGGGCACTTGATTACTTAGGGCTTTTGCCTTATTAGGACAATTATTAATACTTAGGTTATGTCCTATAGAAATAAAGTAATCATTAATATAATTTACAATGTTATTATTTAAAATTGGTTCCTGAGCTTTTTCATCTAGAAGATTCCAATTCCATTCTTTATGATTTTTGTTTGTTTCTTGCTTTATGACACTCCAAACTTCTTATATGGGGACAGACAGCAGAAAGCGACTTTGTTTTATTAATTAATGATTCTGTACTCGGGTGAAGTCGGTCATGCTATTTTTTGCAAAAAATAATTATGCTTTGGGCGTTCGGACAAGGCGGATTGAAGGATTTAGCTGTTGAGATGAAGAGTGAGAATTATTTGATTAAGAGAAAGCTGTGCTGTACTGTATCAGCCTTTTTTAATAGCATGACGTAGGTATACACATGAAGGCTGATTGGGCTATATCCACAACGCTGGCCCAGTGCCCGGATGTTGGATTTACATTCGCCATCGAATTTCTTCAAAGGACATTATGCAGGTTGCCTCACGATGTTTTCCTTCACCGAAAAGTCAGTGGTGTGAAATTCCGTACATAAATTCCAAAGAAGTCATTGGTACGGGGCCGGGATTTGAACCCATGACCGCACGATTGTAAGTTGGTTTTTGATAGTTTTTTTATTACTCTCGACTTATAAAATCCATTGCGTAGTTTAGGAAAAAATAAGCAAACAGACGCACGCAAATAGATATAATAGACGCGAATAGGGGTGTATGGACTCCTCATTTGAAATTATTCGCACTATAGAAATTAGATCGCTCCGAATCATACGTAAATCATCTAGCTAGATATTGATACAGGGTTAGTCAATTAGCATCCTTTTAGCGGCTAATTCTGTACATCAAAACTAACAACTTTTGTTCAACGACTTTTATCAAATTTTAAAAAGAGTAATGCTGTTCCATATAAAAATATCGTTCACCCTCGACAAAATGTTATGGAACAGATGTTTTTTTTTTAGTTTTGACAATAGTCGCAGAACAATTGTTTTTAGTTTTGATACAGAATAAGCCCCTAAAATGCTAATTGATTACCACTAATCCTGTATAAACATTATATATAAAAAAAGTCAGTTGTAGGTACAATATACTGTATCAGCCTTTTTAATAGTCCACTGCAGGACGTAGGCCTACCCACGAAGGGTGATTGGGCCATATCCACCACGCTGGCCCAGAGCGGGTTGGTGGATTCATATACGCCATCGAATATCTTCTACGGACGTATGCAGGTTGCCTCACGATGTTTTCCTTCACCGAAAAGCCTGTGGTGTGAAATTCCATACATAAATTCCAAAGAACTCATTGGTACGGGACCGGGGATTTGAACCCACGACCTCACGATTGTAAGGCGGGTGTCACTACCTCTTGACCTCCAAGGCTGAGGTATATGTAGGTGTAGGTATATGTTTACTCCTAAGTTTAAAACGCAGTCTAAAAGTAAATAAAACTGGCCTCAATAGACGAAGTGCTAACGAAAGCTTATCAGTGACATTTGACATGCGTCAAGGTAAACGTGATAAGAGATAACCCCCCTTATCTAGCTAGCAGGTAACAGTCGCCGAGATGAAATGTTATTGTGCACTGGTGCGGCGGAATCTTTTGTACTAAATACCTATAAAGTGAGGCAAAAAATGTGAGTGATAACTGTAATGTTGTCATTAATTATAATAAGTGTCATGTTAATATATCATTAAACTGTATCTGTGTGACTACAGTTTTATGGAAAATCATTACGTGTAGAATTATTTGAACAAAAATTGCTCATCAAAACAGTTTTTATTAATTAAGTAAATGAGATTTGTTCCTCAGACCATTGAACATTTTTTATGGCAGCTGGCATATCCACCCGCCGCCAATTTATTTTTTTAAGTTACCGCGAACAATTAAAGTAATAAATATGGTTAGGGGATACTTATACAAACAATAGATTTTTTTTTTTTGACATCTTACACACGGTCTCTGACCCCAAACTAAGCAAAGCTTGTCATATGGCTGCCAGAGCCTGATATACTACATATACTTTTTTTTAAATACATACTTATATAGATAGTACCTAAATAACACCCAGACACAGAGCAAACACTTATATTCATCACATAAATATTTGCCCTGGGTGGGGATCGAACCCACGCCTCTTTGATCCAGAAGTTAAGGTCACTAACCCAGTCGCCACGTGTCACGTTCTCGAGATATTTGGATGTAAAGATCGCAAAGTTCTCGTACAGCGATCTTTACATCCAAATATTTGAAAACATAATACTTTAGGGTATCATAGTACGATATATGTACCTATATTGTGTGTATAAGTGTCCCCTACACATATATACTACATAAATTGTGCGTGGAAGCTTTGAAAAAAAAATCATAATGGTGGCGGGTGGATATGCCGCAAATGTTCAAACCCCTTTGATTTGGACATATGTCCACTTATATTTATATGAGTCATTTTAAGCTGTGTTGACTAAAGAAAATTTCCTGTTTTCACGAAAATTCCGCTTAGAAAGATAAACTTCCAAAAAAAGCTCTAAAATAACCAAATATTATGTAAATACATATACAGTACAACCTCGATTATCCCGCCATCAGTTATACAGGTTCGCGATTATCCGGACTATGACTAGCGGTCAGCAAAATTTATTTTTCAAGTTGTATCCATACATAAACGGACTTGTTAGACGATTTATAACTCGCGCCCCGCTCTTTCCTTGTTCCTTCGCTAATTGTTACTGTTTTTGTTGCAAAGTGTATCCCGATACGCCGTGTCGCCGCGCGATCCCTTAACTAAAAAATTTCAAAGTAGTGTTTTTAGCGAGTAGTATTTTCCTTTAAAAATAAACTTAAATTTTATTGAATAATTAAAAAATAGAGAAACTGGTCGTAAGTTAGCTAAAATACTAATTAAAATAGCTCTTTTCATTCATTTGATTATCCGGATTTTCGATTATCCGAACACTCAACGACATTCGTAGAGCCTCAATTAACCGGACTTATTTGAGTCTGAGACTAAGTTGACAAACCGGACTAACCTCAATTAACCGGACTAATTAGGGTCCGGCTAATCGAGGCTTTCCTTACAAAAAAAGCTCGCTTAAAAGTATAAAATTAACCTCTTTTGTTTCTGTCTCCCTCGCACTCCTTAGGGTTTCGAAGCGCTGTTGTAATGTTTCATTCTGACGTATCCCTTTCGGACCCTGTACTCACTTTTATGAGTACCTATAACTTTACAATTATATATAAGCTTACTCGGGAACGGCAAGCGAACGGGGATGAGCTCGCACGAAAGTAAGGGCAGTCTTTTTTATGCCTACGATTTTTTCGAGGCGGGAGGTGGGGGTCTCTTTTTTATATTTAGAATAGGGCTACATTTTGCCACCAACTCCCTTTCCCTTTCCCCCTTCCCCATTCCCTCTCCAGCCTCCTCTTTCCTTTTGGGTCAGCGTGCGTCCGAAGACACGTGAGGCGAACGTGCCGCGACCTGTTGCTGTCGCGGTAAGATTTTTTTTAGTTCTATGTTACGTTTGTTTTTGTTTTATTGTGTTTACAATGAGCGAGAAATAGCCCATGACAATAATTTTGGTGGATTACTGATTACGTTCCATGGTTTCTGATACCGCAAAAAATAACCCTCACAAATGTGAGGAATATACCTTGGTCTGAACTTTAAAATATGTAAGTATTTTGATACAAATGTGTTTTGCTGTTGGCAAACGGCCAAGTCACATATATAAACTAAGCTGTAGAGTTTGTGGAGTAAGGATTTGTAGAGTTAAGGCGTGTAGAGTTAAAAGTACTCAAAAGCTTGGCTCTACATGAGATCTGACAAGTGTTTGATAATGCCAACTGTGTTCTTGTCTTGGCTACATTTTACATGAAAATGTTTTTGTTGGATCTGGTTTTACGTAATTCTATGTACCATCTTACGCTTTACAACAAATGTTTTTTTTAGGTACCTACCGTCGCCTACTGAATACATTGAGAAGTATTTCACTGAAGAAATGTTCGAAAAACTCAAGGAAAGAAACGAAAGAAAGCATGGAAATACAACAAAACTGTATTGATAACTTCAACTTGCCTCGGTGCTCACTTGCTCACCCTGTGGAAAACGTACAGCAATGGGATAAATCAAGTAAAAGTTATATCACTGTCCCGTGCCATAACGTCGTCAAAAAGCACATGGGTGGAGTAGATGACAGTGATATGATGGAAGCAGATAGGTCTTGGCGCAAAATACGGAAATGGCCTATAAAATTCATGCATCTCTTCGACATGTCTCTCGTAAACGCACGGTATGAATATCATTCAGCATCAAAGTCAATTTTTAAATTTCAAGCTGTCTGTATCCAATTTTTGCTCGGTAGAAATACTACTACAAAAAAGAAGCAGCGTGGTTCTACGGACGATTTGGCTGAGGTGCCGGAAACATCTCACTGCTCCGAACTAGCTACGACTCTAACAGTGGATAAAATACTTGATGGAGACAATAAGCAGTACAATAAAATTACATCGCGCTCGGCTGTCACTCCGATCGTACTACACAGCTCCTGGCGCCGCATTCGAACTCGTTCGTGCTCAACTAGTGCTGGGCTAGAGTGCTATCGTCTAGTTGTCGATAGTACATCTTTGTCCAACATGTAGATGCCTGCTGATGTCTGCTGCAAACACCAGTTTGGTCAACAAAAGACCCTTGAAAGATCCACTGTCACCAGAGCGATAGAATAAGCCATAGAAGTTTGTCGGTAATCCCAGAGAAGCTGACAAGAATAAAGCCACACCAATTCAGAACCAATTTAAAGATCTCCCAGTTGATTCGGATAAAACACCTTCAGCTCCGTTCCTGAACGCCAGTAATAAAAAAGTGACTATTAACACACCGATATTTATCACCGGGCTCACCATAAAGTCAAAAACGTGTAAATAATTATCACATGTACAACAGAGGCCAAAAAATCGTGAGAGTGCAATGCTACTCGTCAAAGAATCATCAACTGCTCAAAGACAGCCTGTAAAGCTATTGTTGGTCCATCATACACACACTCGCAAAGATGAGAAGCTACCTAAAGCAGTAATAAAGGGATTACCGAAATTTGCCCAAGACAAATCTCGGCTGAACTAGCCTCATTAGGTTTTGAAGGAGTCATCTCGACTCCGAATTAAAAACGTTACACTCGTCCGAATATCCCCCCTGCTTGTGCAACTACCAAATGGAACTAGCATCGCTAAATTCAAATATATTAGGTATCTATCTAACTGCGTCGTTGCTGAGCTGAGCTGAGCAAAAAGCCAGGATCACAGTGTTTCCGATTCCAAGCATTTACCCACGCATCGAGGAATTGTAGCAGGCTGCCACGGTGTGTTAAGTGTATCCAGCCATATCCTACATGGGAATTTCCTAAAAAGATAAGACTGAACCTGCCCGCTGCTGCAACTGCCAGCTAGAACATCCGGCAAACTATTCCCTATGCCCCGAACGGCTCTAGTACCTGGAACAAATTGAGTCGAAACTTGATGAAGTTTGAAAAGCTGTCAAGGTTTCAGCCGCATAGTTAGGTCTAGAAACGTGGGCTCATGTCAACACAACAGCTGGCAAAGGCAAACCACAAATGTTCAAAACTCGAAAGTGCACGATGAGATATAGCAGACAGTTACAGAGCTGCTGAAACGTCTCAAGAAAGTCAAGCTAATCCAGCTACACCAAGCTCAGTTACGCGTGATAAACATGTTAAGTCTTCACTGGACTTAGTAACTTGGAGATCCTAACAACCACACAGTCAATAAAGCAAGACTTCAAGAATTGCAAAACTTTTATTAAAAAAGTTGTTTTAAATATTGACTCATTTAGGTCACTATGTATAGTTGCCATGAGCTATGTATTCTCTATTGGAACCCCGATGGCGTTCACAGTAAGCAACAGGAACTTGCAGAACTTGCGGTGAGTAGCCTCAATGCCGATATCATTGCGCTCTATGAAACCCTGTTTACAAGTCGCCTATCTCTCAAAATACCCGGTTACACGTGCTAGCGCTTGAATAAGCATCGTAATGGTTTCGGCCAAGGTGTAGCTATCTTTGTTAGATCATATTTGTCTCACAATCAGCACTATTCCACCTACTCAAAACCTTGATGCAATGGGTGACTTAGATTGTGGGACCCGTACAATTTGTCTTCTATATCTTCCTACCCGCTCAGACACGGACAAACCTAGCGTGCTTCGTAGAATATACTGCATGTTTTACGTCTTCCTCCGACAGTGATCTAGTCATTAGCCGCCTCCAACTTGCTATTGAACGACTTCTCGATTAGTTTAACACATGGAAGTTGAAGCGCACTTTCTCAAACAGGTCTTAAAAAAATTGGTGATTTTAGTATTCCATGGCGTAAATCTGTTAAATATTTAGGAACATTGATGGACACTGAACTAAACTAGTCTGAAAACATTACAAAACAACACACCAAAAGAATTATGGCCATCAATGCCCACAACCATGTACTAAAGAGATGCTCTAGCCTAAGTAGTCGCACAAAAATGCAAATTTACTGCACCTTGGTCCGACCATGAATTACATATGCATGTCCAGTGTGGAGCAGCACATGTAAAAGCAATATAAATAAACTACAGGTAATACAAATAAAGCTCATAAGTATGCTTATAATACCCCTTTACGTACTCTTCAAAAATTACACCTACAACAGACATCATAAATTGATGCATATACATATCTACAAACTGTCTGAGAAATTCTACATAAACATAGTGAACATAAATAAATTGATCAACAATATTTGTAAAATGTAACATCTTCCTTTCATCGATAACTACAATCGGTATAAATTGCTCCATCACTATTTATTAGAGCGCGATGAATAGGTTGAGTGCATCACGTGACCGCGCGACTTCCGCCCTTATCACTTATACGTATAGACTGCGTCACGCAAGTTGGCGGAAATGAAGTTAGCTATAGGCCGCGCCACATAAGTTGGCGGATGTGAAGTTAACTACAAGCTGTGCATTAGCCAATCAACGTGCCTTCAGTCAGGATTGGATATTGCACAGCTTGTAGCTAACTTCACATCCGTCAACTTGTGTGGCGCGGCCTATACAAGCTGCACGATATCCAATAATCGTGCGGTTTTGTGTGAGCTTCAGTAAGGATTGGATATTGCGTAGCTTTGTATAGTCCGCGCCACACAAGTTGGCGGATGTGAAGTTAGCTAGAAGCTGCGCAATATCCAATCCTGACTGAAGCTCACATAAAGCCGCACGTTGATAGGCTATTGCGCAGCTTGCAGCTAACTACACATCCGTCAACTTGTGTGGCGCGGCTTATAGCTAACTTCATTTCCGTCAACTTGTATGGCGCGGCATATACGAAGGGCGAATGTGGTGCGCGCGCGCGAGCTTTTGTGCGACATACCAACACTGTAGGTACACGATGCCTGTTGCTAGCTGTGGACCGCCGACTTCTTTTTCTAATTTAGTCCGTTCCATAATCGCCGATATTAAACCAGTTCAAATATATTGAAGAATTTGACATAATTATTACTTACCTTGAGCACACATTTATTTTATCAATTAAAAACTACCAGAAAATAGTGTTATTTTTAAAGCAAACCTATTAGGTAATAAGGAAGTTTCCTTTATCATAAAAACTAAAAATAATTATGTATATTTAAAGACGTTAGAAATGTATTAGATACAGTGAAAAAAATACCCGAATATCTTAATAAATGACGGAGTTATGGATGTCTAAACATGACCGCATGAAATCAAAAAACCTCGCGACGGATTTACGCGTGTGACGTCATTCGGCTCCAGAGCCGCGCCGTGGGTTAGGCGGGAGTAAGGAAAAAAGGAAATAAAGTGCTTCATTCTATACCGGGTATTTTTCTAAGCCACGAATACGTTCTAGGATATCATGGTATTTATTTTTATGTTATGATCAACATTTACTATGGGACTAACCCCCCAATATTACGAATAAAAGTCAGCATTCCCATAAATCTTGTAGTGAGTAAATGAACTTTATTTCTAAATGGAACAAAACTTGGCGTGTGTACCTAGTGTACTGCGGTTATTACATCTGTATATATTGACTAGTAGTTTTCCAAATAGTAGACCTCACAAGTATACATTTTGGTGAAAATTTTCTGGTAATCAGTTTTCAAAAATGCACAACTTGCACAGGCAAATATATTCATAATTACAATATTCTGTCCTAAAATATCATTGTATATTATGACCAACTTCTATCATGGGACTAATCCCCTGTACAGGGTTATCCAAAACTTCTCAGCCTAATATTTGTTTTTATAAAGTACTTGTAGGTAATAGGTTTTTTCAGGACTTATTTTTTAGTTCCGAAAATGACAGATGTCAGAGTGACAGCTGCCATTATATGGCATATTATTATAGAATTTATACTAGAGTAGTATGATAGATGCCATCCGAAATGTAGATCACGTTGAGCTCTATCAATTTTGTGCCTAAAGTAACGGTCTAAAAACGATAGTTACGGAGATAAATTACTTTGAAGAGCTGTCATCCGAAATATAGATCTTGTTGAGTTCTACATTGGTCTAAAATCGTTAGTTATAGAAATAAACCGCATTTAAGTTTGACAGCTGTCACTTTGAGACCTAACATGTCATCCTAGTATTGATTCTAGAATATGACAGCTGTCACTTTGTTCAGTAATTTTTAGGGTTTCGTAGTAAAACGAGGGACCCTTAAAACTTCGTTATATCCGTGTAACGGACGGACGCCGTTTAATATAGACCATATTAAAACTTTCCCTGGAAATTAGTTTGAGCACTGTAGAATCATAAAGAAGATATTGCAAAAAGGGCTCTGACTAGGTACAGTAGCTCAAAAAATCCGATAAACTATGATAAATAAATGCGCAGAGTAAAACAACCGCATTAAATGCTTAATTTATGAGTACTTTCACATTTTCCAATTTGGTTTTTGTTCAGTCATTGAATTAATGCCATTTTGGTCACATGTAACCTTTTTGGTATAACCTACATAGAAATAATAGCCTACATGTAAAAAATGCACTGAAGAGTTTAGTTTTGTTAGCAAAACTTTTCAGACGTTAATTGTACATCAAATTGACACGTTTATAGGTACTTTGTACTTCGATTAAGACTTTATACGTTCCTTTTGTTTCATTTTAGAGTGTTTTTTTCGACTGTAACTATTTTGATAAAATACGAAAAAAGGTTCAATACTTACTTATACTTAACACTAGCAAATGCATAAACCATGCGACACCAAAATATAAAAGAAGAATAGTATGGCCGCCTTATTTTCAAACAATGTCAATGTAATTTTCAATCCGAATACAAAAAAGTACTTCTAATGGACACTGTTATTGTAAATAATAACAGGAAATTCATTTTCCGGAAGAAACGAAGCAAATTATGATATACTGTACCCTTTGGTGGCCCAATTTCTATATAGTTTTGCAATATCTCCTTTTTGAGCTATAAAGGAAAATTGAATTATTTAAACATTAGAGGTCATCGACCTCACAAGTATATTTCATACAAACAAACAAACAGTAACACTTTATTAGACAACCACATACTTTAAAAAAAAAACAAATTACGGGGACAAAACAAAACAATTTATAGGTTTCTAACTGGTGACCTTATCTCGATATCCTTATATCGCTTTAAGCGATTTCTTCCAGGCAACTAAATTCATACTAAATTACGTTTTCTTAGTAATCAACCATCTTAAAAATTGGTTTTTATCATCATCATAATCATCGTCACGTCTGCGGAAGCCTATCATACGCATGTCTCGACAAGCACTTGACAATTTATTAAAACTAGACAATAAAAGCCCTGAAAAAAATTATTTATAGTATTTTATTAGAACAATATATATTACGCTTCACCAGTTCTAGCTAGCTAACCCTGTATAGGGGATCAGTCCCAAACTCTGACACCAGGGCTAGCCACCCGGCCTATACAAACTTACTTACTTAGTCCCATAGTAAAATTTGGCCATAATATACAATAATATCTTAGTAAAGAACCATACTATTTTTATGATTAAGTATATAATATATACTTTATTAACAATAAATACATTAAACATACAATATAGTATATAAAATAAAATACTATAAATATTTTTTCAGGGCTTTTATTTTCTAGTTTTAATTCACAACATTCACAGGTAAATATTATTTACCTGTGAAAGTTGTGCATTTTCGAGAACTTATTACAAGAAAATGTGTACTTGCGAGGTCTACTGTTTTGGGAGCTACTAGTTAATAGTTACAGATGTAAAAACCGCAGTACACTGGACACATACACCAAGTCTTGTTCCATTTAGATATAAAGTTCATTTACTGGAGACAAAATTATGGGAATGCTGACTCTTTATTCGTTATATTGGGGGGTTAGTCCCATAGTAAATGTTGATCATAACATAAAAATAAGTACAATGATATCCTAGAACGTATTCGAGGCTTAGAAAAATACCCGGTATAGAATGAAGCACTTTATTTCCTTTTTTCCTTACTCCCGCCTACGCTACGGCGCGGCTCTGGAGCCGGATGACGTCACACGCGTAAATCCGTCGCGAGGTTTTTTGATTTCGTGCGGTCATGTTTAAAAATTCATAACTCCGTCATTTTTGAAGATAATTGAAAAATAAAAACACCATAATTTATTTCAGACTTGGTGTAATTTAATAAAAATAAAACTAGAAAACGGGAAACTTCCTTATTATATTCGTCAAAGATCGTCTCGATTCTAGTTCTCAGCGGTTATGAAACGAAACTTTCATTAAGGTTATTTTTCTGTAATGCTTCATCTAAAAGCTTATAAATGTTTATCTATCCTTTTATGTGATTTTCGTAAGTTTTGAATGATAGTTGTTATTATTATAATAGTCGTTGTGAACCAAGTGTTTGCAAGACTATCATAATAGCATATTTTTGTAATACTAGGATAATAATGAACACTTAGTAATAATGAACTTACGCTAATTATTGCGTATGTGTGCACAATGCTGACGCCGCGTGTCGTAGTGGTGAGCACGGGCGTAGGGAGCGCGCGGGAGGCATCAGGTTGGCAGGCGGGTGTGCCCCGGCGTCTCATCTTTTTGGCTCAGCGCATACCTATATTTCGGCTTTAGCGCAGCGTTCTGCGCATAACTTCCCATCCGCCGATTTGTGTGGCGCTTAGTATAATTTTCTTTGACTATTTTACTTTGACACTAAATAATCAAAGTGTATTTGTATATATGTAATTATTTAACAAATAAAGATACATATTTTGAAACTGAACACAATAAAAGCACCAAGATGTCGTAGACTAGCAGTTGGTCCATAATAAGATGCACAAAGTGCACAATTTATATCTCTGGAATACCAAAAACCCTACGACCCGCGTCATTAATCTGCTCAACGATATGATTGCTCATACACCAGATATCGACATATTTTGTTTTAACTTCAATGATATAAACGTTAAACGCTGAAAAGTTCTTTTTATTAGTATTAGCGTTAAAATTTTAGTGTATTATATTTCTGGCTTTCTGTGCGTGTTGGCTAGGCTGTAAGCATAGTAAGTAATTGTTGTAAAATAAAAAAGACAACCCTTTGACTATTTAGAATAGTCCATAGATTTTACAAATTTCGTAATGAAAAATAAGGAATGGATTATTATTATAGCTCCTTCCTTATTTTTATTTGAATTAAACAGCTATGTCCAACGAGAGAAATATTAAAACTGAAGAATGTTCCTGTTAAGTAATAAAACTGACAGGTCGTCATTCAAGATGGCGCCACTCATCGCATATGTCAAAGTCCAGTTTTGATAATAATTTTCTAGGAAACTGCAGTTATTTCAAGTAAAATATGATTATAATAACATACCCATGGACATCATCTTCTCTTCACATCAACTTATATGTTTAAATTGATGTGAAGAGAAGATGATGTCCATGGGTATGTTATTATAATCATATTATGATTAAAGGCTCCTTTACACACAGGCGGTACGAGCGGTATAGCAGACGGGCGGGCATCTGTATTGTACTGGTTATATAAGAAGGGCTCACACAGGTCCGGTCGCGGTACTGCCGTACCGCCCTTTACCGCTCGTACCGCTCTACCGCTCGTACCGCCTGTGTTTGATGGAGCCTTTAATCTAAGAAAAACCCTGCTATAAAATGTGTAATGATCAATACTGTTAAATTCATTATCAGTTTGAATGTTTTGTTAATTAATTATAGTTTCATTTTCTATAATAAAGGGTCTTATTTCCCATCCCTCACAATCGAGAATACCCTGAAAAACTGATTTTCAATTTTTACCGACTTCCAAAAAGAAGGAGGTACATATTGTGTTTGTCTGTTTGTTTTTTTTTTTATAAATGTTTATCGATATTTTCGCCAATGTGAACCAATAAAAATTTTTTTTTTAGTTCGAAAGGTATACTTCCGAGGTCCCATTTAAATTTTATTGAAATCGGCTGAGCTGTTTTTGCTAAATCAAGAAAAATGTACATGGAGGCCACATCGATTCGTGCAAATTATTCGAATTCCGTACACGGTGGAAGTCGGTGTTGCAATTTTTTGCGAAAATAAATAAATAATCATCTTGTCTTTCCCTTAAAAACTTTGACATCTGCTGTCAAAAAAAAAATTACAGCTGCCAGTAAAAAACATCAGCTATCTGTCAAATTATAAATAACAGCTGTCAAAATTAAAAGTGACTGTCAATTTCAAATGATTGATGTCTTCACAAAAGTGATAGAGCTCAACGAGATCTACATTTTGGATGACACCTGTCAAACTTAAAAGTGGTTTATCTCAGTAACTATCGACTTTAGAGCATTGACATCTTCACAAAAGTGAGATAGCCCAACAAGATCTACATCGTGGATGACAAATTAAATTCGTAAATTTTATCAAAAATGTACCGAAAATTTTCTCGATGTTCTACAGAAAACGCGAAAACCCTGGTCGTTTTACGATTCTCTTAATAGTTAACATTAGGTAGATAGGTACGTCAAATTGACTTATAGTAATTACTCATCGTGATGGGTTCAAATCCCGGTCCCGTACCAATGAGTTCTCTGAAACTTATGTACGTATGAGATTTCACACGACGGGCTTTTCGGTGAAGGAAAACATAGTGAGGCAACCTGCATAGATCCGTAGAAGAAATTCGATGGCGCATGGGAATCTACCAACACGCACTGGGCCAGCGTGGTGGATATGACCAAATACCATACAGTATACTGTACATGGTCTCTGATATGACCTAATTACGTTTCGTGAGCAGGTCTATTTTCAGCAATGGACTATTAAAGGCCGGTAAAGTATTACAGTATAATAATTACTACTGCAAGTAACTTTTTTGACATAAATTAGTAAAATGTAACTAAAAAGTATCCTAACTAAGAGTCTTATTTTACACGGCTCCAAAAATAGGAGGGTTAAGTTAATTATATCCTGAAAAGATACGCGGTTTCAGGGCGGTAGTCCACTCGGGTGAAGCCGCGAGCAGAAGCTAGTACTTATATAGATAATACCTAAATAACACCCAGACACAGAGCAAACACCTATGTTCATGACATAAATATACTTGCCCAGCACGGGTAGCACGGCAAAGGGAGAAAACCTTTTTATCGACTTTTAATGTCAGTTGTCGTTGTCAATCCATACTTTATTTCCTTTTCGCTGTAATATAATGGTGGAAAGACAAGAATTTGTCCCTTTGCCATTTGCTTTGATCCCGTAGTTAGGGTCACTAACCACTGAGCCACTGAGGCAGTAATTACAAGACAATTTTCAATAACTCTTTTGGTTGCTGATTGTGATCATTGAATAAGTATTTATTTTTGTTGCAGCGTGGCAAGAACTATTCCTACCCGTGATAGAACTGAAAAGCTACTCCAAATACGTCATAAACTACCTGTCAAACTTGCTAGATAGAAACGCCAACATGGAGACCGCGAAAATAAGCCAGGATCAGCTGTTCGCCATGTTCGATACGGTCAACAGCAAAAAGAATGGGTTGTCCAAGGAGCTGGCTGGTGAATTAGTCAACCAGATGAGCAAATATAAGGTAAGTAACCTCTCAAAATGAGCAAATACAAGATAAGTAACCTCTCAAAATGAGCAAATACAAGGTGAGTAACCTCTCAAAATGAGCAAATACAATATAAGTAACCTCTCAAAATGAGCAAATACAAGGTGAGTAACCTCTCAAAATGAGCAAATACAAAATAAGTAACCTCACAATAGGAGCAAATACATGGTAAGTAACCTTTTAAAAATGAGCAAATACAAGGTACAGGCAGCAGCACGTAAGTCTGGCGCTGAGGGTAGTGTGGAGAGGGTGGCTGCGCATGGTGACCGCCATACTAAACCTATGCGCAGCCACCCCCTCCACACTTCGCTAAGCGCTAGACTTATATGCCGCGACTTGTAAGTAACCTCTCAAAAGGAGCAGATATAAGGTAAGTAACCTTTCAAAATGAGCAAATACAAAGTGTAGGCCGCGTAACATAAGTTGGCGGAGTTTAAGTTAGCTAGTTTGTTTTGCGTGAGCTTCAGTCAGGATTGGATATTGCGCATCTTGTATCTAACTTTCTATTAACTATCTATATTAACTTTCCGCCAACTTGTGTGACGCGGCCTCATAATCCCTAAGATCTATCTAAGTCTCGTTAATCCTCAAGTTTGCAAAAATACTAGGTACTTACCATATTTAATTTAAATTATAGGACTGAATTCCTCAATATTATTTTATTGTGATTATAATTTAACGAGGCCTCTGTACAGAGCTGAGTCATTTTGATTTTATTTGTATATAGTGAAATCATGTACCTACAATACCTACATATTTGTTATTAATGTCTGACAATTTTCAAAAAATAACAATTATATTATGATCAAACCTATTGTCCAATGAGGGAATAATGGAAGTTAAAACTTATATTTTTGTTTATGTTATTGCTGTTGTCGTTCTCTGATGTAATCCAAGCTATATTTTTTCTTGTTGTGAGGGTAGATAAGAGTACTTAAATAAAATTACTGTAATTGTGACGAGTCCATGGTAGAACCATTTATATAATTTATTTTACTAAGTAAAAATGTGTAAATGATATACTATGACAATAAATGATATTCTATTCTATTCTTAAGTAAACTTTCTAACTCGAAGTAATGAATCAAACTAGTGTGAACAAACCGACTAATCATTATGTCAAACTTTTACTATGGGACCAGCCCTGAAAAACTTGTCATACTCTTGAGGATAACATTATTCATATCCTGTCTCTATAAATAGCCTTATTATTTACTCGAGGTAAATAGTACTAACTATCATTACTTATTTAAGTACTGATTTACCTTTAATCATGTTGGTAAAGGTCAAATACCAAAGAAAATTGACAATTTCCTTGGTCAAGTATTTTAGATCCAATACTGAAGAAAATTGGCACTTGCCTCTCTGACAATATATCAAGGCGTTTAGCCTTTAGATTCACAAAGTACTAATTTGTGTCTTTTTTTGGCGCATGCAACTGTACTGAAGTATTGAGAAACCCAAATAAATCGACGTTCAAAAGTTAACAGGACATTAGTGCCATTTTGTGCAAAAAAAAAATTAATAACCTACTAAGAATTTTCCTCCCTACTTTTGCTCCCGCCTCCTATGTCTGGACTTTTTTCTCATTTATGCTAAATCAAAAAACTGCATTATCCAAGTGTCATTCACTCTAAACTGCTTTCGTGAACAATTGATTTGTGGCGCTGTACTGTACTGTACCAGCATTTTTAATAGTCCACTGCATGGCGTAGGCCTACGATAGTAGGCCACGAAGGGTCATCATCATCATCATTTCAGCCATAGGACGTCCACTGCTGGACATAGGCCTCCCCACGAAGGGTGATTGGGCCAAATCCACCACGCTGGCCCAGTGTGAGTTGGTGGATTCACATACGCCATCTAATTTCTTCTACGGATATAACGACGCGACAATGATGTTTGAATAGTAGGAGTAAGGAGGTATTCGCACATATTGTTATATGCAGGTCGTCGATATGCAGGTTTCCTCACAATGTTTTCCTTCACCGAAAAGCCTGTGGTGTCAAATTCCGTACATAAATTCAAAGGAATTCATTGGTACGGGACCGGCATTTGAACCCACGATCTCACGATTGTAAGGCGGGTGCTGTAACCACAAGACCACCACGGCTCGTCTCAGATTTGTGGCGCTGTTACCTTCTCGAAAAAATCAGATTAGACTTAGTTTGAATTCTTTCTCAATTTTGAAATATTTTCAGGACCTATTCTTCAGCAAATGCGGCAACAAGCTCCAAGTAACGTTCAACCAGTTAATGAAGACCAAGCTCCCTAACCAGTATCTAACAGGGCCTACATTAGACCCGTACAACAGAGTGCTAGTGGACTGTTTGGTAGACTGTCTAGCGAGGGATGACTCTTGCAACGCCACCTGGCGGCAACTGTTCAATAGGTGTTCTAAACAATCTGCCACTCTACTGGATTATATTGGTAAGTTTCTAGAATATTCTGGGCGTAATCGAATCAAGGATAAAGAGTTTTATATTAGAACCAAAGATACTGCTATAGCCTAGCGGCTTACTACCTTAAGGCCGAAACACACACACGGCGGGCGCGGGTCGGGCGCGGGTCGGGTCGTGTTCTTCGCGTGACACGCGCTGTTCCATTATCAACACACATCGCGCGGGCACGGCGCGGGTCGGTGGCGTGGAGGGACGGGTCGACGTACCTTGTTAGCAGCATCGATTGCTGTGAAAACTCAGTGTGATTGAAAATGTCGGAGGATTCGGACACGGAAGAAGAACTACTTTTTCGTTACTTCAAACACTTACTACTCTCATTTAATTGATCTGCAATTTGCTGCCATATCCTTGCCTTCAGAACAGCATTATTGTACTTGTTGTCCCTTGGTCCGTACAAACAAGCATGTTTACGAACACTTTCAATAATTTTTTCATTGAGATCCATAGCAAAATTGTAAAAAAATACAAAATATCATAGACGTATTCACAATACGCGCTGAGCACGACCCGCGCACGCTCTCTGTGTGAACACTTGTTGGTGAATACTTGTATTACGACGAAATCCAACGAATGCAACGGCGCCCGACCCGCGCGTCCCGCGCTCTGTCTGTAGTGGCGGGCGACGGGCGCGGCTGGCGCGCGACTCCCGCGCTCGGCCCGCCCCGCGCCCGACCCGCGCACGCGGTCTGTGTGTTGTCGTGCATTGAAACAGGTACTAATAGACACGCCGTACTCCAGCCCTGCACCGCGCCCGACCCGCGCCCGCCGTGTGTGTGTTTCGGCCTTTAATGTGGTATTTATTGGGGAGGGCACATGGCTAAGTATAGCCTACCACATTAGGAAGATAAAATACATTACTAACAAAAACGTACTTCAAAACTAACAACTTTTGTTCTGCTTTGTCAAAATTAAAAAAGCTGCTTCATACATTTTGTCGAGGGTGTGTAACGTGATATAAAAAAAAAAAAAAAAAAATACTTGAATTTAAACAGGGTAGTGGTGATTGTCTGACGTTACCAGTTAAAGCAAAGGGACAAATGGTACAAAAAGGGACTAATGATACTAAAGGGAACAAATGATACTAAAGGGGACAAATGATACAAAACCTTCGAAGGTGTGGAGCCGCAGCTACCTAACAAATAAACAAAATGTTACCTGGATAAACTAAGTCTAAGAACAAAGAACCTCTGTTCCCAAGGACCGTATTATTATCTACCTGTGAGTTGTTTAGTAAGGACAAAATTAAAAGATTTGTTTTGTACAGGTGAACGATATTTTTCTATGAAATAGCATTTTTTTGGGATTTGATAAAAATCTTGAAGAAATGTTGATAGTTTTGATGTACAGAATAAGCCCCTAAAAGGATGCTAATTGATTACCAGTAACATCTAGGGCGCATATAAACAGGACGTCAACACAAAAACAGACGATCAGAATAGAAATTAAAACGGCCAGATTGCGCTGCAAGCCGTATTCCGCCGTATACCCATATCAATCAATCAATCAATTAGCCCTCTATCCTGAACTACTGTCTGTTATGACGTATATTTTTTTTTTCCTCTATTAGAGAATATCTCTTAGTTCAGTGTGCCTTTTGGCAAAGGCCTCCTCTAACATTTTCCATTGTGTGTTACATTTTCATCTATCTCTGGCAACCCTTCTCCAGTAAGGGCCCGCTGTAAGCTATAATTCACCCATATAGCAGTATTCTAATTACAGATCCTTTTGGATATTTTTTTCTTAGGCCTATGCCCGATCTAACAATAGGGTAGTTGACTATATAGTATTGAAATAATTAAAAGTATTAAGATTAGTGATTTCTGCAATTAATTATGATTCGTAAACTGCAAAAATAACTAAAATTGGCTCCAGTTCCAGTTCTTTCAGCTTGTAAAGATTTTGGTAGGGATTAAGAGGGGATGCTTGGTCCCTTTCCCACAAAGCATAACATAGTATGGCGATTGTATGACACTTACAGACCGTGACGCCATATTCTGCTATAGTGCGCTCTTCGTCTAGCAAGAAAATAAAATGCTTGTATTTTCTTTATTTCCAAGTTAAAGATATCCTCTATACCAAACCCGTCAAGTCTAGTGCAACCTCTGGGTTGTGCCTGGCTACTAAAAACATGTCTGATATTTAGATTGCAAAGAGTACGCACATACGCTTGCTGAGTGCGTAGTTGCGTACTTCATATTTGTTAGTTATTCTTTCTTTTTATCCAGTTTTTACTCTCTTTTTCATTTACATATTTGCAGTTAATATTTTTTAGAGAAACCAAAAGTCTCTACATCTTCTCATTCAATTACTTTTTCTGTGTACACATGTGTTTGAATAACAATGCAGATCTTTATATATATACTAGCTGACCCGGCCACGCGTTACTGTGGCTAAATAAATTAAAATTGCGACTATAATTTGAGATTTAAAGTATCCTATCTCTCAAGTTGGATCGAACTGCACATGGTGTGCGAATTTTATTATAATCGGTTAAGTGGTTTAGGACTAGTCCATTGAGGACAAACATTGTGACACGAGATTTATATATATTAAGATATTTAAATTAAACTTTTGTAACGATTGTGATTTGTTTTGTGTATGAATAAATAAATAAATTTTTGCTATCGCTAATCGGCTCTGTGGTTAGCTTAGGATAGCTGTTACAAGAGGACATCAAAAAAAATTTGTCATCTAGCCTATACTTAGGCGTTCTCGCTTTCTAAATAATATTCCCGAATATTTAAACCTTAATTCCTATTGCAGACAGCAATTGGGCTGAAGTCAGTCCGAAGTTGAAGTTGAAATCGCTGAAGGCGACTGTTATCGAATACAAGGAAGTGGGGGTCGAAGCACTGAAGGGCAAGAAAAAGGACGAAACTGTCGAGAGGACCAATAAGATTTGCCAGGTTAGTTTGTTTTTGTTGTGGTAGGACTTTCTTGCTGACATAACCACCTTGCCTCCGCCGAGGTAGGGTGGTATCCACAAAGGATTTTCTATGGGAAAAAAAAAGAGTTTCTTGCAGAGCCGGTCTGAAGATGCACCATATTTTAGCATATTTTTATTCAAACTCTCTTAAAAAATCGTATAGAGTTTGTGCAAAAAGAGAAGCGTCGTATCTGTGGTCGCCCGTATCCATTTTACTAAGTTTGTTCCGTTGACAACACTGCTCTGTCATTGCTAGTACAACTTAAAAGTATTTCATACTTGGTAGACACCAATTCGGTTTTCATCAGCACTCGCGTCTACCAAGCATAGTCGGTACCTTGACTGCTGATTAAAATCTTATTGTTAGTTCACCGTATTGCCACGACGGTTCTCTTTTTGCACAAACTGTAGTAGAGAAGATGCACTAGATGTGTCCTGGCCCTTGCTGTTTCCCATGTTGCTTCATTGCAAAATTAAATATCCAAATTATGTAATCACAGGGCGACACTTGTTTTTCGTAACCATAGATGACGATTCTATGACAAGAATTTACTTCACACGAATTGGTATTTCGGACGAAATAATTGCTTCGGGTCGCATGCTAAGCCGGCTGGTTCTGATTATGTCGATACCGTGGGGTAGAAAGGTCGTAAAAGCCAAAATACAAACTTAAGGAGGAGCAAAAAACGCCAAACAAAAATAAAAAAGTGACATAACTTTTCAATTTTGAACTTATAATCATGGAGAATGGTGATTCTTTTTTGCATTTCAATGTATTTTAAAGCAAGAATCTTAAAATCTGAATAAACTGTGTATTTTAAAAGTTAGCTTGGAGTTACGACCTAAAACTTATAAAAAAAGTGGTGGATACGCCCTGTGAATTCCGATTTCTGAATTGTAACAAGGGCGTAACTACATTCATCGAACTTGACTTTTGTAAGTTTTGGGCTTATAACACTATGCTAACTTATATTAAAAGGACACAATATAATTTATAAAGTGAAATAAACACGCACAATCATTTTTATAGAACACTAGCGCTTCGCCCGCGTTGTCTTAGGCCCTTAGGCGGTCTGGCCCATATTGTTTACATACTAAAAATTATATACTAGCCCGCAGTTTAGCCCACGCTATTTTGTACTTCCTTAAAATTATTGTAGATAATTAATAATTGATAATTCTATAGTTCTTCCTTAAAATTATTATAAACCATTTTTTAACCCACGTAGCTTTGTACTTCAATTAAATTAATATAGCCCGAGGTATGGCCCGTACTGTCTTAGTACTTACATAAATTAATTATAGCCCACGGTTTGGCCCGCGTTGTCTAAGTACTTACTGAAAATGAGATTTGCCACAATTTGGCCTCTATTGTTACATATTTACTTAAAATGATTATAGCCCGTGGTTTGGCCCACGTCGTTATGAACTGGTGATTATTTCAAGAAAGAGGTTAATCACCAAATCAAACTCGGTTGGGCAGCGTTCGCAAATTGCAAAACGTTTTCTCGTCTGACATATCTCAGTGCCTCTGAATAGTGACTAGTGTTTGTTGTCAGTGATGACTTACAGCACAGAAATGTGGTCTCTCACTATGGGCCTTATTAGTAAGCTCCAAGAGACCTAACGTGCTATAGAGAGGGCTATGCTCTTATTCTCTTTGCGAGATCGTAACAGAAATAAGGAAATCCGTAGAAGAACCAAATATGTCGATATAGCCCAGCGGTTTGGCAAGTTAAACTGGCAGTAGGCAGGGCACATAGCTCGGAGGACTGATGACTGATGGGGTTGAAAATTGACCTCATTAAGACCTCAGGAACGCGCGGGATGCAAGCCGCTATGAACCGGTCTTATTGGAAGATCTTTAGGGGAGGCCTATGTCCAGCAGTGGAGGTCATATGGCTGAAATGATGATAATGACGTGTGCTATGTGCTAATGATGATGATGTGCCCCATGTGCTAACTTGTGTTATTTTTACTTTTATACCCATAACTTTTTGATTTATCTCGAGTAAGTCAGTAAGTTATCACGAGTAAATAAGCAACCGAGTAAAATGTAACTCACACTTTCACACAATATGTAAGAAGCTAATGCTCAGAAAATCTAGGGTGTAAAAGGGATATTTGTATTTTTTGCGAAATCAAAACTGCGTAAAAGCCAGTTAATTCACTGTTACATCCTCACTATTTTGATTACGATTGTGATACGATCAACTCACTTACGAGCTATGATTAAATTGGATTTACGTCATCATTTTATTTCAAAACTTGTTTGGGGCGTAAAAAACGGGGGGGTACAAACCATTTTTTTACAATATTGAATCTTAAAACCACTTGAACGTCCAAGACAGATCGATAGAGCGCGAAATTCTGAACAAGACTACATTATTAAGTCATTTTCGTCAAAAGTGGCTTTTACGACCTTTCTACCCCACGGTATCGATGTGATTTCAAAATTATCACATGAATTATAAACAATTTATTCCAACATTGAAATTGTCTACACAATCGTTAAAATTCAAAATGGCCAAGAACAACACTAAAGTGGCCACAGCCGGTGCATCTAGCCTATAATGTAGTGTCTTCAAAATATTCATGTACATTCTAGGTAAACGTGCTTCTGTTTTAGGTTACACAAAAAGCGAATGAAACAATAATTTAATCATTATTGAAGAGCTTCAGAAGCTTTCGGTGTATTAACACTATTAACTAAACGACCTGTAAAGAAAATCGGTAAACTTTCAACATATTTTGCACATCCCTATCTCTGCCTTATTTTCAGGTATTGTCCACTAATATTACAATTACTATTATGGAAATTCTGGATATTCTATATTCCCGAATCGGTCCAGAATAATGTCCATACAAGTCTTATTTATATTTTACAATAATGCTTTATTGTTTAAATATGACGATAAAGGAAAGATTAGCAAAGTCAATCCAATCTACAGCAGAAATAACAGTAATTCTGATGATAACCTTTGACCTTTTCAAATGAATTATGCTAATAATGGTAGCTTATGAGATTCACACATGGCAATCACGATAGTTTAAAAAAATCGACGCTCGAGGGCGGACATATTTTCTAAACTATTCTATTCGAAAACGATCGAAATAACGAAAATCTAGCATTGAATTTGCGAATTTCAAATCATTAATTGAAATATCAAAGGTAATAATAATTTATACAAAAGATTTGCTAAACATCATTGATCGCAAAGTCGTAGGACGTATGTTTTCCATCCACCATGGGCGGTAGCTTTGTGAAGCGCTATTTGGTGGAGTCCCAAGCGTTCTAATCGGTCGCTCCGTATTCGCTAGCGGACGAAACTAGAAAAACCACTTTTTATTCCGTGCGTAGTGTCAGTTCGGGCGCGGTTAACAGTACATTTTGATGTGTTACGCCCGTTACTTCGCGGGTGGTGATCGTGCATTTCCATAAGTGAATATTCGTGAGTCGTGTAGTGATTCAGTTAAATAAGTAAAGATGTCGAAAAAGAGAGGAAAAAAGGTCGAGAGTCAGGTATTTAAAGTGAATTTTATTGTATATTAAACTGAAAGAGACGTTTTAATCATTTCTGTAACCCTACGTCATCAAAGTCGTCTCATTATTTATATCAAGGTAGTAGGTACATTGTACTAGTCTATTACTATAAAGATACTAATTAACAGAGGCTATTGTTCATACATATTGCATGTACCTGCTGTACTAATTAGTGTTGCAAAAAAACATACAATTTGTAGAACATCATTATCAAGATGGACATGGTTCGCTCTGTCATGAGTTTTAGTAAAATAAAGAGGCCATTATTGAAAGCTTATTGTAACTAGGTACATTATGTACTTATTTTTGGGACCTTAACCTTACCTTCAACCTTGCTCAACTTTAAAAAATCTGTGAAGGTAACTTTCTAAAGGAACCAAAAATATTGCCACATCAATAAGACTTTCATTTGAAACGTTCAGTAGGAGTATAATTGGAGAAAAAAAGTTAATTTGCATATTTGATCTCAAATCATGTCTAGAAACTGGCATATCAACATCCTGCTATAAAAATTTCTGGTTGGTTTAGTGATAGTTATATTAAAGCTTTATAATATTTTAACATTTTTAGCAAATGTTTGTAATATGGCACAATACCAAAATGTGATTTATTTCCATGCAAATATGCATTTGAATGTATTTAAAATATCTTTGCCCGTCACAGCCCAAGCTCAGAACTTACATCCTTTATGTTCACACTGGTTTAGATGTATGTAATAATAGGAATTCGTCCATAAAATATATTTTACTTATTTTCATCAAGCATATCTCATGCCATTTATTCTGTGGTTTATTTCAAAAACACAGCAGAGACTAATGGCATTGGACTACAGATCATGATATACAGCGACCTAATTTTTTATGCCGACATTTCTCTTGACTTAGCATATTCATACCGTTTGCTGCATTCTAATATGTGGAGGTAATAGGTCCTGCTCTGACATCCCGCGTGGGATGTTTTGTGCATATCCCCCTTCAGTGTCAATCCACATTGAATATTGACTATTAAGGCATAAGTATTATACTTTGTGAAGTTAGGGCTCATAGAATTAAAGGATTAGTTCTCATGGATCTGATAACTTTTGTCAGTGCGAGCCATATTCTTATCTTGGCAACATTTTACATGAAAATAGGTGTATTTTATATGAGAGCTGCTTCGAGCACTTATCTACAGAGCCACAGTCCCTAAGTATTAAAAAAAATCTGAGCTCCGTCAACATACCGACTTAGATATTTACATCAAATAATTCACAATGACCTGTTTTCTCAAATCTCGATGTTATTTCACCTAATTAGTGCTAGTAACCAAGCACTTTGGCATCGCGCGGCGTTTTAGTCGGCTTGCAATTGCCTTACGACTAACTAAAAAGCCTGCCCACTATGTAACTTGGGCAGGGATTTGATTTGAACACTCTTTTTGTACGATTGTGACTCTGTAAATATTTGCTCAAAAGAGACTATCTAACATATTTTCTCAAAATAATAATGCTCTTGTTAGCTGATGTCTGAACAGATTTCAGTTTTTTGTTTCCCTCCATCGCTAAAATTGTTCTCTAAGCAGATACAAGATCTCAGCAAGTCACATATAATTTATCTCAATACAGTAGACTAAAATATGACTTCCATAGGATATCCTATAGACAGAGAAGATCTCAGGTCACAGCTATTATATAGTTTACAATACTGTACTCTAAAATACCACTCTCCCACAGGATATTCTAGACAGAATGACGAGCACTAGAAGATTCCCTTGGCTGTGGGCGAGCTTCTTCCTCCTCATCGGCATCGCGGGGCTGGTGGCATACGACGTCTCCAGAGTCAACTACAACTTCCCTAGTAAGTTCTCACCTTTATATTGATTAGAAAATGACCAAGCTTTGCTCAGGCTAAATATTACGAAGAAAATTAACATATTCTAATTTGAAGTAGGGGCGATATGTCCCGCATGGGGTGTTTTGTGCATTTCCCCCCAGCTTCTACCCGAGCCAGCCCAGCTCCTTAAAGTGATTGAGTGTGGCTCTGGGCCGCTAGCATAACTGCTCCAGTAGCTTAGATGGTGAATGAGAATTCACATATTCTTGAAACTACTAACTTTGCAGATAAACTAATAAAATTAAAAAACTGGTTGCACATCCTGGCTTTGTATCAGGGCAAATTAATTGTGTATTAAACCTTCCAAAATAAAATCATATTCTAAAAGATGTCGAAAACCATATTGCAATCTGTAGTGAAACTCGAGAGTAGAATAAAAAAAATCAGTTGTTTAATAATACATTTTGTCATCACTTATTCCATCCATCCATCAGCCATAAGATGTCCACTGCTGGATATAGGCGTCCCTAGCCCTATTATAACCAATAAGGCTGGTTGGTGGTTATCTTTATTATGTCCTGAGAATCATTCAATCTAATAGTTAAAACTTGTAGTTTTAAGCCATTTAAAGCGGTGTTTTAGCTATTATTAAATTTGCCTAGTAGCAGGGTCAGCTACCAAGTAATAAGACTCAATATTCTACTCAAACATCTAAAAATATTTCTGATTCAACTGAATAAATGTTGACTGTTTACAAAATTCTCATGTATCAACAAACATCCTCTCTATGTATAACACCGACTTGAGCTGGTCTTTACCAGTGCCATGATTGTTTTCAATACAATGTTGATAAGAACATGTATTATACTTATGTTTTCCCTAGATTAGATTAAAATGTATGGCCTGCTCCATGTTCCCTTATCTTCACACTTGCAGTGGGGTTAATGGTATTGCATGTTGTTTGACAAGTCACATAGAATGAGTCTTAATAGTTTTGTGGACTTAAGAGCGTTGAAATTTTAAGAAAAAACCGGACAAGTGCATGTCAGGTTCGCACACCGAGGGTTCCGTACAAATCCAGAAAATTTCACAAAGTGGGGAAGTATGTTGTTAAAATCTCTATACTTATCATCACAATCGAATTTTTTTTTTTTCATCTTTTCTCATCATTCATCGAAAATTGTTAAAATAATTAAAAACCTGTTTTAGCATGTGCTAATAAAGTTCTTTTATATGATAGCTTACATGATATGATTTACGCACTTTGAATTTTAAACCCATATTTTGTGAATTTTGAAGCCCTATTTTTTTGTGATTTAAATAAAAATTTTCAGTTTTCAGATTTATTCCTATATGTGTACTCTAAGACAATGCTTTTCGCCAAATTTCATAGTTCTATGTCAACGGGAAGTACCCTGTAGGTTTTCATTTTTGTGAGTGTCGAAATATGCGGTTTTTTATGACATAAACGGCTCTAACTTCTTTATATGATAACTGAGAAGTGTTTCCTTTACACAACTGTAAGATATCATAGATATACGTATACAGTTTAAATTTCAACTCGATATCTTTACGCGTTCCCGAGATAAAGAGTCTTGACATACACACAGACGGACAACAAAGTGATCCTATAAGGGTTCCGTTTTTTTCTTTTGAGGTACAGAACCCTAAAAATGTAGGGGTAATACACCACATAGAGTGTTTTGTGCATAAAATAATCAAAAATTTCAATACAAACAATGATATTAATAAGACTGCCTCAGTGGATAGTGATCTTGACTCCAGGGTCAAAGATGCATGGGTTCAATTCCCACCCAAGGCAAGTATTTATGTGAAGAACATAGGTGTTTGCTCTGTGCCTGGTTGTTATTATCTATATAAGTACTGTACTGTAAAGCCTTTTAATAGTCCACTGCAGGACGTAGACCTACCCACGAAGGCTGATTGGGCCATATCTACCACGCTGGCCCAGTTCGGGTTGGTGGATTTGCATACGCCATCGAATTTCTTCTACGGAAGTATGCAGGTTGCCTCAAGATGTTTTCCTTCACCGAAAAGACAGTGGTGTGAAATTTCGTACATAAATTCCAAAGATTTCATTGTTACGGGACCGGGATCGGAACCCACGACCTCACGATCGTCAGTGGTGAAGGCGGGTGTCCCTACCTCTAGGCCACCACGGCTTATCTATATAAGTATATATTTAAAAATAAGTAGTAGCATATCAGTCTCTGGCAGCCATAACACAAACTTTGCTTAGTTTGGGGTAGTATTATTATATCTTCTTTGGTTTGGGGTCAGAGACTGTAATTGTGAACTCTGTGTATGTAAGATGTCTCCTAATATTTATTTATAAATCATCGCAATCAGACAAAGCATGTCCATGCTGGACATGAAGCTTTGTGTTTAGATATGAATTTTCTTTAGGAGTTAATTGGTATAGACATTACTTTCGAGAAAACGCGAGTATTAATTTTATTCATAATTGTACTTTGTGGAGATATTACGGAGTACTTAGTGATGATTAAAATTTATAAATATATTTTATTATTATGCTTGCTAAATCATGATTGTTAGTTATAGGGAAAATTAAAACGGTTAACAGTTACAGGAAAATCACACAATATGTGATTACTTCCAGTGATCCACTCAACATTTACAAAAATTAGCAGTATGAATATGATAAGAGTAATAGAGTAGATTTATTTAAATTTTATTCTCTTTAGAGTAGATTTTATATTTACCCAGTTGCTGCTGTATCCATGTTGTAACTAAATATATTGTTACAAAACAGCTGAACCAATATTGGCGAAAATTTACAAGTTGGATAATAGCCTTGAATAGTAAAGAAAAATTGTTGGCAAAATTTTAACCTTTGGCTAAATGCCAATATTGTTGTAAAAGTTCAAGGTCAATCCTAGTAAGGGTAAAAGGAGTAGTGTCCTTCAATGTCTTTGCTGGCAAATGTACATTATTTGTAAAGTCATGGTAATGTAGATGTCATTAGCATGGTAAAGTGGTTAAAGTATAACTTCTTTATTTCGCTAATAAGCCCGCATTTGACCACCAACGAATAAAATAATGACCCAATGTTCAGTGATCCATTGAAAATTTACAAGAATTAGCAGTAAAAAAATAATGTAACATATTATAGAAAATCTCATATTTAAGTGTAATGAACATCCATCTGCAAACCTAATGCTTTAGTTTCAATTACTTAATTATAAGTAAACCAATTTATGAACAAAACAATGTTAGCACAAGACCAAGGCAGATGACATAGTAAGAGAGAGGCCTATACATAGCAGTGGGATAAAGATGGCCGTGGATGATGATGATGACATTCAAGTTTAAGTCCACATCACTGTCACTACATATTATAAAGAATAGTTGTCTTTTTATGTGTTTGTCTGTATGTCTACTTAGATTTTCTGAACTACACAACAGATTGCAGTGCGGTTTTCAATTTATTTAAATATGTAAAAATGAATTGTGGTTGCAAGTAAGACTAATATTGCTAAAACTCGAGAAGAGCTGAACCAATTTGGTTAATTTAGGTCGTGAAATATTTGTGGAAGTTAAGGAAAGGTTAGGTTAGAGGCCTTTTCAAGGGTGGACAACTAGTATTTTTAAGAAATAGAAACAGGAACAATGTTTTATATTAGTGCATAAAGGCTAAAGGAAAGGTTAAAATGGTGAGAAAATTAATTAAAGAACAGTAGCGAGAAAAATAATAAAAAAATTAATTTCATTTTCCCATACAAAGTGTTCCTGCATGTAAAATTAAAATTGATCATTGACAGTTAACAGATGGTAAGATGAAGTTCACCGGGTCAGCTAGTTATGAAATATTTCTTTTAGGAGGTCTATATTTAATTTTTATGAAGCGTGGCGAAACCGGGGCGGACTATCGTTAGCCTTTAATAAATTCAAACCCTAACATTCAACATTTACGATTTCCAGAGAGTACAACAGGCCGTCTCTTCAAAGACCTTGGTATCCTCGAGCACAGTCAAAAGGCGTGGCAGAAGACCCTATCCACATCCGCTCGAGGCTACCTTTGGGTCGAGACCAACGCACCGATATACTACACTCAAACGGCTGAAGTCTTAACACCATACTCGCAACTCTCCAAAGATGCTGTAATCGTTGCGGTGAAGAAGCTGGGTGTCTTCTATGGCAATATAAGAGATTATGTGGTGGAGAAGACGCCGGTAGTGGTGGCCACTATAGAGCAGTACGCGCCAGGGCTAGTGGATAATGTGCAGAGTTACTCCGTAGCGGGGTATGAGGCGGTGAAGAAGTATTCTGGTGACTATTACCAGTTGACCGCTGACTACTTGAAGACGAAAGTTTTTGTGTAAGTATGATTTTAAAAAATTTGTCATATTTACTGACTCATGTATTTTTAAAACACTGATGTTTTTATCTATTTTCGAATAGACCTGATGATAGTTAAGTATGCTTGTTTTGTTAAATATTTGGAAAAGACTAAGACATTCATAAAAATTTAAGCATCGTTACAATCTAAAAATGCACAGTTCAAAACCCTCCTGTACCCTAAACCTTCTAAGATTACTATGGAGTCAATCCTGAAACTACTAAAACATTTTGTCAGTAAATTGGAATGGTACAGCATAATTATATCCTCTGCTCTGCTACATTCATCTCAATATCGATTCTTATCATCTCATATCTGTTGTGCATTAACTGCCTTTTAACAGAACACTCTGCTGAACATAGCTTATACTAAGCGCCATACAAATCGGCGGATGGGAAGTTATATGGGAAGTCGAAATATAGGTATGCGCGGGAGCCAGAGAAACAAGACGCCGGGGCACACCCGCCCGTCAACCTCACCCCTCCCGCGCGCTTCCTACGTACTACGACACGCGGCGTCGGAATTGTGCATACATGTGCAATAATTAGCCAATCACGGTGAAGTGTCATCTGCAGCTAACGTCTCATCCGCCGATTTGTGTGGCGCTATGTATACTAGGAGGAGGAAGAAGGGAAGACAACATAAGAGATGGGAAGATGAATTAAAGCTTACAGCGGGCCCTTACTGGAGAAGGGTTGCCAGAGATAGAACACAATGGAAAATGTTAGAGGAGGCCTTTGCCAAAAGGCACACTGAACTAAGAGATATCCTCTAATAGAGGAAAAAAAAATATACGTCATAACAGACAGTAGTTCAGGATAGAGGACTTATTGATTGATTGATGTATACTAGAAGAGTTATTATTATATCCAGTTATTCTCCATTCTTTTTATCTGATTCATCCATTATAATTTACGCATGACGTTTGATATATTCGTAACCACTATTTACAAGATAAAACCGTGTATTAACAGCTGATTATTTAATTGCTATTTCATGTTTGGTCTGATAGTAAAAGTTAGATTGATGAGTACAATAACTTGCTTTCATATTGCCCCACTTATTTTCATATTATTTTTAGTACTCCATCATCTTTGATTATCACTATCACTACATAGTATAAAACAAAGTCGCTTCCCTCTGTCTGTCCTTACGTTTGCTTATATCTTTAAAACAAACAACAGATTTTTAAACGATTTTGATGCAGTTTTTTTTTCATAGATAGAGTGATTCAAGTTATTTTATATGTATAATACACCTGTGCCAAGCCGGGGCTGGTCGCTAGTAATTAATTAAATAAATAAATATTAGGGGTCATCTTACACAAATGGTCTCAGACCCTAATATAAGCAAAGCTTGTCATGGCTCCCAGAGACTCATATACTACATATACATATTTTAAATACATGGATAGATAATTACTAATAACACCCAGACACAGCAAACATCCAGGTTCATCACATAAATGCTTGCCCTGGGTGGGAATCGAACCCACACCTCTTTGATCCAGTAGTTAGAGTCACTAACCACTGAGCCACCAAGGCAGTCAGTAAAAGACTTAATCATCATGTCATTGTCCCATTTTGATATTTTGTGTTATGTAAATGTTAATAATACTGATATGATAGGGTCGTATCAACATTATTAACCTTTTGTCCCCTGCAACAGCATTTATCTCCTAACCTACCAACTTATTTATAATCCATTGAGGGAGCCACTTCAGCTTTTTCTGAACAAAACTGGTAGTATACAGCTACTGACAGTAATTTTTTATCATTTAGCCAACTGTAGAATTGATTTGGTTTTGTAATATCTCTTGCAAATGCATTCAAAATTGTAACAGATAAAGTGTTACAATTTAAATTGTCTGTCATACCTTGACTGATTTGCTGAATTTTATGACAATATACGTAATTGAATGGTATACCTTTGACTATGTAAAACTAATAGAATATGTAGCTAAATAGGCTACCTACTAAACTAACCTTCAGCCACCCTTACAAATAGACCTAGAATCCAATGATATGATATTCATATATCACAAATTCACAATTTCGATATCGCAAAGATGGATAGACATTACAGGCATTTGGAATTATTTGATAACAACATTATTATTAATTAAATACAGCTACGTGAATTTTTACAATGCAACATTACAACAATATTTTCTAAATCATTTTATCTGCTACAATTTCTGTACTTGGCTAAATAATTGTTATACTGTTTTTCAAATTGAAATAATATTCTTGTACTGTACTGTACTGTATCAGCCTTTGAATATTCCACTGCAGGACGTAGGCCTACCCACGAAGGGTGATTGGGCCATATCCACCACGCTGGCCCAGTACGGGTAGGTGAATTCACATATGCCATCGAATTTCTTCTACGGACATATGCAGGTTGCCTCACGATGTTTTCCTTCACCGAAAAGCCAGTGGTGTGAAATTCCGTACATAAATTCCAAAGAACTCATTGGTACGGGACCGGGATTTGAACCCACGACCTCACGATTGTAAGGCGGGTGTCACTACCTCTAGGCCACCACTGCTTTTAATATAATGTTCTTACTAGTTTGTAATTGGCATGTAGTGATTCATCTCCATTTTTGTGGTATTGTGTTAAAACTGTGCTACGGACAAAAATATCCATTGTAGTTGACCTACTAAGGCTTTTGTCAGTCTGTGATTGATTGGTCATGTCATTCATGGAGGTTATTGTACGCGAGACAATGTAGAACTTATTGTAGTTGGTACAATGAGCCAATAGTAGGTATCAGAGACTACCGCTGACGTTTCATCCAAAAATTCTGATAAATTTATCAGATTTGCGACGCCAAAAATCCTACTAATATTATAAACGCGAAAGTTTGTGAGTATGTATGGATGTTTGTTACTTTTTCACGCATAAACGGCTGAACAGATATGGATGAAATTCGGTATGAAGGTAGCTTAGACCTTGGATATTAACACATAGGCTACTTTTTATCTCAAGTTAACGCGGGTAACACCGCGGGGCGCAGCTAGTATAAGAATAAAATGTTTATTTTTTGTGTTGCAAGACTTCTTCACCAAGTCCTAAAAAAGTCAAAATCACATAGCAATCAAACATAAAAAAGAAGTGGAGATCTTACAGGAAGCTTTTAGGATTTTTATCCAACTTGAAAAAAGGAGGTTATCAATTCGTCTGTATGTTTGTTTATGTTACGTGATACTCCGCCAATTATAAATCGATTTTGATTATTCTTTTTGTGTTTGGTAGATTATACTTAAGGGCGTCCGCTGCGTTAAGCGGGTGCACGGCGCGGGCAACTACGCGGCGTGCTGTTTCTTGTAATCTCATAGATCAGCGCTCCGCTCGCGTGCTCCGCACGCAGCACGCGAGCGGAGATGTTTCTAGAAAATCAGTGAGCGCCGTTGTGTTATCCGTGCCGCACGGAACGTGTTGTGCAGTCTGTTCCATAATTTGATATTTTTTTAATAATTTGATAACAATGAGTATCATTGACTGCACTGCGAGAGGCGGGAGTCCGTCGCGGGCGTCTGCTACGGGTCAAATTTGCCCGCGACGGAGAACGGCGCGGGTCCCCGCGACAGACACCCGCGACGGACGCCCGCTTGACGCAGCGGACGCCCCTAAAGATGGTCCGATTTAAATTTTAAGGAAATGGATGAGCTGTTTTTTGAAAAATCAGATGTACATAAATTTAAGCATTATTCAAACACTATTCAAATTTTGTACACAATTGAAGTCAGTCATGCCATTTTTGGCGATCAATAACTATTGATATCCTAAGCAATAAGAGCAATATACAAAGTATAGAAATACACAAGTTTTAAGTTAATTAAGCAACGTTCCGCACGGTCAGTATTTGGATGGGTGACCGCGGGTGGCATTTTCTAACTGAGCGCTGCTACCGTGGCTCGGACGACACGTTAGATTGTAGATCCCGGTTGTTTTAACCGTTTAGCCATGTCAGAGGCCTTCAGGCGGCCTAAAAACTCTGACACCAGTATTCTGAGTGCGAGTTTTGTCGTAAACATGACGCACTCTTCGGCGAGCGCGTAAGCATGTAATTTGTATGAACTTGTTGTGTTTCAAAAACGCGCCGCTAGTGGCGCTGTACGTTACAATGTTTACGACAAAACTCACACTCAGCATACAGGGCTAGCCACCCAGCTTATTCAAACTTAAATAAAAATAGCCTTTATTCACTAATATACAAATACCATTTGAAAACATTACTCTTATTTCTATTTCTTAAATATTAGGTTGTCCACCCTGGACATAGGCCTCCTTATTCAAACTTACTTAATTAATATTGGATGTGATATACTAATATGATATTTTTCCAATTTCCAGAGGGGACTGGGCACCGGAGATACTCCAGAACAGAACGCAGTCAGCGTTGAACGTGACAAAGTTCCACATGTCAACGTACTTCCACTGGTTCAGGGAACAGGTGCACGTCTATTCTGAGATACCCTGAAGAGTGCGGGCTCCTTTAGTGATAGCTGTGTGTTCAGTGCGACAGGGGGAGTGACGTATAACTCTTGATTTTTACATGTCGAAGACTAAATTTATATTTTTTGAAAACTAAATTCTTAAGTAGCGGTAAGGCTGTCAAAGTCGTGTACATCAGGTTGGTTCTATTCACATTGAGATAGCAATGCTTGCCTTTTAGCTATATCAGACTCCTTTAGGCGGCTTAAAAAGTCTGACACCAGGGCTAGCCACTCGGACTTTACAAACTTATTGAATTTTTCTTTTTTCTGACTATTGCTTAAATTTTCTTTAATGTTAGCTAATCATGTTTTTTTCTTGTATATTTCTGTTTTATTATTTTAACTGCACAGATTACCCTCTATAGATTCTGTACTACGATTGAAGCGCACCATATAAGACTATAATATCTAGTTCCAAAATTCACTGAAAAATGCTATGGATAATGTTCTGATATCATTACAGAAAGTTTTTTAGTTCTCGCAATTAGAGCTTTTTAAACTTTACCGTTTTGATCGGAATAATGATCTCGTTGTTTATCTATAGAGGTAATCTGTTACAAACTGGTACTGTATCTTAGTTTTTTTTTTCTCTTTTTTTTTTCTCCGTTTAAAGCTGTCTGATGTGAATTGAGCCTAACAGAACAATAGCTATGGTGATATTTGAATTATAAAATCAGGAATATCATAGTCAAATAAATAGATAATTATAATTTCTGTACATGTAACGCTAGAAAAAAACCCCGTTTTATAAATGCTTTCATATAAAAATCATAGCACAAAAAACAACGCTCCTCCAATGGCACACTCTGTCCTTTCTTCTTTTACAGTGAAAAACTATTTTGTCACTACATCATTGAAATTATTACAACGAATCTATCTTATTTATTTTGTCATCGCCAAAGCAATAATTAAATTATAATCACGTCATATCATCATGAAATATATTTTCAATCCATGACAATTGTTAGTGAAATCTAGCATTATGAAATTTGTTGTCCCAACATTCCTAAAGCATTTATTCTTTTAATTCATTTGACTGAATTCTCTTTCGTAGAACTAGTTACCGTTAATTTTTCATCCAAATATCATTAACCTCATTTGAAACAGTGGAATTGCATTGTTTTTAAACCTCATGAGATTTTAGTTTGTTCAAAATAACTTCTGCTGTTTATTAAGACAGAGAGTTTTAAAACTATAGATTTAACATAATGAAAAGATTTGCAAGAACTATTTTTAAAAGAGCTGGCCTCTTTAGACATTTTGAATACGCGACTTTTGAGCTTTCTTTGTTGAATCTTGTACGTTTTAATTATCTGTGTTGATGATATATTTAAGTTAGCAAATAAATAGGTCAATCAACTATTCCTTTTAAAAACCATGTCCCTCAAATAAAAAAATATGCAGAACACAAAATACAATAAATTTCTATGTTTTATATCCTAAATAGTAATTGAGAATATACCTCTAATATTAAACAGATTATTACATTGTAAATTCTCAAGCATATTTAGTAAAAGTATGGTAACATAGATGACTTCTATTCCCATACAAATATTTCGTGTCCCCATGGCTAACTCAGTTGCTTTTTGGCGAATTAATTTCAAAATCTTGTAACAAAACGTAAAAATCTTTGAAGCAAAGTGCTTTTAATGTTAATATATATCATACAAAGAACCAGAAAAAAAATTCGATAAAGTAACTTAGGGGACCAAATTTACTACATCAAAAGACAAAAACCTCAAAATAGGCTGAAAAAAATAATTAAACTGTACTGCCGATAACTGGATAGTATAGACTAGTATATATTTTAGTAAAATAAATAGGAAAAGTGAAAGAAATAGAAGATTTTTGTTTCCTAATTATTAGAATTTTTTTTTGACTTACAAAGAATAGTTGATTGACCTAAATATGTCAGCAGCGTTAAGTTAGTGAGAACTAGTTAATTTGAACAAACTCAAGCTTCGAAGGCTTGTCGTACATAGAGAAACTTAAAAGATTACTGCACTGTACTGTAGCGGCCTTTTATTATTTCAGTGCAGAACATAGGCCTACCATAGAAGATATACATGGTTACAGGCTAAGTCAACCTATTCCCGTTAAGCGTGTGTAGTTTACTACGTTTCTGTTTGTTTTGACTATGTAACACCATATCCTAAATCTCACAGTTTTCGAGATATTTGAATTCAAATACTTTTTATAAAAGGTTAATTTTACGGACAATATTGGGTAGTGAGGTCATAAAACATTATTTTACATGTAAAAATCAAATAAACATAATAATACGACTTACACGTTTCAAAATTTCTGAGCTGAGAGCCGAAAATTGCGAATTTTATAAATACCAATTTCAAATATGTTTTTTTTTTTAATTTAGGATAGTGTATTTCATAGTCAAATTAGTCAGAAACAAAGTAAACTACACACCTTTAACAGGAATAGGTCGACTTACCCTGTAACCCTGTATAATCATTAAAAAGATAAGTAAGATCTATTATAACTCGTCAATCAATTACTGAAGTATCAGTAGCAGTAATTTACATTCTAGGAAGAGTCAAAAATGCTATTTCGTTTGGACTAATATTCCATGTAATTTTGCCATTACATGTATTCTTGCCATTGTGAAATAGCAAGAAGTAGAGTCTCAACATCAGGCAGTATATAGTCAAACGCAAACCTATAAGTAATTTTAAAAAAGTCTGACACCTTAAAAAATTAACATCTTTATAGCTCCATGTTGGTCTTTTTAGAATTTCTTTAGTTTCTCTATATATGACAAGCTGTTTTTACCTAATTTTATTTATGTTAGAGAAATCATTTTCGTATTCCCTTGTTAGTCTCGAATCAATTATTTCTATTTGTTTGGATTTTTTACCTATTGTATTGAAGAGATGTCCAAATTGTGTAAATACACCGATGCAGTGTGTTCCTCTGAATTTTAAGGTGTATGTTGTGTTGTATGATAATTTTTAAGATGCCACAATAAAATATTGTTAGTGAAATGATTGTTTCTTTTTCTAATATGCTTGCCAAGTCTGTTTTCACGATAGAGAAAGAATCAGTAAAATGAGGGTATATTTGCGAAGTACTGAGCGCCACACAAATTGAAAGATGGGAAGTTAGCCGCAGAGAGCTGCGCAAACGCCAAAATGTAGACGTTAGCGGGAACCAGAGAGACGAGACGCCGGCGCACACCCGCCCGCCAACCTCGTGCCTCCCGCGCGCTCCCTACGCCCGAGCTCGCCACTTCGCCATTTGTATAGGCATTGTGCACACATGACAATAATTAGCGAATCACGGCGAAGTGTCATCTGCGGCTAACTTCCCATCTTTAAATTTGTGTAGCGCTCAGTATACCAGCCTTTTAATAGTCTACTGCAGGGTCTGCAGCACATAGGCCTACCCATGAAGGGTGAAATTTCCCTTCGCTCTACTAGTTAAATAAATAAATATTTTAGGGACATCTTACACACGGCCTCTGACCCCAAACTAAACAAAGCTTGTGATATGGCTGCCAGACTTATATAGGTACTACATATATACCTACTTATTTTTAAATACATACCTACTTATATGGATAGTAACTAAATAACACCCAGACACAGAGCAAACACTCATGTTCATCACATAAATATTTGCCCTGGGTGGGGATCGAACCCACGCCTCTTTGATCCAGAAGTTAGGGTCACTAACCACTGAGCCACCGAGGCAGTCGTTGGCATTGGTTAGACTAGTCTGACTATCAATCTGACCAGTGGGAAACACTCATTATTTTTATCAAAGGAAACGGGAGTTTGCAGGATTTAGTAAAAAAAAATATAAACTAAATATTCACTGATTTATTTTACTTATAACATAGACGAAAATATATGGTTCTTCTATGTTTATACTAGTTACGACTTAGAAAAGAACATTTTGTTTGTATTATTATAAATAGCTGCTGCTAAATCATCAGGATTCTCCTTTCGTATCGCAGCCAGGATCTCTAGGACATGCCTGAAAAAATTAAATCTAGTTTTAAACCTCATAGGCTGAATCAAACTTCTTTCTGACGAAAGCCGTAGAACAAAAGTTGTTAGTTTTGATGTACAGAATAACCCTTATTAAAATAAAGGTAGAATGCATACCACTTGATTTTTTTAAAAAAAAAAGGACTTTTTTTTCAACGAATTTAATCGAATTGAATAGCAAGTAAAACGTTGTATTTTTTTTTATCCAACTACTGGCAACATTTCACTAATAAACGTCACCCGTCCTTATAAGTCAATGTCAAAGAGGGCAAGTCGGCAGTTTGGCGAAAAAAATTTGAAATTTGTGCATCGCTGCCACAAAAATTTGAGTTTTGTTCTACGAAAAATCTGGTAAGTGGTTATTGCGTCCAGATTTATAAACTAGGCTATATTGTTGTTGTTTTGCATCCATTTGGTTGAGAATTCTGGTAACCTATGCATGGTTTTCGATCATGTGAAGTTATGGGTGATTGTGGTAAATTATCTACCATTGTTCATTCGTGCCTAACTGTTATTGGATTTACTAATATAGAAACGGTTTGTATTTTTGGGTTGTGAATGGTGCATATTTTTCTTTACTAATATAAAAACTATATGTTTTTTTGGTTTATGAATTGTGCATATTTTTATTTGATAATAACACGTGGCGCTCAAACTACGACATTAATTTTAAGTGGTGGTTCTACTCATCATAACGACCAACTTTTAATATGGGGTCATTTTTTTATCATCGAAAAGAATCTGCTGTTCCATACATTTTGTCAATTTCAAAATCCACCGTTGTATGGAACAGTTGATTCTTTTTCGAAGATAGAAAGTTGGCCCAATAGTAAAAGTTGGTTTGGTGGCACTTTATCCACTAAGTCTAAAAATAAGTGTCCACTTTTATATAAGTATAATAATTAATAAAATTCTTACACATAAAACGACTATTTTTATTTACCTACTAAGATAGACCATAAAACTATTAGACTCCTTTTATGTCGAATGAAGAAGAAATATAATGTATTGAACAAAAGAAATGTGAATATGTATATGTTATTTAAATTACCTAAATTAGACAAGCAAACCCAGAGAAAACAACTAGTATAGATTTTTTTCAAACCGGGTTGGATAATGGTAACTATTTTACCACAATCGTAAAATTTTACAAGTCGGTAATGGATAATGGTAGGTTATTTACCACACAAAAAACACCCCTTCCCTCCCCCTTTTTTATATTTTTTTCATCAAAAATGAAATCAGCGGCCCCTAATTACCCAGAAAACACCCTCGCTTTTTCTTAAACAGCCACAGGGGCTCTTGTTTGTTTAAGGGATAAGCCCCTAGAAGGATGCTAATTGATTAGAAATAACCCTGTATATTATTTATACGACTTGTGCCAAATTTTTCAACGGGTCCAATCTCAGCGGTTTTGGAATACATAGCCTAACGAATCGGCAAGTTCAAATATCAATGGGCAGAGCACATAGCACAGACTGATGACCGATGGGGTCAAAAAAATCATGAGTGGAGAGCAAGAACCAGCGAGTTGAAAGCCCCTTCAACCGGTCTTATTAGAGATCTATAAGGGTGGCCTATGCCCAGCAGTGAATACCCTACGGCTGAAAAGATGACGAATATACTTACACTATATTAACAGGTTCATTGCGGCCCTTCACTTGGCTGTCCACATTGTGCTTCTCTTTCTTGACACTAGGGAACTTGGTGACCACGTGTTGGGAGCCGGGATGCGTCGGCTTCACCTCGCACCACGGACAGTCCGTCTCTATCATCAGCCTGTCTTGAGGAATGGTGGCTGCCACTTCCAGGCTCTCTTTTGATCTCAGCGAGCTGGAAAATAATTTGATACTGCATTTGAAAATTATCTTTCAATATAGTATGGTCTAGAAGATAAAATATTAAAATGAAAAGTTCGTAACACTTCGCTGTTTTAAGGATTTGACACAATGGATGCGTTCTGCGGTCAGTGGTCAGTTCTAACTGAACGCAGCCCGCATTATGCTTGCAGCGTTGTCGGTCAGGGCAATCGTTCGGCTGTCTGGTCAGCGATGCGGGCAAACAGCGGCCGCCCGCCCCCCGCTGCCCGACCTTTCGTTCCTTCCGCGTGACCGAACGGTCAGATCGCATATCTATACAAATGTACAGATACCGACACTGCTTCATACTTAATGCTGCGTTCAATTTGACCTGACCGCTGACAGCAGAACGCGTCCGGTGTGCCAAATCCTTTAGTGCTCTAAGAATGAAATTAAAAAATCTTAATAATATTTATAAAATGTTATGAAATAGGTAACTTTTACTATTTCTATAGAACAACCTTCCATAATCAAAGAGAACAACTCTCCAATAAAAATGTAATTGTCAAAATAATTAAATTCGTGTTCATAACGCTAGTTATATAGCCAGCTATATGAAACACCCTCACAAAGGCACAAAACAAGATTTTAATAGTCGATTTTACAATAAACTCTTAGCATAGATCAAGTCTTACTTATTGACGAACGTGAAGTTAGCTACAAGCTGAGAAAAACCCAATCCTAACTGAAGCTCACATATCAGTGCGAGTACCGGTACAGGGTTATGCGCAGTTTGAGCTAACTTCTCAGCCGCTAAGAAATAAGATTCGGCCTACACAAGCATCCCTTTACAACTGGCACAATATGTATAGGCGAGAAATCGACAAAAAAATTGAAGCGAAAACCATATTAATTTTGTGAACGCAACCGGGGCCTGAGGGCTAAGTGGGAGATTTTCGCTCGAGCTCGATCGCGTTAACGTTTGATGTGATTTCTATGGAAATACATACAGCGCCATCTTGTGTCACGTACAGAAAACTGAATAGCTAAGTGTGAGTATAATAATGAGTATACTAAGCACCACAGTATCGATGGTTAAGAAGTTAGCCGCAGATGACACTTCGCCGTGATTCGCTAATTATTGCGCATGTGTGCACAAATGACGAAGTAGTGAGCTCAGGCGTAGGGAGCGCGCGGGAGGTATGAGGTTGGCGGGCGGGTGTGCCCCGGCGTTTCGTCTCACTGGCTTCCGCGCGTACCCATATTTCGGCTTTTGCGTAGAACGCTGCGCATAAATTCCCATCCGTCAATTTGTGTGACGCTCAGTATATTTTTTACGGTAATGTAACAAGCGCAAAATCGATCGAACACGAGCGCGGCAACATCTGTGATTGGCTAATTCAAGCATGTCAATGTGTTCGCGTGTGTGCACGGCGCGCTCGGTCAACGCGACGTAAAAGTAATTCGATTTGATTTGCAAAACTCCCACTTGGCACTCTGATTCTAATACGTAACGTAACGCGGATTTTTTTTGTATGAATTTCGTTTGGAGAAATGTTTGCTGTAAAATTACTTGTACAGGGTTATTTCTAATCAATTAGCATTCTTTTAGGCGCTTATTCTGTACATCAAAACTTGTACTGCGACTTTTGTCAAAACTAAAAAAAAAATCAGCTATGTCATGCATTTGTTCGCGGGTGAAGGATATTTTTCTATGGAACACCAATTTTTTTTTGAGTTGAAGATTCTTAAAAACCAAAGAGCACTTTAGAGCACGTTAAGCGCTTGTTTTCATACAGACCCGGTCTCGGTGTCTTCTTGTCGGTCTTGTGCGGTTATCTGTTTATCCCGCACGATCATATGAGACCGGTAGAGTTTACATAATGAATATGGCTTTCGCGCCAATTGTTTTGTCAATCCTCACGATTGTATTGAGCAGGTTGTAAAGGGATCAAGATTTTCATTACAATCAAGTTAGCCTTATCAAATAAAACTGACCATCCATTAATACCTATAGATAACCCTAGACCCAGTATCTTGTCCAGAGCCTCCTTGGAGCCATCAAACGAGTGCACCACACCACCCACTATGTTGTCCCGGTTCCTCTGGAGGATTTCCACCAGATCGTCTGCTGCCGCTCTGCAGTGCAGGAACAGCGGTAGGTCGTGCTCTTTGCTTAGTGATAACTGGTACTCAAAGAATCTGGAAAACAATTGATAGAAACTGTTAAGCCGTGGTGGTCTAGTGGTAATGATACCCGCCTTACAATCGTGAGGTCGTGGGTTCAAATCCTGGTCCAGTGCCAATGAATTCCTTGGAATTTATGTACGGAACTTCACACCACGGGCTTTTCGGTGAAGGAAAACATCGTGAGTCAACCTGCATGCGTCATCGAAGAAATTCGATGGCGTATGTGAATCCACCAACCCCGCACTGGGCCAGCGTGGTGGATATATGGCCCAATCACCCTTCGTGGGTAGGCCTACGTCCTGCAGTGGACTATTAAAAAGGCTGGTACAGTACAGTAACTGTTAATGGTCAAGGAGGGCTATACTTTTGGGTCTTTTGTAAATGTGCACATGTTGCTCCTTAACTTTAAATAGAAAACTGATCCTATTATCCTTGGTCACGGTCCCATCACGCGTGAACGGCTGGACCAATGGCAAATTCTTTTTTTGTTGTGGTCACAAGGCGGGTGTCAATACCACTAGGCCACCACAGCATGGTAGTAAGGATTGATAGATGGAAAATCTTGATGGTCTTAATCAGACTCACTCATTGTAATAAACTTGCTTTTGCTCACGGCTCCGCCTGCGTAATATTTTGATTTTTGTGCTATCCCATGAGGACCTTTTTTTTAATAGAAAGTAGCCTATGTCACTTTCCGTCTTTAAAAGTATGTCTATGCCAAAAATCAAATCAATCCGTTGCTCTATCACTGGTGAAAGGGGAACAAACCAATAAACCAACAAACACACTTTTAGGTATATAATATTAGTAAGGATTGTCACTAAACTTAACTATCAAATACAATTTATTATTATATATACTACGGGACTAATCGCGCGCTAAAATTACGAGATAATCAGCAACCTCACCACACCACACCACATCCTCAGCAACATAGTGGTTTACAACTGGAACAGGTTGCCTGAGGATGTAATCTCAGCAAGGACTTAACACATTTAAGAAGACTGGATCTTTGGATAAAGAAGGAAAAAATTTCCTTGACAGATAAATACTAATTTTATTCGACTCTGCTTGATATTGGCACATCAGTTTATACTGCTCGCCTATAAACAAATAAATAAGTATCAGTCTACCCGTGACCACGGTCGATGCAACTCGGCCGAAACGTCGGGATGATAAGGTATTTATTTATCTCGTAATTTTAGTGCGCGATTAGTCCCGTAGTATATAATAATAATGTATTCAAATCGCGAAAGTTTAAAAACAACATATCAAATACAAGTCTTACTTCAACTGAACATCCTTTTCACAAAAATGTAGCCTTTCATAGTCCAAGCCACATTCTCCGATAGCCACCACCTTATCTTTGTTGTTGGTAATCAGATCTCGGAGACCTTGGAGGTAGGTTTCAGGGGATTCCACAAACTCGTTGCAGCGAGTGGGGTGGCAGCCCACCGTGGAGAACAGTCTAGCTGAAATAAAATAATTGAAATCTAGATCTAGGTAAAGCTTACAGTGGAATTCTCTTGGGAGCTGGTTACTTGCCGGTCAGGGGTTTTATTTTTCAACCGATAACCTGCTAGGACATATACATAATTATACTATAATTATAGTATTCTATTGGTACTTTAACAATACTTCTACTACAATTTTTATAAGGCCCACTGTTTACCTATATTAGTAGTTAATATAGTACATAACATTTCATTTGATGTTGGAACAAATAAAGTTGTTTTTATACTTAATTACATAAATGGCCACATGACAAAATAGAAGCAGGAGCAAGCATTGGATATCTATAGTAAACATATGAGCAGGTGATTCCTAACATTTTAAAAATTGAGTTCTAGTGCAGAATATTTTTGGTATTAAAAAACATCACACTGTGGGGTGACCTGCGAGTGAGATCTACCCAGAAACCAATGATTAGTGACTTTATGGTGGTGTATTGACCATGTATATATTAATATACCATGTATATATTAATATACCATGTATATATTAATATACCATGTATATATTAATATACCATGTATATATATTATATGAATTATTAGTGACTTTATTGTGTAGTACATGGTGCTTTATAGTGGTCTATATTCTTATTACATGCCCTGTGTGTATATGCCGAATCATACAACTTGGGGGCTGTGATGGTAGCTACGAGCTGCAGATAATCCAATCTTCACACTACTGGGCTTCTGAGCTAAGTGAGTTTCAGTCAGAATTGTGCTATCTGCAGCATGTAGCTAACACAACAGCTGCCAAGTTGTATGATATGGCTTTTACTAATGGTGTGACTTCATATATAAAACTCCACTCAACATGGTGGAGATGCATGAGCATGAAGTACTATATTGTGAACCAAACATTTTGACTATAAAAATTATGGTACTTGATGTGCATGAGTCATTACGCATATGTCAATGTCAATGTCTCGCATATCAAGCTATAGCTCCAACTAAATAAAAAAATAAAGACAGAATGATGTGAACAAACAAGTGAGTGAAACTATGCTTCACCATGTACAGACAATTACACACACATCCACATACAAGGAAACTATGGCTTGGCTTGTTATTCGAACTATGGCGGCGCAACAGCGACGCACTCAAACATGTATAAAAAACCAGCCTCACTTGACTGTTCAACAACATTCTCTCTTGATTTTTTAAATTGCTCTGAGGGTATAGGTACTTACAATCACTTCTCGCCAAGTCGATAGCTTTCTTGCTATCAGTGAGGCTTCCCCCAGTTATGATCATTTTGTCCAGGCCCCCATCCCAGGCTCTTTTTAGGACTACGTCGAGATCAGGATCATGTTTCTTGCTCCCATGATATAGACCCTGGTACATGTCATCTGTTAGGTTTGCACCAATATCTGTAAAAATCAAATAAAGGGGCATTTTATTAAATTAAACATTTTGTTTGTATTATGTACTTATCTACAGTCAGAGGCCTTCAGCCAGGTTAAAAACTCTTCTTTCGGGGGTCTTCCGTACCGTCTCCGTTTGGAGTGCGTAAACGCACCCCAGCGCTAGCCACCCGGCTACTGTTGCTACGAACTTAAGCCGCGTTGACACCGTCCGAGTCTGCTCGGTCCGATCGCACTCGGATTCTTACTCGGACGCAACTCGTATTGTGGCAACCAATAATACGAGTGCACTCGGAAGACGGTGTCCCATCTAAGTAGACTCGGACCGCGCTCTACTTTTCCGAGCTAGCTCGTATAAGAGTAGCGAAACAAAATGGCGGATAACAGCAATTCACAAGCGTCTCGTGCGAAAAAAAAGTGGTCTGAGCGTGACACAACTAGATTTGTTGAATTGTACGAAGCAGAAGAGGTTCTCTGGAACGTGAAGTTAAATGAATATAGAAATAAAGACGCCAGGAACGCGGCCGTGCAGCGCTTAATACATAGTTTTGATTTTGAGATCAGCGCCGATGATGTAAACAAGAAAATCAACAACATTCGGAGCACGTATACCCAAGAGAAAACAAAAGTAAAAAATTCTATGCGCACTGGATCAGGTGCGGATGAAATTTATGTACCAACATTGGCGTGGTATGAAATAGCAGACCGATTTTTGGCTAATATTGTAAAATGCAGAAATTCATTCAAAAATGTAAGTAATATTTATTGTCTCTTTTTAATATTTTAGGGCATTTACCTAATTTCTCAGGCCTACATAGTTAATACTTTCGTTTTATTAGGATGGAAGGAAGTCTTCGTGTAGAGACAATCTTATTTTATTATCTCGCTACCGTCAATGTGGGTAACTTTGTCTCTGCGTTAAACTTTGGACATAGCCGGGTTTAAAGATTCTTGATTTTTTTACCTAAAGATGAGTAATTAAATTGATTGATGAATGCGTGATTTGTAGTCGCCAAACATTATAAATGTTAATTTATGCATAAAGTTGACAAATGTGATAGAAGTTTTAAAAGTTTTCCACCATTTTCTAAGCACAAGAAATATGAAAAATGTATGCCCAAGATTTCGGATTTAATTATACAAAACTTGTTTGAATCCCTATTACTATATTACTTGTTTGAATTTGAATTTGAAAAAGTGTGTGTAAAGTTACTCATGATGACAGTACTGATTTCTATTCTTTATTTTTATAGTGCCAAAAAAGCGAGAAATTAATTTAGATTCCATGTGTGTATTTTATTGACTGCAATAATGAACTTTCTGTCCTTGCAGAGCGGTCACCTATCAAAATATTTTTAAATTATGAAGGAATGTATTATTTATTTAAGCTATATTGTAATAAATTTAAGAAGCATGAAGAGGTGAGGCTGTCCATCAGTGGACTCTAGAATCTAGGTTGATGATGAAACGAAAAAGTATTTTCAGGCATTATTATGTTCTTTGTATGTGCCTACTTTTATTTACTTCCATACTAATACATAAATAATACACATACATTTTAAATGTTGAAATGACGTAATGTCTAAAATATTCTGCTATTTTGCCAGGGTACTGCCCCTTCTGCCATGAAGTAATTTTGATAATTAATTCTTCGTTGTTCTGCTTCATGGGTATAATTGTTGCTTCCTTGATTATCGAGATCTGTAATGTATATAGAACTGGGTTCCAGCGTCCACTGGCCAGGTCTTTCTTCAGTATCCATTGTTCCTATAGGTGCATATGAACGCGGTGCTGTTTTGATCAACCAATTATGTAGAGCACATGTTGCTTTCACAATTTTGTCAACTTTTGTGGGATTTACATATATGGGAGTGCGATAAATTCTAAATCTCATAACCATCAACCCAAAAGCATTTTCGACAATCCTTCGTGCTCTTGAAAGCCGGTAGTTAAATACTTTTTGTTCAGTTGACAATGGCAATCGACGTGAATAGGGTTTCATTAAATATGTTTTTAGAGCAAATGCTTCGTCTCCTAATAGGACACCCCAACTAGGGAAATTTAGACTACCATCTTCTATTTTCTTTTTCAATGTAGAGTTGTTAAAAATTGTACTGTCGTTCATTCTTCCCTGTGCTCCCACGTCAATATAGGTAAAACAGTAATTACTATCTACAAGGGCTAGAAGCACAGTACTGAAGTAACCTTTGTAGTTGTAAAAATCACTCCCAGTGTGTTCTGGTTGCTGAATATTGATGTGTTTACCATCTAATGAACCACAACAGCCAGGGAAATTCCAACGATGATGATATCCGTTTTCAATAGACTTCCATTCTTCTGTTGTTTTCGGTACCTGAAATAAAAAACGATTTGATTCGAGAACTCCCTTGATTTTAATTTCGTCGGTTAAAAATATGAAGTAAATGGAACATGTCTTTTTATTACAGATTCCGTCAGACTCTGATCGAGATGACATAAGCTCTCCAGAGATACCACCAAGTCCATCTCCAGACATACTACCTTTTCATGCAGTAAAGGAAATTGATACTTTAGGATCTTCAGCTTCACCTTCATCTTCCCAAGGTCTCTTTGTAAAGCCCCAGAATATTAAGAAGAAACGAGCCAATGTAGATCGTATTGAAAAGTCAATTCAACAACTTCAGACTATAAAAGACCAAGTCTTATCTAACAAAAGTGAGGGTAACAAGGAATCAGAGGATGAGTTTTCTTACTTTGGGAAAAATATCGCTAGTCAACTAAGGCAACTTCCGATAATGGATGCTCTAGATTTGGAGTCTGAAATTATGGAGCTAGTGAAACGAAAGAGAAAATCTTTTCTAGAACGCGAGATTACTTCAGCAAGTTCCGGTGACTCAAGCTACACTATTGAAATACCGGAGCATGTACTGCACGGTATTTGGTCACAAAGTAATGAAACATACGTAGCAATAGAAGAATCGCAACCAATTTCGATACCTCAGGCACAGGCACCACAACTAAGAGATAATGCTCTAGACCAAGCTGTAAAAAGCATTGGAGGTTTTAATCACGGAAGTGAAGAATAATTTATAGATATGTTGATTTAAGCTTTCTAAGCAGTTCTTCTACTTACATGTTATACTTTTATAATAAACGTTAAAAATGATACCGTCATTTTATTTACTTACTTGAATATACTCCTCTAACGCTTCATAGATGGCATCTAAGACTGATGACAGAAATTTAGATATACTGCTCCTAGGAACCCGGAAATTACTTTCCAGAGTGGGGTAACTATCGCCAGTTGCCAAATATCTCAAAACTATTTGAAGCTTTACGCGGGCAGTTAATGCTGGTCTCATAAGAGTATCTTCTTTTTGTATCTTTGTCTTGACTTTACTCAGAAGGTAATCAAATTGATCATTATTCAGTCTTAGGTGATTCTTGTACATAGCAGGATCTTCCTGTTCAATTTCTCGAAGAAAATTGTTGGATGCTCCCTGAACTTTGCGACGTAGAATCCATGAGCGAGTCCAAATTCTTTTCCTTTTAAGAGATTCCTTCTCTTTTTCCCGTCTTAGCTCTTCTATCAACGAGTCCGCGATTATACTGATACTATCTAGCACTAAATCCGACATGTTTCGATGTTAGCTTTTAGCAACAAAAGAAATAATGAAGAAAATGATCCGAGTGAACTCTCATAGTGTCAACCGCTATCATAGTACACTCGTATGAAGGCTACTCGTACGAGTTGCCTCGGACCGAGCCGACTCGTATGGTGTCAACGCGGCTTTACCTACAAACTTTTTATAGTACCTAATAAATCTACTGGTTTTTACATGAGATGAAGCAATAGACTGGAGATGAATTAATACAGAATAGAGATAATAAATCCCCTTTTTAGTGTAAGTAACTCCAAGATGGGAGGTTAAGTATCTCAGTGCTAAATTCGAAACTTACCAATGTATTTCCTTAGGGAGCTCATTCTTCTCATTAGATGTAAAAGGCTGACGATGTAATTTCCGTACTACTTTGCGAATAATAATCACAAACAAAAACTGAATTGAAACTGCAAAAGCACAGACAAGTGAGACAGATGAGAAAGATACTGCAAAGCACAACAGCTGTTTAAAAATCGGTCAAGTGCGAGTCGGACTCGCGCATGGTCGCGCACGCGAAGGGTTCCGTACCGTAGTCAAACTATGGTAACGATTGACTGTCTCGGTGGCCCAGTGGTTATTAGTGGTTAGTGACCCTGACTCCTGAACTGTGTCAATTAAATATCGAAATCAGATATTTGGGCCTCTCTTTTAAATCCTTTGACATATTTTGAATTTAATAGTTAAGGTTGAACAAGTTAGTCATCACTCCATACAAACGTCCATGGTACAATACACGATTTTTTAATGTTGAATATCTAAAACTAAGATTTAAATCAATTTATTGTGACATAATCTATGATTATTGCTAAAAATAACTGTAATCAAAACTATGCATTCAACTAAAATAAGCCTCAAAACATTTGAATTTTAACACTAATTTTAAGGAAACTTTAGGCTTAAATAAATCGCACAATAACTAGACTGAGTCCATAGTAATTGAGCAATAATCTTAGGATATATATTCTCAAGTTTAAATAACTTTAATTTGAACTAATTCATCTAGCAGTTTTTACAGGATTCACTATGAGCAAAAGCCTTTACGCGCATTTTTACGCGGCCGTGTTTAGGTAAAAATTATAGTTCTATTTCACCCGACTGTGTACCCCGCGCGGGGAGCGGGACGGAACGTGTAGCGCGTGCTCCCAGCGCGGCCCCCGTACGCTACGCGGCTTCGGCCGAGTCCGGCCGCCATTCTCCACTAGCCCGTGCCCGTGGTGAGTTGGTGTCGTTGAACTCTGTGTTATCACGCAGAGTTCAACGACACCAACTCACCAGACCATATAATATCTTATATGATAAGGACGCATTATTCGACGATCGGACGATCATTGTTTTCAACTTCGGAAGTATTGACGTAGGTATATTCTTTGGACTTCTTGCCGGTTATTTGATTATCCTACAAATTGAACTATGGGTAGGTTGTGATTATTATTAGTAGTAGGTATTAACAATTGTACTGGGTAATTCTGGATTAACGTAGGTAGAGCGCGTTTGTTTACGCTCGCAGTGCATTATAAACGGACCGGGCTCATTTTGTCTTCTAGAAGGTACTTATCCGTTCCCCGTACGCGTTCTGGTGTTCGACTTCGCTTTTCATCCCGCTTGCTCTCGTAGCGTAAGTAACTGGCGCGAGCAGGATAAAAAGCGAAGCCGAACGTCTGAACTGTTTCATTATTCTGAGTTCAGAACGTTAGGTTAGATACACTTACGTTAGGTATATTTGTCAGAACATTTCATACAACTCTAATAATATTACGAAAAATATGTAGGTACCTACTTACCTACAGTATGATTTTGTTCAATTGAAAGGTGGTGGTTAAGATCATCATTAGGAACAACTTTTACTATGGGGCGTACCTAATTCGAGAAAACAAACACGTTTTTCTATATGTCGTAGTAAAATTTGATAAACCTTTTTTTTGCAAAAATCCTAGGAAAGGAGATCTTTCACAGTCCATACATTTTTGGGCTGATTCCGAAAGTGCCGGCCAAAGTATTTCATTATAGAATAATAGTAGTGCATATTAATTTGAGCATTGTATACTATGGTACCAATCCTCTAGGACCACTCCCTGAGTAGTTATCGAATTTTTAAATTATTTATTTTTCATATTTTTTTCTCTCATTAGAGCTTTTTAATAATTAATTAGGATATTCTATTAGTACATATAATTATGTACATTTTAATTAGTAATTTTACTTTGTTTGGTATTATTACACAGAAAAAAAACCATACTAGCGGTTTGGCAATAAAACCCGTCTGAAACTAAGTACCCCTCGCAAGAAAAGGAAGGGAAAGCCCGCAGCTTGGAAAAAAAATAAAGAGAATGTTGTTCTACGTCCGAATCGTAAGTTATTAAATGTGTTTCATTTTTACATCATGAAAATTTAGAGATACACCCTAAACAATCTATGTTATTTCAGATCACCACAACATTATTCTAAAAAGTCATTAAATGACGGTTGTAAACTAAACTAAAATGTTATTATTTTCATCATAGCCTAGTATAAGTCCACCTACAATTTATTGACACTTTTTGAGATCTCAATAGAGAAAAATAAGCATAATATTTAGGATGAATAAGACTAAAAGTATTTTACGATTATTTGACTGTATAGAAAATCTGTACATATTGCTTTCCACCCATTTGATGTCATATACTTTTATTATTTACTAGCAGACCCGGCGAACTTCGTACCGCGAAAGTTAAAGAATGTAGGTAGCTAACCTTACGGTGATACCTACATTGAGATATTTTAAGTTTAATGGATGTTATCCAAAATGTAGATCTCATTGCGCTATCTCACCTTTAAGATAGCATTGATCAAAAGTTGACATTTGCGGAGATAAACCACTTTTAAGTTCAAGCTGTCATACAAAATGTAGATCTGGTTTAGATATCTTAATTTTGTAAAGACAGTAATGATCTAAAATCGGCAGATACGAAGATAAACCACTATTAAGTTCGACAGCTGTCATCCAAAATGTAGATCTGGTTCAGCTATCTCACTTTCGTGAAGATATCATTGATCAAAAGTCGACAGTTACGGAGATAAACTACTTTTAAGTTCGACAGCTGTCATACAAAATGTAAATCTGATTGAGCTATTTCACTTTTGTGAAGATAGCATTGATCAAAAGTTGACAGTTACGGAGATAAACTACTTTTAAGTTCTACAGCTGTCATACAAAATGTAGATCTGGTTGAGCTATCTCACTTTGGTAAAGACAGTAATGTTCGGCCGATTCGGAGCAGCACCAACGGCGCAAATATGCTAACCTCGGCAGTGGTTACATATTTCAGCCGTTTAAAATTGAGACATTGTGCCCGTGGTGGCCGGTCTTATTTTTAAAAGTCTTTCTGAGCGTCTGGTGTACCCGACGTGTGTGTGTGGTGTTTATTTGGCTAACGTATATGCATTGCCAATCAGCGTGGCAATGCTGCCAGCATGCTGGGCACGCTGCTAACTGGCAGTGGGCTTGAGTATTTGGACTATCTATAGACCTTCAAGGGTCTGTGGATGATCCAATTGATTGTTATGTAGTAGTAGTTTATAACGTTTTACATTATAAGTCTTGTACTTAGTGGTAGTTAATAAAGGCACTTGCTCTATAAAAAAAAGTCAAGTACCCTTGCACCTTGCCACTGTCCAAACCTAACCTGACCTACCTACCTAAAGTATTATGATACCTTATACTTATAAATGCTTCTATTGATTAAGATACGAGTAAGGTTAGAGTGTACGGGTTCCCGCCTTGTCGTGGCGGGGGAACTTAGTAGCCGAGGCTTATGGGCGGCGCGGGAATCCCAGAGCCGCTTCTCTGGGTTTCTTCTGAGACAGCTGAGAAGGCGGCGCTGGAGGTCTCCCGATTTTTTGGGTTTTTTCTCCCTTGGCAGCTTAGAAGTTCGCACTCGTGGTTGGGCCGCTTTTCTGGGCTTTTTAACTATGGCAGCTGAGAGGCTGGCCGGTAAGTTGCGTGCCTCATGAGGAGTGCCGCAACTGAGGCGAACTGAGACTTTTATCACTGTTCAATCCTAACCAAACCAACAGAAATGTATGTTCGTGTCAAGGTCACAGTTCACAGTCAAGGTTAATAACCTTAGAGTCAAGATACTTATACTCATGCCATACTACTCCTAAAAATCAAGTCGATTCGTTTCTTCGTATATTAGTATGGATTATGTACCATAAAGGTAGAATAAAGAAACATGTTTAACCTCTAATGGTGGTATATTTAAAAATATTTTTAATGTCAGACAAAATGACGGCCCAGTAGGTATTAAACGTCATTGTAATATGTAGCATGGCATAGGGAAAAACCATTTAGTCCAATTTTAATGTCAGTTGTCACTGTCAATCGATACTATATTCCCTTTTCGAGGAGCTGTAATGGTCAAAAGACAATTTGTCCCTTTGCTATGCTAAGCGTGACATTTATAAAAGTCTGCAGTCAATATATGTCACTTTCCATCTTATTACGTTTCGTCAATCCATATTAGGCCCAGTTATGAACGCGCCATCGTAAAATTAATAGGAATGTAAAATGTGTTCTCGCTATCGAATCCCTAAAGAGAAACAGAAACAGAGATATTCTAATTAGCTGTTATAATTACGACGGTGCCTTGAAAATTGGGCCTATTAGCGTCGTTGTGATAAGTGACAGTTTCGCTAACGATTTTTTAAGGGAAAAATGATATGAACAAGAGAAGATGAATAACTATCAAAAAATATAAAAAGGAACGGGATATAAAGTATCCTATGTCCTTCTCCTGGTTCTAAGCTACCTCCCCACCAATTTACAGCCGAGTCGGTTCAGCCATTCTTGAGTTATAAATGGTGTAACTAACACGACTTTCTTCTAATAAAATACTTGATTTTAATACTCGATAATTACCCAGGGATCCTAGAGAGTAGGTTTACAAGTAATAGCAAAATATCATAAAAAAATAACAACTCAATTAAAATTACAAAAACGATATTCAAAACTCGATAACTACCCAGGGAGTGATCGATGAGAGTTAGTCCCATAGTATAAAATGCTCAGAATAATATGCACTAACACTATGTCCTCATTAGTTATAATTTGGCCGGCACTTTTAGATTTAGCCCAAAAATGTATGGAACGTGAATGATGTCCTTTATTGGAGAAGCGAAGGTATCTGGATTGTCAAAATTTTTATTCATCTGTCCGGTTGTTAGTTTTTAGTCATCAGCGACATTTTTAGTAGGCATTTATCAACCGACTGATAATATTTAGCAAAATAATAATAGTCAAAATCCCAACAAGTATGTAAGTAGGTATTAACCTTTTTTAGTACGTAACATTTTAAGAACGTATTTTACTCCTCACGAATTTTTGCTATGGGACCAACTGCGAAAACGCGAAAAATAATGAGCCGATCCGTGCAATTTGTCGAGAATTAATTAACTTTTTGTATAGAACAGCTATTTTTTATTCGATATTTCGCAGTTGGTCCCATAGTAAAAGTTTTTCGTAATGATGAGTAAATGCATCCTTATAATGACAGATATTTAAAAAAATAAGAATGTAGGTATTTCGATCAAGATCGAGCTGAGCATTTTGCTGCGAAATTGAACCGTACTGCTTTTGTTATTGAGAACATTTATGAATGTGCAATTTGGAGAACTGACTAAGTACCTATACTCGAAATTACTAGTATTATTATATCTTCTTTGAAATTACTACAAAATGTGCTCGCGAAGTCTCTACTATTTGGATAACTACTTGACGTATTGTATTATTATATTGTATAATTGTATTAGATTAGATTCAATTCAATAAACATGCGACGTGACAACTCTACAAGGCAGGTATTCACGCAGCTTGGATTTACGATTACTCATTCAATATTATAGTGTCCGCGTTGAATGAAATGGCAGACGTGGGCGTGCGTGTCGAAATACGCATATTGTGATATTTCATTGTGTGCGCACACGCTACCTCTACTGCTCATCACCGAGTCTGTCTCTTTCTCGAGCTAGACAGTTGAGATAGCATTCATTTTAGCCACGCCCATAGAGGAGTTCGTGCCGTCAACTTGTTGGACCTTAAGTCATTTATATTAACGAAAAAGGAAATATTTATTTAATTTTATTTCTAGTATTAGTTGTTATAGCGGCAACAGGAACACATCATCGGTAAAAATTTTAACTGTCTATCATGGTTCATGATATACAGCCTGGTGACAGACGAATAGCGCAGGTTTAGTAATAGGGTCCCGTTGTACCCTTTGGGTACGGAACCCTAAAAAGGTAGCTGGTTGGTTGGCTGTCATTGTCAGTCACTGTTGTGAGTTGTCATTGTCAGTTGTGAATTAGTTGTCAACATTAATTTAGCATATTGAATATAACCATGGATTTATCATATAAACAATATAACTCTTAGATTATAGAGGGAAATAATAATTACAAAAGTAAGAGAAGGCGAGATGTGCATGTATAAAGAGTGAACAGGATAAAACTAATATCTTTTGTCTCTATTTGCGTATACTTACGTTTTTTTTGTCTGACTACTACGCACGGCCTAGACGTTGAAGTCAGACAAAAAAACTATATAGGTACTGTTGAATTTTTGATGAAATAGGTACTTAAGTAAGTAGGTAAATCAACATTTTTATGAACTATTATCTATATTCTATCACTTCTATTAGTATTATGCAGTTTTTTTACTATTATCAAAGAAGATATAATAATACTACGTACTATTATCTAGAGTCTGAATATGAAAAAATCAGTCTGGCGAAAGCTCTATACAAAAAAAACGATATATGAAATGAAGTTCGTTTTTGATGGAGGCTATTACCCGATCAAATTAAAAGTAACGATGAGGACCTTGGAGTTATATCAGCTATATCCTCTCTGATCTGACATATAAACGTGTTATATCAACCGCCATTTTGGTTTGTCAAAGTATTAGACATTTGTCAAATTCGTTTATTGTGAAACTGTAAGAACCGTTTGTATTTTTCTGCGAGTTTATTTTAATTTAAAAAGTGGTATATTTAAGATATTGTTGATACTAAATTGAAATTGTAGCTGAAAATGTAATATCTGTGCTATTAGAGAGCAAAAATGCGGAAAATAAAGTGCGAAATTTGTGGTGTAAAAACATGCCTAGCATAAAAACATGGTCGGTAATGAAAAACGTATTTTTATGGCGAGATTTCCATTAAATGAAGAACGGTAAGCAGCTTAGTTATTTATTTATATAGAAAAGTGAGTTTTAATAGAATTCCTGAATGTTTTAGCGCATTAATGACAAATTATGGATACTTAACCCAAACATCGTATATAGTAAACAAATAGTGTAACCATCAACCGGGATTTATCGATATCGATATTTGCTTTGGCTGAGGTGTACAAGTTTGCTTTTGGGGTCGCTTTATTTTACCGGGAAAATTTTTCTTGTAGTAGAACTAATAGAAGAACTTTCGGGGACGACTCGTTTAAAATCACAAGGAGTTGTATGATATAAAGTTTTATGTTTCATTACATTCACGCATTTCATAAGTTAATATAATTAATACATCACGAATGTTTTAGGTGTAAACAATGGGTCAAAGTTACAGGAAAAGAAGACTTAGCCTATGTGCCGATTGAAAAGTTGCATCAGTTGAAGTTTATTTGTGGAAGACATTTCAGAAGCAAAGATTTCAAAAAGAAGAAAACGCAATTGAAGAAAAATGCTATACCATGTGTACAAATTCCATCTACACCATTGCCAGACGAAATGTTGGTTGGATTTCCTCTACATATAGCGATTCTTGAAGTCGTTGACTCGTACGTCTACCTAGGACAACAAGTAGTCCAGTTAGGTTGGTCCGTCTTTAAGAAAAAGGTCAATCGCCGAATCCAACTCAGCTGGGCTGCGTTCGAAAAACTGCGTGAGATCTTTTCGTCCGATATACCTCAGTGCCTCAAGTCAAGAGTTTTCGACAGTTGTGTGTTGCCAGTGATGACATGTGGAACTGAAACATGGGCTTTTACTGTGAGCCTTATGAATAAGCTCAAGATAGCCCAACGCGCTATGGAGAGGGCTATGCTCGGAGTCTCGCTGCGAAATTTAATCAGAAATTTCAGCGAGTGTGCGCTCGGACTCCACGAATTGATTCCTTCATCTCATTTTTACAACAGAACAAGCTGGAGCGAACGGAGTGACGATTTAAGAATGTAAATACTACGTGACAATCACGAACTTGATCGTCCTGGCTAGCTTGAGTATTTTTATCGAACAAAATCTCTTTACGATGTGCGTATCTGTTCTAAGTAAAGAAGTTTCATTCTCAGAAAACGAATTATGACGTTCTAAAGTTTAATTACTTTACTCCCTAGGGAGTTTAACATAATATTTTTGCCCTGCCATAGCAATTGTATAAATATAATAATGTCTTGTTTTACGTTGAAATTGTACGACATTCATTTTAATTGGTATTTTCGGGTAAGTTTTTATATTTTTTCCATCATATTGTAACATATTTGTATGTGTTTTGGTCACAACTACAGCAAAATGTAATAAAATTGTTTTTTTTGTAAAAAAATGTCCTGAAACGTCTAGTCTTTCATTTATTAAAAAGTAGTCTTTTATTAGTTAAAACAATTTTAGGTAGGTACTATAAAATCGAGGAATACCAGCTGCGTGCGTCGATATCGATATTGAAAAATTTATCGATAATTTTTCGCTTCTTACCACATCACTAACTTATGATATTATGTTGGCAGTACGTATATTTTTCTTTTATAAGTTGGTACTAGTCCGGAGAGCCCGTTTCATACATCGGCATTTTGTATGACACTCCCGTCTCTTCTAGGAAAAAATCATAAACATCTTTTTTCTCACATCTTATACGCAAGTAGCTTCTCTAGTAAGTACATACCTAAGTACTTGCTACCAAGTAATTTAGTTTTTTATTTATAATTGTAGCATACATAGTAAGGTCAAAGAAGATATAATAATACCAAGGAAGTTTCATACGAGAGTAATTCTCGTATGAAACTTCCTTGAATAATCATAAGGTAGAAACAAACAATTAATATAATTAAATTAATTAATAAATATAGTTGCCAGGACAGGGAATAATAATAAAATAGCTAAATCCAAACTTTAAAATCACAGAGATCTATGAGATATAACCTTAGAGGTCTGTGCTTAAAACCATAGAGCTTAAAACATAACATAAGGTGGTTATAACATAACGTAAACATAACATAACATTCTTAACACTGTGCTTAAAACATAGTTAAAATAAAACAACACGTTTCCGTCAAAATATTTTAATGAATTATTACACTTTATTAGCCTTCCAAAAAACTAAGTAATTAACTAGATAGGTAGGTAAATGCAAAAGAGGAAAGGCATATTGAATGGACAAAAAACTTAATGTTCGTAAGTGCCCACGAACAATATTTTGTCCCGGTACATTATAGAGAATAAGAATGGATGGTCCACATAAAACTTTTGTGGTGGCGGTGGCCTGTATAAGCTCGACATTGGACGTGCGATCAGACCTGCAACACAAGATGTCTCTGCTTTATTCAAATTCTTAATACAACATTTATTTTGTCGACCGTTAACTGACATTTTATTCGCAATGTCGCTGTTCCATAGTAAAGGTTGTTCTTAATGATGAGTTGATGAGTAGGTATAGAGGTAGGGACTCCTCTAAAAATCCGTGCACTTAGCAAAACAACAGTAGCTTAGAAATTCATTAGAATATTTTGTGAACATTTCAACCACATAAAAATATTTCATAAATGTATCGTTTTTAAAGGTTTCCTTTCAAATATTCGTAATAACGTATCAACTAATTTCAAACCCACCTCGTCATGATTGAACTCGCTGCGCTTATACGCGCTTGAGCGCGCTTTGATTGTCCCATTACAAAGTTTTAAAATGTATTCATACGTCCAGCTACATTTCGCTCTAGCTTTATAAAACTGGCAACATTTTAATGGCAATTCTGGCAGCCTTGTTACTTAACCATACGTCTTTTTGTACTTGTTCATACGTCCAATCAAATAAAAATCATCAATTGTGCCTTTAACTTGTGACTCCAACTAGATTCGTGGACATGACAAGGTATAAATGTGGCTCTTTTTTGGAGTCATTGGACAGTGAACGTGTTAAGACTTTGTTCCTAAATATATGCCTCCACTATGCTTGCCCATTAAGACCTATTGTTTACAGGCCGAATACATTTTTTGGCGTGTTCGTAAGCAACGTTGAACGCGGTCAGTCTTCGGATGAGTAACCGCGAGTGGCATTTACAACTGAGCGCTACCGTGGCTCGGATTACACCTTAAATTGTAGCTCCCGGTTGTTTTAACCGTTTAGTCATGTCAGAGGCCTTCATACGGCATAAAAACTCTGACACCAGGGCTAGACACCCAGCCTATACGAACTTACAACTACCATAACCACTGCCAACACCAACATCACCATCACCACCGCAACCACCTGCACCCCTAGCATAGCAAAGGGATTAAACCATTTTATCCACTTTTTAATCTCACAGTCAAGACAAGTCATCGTCAGTTCTAGATGCTAACCGTCTTACCACAAAAGTTTTACGCACGCTTTAGAAGTTTAGACAATGTTTAATAGTACAAATCGCAGGGTTAAACAGTGTTTAATGCTTGTTTTAATCTTTTGTGATAAGGCGATATGTGCTTAACTTAACTGTAAGTTTATCTGCCCATTCCATTTTCACAGACTACTTACTTACTTACATATTCGCAGTGACAATGTAGGAAATGACTAGCCACCGACCATCAACCGCCGAAAAATAATATAGGTACCTATTCGACCATTGATTTTTCAACTGACGGTCAAAGAAATATAATAAGTAGGTATTGTACTTTGTACTTCCCATAAACGAATATAAAGCCGGAAACATACTATCGGACGCGGCTTACGGACGCGGCTTAGCAATGTGCACAGTCTTAAGACATCCGGTGTGCCAGATCGCTCTCGGACGTACGAACGCTCAAGATCGTCCGAAGGTGACGTCCGCGACTTATGTCCGATAGTGTGCACGGCTCAGTGTACTTTCATAGTCTAGGTCTCGGCTGTCAGTAGCGTCCGTAAGCCGCGTCCCATAGTATGTTTCGAGCTTAAATCACATGCTCTGTCACTACTCATGCTGCTGCGACTGCATCTCCCGCTGTTTATTCGTTATACCTATAGGAGCTAATTAATTTTTAAATTGCCTTAATAACATTTAGGGTGGCCAGCGGCAGAAGCAGTGGTTGAAACGTCGGGTACGTATTTCAATTAATTAAGTGTACTTATGTGTAGGTAGGTACCTACATTATTTCTGATCCTAATTCATGGTAAGTGCTGAAAACTTAGCAGCCCATGTCGGGCATTGCAAAATACATGCTAGGGCGCTATTTAGAGATTCGAAAAATGAAAAACCTCACTATTTCCAGACATAAAATTTATTAATTTTAATCACGTAAGTCCGTGATGAAAGTCATATTGAAATGAATAAAAGGTTAGTGTACATAAGTGCCAATGAATATAATTTTGTCCCGGTATATTATGGAGAATAAAAACGGATGGTCTGCATGAAACTTCTTTGGTACACGTGGGTAGGCTCTTACCGACTTTTTCACTGCTATAAACCCTGAAACACAAGATTTATCTACTAGATAAACTTCTAAATAAACACAAGGAACAATAAAGGACATTGTACCAATTACCATTGGGTTGCGTAGTGTCATATTGTTTTAATAGACATCGAGCGTACTATAGTACGCTCGATTAAATTCGCGCTCTCAATCTCTGTGTTCGTGCTCTCAATCTCTGTGTTCGCGCTTTTTAATGTAAATTTTAAAACTTAACCTAAGAGCAATTTAGTCTTTGTGTAAAATTTATAGATGAAAGAAAGAGGCAATTTTACTGTTGCTTTAACATTTTCTGCCTTATTAATAAATAAAGAGTTACTTTGGCGTGGTTTGACAGCGATTTGTATTTTTCGTTCTTTGACAATTTTTTTAACATTTAAAAATAGCACAAAGTCTTGGTGGTATATTGATAGTGACGTCCGCCTTACAATAGCGAGCCTCGTGAGGTCGTCGTGGGTTCAAATCTCTGTCCCGTACCAGTGACTTTTCGGTAAAGGAAAACATCATGAGGAAACCTTCATATCGACGACCTGCATAATATATTCGAATACTTCCTAACTCCTACTATTCGAATATTGTCGTCGCATCGATATGTCCGTAGAAAAAATTCGGTGGCGAATGTGAACGCAATAACCTGCACTGGGCCGGTGTGGTGGATATGTATGGCCCAATCACCCTTCGTGGGTCGGCGTACGTCCTGCAGTGGACTGTTAAAAAGGCTGGTACTTTTACATGTACCTACAACACGAACTACTTCAAAGTAACTCTGCGTGTATTAATAAGGTCGTCAATATTTAAAATAAAAAATCTTTAAAATTATGTATGCAAGCAATTATCACAAGTTATTTATTCTAATAGAATTTTACTAAGATAGGCACAACACATTTTATTTGTTAACCTTCCTTTATCCGCGCGTTGGTCCGTGAGACCGACGAAATATTATTTCGTATTTATTTTATATTCAAACAATGCACCGACTGTGAGCTTTTTGCAAGCTGCCTGATTTGTTGATAGCTTTACTTCAGTACGCTGAAAAAGCTTGTGCAAGTACGGCGTGTTTACCGATTGGCGCCAAATACACCCGTATTTGGCGCCAATCGGTCCGTGAGACCGACGCGGGTATACGTGTAACAAATAAAAAAACCGGACAAGTGCGAGTCAGGCTCGTACATCGAGGGTTCCGTACAAACACATTGTTAAAATAATTAAAAATCTGTTTTAGCATATGCTAATGAAGTTCTTTTACACCTTTCATGATACGATTTACTCACTTTGAATTTTGAGCCCATATTTTGTGAATTTTGAGGAACTATTTTTTTGTGATGTAAATAAAAATGTACAGTTTTGATTTTTGTGTGTCGAAATATGCAGTTTTTTACGTCATAAACGACTAACTTTTTTATTATTATACTATTCTTTTACGCAACAGCAAGAGTTCATCGATATACGTTTACAGTTTAAATTTCAACTCGATGTCTTTACGCGTTCTCGAGATAAAAAGTCTTGAAATACTCACAGACGGACAGACGGACAACAAAGTGATCGTATAAGGGTTCCGTTTTTTCCTTTTGAGGTACGGAACCCTAAAAATGAGTATGAAATGTTTGTATGCATGTATATTGTAAACATTAATTGTTTTTTTATGGTCTAAAACCTTAATAGCTACAACTTGAGTCTCAACTCGGTACTGTACTAAACTGATTTTTAGGAGCACAAATTTTAGTTAGTTTTCCTATACTCGAAATTTTTATACGCGAAGTCTGATAGTTAGCAAAATAATAAATTATTTGTGTGATTAATTACATCAGATTTTGTTATTAAATCTTATGACTACCGGATAAAAATCTTACTTATTTAGCTTCTACTACTAATAATAAAAAAGGGCCCGTAGTTAAGGTCTGTGACACCGTGCGCGGGTATAAGTGTTACAAAATTTGACTCGCGTATAGGAAGGTTAAAAGTGCCAACAAATAAAATTTGGTCATTGTGCAAAATTAAATAGAGGAAAGGGTGGTCCGCGATTAATTTTAAAGGTGGTGGTGTATTAGAATCAAATAATAATTATAATATCAAAAATAAAAGGTCTTTGATCATAACAATTACTAAATAAACACAAACTAATCGTAGAACAATTAATAATATAAATTAAATAAAGCCAATGTTGAATAGTAAGATTTGACTTAAGTGATGTTTTTTCTAAGTCACGGAGGATCGTACAAACGAACAGCTTCATATAATTATAATTGTGTGCATGACTGATATCGTTTCTTCCCCTTTCTATTAGAAAACACCCAAATAATGGCATTTAAAGCACCACTACTCACTAGTACATATGTTTAAAAGGTAGATAATGTTACATAATATTATGAAAGATAATCTTTCACTTCATTAAAACTACCGTGAGTATTCATCATAACTATAACATAATACGGCTAAGCGCGCCGGTCGACGGGGGTGCGCGTATTCCCTGAGGATGGAGTTCTAAATACTCTGAAACTGGTTGGATTCCTTGCGGATCGATCGATAAATAACGTGAGTTTTAGCCGTATTATGTTATAGTTAAGATAATCTTTCATCAACAATATTTTTATGGGTGAAAATATTTATCAAAATATTGCTATTTTTGTGATATAATTTTATTTTCTCGCAGGAGGTATGAAAAGTAGAGTATGCAGTGCACTTACTATGCACCACTAGAACTAAACTTGTCTTTGTCATCTCGAACAAGGGTTTTTTTTAATTTTTTTATTATTTTTATCAAAAGCGAGGGTGCTATACTCAGCACTATACCTACCCTCGCTTCGCTCGGGAATTAACTGTAAACTAGGTACCTTGCTACGCTCGGGATTTAACTCTACAGCCCCTCGTTACGCCCAGAGTTCAATATGACACCCGTAATACAAGACAAGACTTCGTTCTCTAGGTTCATAATCTACTACATAAATTACTCTTTTAGCGTCTTTTAGGAAGAATGACAACTAACTTTCCGGCAACGGCAAGGGCAGTGGCTATGAAAATTAAATAAAAAAACACATTAGATAACAACAAAAAATATATTAATTATAGTCACGTAATTCCAAGATGAAAGTCATATTGGAATGATTAAAAGGTTAGTGTACATAGGTGCCAATAAACATGATTTTGTCCTTGTAGATTATGGAGAATAAAAATGGATGGTCTGCATGAAACTTCTTTGGTACACGTGGGTAGGCTCTTGCCGACTTTGTTATTGCTATAAACCCTGAAACACAAGATTTATCTACTAGATAAACTTCTAAATAAACACAAACTATAGGACATTGTACTTATTAGGTACCATTGGGTTGCGCAGTGTTATATTGTTCTAATAGACATTATAATAGGTACACTCGATAAATTCGCGCTTTCATTATCTTTATTCGCGCTTTATACTGTAAATTTTTAAACTTATCCCGAGTATTTTCACAGAAGTAACTTTACTGTTGCTTTAAACTTTTCTACCTTATTAATAAACAAAGAGTTACTTTGGAGTAGTTATAGTATAAATAGACGTTCGAATTTGGTACGCTTCGCACCGACGTACGGTACGGTGAGCTTGACACGCCACACGACCGCACCGCACAAAGACGGTCCACTGCTTTCCGTGCTACTAGACAGTGATCACGTCGAAATGCCTCCAAGTTTATTAGAACAAGCTAAATTCGCGTTAGTTGCGACAACCATCGTAACTACTACATCTATCGATTTTTTTTTTTTCCAACTCTTGAATGTCAAATCTTTGTTGAATTATAGGTCGTGAGATGATTCCCATAAACACGAAAAAAATTTGTAAATTTTTGTATACAATTTGTCTGTCTTGCGCCATTGAAAACATGTGTCTCTCTCGGAGGTAGAATTGCGACTAAAGTGCTGATTGGTTCGCACCGCACCAAATCCTATGGCAGATTCATCGAACCGAGCGCACCGTCAATAATAATAATAATGTGCGGCGGACTGTTGAACATACCATCTAATTTGGTACGGAGCACACCAAGTTCGCGGTGCGGAGCGAAATACGAACGTCTATTTATACTATTACACAGCGTGTTATCTTTTTCTTTATTTGTCATTTTTTTAACTTTTAAAAGAAAAAAACACGAACCACTCCAATGTACCTAACTCAGCGTGTATTAATAAGGTCGTCAATATTTAAAATAAAACATCTATAAAGTTATGTATGCAAGCAATTTTCACAAGTGATTTATTCTAATAGAATTTTAATAAGATAGGTAGGTACAATACATTTTATTTGTTAAAAGTGCCAGCAAATAACGTTTTGTCTTTGTGCAAAATTAAATACAGGAAAGGGTGGTCCACGGTAAATTTCAAAGGTGGTGGTGGTTTGGCGTCACTGCTGTAGTCTACGTCTATGAACCCTGTCAAATAAGAATCACAATATCAAAACCTAATAGTAGAACAATTAATTTAACGAATTACGTGAAGCCAATGTTGGATAGTTAGAAGTTTACCTTAAGTAATATTTTTTTTTAAATCGCGGGGGATTGTACAAATGTACAGCTTCATATAACTATAATTATGTACATGACTATAATCATAATTATGTAATATAGTACAGAAGTGGTTATATGTATATGGTTTAGTTTATGAAATGTTATATAAGTTTTGTTGCAATTAATTTGTACATGATTGGTATTGTTTCTTCCCCTTTCTTAAACACCCTAACAAAGACATTCAAAGCACCACTATCATATGTTTATAAGGTAGATTAATATTACATTTGACGGATAATTAATCTTTCTTCAACACTATTTTTTATGGGTGAAAACATCTATCAAAATATCGCTATTGTTATATAAATTTATTTTCTCGAAGGTGTGAAAAGTAGAGTATGCAGTGCATACCTACTATGCGCCACTAGAACGAAGCTTGTCTTTGTCAACTTGAAAGTCTCGCTTTATTGAGGACTCTAAATAATACCTACCCTCGCTTCGCTCGGTAATCATCTGCAAACTACTTCGTTACACTTAAGATACAATTCTACAGCCCTTCGCTACGCTCAGAGTTCAATATGACGCCCATGACACAAGACACAACGTCTTTATCCGGGTGCATAATCTACTATTACTTTTTTGCATTTTTGGCGCCTTTCATGACGATTAACTTTCCGGCAACGGCAAAGGCAGTGGCTGCAACGTCGGGTTACGAAAATAAAAACACATTAGATAACGACAAAAATGTATTTATTATAGTCACGTAAGTCCGAGATGAAAGTTATATTGAAAGGATCAAAAGGTTAGTGAACATAAGTGCCAATAAACATGATTTTGTCCTTGTAGATTATGGAGAATAAAAACGGATGGTCTGCATGAAACTTCTTTGGTACACGTGGGTGGGCTCTTGCCGACTTTATTACTTTGATAATACCTGAAACACAAGATTTATCTGCCAGAATGCTAGATATACCTGTACATAAACACAAGCTGTAGGACGTTATAGATGAAGTTTATAAATTGGAATATGTACCAACACAAGCAGTTGCTTTGCATTTTCGCTTTATTTGCCTAAGTAGGTAGATAAATACTAATCAATAATCCATTAACAATTTTACCAGATTACTGATACTTATTGTAAGTATAATTTAAAGTCCTAATAAGAACTGCATAGGTACTCGATTAATTTGCGCTCTCACAATCTCTTCATTCGTGCTTTATACTCTGAATTTTTAAACTTACTTGCACATGCACAATGCACCTACAATAATATACATATAACTCTACTGTTATTTTAAACTTTTCGGCCTTATTATAATCACGGAGTTAGGTACTTTGGAGTTCTTAAAGTTCTTATTAGATCGCATTTTTCTTTTCTTTTCTTTAACAATTTTAAGTCATTTATGAAAAACAAAAAAACGCACTAACTACTTATTCCTTCTCTCTCCCTCTTCTGTGAACTACTTCATACGCAGACCAAGTACGACTTCATACATCGACTTAGCATTTTTTCTTTTTTTTTAATCATAGTAACTCTGCGTTTATTAAAAAAATTAGGGTCGTCATATTTGAAATAAAACATATTTAAAATATTTATTCAAGATACTTTTAAAAGTGATTTATTCTAATGAAATTTCAATAGGTACATTTCATTTGTTAAAAGTGCCAGCAAACAATATTTTGTCTTTGTGCAAAATTAAATAAAGGAAAGGGTGGTCCACGATAAATTTCATAGGTGGTGGTGGTTTGGAGACACTGCTGTAGTTTACTGCTATGAACCCTGCCAAATAAGAATTCCAATGTCAAGAACAAATCGCAGAACAATTGATTGATAATGTTATTTTTTAAGTCGCTGGAAGATTGTAATAATGTACAACTTCCTTTAATAACTATATTTATATGATGATGTTTTACCACTGGTAGTCTGGTACCTATATGGTACAGAACCTTTCTTCAATATTATTTTTAGGTGAAACGTTATATGGAAATATCGCTATTTATGATACTTATTATATTAAACTTGTCATCCATGTTGTACAGTAAAGCAACTAGTTATATTAGAAACGATTATAAGACCCAAACTCCTATTTGTAAGAGAAATAAGGTACTTTCACTGTGGACCTTATGAATAAGCTCAAAATAGCCCGACATGCTATGGAGAGAGCTATGCTCGAAGTCTCTCTGCGAAATTGAATGTGGAATGCCATACCCAGCCAGTAGACCAGCGGAATAGCGAGCTGAAATGGCGGTAGTCAGGGCACAAACTTGACAGACCTCATGGCCGATGAATTTGTAAAGTTCTCGAATAGAGATTACGTTCCTACTGGCAAGCACAGAGTAAGATGTTCATCGAATAGGTGGACCGTCGATATAATAAATGCTTCAGGAACATTTTCGATGTAAGCCGCTTCCAACCAAACTTATTTGAAATCCATAGGGGAGACCTTTGTCCAGTTGTGGACGTCCTACGGCTGACGGACAGATGAAAAGAAGGTTAGTACATAAAAATGACTATTACCCGATATAATTTTATCAGTGTGTGTAAGTCCCAGCAAACAAGGTTTTGTCACGGTGTAAAATCATAAACAGGAAAGGTCGGTCCACGATAAACTGTTTACGTGGTGGTGGTGTGGAATTCAAGCTCACTGGCATAATGACAAATCCTGTCAAATCAAAATAACATGTGAAACACAGTTTGATAAGGTTTACTCCTAACGGCCCCCACTAAAACATTCACCACTTGGAGACGTTAAGACAAAGTATTATTTTTTTGTGCCAACGGCCACCAGTGATGGTTGCTGGGCCATTAAAAAATATTAATCACAACGCCCCCGCTAAAATTTCGTTTGAAGTAATGTTTTCACATCAATTATAAAGTTAGAACCTATAACTAAGGAATCTTTACTAAAAGATATAATGAGCATGACCGACTCTTAGTCATACCAGTATAACAAACAGGAATTTGTACTTATATGTACATTGATATCTTAGACAAGAATAGTAATGATCACTATAAGATCACTATAAGTGATAAGGCCGCTAATCATAGCGTACTACTAAATAGTTTAATTAGAATAATAGGTAAATTGTTTCTATAAACTGGGTGTATCTTTAGTCGACGGATAGTTGTAGGCAGTATGTAGTCAAATGCAAACCTATATGAAATAAAATTAAAAAGAACTTCATAATTGACTATAAAAAACATTATTCCAAACGAAATTTTAGTGGGGGGCGTTGAGACCAATGTTTTTTATGGCCTAATGACCGCTACTGGCAGCTTTTGGCATAAAATATAAAACTTTGTCCTAACGTGTCCCCCAGTGGTGGCCATTTTAGTGGGGGCCGTTGGGAGTAAACCGGCTGATAATTATAAAATAATTTATTTAGATCCGTCCGTCCGTCAGAACTTTATAAATGGTCAGTTCCGTCCACTATTTATAAAGTTCTGAATTTGAAACTACGTATCGGCAAACGCAGCGTAGAACGTCAAACCACAACCGGTCCTATCGGAAATCTATCGAGACCAATGTCTGACGTTATGGTGGACGTTCTATGGCTGAAAATATGATAATAACTTAAAAATAAAACTCAAACCCAATCATTTCGTACATTATATTCTCAGTTTTAGTTGTTTCGTTTACAAAATTGTTTAATGATTATAAGTACCAGCAAACAGAGTTTTGTCTTTATGTAAAATTAAAAATAAGAAAGGGTGGTCCACGGTAAACTTCTGGGGCGGTGGTGGGGTGGCAATACTGCTGGTAAACGACACGACGACTCCTGCCAAATTAAAATATTTTTACTCGTAACTTACGTGCAATCTTTTAAAAAGTGACTTGAGTGCGTAAGGATGAAAAACGTTTACTTTGCGACCGATCCTAAAATCGCAAAGAAATCAGCATCCTAAAAGTGAATTTCCTTAAGAAAAAATATCCTACCTATAGATTGGGGCTGATTTGTTTGCGGTTTTGAGAATAGGTTCTATAGTAAAAGTAGTTCAAAGCTCTTGAGAGTATACCAGCAACCCGGAAAAGCAAAATTAAAAATGTAAGATAAAGATATTTACTTAGCTTTATTATACCAAGTCCCAAGAAGAATGCCAAGAAGTGTGCAAGCAAAGTCTTATTTTGTGATCTATAGTTATCAAGCACGTATGTACATGTAAAAAGAGGTCATTTTAGGATATAAAGAACGACAACGTTAATGAACGGTAAGACTAAAAATTAAAATTATCCAAATAATTTTTCATAAAATTTTGCACCTGCTGTGCTCGCGTTACGAAAAATTAAAATGATTTTCCTTCTGTTATCGTCTAAATAAAAAATATCTTTTTTTCTTAAACATTGAAAAATGTGCACTCGCTACGTTCGCGCTAAAACAATGCTTTTTTTAAATAATCGCTTACCTAATGTGCCAACGGATGGATGATTCGAAATTTTTTAATTTTAATAAATGGATAAATGGAACGTGGGGGAATATAATACATGTTCTTTTAGTTTTAAAAGGGATAATGAATAAAGAATGTCAGCAAATAAACAACAATCATTTTTTAGTACTTGCAGTAGCTTTTATTGGTCAAACTTGTTACAATTTACAGACAAAAGTTAAAACATAATGATGATGATGATGACAAACAGTAATGTACGACTTGATACATTTAATGAGTGTATGTACCAGCAAACAAAGGTTTGTCTTTATACAAAATTAAAAATAGGAAAGGATGGTCCACGGCGAACTTTATTGGAGGAGGCACGATAGGAGGCTCACTTATTAACACGTATACGACTCCTGTTAAATAAAAACACTTTTGTGACAAATCGAAAATGTAAACTATAATATTTTTACAATGCTATAGTGTGCAGGGTTATTTCTAATCAATTAGCATCCTTTCAGGGGCTTATTCTGTACGTCAAAACTATCAACTTTTGTGCTTTTATTAATTCTCAAAAAAAAGTTCCATAGCAAAATATCGTTCACCCTCGACAAAATGTATGGAACAGCTGTTTTTTTTTTTTGAGTTGACAAAGGTCGGAGAACAAAAGTTGTCAGTTTTGATGTACAGAATAAGCCCCTAAAAGGATGCTAATTGATTAGGAAAAACCCTGTATTTTTAATAATCTAGCTGCAAATGTAGCATAGTAGGTACTAAGCAACATTACTTAATAGACTAATTGCGATGGGTTAGGCTTGATAAGCTATGCCAGAGAGCTAAAATAAGTTACATTTTTAGAGTTTAGTAAACGAGTAATATTTTTAGAGTTTAGTAATAAATTTTATCTAGGTAAGTACTTTTTATCATTTCACGAATCAAAATATCTCAGAGTAAATTTAACAACAGCTTTAATTTAATGTTATGATGTTTTATTTTAAGTGCTTTCCACACTAGATTTTTATCTCAAAGAGTTATCTTTGTGATAAGTGCGTAGGAGGCGAGCTAGCTCAGTTGGTTAGAGCGTCGGGCTAGTGATCCGAAGGGGCAAGGTTCAAATCCTGCGTTTGATTCGGATTTTTGAAATGCTTATCACAAAGATAACTCTTTGAGCTTTAATTTAGTACAAATTTGGTATTTATTGATTAATCTTGATACAAATTACAGGCAAAAAATGTTAACTTTAAACAAAGTTACATGGCGATATTTAATGTGTGTATGTACTAACAAACAACGGTTTGTCTTTATGCAAAATTAAAAATAGGAAAGGGTGGTCCACGGCGAACTTTATTGAACGTGGCTTGATACGACGCTCGCTATATGTGATTTCAATGTCACCTGTCAAACGAAAACACAACCATAGTAACGGGATTATTTTCATTTTATTAAAATTTTCATATTAAATATTCATGATTTGCAACCAAAGCTTTCCACAATATTGGCTATGGCTAACAGTAAATTAGCGTTTGTTCAAAAATAAAAATAAAAAAAAATAATTATTATAATTAAGTAATAAGTATACTGTACTTTTTTACATGGTTTATTAAATAGATCCATAAACTCAGTGGTCCGTGTCCTTTGTCAATGTAAGTATTTTTTTAAATGTCACATTTTAATATTTTCGGATATTTTTATTACTTCGACCATGCCACTCCTATTGCAAATAACCAATGAAAATTAATGCATTTAGATAAACTAAGCACAGTTTATTATAAAGCGTAAAATGATTTTGTCTGTTAATCAACGAAATTTTTAAATATTTATGATGAATTTTACATCACCAAAAATGTCAAAAAATTAATGAACCGTAGAAAAAAGCTAAAATTACAATTTACAGTAGATATATCGATATTGATCACAATATTCTTTGGAGAGTTAATTCTTGAATGCAATTTAATGGGCAACAGTGCCAGCAAATAAAGTTTTGTCTTTATGCAGAATGAGGAACAGAAAAGGATGGTCCACAGATATCTTGATGGGTGGAGGTGGGGTGGAATCGCTACTCATTAAAACCATGACCGCTCCTGCCGAGGAAAAAATAATAGATATCAGAAAATTTTGCGTCCAATCAAATTTATTTACTTATTTATGTGTATAGGTTCATCCATCAATCCATCAGCCATTTGACATAGACCTTATGGATCTTATGGATCTCCAATAAGATCGGAAGAGGATGGAAGCGGCTTGCGTGCCATCCTGCTTTGGGTTCATCAACGGTTTAATCAATTTTTTAAAATAAAGAATCATTATCAATGTTGGTATCATACTGGGTTTTGGTAAATTACACTCAAACTCTTAAAAACGGCCTAAGTACATCTAGATGGACAACTTTTACAATTCCCAATCTTTCCCCGAAATCGTGCAAAAATTCAATATGTAGTTCCATACATTTTGTCAATAGTGGATGATTTTTTTCTATGGATTAGTCGAGTTGTTCCTTGTTCCTCTTGCCCTACATTCCGGCAACGGCATGTATAGCAGCTGGCATCCAAATAGATCGATTTCAACTAACCAAAAAAAAGCTATTTTTCATCATTTCGTACCTCACATTGGGTAAACATTGGGGAAAACATGTATGTTTTCTAGTATAATAGATTTTATAGATTGATGGCTGTCTATTCGCGTTTCGCGTTAATTGTGACAAGTACATAGGTATTAGTGATCTGATGTACCTATTCGCTACGTTCGCGTCGCCGCGCCGCGATGACTATTCGCGCCAATATTACTTTTATAATTAAACCAGAAATCAAGTAAACTGTAGGTAATAATGCGAATCCCCAATATAAGAACTAACATGCGAATATTTAATACCAGTCAATAATTCCCTTGCATTCATAGGTGATACGTATTCATGGCAGATCATATGAGTAAAGAAACATCTGTATAAAATTGAATTATTTATTAATGTTGTTTTAATTTGCGAAATACATTCAAAGACAAAACTTTATTTTTTGTCTTTATGCATAATTAAAAATAGGATTCCTATTATATATTATAATTTAATTATATTATAAGGCTCAATAGCGGGATATCTTGGTAACGAATCCTGCCGAAGGAAAAAAAAACGTAAGATAAAAAAAATCTTCAATATTTTAATCTACATATCTAGTAGCACTTTGAAAGCTATGAATCTAGTCTAGCTATATAATTGACTAGGTACACTGCCTCAATACCACCATTGTTATTAAAAAAATGCAAAGCTGCAATACAATGTCAGGAAGTGCATTGGCTAAGTATAATGTAGGCATCAAGATTGTAACTGTACAATTCACTATTGTTATTTATTTACTGATAGGTTCGTTTAACAAAGTAACTGCTTTTGCAAGCATCATGGTGTTTGAAAGTCTATTTTAAATTTAAAAATATATCTAGCTATTATGGTAATGATATAGGAAAAATTGTTATTTCACTATCAGAAAACGAACACTAAGTATAAGAAAAAAAATTGAATTAATCCATTATTGGTCATAATTTATTGCATCAATATGATTTATTATTTAACGTGTGTAAGTGCTTGCAAATAATGTTTTATCTTGATGTAAAATTAAAAATAGGAAGGGGTGGTCCACATGGAATTTTTTGGGTGGTCGCGAAGTAAGAGAAAAGCTATTCATGCTCACGACTGCTCCTGTTGAAGGAAATATGTAGGTATTAAAACATATGCACAACTTTAAAACTACCGTGAGTATTCATCATAACTACGAGTATAACAGAATACGGCTATTATTATATTATTTACAAATAGACGGTGTGGCAATGGGTTCACCGGTGGCACCAGTGGTGGCTAATATCTTCATGGAATGGTTCGAAGGCGTGGCACTACGTAACTTCGTTGAAAAACCGCGCTATTGGTGGCGATATGTGGACGACGTATTTGCTGTAATTGAGCGAGACGCCTTATCACAGTTTAAGTGTCACGTTAACCAGGTGCATCAGAAAATCCAGTTCACGGTAGAAGAGGAACGGGATGGTGTGTTGCCGTTCCTGGATGTGCGGGTGTGCCGGGAAGCAGACGGCTCGGTATCTCATACCGTGTATCGCAAGCCTACGCACACGGAACGCTATCTAAAGGCAGATTCACACCATCATCCCTCACAACTAGCTTCGGTACCGAAAACATTGGTAAACCGTGCCTTGAGTCTGTGTGACCAGCAATACTTAGATGGAGAATTGGATCACTTAAAGAACGTGCTTGAAAACAATGGTTACAACTGGAAACAGTGTTAGCGATGGGCTAATAGCAGCGAGCGTTAAGAGACCAGCCACTGTGAAAGTGATAGGCTATTTTCTTTAGGAGTATTAATTTATAAGATAATATTCGTCTGTCTGTCTGTTCCACCCGAAGTCACAAAGATTCATATCTCCCAAAACGATTCAAGTGCACATAACAGTAAAGTTGAATTTTATATCTGCAAATTTGTAGTAAAATTAGTAAGAGTAAACGCCAGCAAACAAAATGTTATTATCTTGATATAAAATTGTGAACAAGAATGGGTGGTCCACGGCCAACTTGATTGGTGGTCGCGCAGTGGCAAGAGAACACACAACACGCAAACACAGCTACTGCCCATTCAGAACAGAACTCTTATATTACTATCATTTTGTGCGAAATTACTACGTTAAGTATTTAAAAATAGCTATAGCATAGGTTTTTACGATTTCTGTACTGTGCATGCCAGTCGATGCATGCCAGCCAACCATACTGAAGAAACTATAGAAATAGTAAGGCAGAAGTCAGAGAGTGCTAAGCGATTGGAATAAATTTAAACAATGAGAGATTTGATGTGACACAGAGGTTTGGTTTTATAGAAAAACTATAAGCCATCCTTTGCATAGTTCGTATACCTATCATATCAAGTGAATTATGTTAAAATAAGAGACAAGTTTAACATCACCATTCACAACACACACAGATTGAAAACTTTTAATTTACGGCTCTCAGTTTTTTAAAAACAGTGGCTCTATAAAAATATAGATACTAAAAAAATTATAGTATAATCTACACACAATTCAAATAGCTTCTTTTTCGGCTTCTTTTTTCACTTCACTGCACATATTCGCGCTCGCTTTATTCGCGCTATATCTTATTTACGTTTACTTGCTTATAAAATGCTTGATGCTCCATCGAAGTGGTCAAAACATACACTACAAATAGGAATACATAGTATAGCTTTGTCATAATACGCAAATTTGGTTTTAATGTGTATAAGTGCTAGCAAACAAAATTTTGGCTCCATATATATATACTATCAAAATATCTTATTGTATATTGGTAGTTCAAATGTAGCATAGTATGTACCAAGCGTTACTTAATAGACTTCATTAATAGATTGAGTTGGGTTGGGCTTGATAAGCTAGGTATGCCAGAAAGCTAAAAAAAAGTTATATTTTTAGAGTGAAGTAAACGTAAAATCTAGATACAGGTCCTTACAAGTATCCTTTTTTCATTTCACGAATCAAAATATTCCAAAGTAAATTAAACAACAGCTTTAATTTAGTACAAATTCGGTATTTATTGTTTAATTTTGATACAAATTACAGGCAAAAAAATTGTTACCTTTAAATAAAGTTACATGGCGATATTTAATGCGTGTATGTACTAACAAACAACGGTTTGTCTTTATGTAAAATTAAAAATAGGAAAGGATGGTCCACGGCGAACTTTATTGAACGTGGCTTGACACGAGGCTTGCTATATGGGATTTCAATGTCGCCTGTCAAACGAAAACACAACCATAGTAACAATTGAAAATGTAGAGATTATTTCTATATTTTTAAAATTTCATATTAAATATTCATGATTTGCAACGAAAACTTTCCGCAAATAGCTATTATGGATAATAGCAATTTGGTTTTTGTTCAAAAAACAAAATGAATAATGAAATCATGGTAATTACATTAAACATTTTACAATGTATTTTTTGAAAATAATTGTCACATTTTATTATTTTTGGATATTTTTACTATTTCGACCATGCCACTCCTATAGCAAATAAGTTATCAATATTAACGTCTTTTAAGCTCAAGCTAAATGCTATTTACTATAATGCATAAAACGATTTTGTCTGCAAAGTATACATGTAGAATTTTACAACTCCAAAAATGTAAAAACTACTTAGATATTAAACATTATAAAATGCTAAAATTACAATTTACAGTAGATTAGACCAATATTGAACACATTATTATTTAAGGAGTAAATTCTTAAAAATCAATAATGCACTTTATTGGGCAACAGTGCCAGCAAATAAAGTTTTGTCTTTATGCAGAATGAGAAACAAAAAAGGGTGGTCCACAGAGATCTTGATTGGTGGAGGTGGAGTGGAATTGCTACTCAAAAAAACCATGACCGCTCCTGCCGAGAAAAATTAGTTGATAGGTAAATATCGGGAAGTTTTCGCAGCAGTTTTGCGACTCAACAAAATTTATTTACTTATTTATGTGTACAGGTTCATCGATTCATCTATCAGCCATAATTATGACGTCAACTGCAGGAGATAGGCCCTGATAATCTCCAATAAGACCTGTTGGAAGCGGCTTGATCCTGCGGTCTTGTGTAGGTTCATCAAGGTTTCAAGTAAACAGTTTAATCGATTTTCTATACTAAAGAATCTGTTGGTAATTAATGTTGGTATTGTACTGAGTTTTGGTAAATTACATTCAACCTCTTAAAAACGGCTTTGGTACATCTAGATGGTCAACTTTTACGATGGGACCAACCCCGAAATATGTGTATAAAATCTATACATTTAATTTATTAAATTTATACATTTTGTCGATAGTAGATGAATTTTTTATATGGAATTATATGGATTATCGATTATTTTGCGGTTTCCAGTTTGATTCCATAATAAAAGTAGTTCTACGCAACGATATTAAAGGCTCCTTGTTCCTTGTTCCTCCTGAGATTTGTTTATGCTAACTCTGTATAGCAGCTGGTATCCAAATTGATTTAAAATAGCCAAAGCTACCTAGGTATTTCTCATCATTTCGTACCTCGCATTGGGTAAACATTATTCTTTCTAGTATAATAGATTATTTATAGATAGATGTTCTGGCTTTTCGCATAAATTATGACAAGTATTAGTGATGTGATGAACCTATTCGCTACGTTCGCGTCGCCGCGAAAACTGTTCGCGCTGCTAGAAACTTTCTTAAGTAGGTAAGACCCTAAAATTAAGTGAAATGTAGGTAATAATGCGAATTCCTAATATAAGCGACTTACATGCAAATATTTAATACCATTCAATGATTCCCTTGCATTCATGGCTGATATGTTTTGTGGCAGTTCATAATGAATAAAGAAACATCAGTTATATTGCAATATTTATTCATTGAGAAACACATTCAAACACTATAATTATTACATTAATTACCCATGCAGCTTAATTTTAATCTGTGTATGTACCAACAAATAAAGTTTTGTCTTTATGCATAATTAAAAATAGAAAAGGATGGTCTGCTATAAATTTTATCGTGTCTGGCTCAACAGCGGGATAGCTTTCAACCTTGGTAACGAATCCTGCCGAAGGAAAATAAACGTAAGATATAAAAATCCTCAATATTTTAATCTACATTTCTAGTAGCACTTTGAAAGCTATAAAGCTAGCTATTGTTTTTTTAAAGCATTACAATGCCAGGAAGTGGAATGGCTGAGTAATGTAGGCATCAAGATTGTAATTTTAAAATTCACTATAGTATTATTTATTAACTGATAGGTTCGTTTAACAAAGTAACTGCGTTCGAAAGCTGTTTGCACGCCATTTTTTATTAAAAACCCACCTAGCTACTATGGTAATGATATACTAGGAAAATTGTTATTTCACTATTAGAAAACGAACATTATTAGAAAAGAAACTACTTTTAGTGAATTAATCCAATCGGTCATATTTATTTAATTAATATTTATTACATAAATTATTATAAATTTGATATTTAACGCGTGAAAGTGCCTGCAAATAATGTTTTGTCTTTATGTAAAATCAAAAACAGGAAAGGGTGGTCCACATGGAATTTTATGGGTGGTGGCGGAGATGAAAAGCTACTCAGGGCGACCATGACAGCTCCTGTTGAAGGAAAAATGTAGGTATTAAGACATGTACCCACAGTAAAACTATTTGAAATTGATTTGCTATTTTTAGATTTTTTTTATGGTTATGTTCGTCCGTCTGTCCGTTCATCCTGATTTCACAATACAACAGAATTATTATCTACCAAAAAGAACCGAGTACATGTAAGGAAATTCAACTGTTAGATATATCTACCTAAAGATGTAGATTAAAATTAGTGAGAGTAAGCGCCAGCAAACAAAATTTTATCTTGATATAAAATTGTGAACAAGAATGGATGGTCCACGGGCAACTTGATTGGTGGTGGCGGAGTGGCAAGAGAACTTGCAAGCACGGCTACTGCCCCTGCAGAACAGAATTCTTCTATTATTATCATAATTTTGGGTGAAACAACTACGTTAAGAAAAGAAAATAGTTTTAGCATAATATGTTCTTACGGTTTCTGTACCGCATGTATCGCGTATGTCATGCCAGCCAACCATACTGAAGAAAATATAGAAATAGCAAAGATTATAGATACAAGATTTTTGTCTATGAAAATAGTAAGACAGAAGTCAAAGGGCGCTTACTTCACAATTGGAATAAATATTCACAGTGAAAGATGTTTTGTGTGACAGAAGTTTGGTTTCGTGGAATAACTATAAGCCACCCTTTCCATAGTTCGTACATAATATATAATATATCAAGTAAATTACGTTAAAATAACAGACAAGTTTTACATCACAATTCACCACACACACACAGATTGAAAACTTAACTTGGCACAGAGAAGTTATAAAAAACCGTAGCTCTATAAATATAGATACAAAAATGACAGTGCAAGCTACACACAATTCAAATCTGTTTCTTTTTTTTCACTTCACTGCACATAATAGTGCACATCATGCAAGATATCGCTTCTAGCGATAAGGCCGCCATTTGTTTTAACTAGTTAAGTGTAAATTGTATTGCATTTGTATTTCTATCGTTGGTGTGAAGCAATAAAGTATTATTTATTTTATTTTATTTATCATAATTTTCGCGCTCGCTTGATTTGCGCTATATCTTTTACATGTTTAGTTATTTACTAGAATGCCTGCTGCTACATTGAAGTAGTTAAAACATGAGATACATTATAATATTATTAATTAAAATAAAAAATTAATGTGTATAAGTACTAGCAAACAAAATTTTGTCTCCATGTAAAATTAGGAACACGAATGGGTGGTCGACTTTGAACTTGATGTATGTTGGAGGCGTGAAGTCGATACTTGGTGGTACAGCCAATATTCCTGCCAAACAGTTTTCATATCACTAACAGCTCTTATCATGCACAAATAACTAAACACGTAGGTATTTAAGTAATATAGAGGAAAAAGCTTTAGCAATTCTTCTTGCAATTCTTATATCGCGTATTACGCGATCAAGTTACTAAAGCTATGCATTAGAATATTGTTGTTATGAGTAGTACGAGTACGGAGTACATATTGTATAGCTATGTTTGGTCATTTTAACACCTAATAAGGAAATACTTCTATGTATAGTAGGAGTTTAATTTTATTTGCAATAAAACAGAGGGCGCATTGATTTTATTCTTACACATTTAATTAAAATTAATTACCTTAAATGATTCAATACATGAGATAGGCAGATTAATAACGAAAATCAGTCAAATAATCATTAAAATATATTTATTTTTTTTTATCTAAGAGGAGTATGTGCCAGCGAATAATATTTTGTCTTGATGTAAAATTAAAAACAGGAAAGGATGGTCGACCGCAAGCGTCATACTCATGGAACCCGACCGTGTCTCAAGCGTAATTCCTGTAAAAATACATGCCATTTATTTCAGAGCATACAACGTCGAAAACCGTAACCCAAATTAAGTTTATGATTACTTTGTTTGTCGTATCAATATTATGTATGTACCTAATAATGATTTTACAAATATATTCCTGCATTTTCCCACCTCATTAGTACCGGATTTTGTTATAATTTCTTCGTCCATTTGAAACGCTCACGAATTCTTATAGTAAATTACTTATATTTGGATAATATGTGTAATAATAATTACTAATATGGACTTATAATAATTATATTAAAATTGTAGACATATAGACACATACCTTGTTAAGTTGTTATTAACTTGATTCACAAGCAACACACACACACTTCTAAAATGAATTTATTACATGTTGAATTGTGCAAAATGTTTCGCGCTCGCTTTCTTTTCGTTTAGTTTATTTTGGCTTTTTATGGGTTCATATTATAACACAAATTATCTTCTCTATAAATGCTAGATTTCAATTTATTTATTTAAGTAGCTTGTTTAAATTTGAAATAACGCTGAGATAAAATTAAAAATACTTAAGTATTTGTAATTCTCTAAGAACTAAAAGTTTCTAAATATTTGTTCAAAATCACATCTTAAAGTCAGTACAAACACACAAGTAAAGAATTTATTTGTTTACAATATGAAATAATATCAATTGGACAATTTTCAGTCGTTGTTATTAAAATTTCGCGAATTGAACATATTATTACGAGATAAATAAATACCTCATCAAACGTCGGGATGATGAGGTATTTATCTATCTAGTAATTTTAGTGCGCGATCAGTCCCGTAGTACATAATAATAATTTTCAGTCGAACAAAATTCAAACAAATCGATCGATGGGTATTGGATTTTGAGCCCATGGTACTAACAAATAATATTATTGGTGTAATAGGCTCAAAATCTGCAAAATCTGAATTATGTTGGAATGTTGTGTTGGTTAAGCCTATTTGTGATTTAAACGACGTAATTCTTATTTTTAAATTGCAACCTACTTATGTAACTTTCCCGACTCCAATACCCTTGAATGAAATGGAAGAGGTTCGCTTATAATATATTGATGAAAAGAATTTTTGATCTTCAAGGACTCAAAAAATAAGAAAAAAGGAAGATACGAAAAATATATGATTTTTTTACCCGGGAAATGAAAACAGTTAAACAAAAACCACCACCACCACCACCACCTGGAAATCCAAGCCAAGCCAAGAAATAGTCATTCCGTCACCCGGAGTCCTACTATCATTTAGCGCGAATCTAGAGAGCATCTGGCCTGATTGTACTACACTACCCAAAAATACGCTGTAGAACGCAGGTTCACTTTATCTCTATGGGGTGTTACACTAGCTCACAGATATGTTGTAGAATATCATAGCATGTAGTCATTTTAAATACCAGACCAACATTTACAATGAGTTCAACTCAGAAATTGTAAAAATCGATGCTCCATACAAAAATACATCTACTCTACAAAATGCATTTTGTATTGATGTGATTGATGAATTTATTTAACGACAATCGTTATTTATTTACCTACTTACATAACACATAGATCTAAAAGATACTGCTATACAAAGTGCAAGGACTTGGTGTCCCATTTAAAATGTAAGGAACATCTATTTTTGCAACAATTTAAATTTAGTCAAACTTTTTCTGTGTTACATAGATAGCTTGATAACAATATGAGCGTTTGTTCCATAGTAAAAGTTAGTCATAGTAATGAGTAGAATAAAACTTTCATCTCAATAGGTAGGGACATGGTATAGTTAGGACAGCTTCGAGCTAAAAGATGGTAGGACTCCACAAAGTTTTTAATCGTAACTCACCAGTGAATGCTCCAGCGGTGGCGCCCTCTTCGTCAACCTTCACGAAGGCCTCCTGGAAGGCCTTGGACACCTTAACTGGCGGGCCTTTCACGATGCCAGAAGCTGGTTCTTCGAATATCTTTGATACTCCAACCTGGAATTAGATGGTAAATCCTTACTATGAATGATATTAATATACATATTGATGTTTTTATAGATGACACACATATTCTAGAACAGTGGTTTTCAAAGTGTGCTTCACAATACCTTAGGGAGTTGCAAAGCCTGTATATTTCACGAAATCTTAGTAAACCTCGAAAAATCGTGTTTAATACAATGTTTCCTTTGCATGCTTATTCTTCTCCGCTTTTCTTTAAGAAAATATAAAAATTTGAACAATAAAGTAAGTAGCAAATGTTTTTTCATTCTAAAGATGTCGCAGATGATGGCTACACAGTAGAATAATAATTGTCATCGGTTGATGACTAGATCGCAGCCGCTAAAGTATTTTTTTTTATCGCGAATATGATGCCTGATGGTAAGCGACGTTGAGGTCGAAAATGAAGCGTGCAGACTTAGCAGATACCATTCACTCTGATTTTGAAAAGCTAACGGTGTTATACTTGTTAAAATGAGACGTTACCTTAGGCAAGATGTCGTTAAGGTCGTGTTTGCTCTTGATCTCGAACTTGGGTATGGCGAGGTCTACGTCAGACCCCGCCGGAGCCAGTTTGAATACGTCCTGCAGCAGCCCCTTCTGTGCAGCCTTCTCCAGGACTGAGGGAAGGCCGTCAATCTCGTTGGGCAGGACTACTACCATGCGGAAGCCTTCCTCTTTGTACGGCAGCTCGATCAGCTGCGGAAAAGGGATTTTTTCATACAATAAGCAAGAAGATTGGGCACAAAAAAATTTTATATTTGATTAATTTATTTTCCAGTTAGATAAATAATCATAAAAATAATGTTTCTTTTCTTAATAAATTAAGTAAATTACCTTAGCTCCAAGATCTTCGCTTTCAGCATAGAAAAGTGACTGCAGCAGCTTCATGGTTGGTTTCTTGACGACCGTGTTCTTGTCCACGTGGAAGTCTTCGTCTTTAGTGTTGCTGGCATTGAATGGCACATGCCAGTGGCCCTGAGGGTTACGACATGAAACGAGTTAATGACAGGTTCAAGGGCGGATCCAATGATTCAGGGAGGTCATCAAGTTGTATTAATTAGTCGACGGGAGGTCATCAAGTTGTAGTAGTTAGTTGACGGCAACCACGCAAACCTAGCGAACATTTTGTAAGTGTTTTAATAAATCGTTTTGATTCGAGATAAATAAGCAAATGAAACCAAACCAATTTGAAAAAAGCACGAGCGGAGCAAGTATAACAATTTTGTCAATTTTTCAAATTTTTTTAAAGAGGCATGAGTAGAGAAGACTGCTATATCGCTATTAAAACTTTGTTTATTTTAGTAACCTCAAAATAGATACGGAGCAAGGAGCAACGGAGAGCACTGTACTGCTATTATGCACGAGCGCAGTGAGAGTGAAAGTTACAAGAATAGCTGGCGTGAAAATTCAGACGTATGACGTTGATCTTCGCAAAAATGATCGCCTGACAAAATACCGTTAGGTATGTACGTTTTTCGAGGATATTGAATGTTGTCTGTATGTAATAATTAATTTATCAATAAAGACAATCCTCACCTGGAAGAAGATGACGTTGAAGAGTGCAGCCGCGACATCGGGGCCCAGGTCGTCGGCCGACACGGGAGTCTTGATGTGGCCTTTAGTCTTCTCGTCAGCCTGAACATAGTCATATAGGTATTATGAATTAGCTAGGTACAAAATCATGGAGGAGACTGGTTAATATGCTCTTTGTACAAAATATTCAATTGTTTTTAGCAAACTAAACATTAATGTGGAACTTTTAATGCAACTTCCAACAAGTTTGCGTTAAACGTTTAACGCCACCATGGAGGCCTCCCTCCTGGAGGGTATGAAAGCACTGTCGCTTCGAAGTGTCACTTCTTGCGTACAAAGGGACTCCACGCACTACTTTAGTATCATAAGGATCTAACGGAAAAAGCTTTATGAAGCCATGGAAGAAGCTTTAAGAACTACTTTCAAAATAGGAAAAATTGCGAGCGAAGCCAACATTTCAATTTTCTGTTTTTTTTTATCTTGATAAAGAATAATTAATAAAAATAATTGCTTTGGAGGTGAAAATTGAGCGCGGAAAACCATTTCAATTTTAAGAACTGCGTGCGAAGCGAGCCTCCTTCATTTTCGCAATATAATAAAATCCAAAGTACGCTACGCTCGCGTTAATTATGTCTTGACTTCCTTCCTAGCTAATAACCGCGAGCGTAGCGAGCGCGTATACCTAGTTTTTCTGATAATACCCAGTCTAGCCATATTGTGTGATTTTTGATAAGATATTAATTACCCAAGCATTGATGGTGTCAGCAGCCTTCTGACTGTCAGCAAAGTTGATCTTCTCCACCTCGCTGTCGTAAGAGCGCACGGCGTGGTCGAAGGCCTCTACCACGTCGAAGCCATTGCCAACGTACATCTTGTTAGCCATGGTCAGGAACTCGGGGTTCAGCTGGGCGAAGTAGTTGCTTAATCCGCTGTAGTCTGAAGATAGCTGGGGAATAAATAAAAAAAATTGTAAGGTATACTAAGCGTCAGCGCAGCGAGTGAGAAAATTTTGAATTTTTTTTGACAATACACAGGATTATTCAGAGCATCGGCTTGGCATTTTTATTTATTCAGAGAGAGAGAGGGTTGCCAAACTGGTGGTGTCGATTCTGACCATCATTATGAACCACTTTGAATAGGGGCCAAACCTGAATTCAAGAAAAAAAAATAGCTTTTTTTTTCTCTCGATGCTGAGTTGCAACTCCGAATCGACCAAATGTTTGTATATGTCGTAGGATGATTTGATTTTTTGGTAATCCGTTTTTTTTGCAAAACATTATACATTGTATTATGGACTAGGTGGTCGTCCAGTGTCCACGTCCATAAGATGATGATAGAATAACATCTCGCAAAGGAGTACTGGTACTCCACCGAGCGATGTCTTGAGCCCGGGGATAGCTATCCGACAGTGTAACATTAGGTCGTGATAAGGTTCGGCCCTCGCTGAAAATTTCGTTTGCGCGATACAGCCCTCGGCTTGTGATTTAGTTGCTTGAGACGCGCGTATGGTGGCGCCAGCATCAATCAATAGTTTTTAAGTATAACGAGTAGGTAAGTACATCGGATAGGTAAGATGATGATAACGAGATTTTAATGAAAAAAGTATTTTTCCCAAACAGTACCTATCAGTTTACCTATAACCTCTTGTTATTTCAGCAGATAAGTATTTTTGTTATGAGAGCGAAAGGTCTTCCGATGTATTATTTTATCATGCAATACCTACCTAAGTATTTTTAACAGACTTTAAAAAATAAGGTTATCTATTCGTCTGTATATATCTATGTTACGTGATCACTCCGCCAATACCTACTTAATTAGGTGTAAACCAATTTTGATGATTCTTTTTGATTGGTAGACCATACTTCATAGAGTGGTCCCATTTAAATTTTATCGAAATCAAAGCTGGTTTACGAAAATCAAAAACGTTTAGAAAATGATTATACATAATAAACAGGGTTATTTCTAATCAATTAGCATCATTCTAGGGGCTTATTTTGTACATCAAAACTAACAACTTTTGTTCTACGACTTTCGTCAAAACTCGAAAAAAAATCAGTTGTTCCATACATTTTGTCGTGGGTGAACGATATTTTTCTATGGAAAAATAAAAAAAATTTTGAGTTTTGACAATAGTCGTAGTCGTACAAAAGTTGTTAGTTTTGATGCACAGAAAAAGCCCCTAAAAGGATGCTAATTGATTAGAAATAACCCTGTATAAATATATACATACAGCGATTCGAGCAAACTATTCGAATTTTGTACACGATTGGCTAAAATAATTATTCAATGTCAAATGAATGGTGAATAGTTGAAGAATACTTACGAAGGAAAGAAGGAAATTACACATAGCAAAAATAAAAAGAAACCGGTTTTAGCTCGTGCTAATGAAGCTCTTTCATTATGATACCCCACATGATATGATTAACTCATTTTGAAATTCGGACCTCGGCCCTATTTCCTTGTGATTAAATTAAAAATGTACAGTTTTCAGATTTATTCCTGCCGCTTTGCCAAATTTTATAGTTCTATGTCAACCCTAAAGATTTTGATTCCCTTGTTAGTGTCGAAATATGCGGTTTTTTGTGACATAAACAGATCTAAATTTTTTCCTACTATAACTGAGAGGTTTGATTTTTTCACAACTAAATAAATAAATTTAAATAATTTGTTTCGTTACCAAATCATGAACTAAAATTACAAACTGATCTTAGATTTAACTTAATTAATAAAATGCATGCAGGAACACTTTATCACTAAATAGACTAAATTAAACTTCAAGAGACCATAGATACTGTACTCTATTGTACCAACAGGCCTACCCGCGGAGGGTGATTGTGCCATATGCACCACGCTGGCCCAATGCGAGTTGGTGGATTCACATACGCCATCGAATTTCTTCTACGGACATACGCAGGTTGCCTCACGATGTTTTTCTTCACCGAAAAGCCAGTGGTGTGAAAATCCGTACATAAATTACAAAGAACTCAGTGGTACGGGATCGGGATTTTAACTCACGACCTCACGATTGTTAGGCGGCTGTCACGACTACTGAACCACCACGACTGGACCATACCTACACGAGGTTTAAAGGACATGTCCACAAAATGTATGGAGGCTGGTTTAATAATAAGCAAAAATTCGAACCACAACACTCGTTACATTTCGAGAAAGTTCATATTTTTCTGAGTCTATTGTATTAGTTAAAACCAAATAAGAGCCCCCCCCCCCGTTTTTTTTTTAACTAATTTTGAGTCTATTAGGATAAATACATATATTTGGCTCAATAAGTAGTTTATCTCTAGCAACCCTAATTAAGTAACCTCCAAATTGTCAAATAGAAGCTTTTTTACCTATTAGACACAGTTTTAAGTGTTTTTTGTCACATTGTACCTACTAACTGGTCACACTAATAGGTTATAAATTTTAATTTTAGCAAATTAAGAGATGAATGTGGAAAAATCAGCTACGAATGCAAGTAAAATAACGATAGAATCACTTTATTATTGCTATACTAGAAAAAATGCAAAGCATAAATTATTATTTTTCAAACTGTTTGTTTTTTACATTAAAAAAAAAATGGCGGGATAAAAAAATCTAAAGGAGATATTTTTGAGAAGCCCATAAATCAAGCTGATGTATATGTCATCTTGGTGATGGTCAAATGATGTATATGTCATCTTGGTTCGATTTTTTCTGTGAATAATATACCACTTGTGGACATCACATTTCAACTCGTTAACTTTACTCGTTCCCGAGATAAAAGGTCTTGACACACGGACGGAGACACGGACAACAAAGTGATCCTTGGGTTTAGTTTTTTTTCATTTTAGAGTACGGAACCCTAAAAATCAACAGATGAATATAAAAATATTTCTGAGATATTTTCGTCTAATTGAGGTGTTAATATCAAAAGTAATCAACTTCGAGTTATTGGGTATTGTTTTATCTCAATTATTTAATTGACATGGACTTGGACAACATTCTTGGACCTAACTTTGATCCAAGTATCGTAGAGATTATTTTTATAGACAAAGATAGACAAGCAATAAGAATAGTCTAAAACTCTTTCTCTGTGGTCGCCTACTTGACTATCATAAATCACTGAACCGAGCCCTGTTTAAAAATCAGCCAAGTGCGAGTTGGACTCGCGCACGAAGGGTTCCGTACCGTATAGGATCCCCCTTAGAGCGGTTTCGCACTATGTCCGATCCGAATCCGTAAAAATACGTTCCGAAGTTGTCGTACAACTAACGCTTGGAAAGTTACGTTATGTCATGTAATGTTATGTCGTTAGGGCAAAGAAGATATAATAATAAGGCATCTGCCCATCAAGATACCCACCTTAGTTTATGGAATGTACACACGTAATCTACTCGGAAAGCGCACAGTTACGAGGGTTATCTTCTTTTTATTTGTTTTTGTGGGTACCTACCTACCTAACTACTTTGATATTATGTTGCAAGTCTGACCTATTCGTTAAGATTACAGGAAAAATTGTTTTGGAGGTAGATAAATATTAATGTTGTTTATAACAGATATCGCAATGATATTGCCTATTCACGAGTCGTGACCAGCCGCATCTTATAAAAACAGGACCACCTTGAGCTGTCGGTCTCGACGAATAGGAAACTCGACGGATTTTTTTTTTTATATAAACTGATGTAGACTCAGAATAAGATGTACTTCCTTGAGATGTAACGCATGTTGTGTATTATTATTATACCAGCCTCCATACATTTTGTGGACGTGTCCTTTGATAGGTCACCTCTCTTAAGCTGCACGAGAAGCGGGGTTGTCCTCGCTTCTCGTGCAGCGCGTGCGCACTGCGCAGCTTGTAGCTAACTTCACGGACGCCACGAAGTTTGATTCGGCTTATACAACGTGTAACGGAAAGGCTGTATACATAAAAAGTGGGTTGATACTATACCTTATATAGATGCTGTATTCGAAATTTCGAGCCAAAATAACAACATTCACTTTAAAAAAAAAATTAAATATGACTGACTAGAAAAATCTTTTGCACGTAAACAAACATGTCACAACAAGGAGGTGTGATCTGATTTTGATGGGCAAGGTCGTGTTATTGACCTCACAACTGTTTAGTGCGATAGTGCTGTGCAAATGTGAATTAGTCATAAAAATGACTAGTTTTTCAAAAAAAGATTAAAAATCAGCAAACGAACTTACACGGCTAAACATGCCCCCAGCTAGTTTGTTACCGTTATCTGATTTGGTACTTTCAGTATGTATACAGTCTTTCCGTTACACGTTGTATAATATGTTGTGAATATGTCTCTGTCTTTATCTACTCTGTTAAGCAGGTACGTTCGCCAAAGCTTGTAAATAAAATGATGTCTAAGATGTCACAAGCTTATTATTAAATAATAATTTTTCGCAAAAAATGGCAAAACCTACCTATAGAAATTGTGTACGAAATTCGCTAGAATTGACGTAACAATTTTTATATTTTGTTGATATTTTAAAAACGGGAGTAAGTACACCTACCCTATATAATTATAATGTCCTATATGAGTAAGTACTGTACCTACGTAAGCTTACCCACAAAGGGTGATTAGGCCATATCCACCACGCTGGACCAGTGCGGGTTGGTGGATTCACATAAGCCATCGAATTTCTTCTACTGGCGTATGCAGGTTGCCTCACGATGTTTTCCTTCACCGAAAAGCCAGTGGTGTGAAATTCCGTACATAAATTCTAAAGAACTCATTGGTACAGGACCGGGGATTTGAACCCACGACCTCACGATTGTAAGGCGGGTGTCACTGCCTCTAGACCACCACGGCTTTTGAGTATGTACACCTTACGAATAAAAATTTTTTTTTCGATTCGGTTCACAATTGGCGAAAATATCGATGAAAATGCCCAAAAAAATACTAACATAGAACCGGTTTTGGAAGTCGGTTAAAACATGGGCGGAGAGGGGTTCTCTAATAATTCTGGGTTGGCCCCATTTTAAAATTTCTTGGTAATTATGGTTGGGCCAACCAATTAACGTAGTTCCGTATATATATTTATGACATATTTGCTCTTAAAGTGGCTGTAATTACACCAATTTCAATATCGTAATGTATTTCATTACGCACTTGTGCGTTATTGTAATGTAAAACGCACGAGTTTTTTTTTAATAAAGTAACATGCACGGTTATTCAAAGCTACAGATTATTCATTTTTAGACGATACTTTTTTAAATCTTAGCAAAGAGTTTTTATGTCAGAAAAGTGGTCAATATTCTGGTAACGTAACAATCACTTTTAAAAATTGTTCAAATTTCTATAACTGCTTTAACAAGTAATTAAAGATTTGTTCGTTTAAGAAAGTCAGAGTTTTATTAATTTCCTCGCAAATATGTTATAAAACGTCGTATGTATGTAATCCGTTTTTTTTGCAAAACATTATACATTGTATTATGGACTAGGTGGTCGTCCAGTGTCCACGTCCATAAGATGATGATAGAATAACATCTCGCAAAGGAGTACTGGTACTCCACCGAGCGATGTCTTGAGCCCGGGGATAGCTATCCGACAGTGTAACATTAGGTCGTGATAAGGTTCGGCCCTCGCTGAAAATTTCGTTTGCGCGATACAGCCCTCGGCTTGTGATTTAGTTGCTTGAGACGCGCGTATGGTGGCGCCAGCATCAATCAATAGTTTTTAAGTATAACGAGTAGGTAAGTACATCGGATAGGTAAGATGATGATAACGAGATTTTAATGAAAAAAGTATTTTTCCCAAACAGTACCTATCAGTTTACCTATAACCTCTTGTTATTTCAGCAGATAAGTATTTTTGTTATGAGAGCGAAAGGTCTTCCGATGTATTATTTTATCATGCAATACCTACCTAAGTATTTTTAACAGACTTTAAAAAATAAGGTTATCTATTCGTCTGTATATATCTATGTTACGTGATCACTCCGCCAATACCTACTTAATTAGGTGTAAACCAATTTTGATGATTCTTTTTGATTGGTAGACCATACTTCATAGAGTGGTCCCATTTAAATTTTATCGAAATCAAAGCTGGTTTACGAAAATCAAAAACGTTTAGAAAATGATTATACATAATAAACAGGGTTATTTCTAATCAATTAGCATCATTCTAGGGGCTTATTTTGTACATCAAAACTAACAACTTTTGTTCTACGACTTTCGTCAAAACTCGAAAAAAAATCAGTTGTTCCATACATTTTGTCGTGGGTGAACGATATTTTTCTATGGAAAAATAAAAAAAATTTTGAGTTTTGACAATAGTCGTAGTCGTACAAAAGTTGTTAGTTTTGATGCACAGAAAAAGCCCCTAAAAGGATGCTAATTGATTAGAAATAACCCTGTATAAATATATACATACAGCGATTCGAGCAAACTATTCGAATTTTGTACACGATTGGCTAAAATAATTATTCAATGTCAAATGAATGGTGAATAGTTGAAGAATACTTACGAAGGAAAGAAGGAAATTACACATAGCAAAAATAAAAAGAAACCGGTTTTAGCTCGTGCTAATGAAGCTCTTTCATTATGATACCCCACATGATATGATTAACTCATTTTGAAATTCGGACCTCGGCCCTATTTCCTTGTGATTAAATTAAAAATGTACAGTTTTCAGATTTATTCCTGCCGCTTTGCCAAATTTTATAGTTCTATGTCAACCCTAAAGATTTTGATTCCCTTGTTAGTGTCGAAATATGCGGTTTTTTGTGACATAAACAGATCTAAATTTTTTCCTACTATAACTGAGAGGTTTGATTTTTTCACAACTAAATAAATAAATTTAAATAATTTGTTTCGTTACCAAATCATGAACTAAAATTACAAACTGATCTTAGATTTAACTTAATTAATAAAATGCATGCAGGAACACTTTATCACTAAATAGACTAAATTAAACTTCAAGAGACCATAGATACTGTACTCTATTGTACCAACAGGCCTACCCGCGGAGGGTGATTGTGCCATATGCACCACGCTGGCCCAATGCGAGTTGGTGGATTCACATACGCCATCGAATTTCTTCTACGGACATACGCAGGTTGCCTCACGATGTTTTTCTTCACCGAAAAGCCAGTGGTGTGAAAATCCGTACATAAATTACAAAGAACTCAGTGGTACGGGATCGGGATTTTAACTCACGACCTCACGATTGTTAGGCGGCTGTCACGACTACTGAACCACCACGACTGGACCATACCTACACGAGGTTTAAAGGACATGTCCACAAAATGTATGGAGGCTGGTTTAATAATAAGCAAAAATTCGAACCACAACACTCGTTACATTTCGAGAAAGTTCATATTTTTCTGAGTCTATTGTATTAGTTAAAACCAAATAAGAGCCCCCCCCCCCGTTTTTTTTTTAACTAATTTTGAGTCTATTAGGATAAATACATATATTTGGCTCAATAAGTAGTTTATCTCTAGCAACCCTAATTAAGTAACCTCCAAATTGTCAAATAGAAGCTTTTTTACCTATTAGACACAGTTTTAAGTGTTTTTTGTCACATTGTACCTACTAACTGGTCACACTAATAGGTTATAAATTTTAATTTTAGCAAATTAAGAGATGAATGTGGAAAAATCAGCTACGAATGCAAGTAAAATAACGATAGAATCACTTTATTATTGCTATACTAGAAAAAATGCAAAGCATAAATTATTATTTTTCAAACTGTTTGTTTTTTACATTAAAAAAAAAATGGCGGGATAAAAAAATCTAAAGGAGATATTTTTGAGAAGCCCATAAATCAAGCTGATGTATATGTCATCTTGGTGATGGTCAAATGATGTATATGTCATCTTGGTTCGATTTTTTCTGTGAATAATATACCACTTGTGGACATCACATTTCAACTCGTTAACTTTACTCGTTCCCGAGATAAAAGGTCTTGACACACGGACGGAGACACGGACAACAAAGTGATCCTTGGGTTTAGTTTTTTTTCATTTTAGAGTACGGAACCCTAAAAATCAACAGATGAATATAAAAATATTTCTGAGATATTTTCGTCTAATTGAGGTGTTAATATCAAAAGTAATCAACTTCGAGTTATTGGGTATTGTTTTATCTCAATTATTTAATTGACATGGACTTGGACAACATTCTTGGACCCAACTTTGATCCAAGTATCGTAGAGATTATTTTTATAGACAAAGATAGACAAGCAATAAGAATAGTCTAAAACTCTTTCTCTGTGGTCGCCTACTTGACTATCATAAATCACTGAACCGAGCCCTGTTTAAAAATCAGCCAAGTGCGAGTTGGACTCGCGCACGAAGGGTTCCGTACCGTATAGGATCCCCCTTAGAGCGGTTTCGCACTATGTCCGATCCGAATCCGTAAAAATACGTTCCGAAGTTGTCGTACAACTAACGCTTGGAAAGTTACGTTATGTCATGTAATGTTATGTCGTTAGGGCAAAGAAGATATAATAATAAGGCATCTGCCCATCAAGATACCCACCTTAGTTTATGGAATGTACACACGTAATCTACTCGGAAAGCGCACAGTTACGAGGGTTATCTTCTTTTTATTTGTTTTTGTGGGTACCTACCTACCTAACTACTTTGATATTATGTTGCAAGTCTGACCTATTCGTTAAGATTACAGGAAAAATTGTTTTGGAGGTAGATAAATATTAATGTTGTTTATAACAGATATCGCAATGATATTGCCTATTCACGAGTCGTGACCAGCCGCATCTTATAAAAACAGGACCACCTTGAGCTGTCGGTCTCGACGAATAGGAAACTCGACGGATTTTTTTTTTTATATAAACTGATGTAGACTCAGAATAAGATGTACTTCCTTGAGATGTAACGCATGTTGTGTATTATTATTATACCAGCCTCCATACATTTTGTGGACGTGTCCTTTGATAGGTCACCTCTCTTAAGCTGCACGAGAAGCGGGGTTGTCCTCGCTTCTCGTGCAGCGCGTGCGCACTGCGCAGCTTGTAGCTAACTTCACGGACGCCACGAAGTTTGATTCGGCTTATACAACGTGTAACGGAAAGGCTGTATACATAAAAAGTGGGTTGATACTATACCTTATATAGATGCTGTATTCGAAATTTCGAGCCAAAATAACAACATTCACTTTAAAAAAAAAATTAAATATGACTGACTAGAAAAATCTTTTGCACGTAAACAAACATGTCACAACAAGGAGGTGTGATCTGATTTTGATGGGCAAGGTCGTGTTATTGACCTCACAACTGTTTAGTGCGATAGTGCTGTGCAAATGTGAATTAGTCATAAAAATGACTAGTTTTTCAAAAAAAGATTAAAAATCAGCAAACGAACTTACACGGCTAAACATGCCCCCAGCTAGTTTGTTACCGTTATCTGATTTGGTACTTTCAGTATGTATACAGTCTTTCCGTTACACGTTGTATAATATGTTGTGAATATGTCTCTGTCTTTATCTACTCTGTTAAGCAGGTACGTTCGCCAAAGCTTGTAAATAAAATGATGTCTAAGATGTCACAAGCTTATTATTAAATAATAATTTTTCGCAAAAAATGGCAAAACCTACCTATAGAAATTGTGTACGAAATTCGCTAGAATTGACGTAACAATTTTTATATTTTGTTGATATTTTAAAAACGGGAGTAAGTACACCTACCCTATATAATTATAATGTCCTATATGAGTAAGTACTGTACCTACGTAAGCTTACCCACAAAGGGTGATTAGGCCATATCCACCACGCTGGACCAGTGCGGGTTGGTGGATTCACATAAGCCATCGAATTTCTTCTACTGGCGTATGCAGGTTGCCTCACGATGTTTTCCTTCACCGAAAAGCCAGTGGTGTGAAATTCCGTACATAAATTCTAAAGAACTCATTGGTACAGGACCGGGGATTTGAACCCACGACCTCACGATTGTAAGGCGGGTGTCACTGCCTCTAGACCACCACGGCTTTTGAGTATGTACACCTTACGAATTAAAATTTTTTTTTCGATTCGGTTCACAATTGGCGAAAATATCGATGAAAATGCCCAAAAAAATACTAACATAGAACCGGTTTTGGAAGTCGGTTAAAACATGGGCGGAGAGGGGTTCTCTAATAATTCTGGGTTGGCCCCATTTTAAAATTTCTTGGTAATTATGGTTGGGCCAACCAATTAACGTAGTTCCGTATATATATTTATGACATATTTGCTCTTAAAGTGGCTGTAATTACACCAATTTCAATATCGTAATGTATTTCATTACGCACTTGTGCGTTATTGTAATGTAAAACGCACGAGTTTTTTTTTAATAAAGTAACATGCACGGTTATTCAAAGCTACAGATTATTCATTTTTAGACGATACTTTTTTAAATCTTAGCAAAGAGTTTTTATGTCAGAAAAGTGGTCAATATTCTGGTAACGTAACAATCACTTTTAAAAATTGTTCAAATTTCTATAACTGCTTTAACAAGTAATTAAAGATTTGTTCGTTTAAGAAAGTCAGAGTTTTATTAATTTCCTCGCAAATATGTTATAAAACGTCGTATGTATGTAATCCGTTTTTTTTGCAAAACATTATACATTGTATTATGGACTAGGTGGTCGTCCAGTGTCCACGTCCATAAGATGATGATAGAATAACATCTCGCAAAGGAGTACTGGTACTCCACCGAGCGATGTCTTGAGCCCGGGGATAGCTATCCGACAGTGTAACATTAGGTCGTGATAAGGTTCGGCCCTCGCTGAAAATTTCGTTTGCGCGATACAGCCCTCGGCTTGTGATTTAGTTGCTTGAGACGCGCGTATGGTGGCGCCAGCATCAATCAATAGTTTTTAAGTATAACGAGTAGGTAAGTACATCGGATAGGTAAGATGATGATAACGAGATTTTAATGAAAAAAGTATTTTTCCCAAACAGTACCTATCAGTTTACCTATAACCTCTTGTTATTTCAGCAGATAAGTATTTTTGTTATGAGAGCGAAAGGTCTTCCGATGTATTATTTTATCATGCAATACCTACCTAAGTATTTTTAACAGACTTTAAAAAATAAGGTTATCTATTCGTCTGTATATATCTATGTTACGTGATCACTCCGCCAATACCTACTTAATTAGGTGTAAACCAATTTTGATGATTCTTTTTGATTGGTAGACCATACTTCATAGAGTGGTCCCATTTAAATTTTATCGAAATCAAAGCTGGTTTACGAAAATCAAAAACGTTTAGAAAATGATTATACATAATAAACAGGGTTATTTCTAATCAATTAGCATCATTCTAGGGGCTTATTTTGTACATCAAAACTAACAACTTTTGTTCTACGACTTTCGTCAAAACTCGAAAAAAAATCAGTTGTTCCATACATTTTGTCGTGGGTGAACGATATTTTTCTATGGAAAAATAAAAAAAAATTTGAGTTTTGACAATAGTCGTAGTCGTACAAAAGTTGTTAGTTTTGATGCACAGAAAAAGCCCCTAAAAGGATGCTAATTGATTAGAAATAACCCTGTATAAATATATACATACAGCGATTCGAGCAAACTATTCGAATTTTGTACACGATTGGCTAAAATAATTATTCAATGTCAAATGAATGGTGAATAGTTGAAGAATACTTACGAAGGAAAGAAGGAAATTACACATAGCAAAAATAAAAAGAAACCGGTTTTAGCTCGTGCTAATGAAGCTCTTTCATTATGATACCCCACATGATATGATTAACTCATTTTGAAATTCGGACCTCGGCCCTATTTCCTTGTGATTAAATTAAAAATGTACAGTTTTCAGATTTATTCCTGCCGCTTTGCCAAATTTTATAGTTCTATGTCAACCCTAAAGATTTTGATTCCCTTGTTAGTGTCGAAATATGCGGTTTTTTGTGACATAAACAGATCTAAATTTTTTCCTACTATAACTGAGAGGTTTGATTTTTTCACAACTAAATAAATAAATTTAAATAATTTGTTTCGTTACCAAATCATGAACTAAAATTACAAACTGATCTTAGATTTAACTTAATTAATAAAATGCATGCAGGAACACTTTATCACTAAATAGACTAAATTAAACTTCAAGAGACCATAGATACTGTACTCTATTGTACCAACAGGCCTACCCGCGGAGGGTGATTGTGCCATATGCACCACGCTGGCCCAATGCGAGTTGGTGGATTCACATACGCCATCGAATTTCTTCTACGGACATACGCAGGTTGCCTCACGATGTTTTTCTTCACCGAAAAGCCAGTGGTGTGAAAATCCGTACATAAATTACAAAGAACTCAGTGGTACGGGATCGGGATTTTAACTCACGACCTCACGATTGTTAGGCGGCTGTCACGACTACTGAACCACCACGACTGGACCATACCTACACGAGGTTTAAAGGACATGTCCACAAAATGTATGGAGGCTGGTTTAATAATAAGCAAAAATTCGAACCACAACACTCGTTACATTTCGAGAAAGTTCATATTTTTCTGAGTCTATTGTATTAGTTAAAACCAAATAAGAGCCCCCCCCCCCGTTTTTTTTTTAACTAATTTTGAGTCTATTAGGATAAATACATATATTTGGCTCAATAAGTAGTTTATCTCTAGCAACCCTAATTAAGTAACCTCCAAATTGTCAAATAGAAGCTTTTTTACCTATTAGACACAGTTTTAAGTGTTTTTTGTCACATTGTACCTACTAACTGGTCACACTAATAGGTTATAAATTTTAATTTTAGCAAATTAAGAGATGAATGTGGAAAAATCAGCTACGAATGCAAGTAAAATAACGATAGAATCACTTTATTATTGCTATACTAGAAAAAATGCAAAGCATAAATTATTATTTTTCAAACTGTTTGTTTTTTACATTAAAAAAAAAATGGCGGGATAAAAAAATCTAAAGGAGATATTTTTGAGAAGCCCATAAATCAAGCTGATGTATATGTCATCTTGGTGATGGTCAAATGATGTATATGTCATCTTGGTTCGATTTTTTCTGTGAATAATATACCACTTGTGGACATCACATTTCAACTCGTTAACTTTACTCGTTCCCGAGATAAAAGGTCTTGACACACGGACGGAGACACGGACAACAAAGTGATCCTTGGGTTTAGTTTTTTTTCATTTTAGAGTACGGAACCCTAAAAATCAACAGATGAATATAAAAATATTTCTGAGATATTTTCGTCTAATTGAGGTGTTAATATCAAAAGTAATCAACTTCGAGTTATTGGGTATTGTTTTATCTCAATTATTTAATTGACATGGACTTGGACAACATTCTTGGACCCAACTTTGATCCAAGTATCGTAGAGATTATTTTTATAGACAAAGATAGACAAGCAATAAGAATAGTCTAAAACTCTTTCTCTGTGGTCGCCTACTTGACTATCATAAATCACTGAACCGAGCCCTGTTTAAAAATCAGCCAAGTGCGAGTTGGACTCGCGCACGAAGGGTTCCGTACCGTATAGGATCCCCCTTAGAGCGGTTTCGCACTATGTCCGATCCGAATCCGTAAAAATACGTTCCGAAGTTGTCGTACAACTAACGCTTGGAAAGTTACGTTATGTCATGTAATGTTATGTCGTTAGGGCAAAGAAGATATAATAATAAGGCATCTGCCCATCAAGATACCCACCTTAGTTTATGGAATGTACACACGTAATCTACTCGGAAAGCGCACAGTTACGAGGGTTATCTTCTTTTTATTTGTTTTTGTGGGTACCTACCTACCTAACTACTTTGATATTATGTTGCAAGTCTGACCTATTCGTTAAGATTACAGGAAAAATTGTTTTGGAGGTAGATAAATATTAATGTTGTTTATAACAGATATCGCAATGATATTGCCTATTCACGAGTCGTGACCAGCCGCATCTTATAAAAACAGGACCACCTTGAGCTGTCGGTCTCGACGAATAGGAAACTCGACGGATTTTTTTTTTTATATAAACTGATGTAGACTCAGAATAAGATGTACTTCCTTGAGATGTAACGCATGTTGTGTATTATTATTATACCAGCCTCCATACATTTTGTGGACGTGTCCTTTGATAGGTCACCTCTCTTAAGCTGCACGAGAAGCGGGGTTGTCCTCGCTTCTCGTGCAGCGCGTGCGCACTGCGCAGCTTGTAGCTAACTTCACGGACGCCACGAAGTTTGATTCGGCTTATACAACGTGTAACGGAAAGGCTGTATACATAAAAAGTGGGTTGATACTATACCTTATATAGATGCTGTATTCGAAATTTCGAGCCAAAATAACAACATTCACTTTAAAAAAAAAATTAAATATGACTGACTAGAAAAATCTTTTGCACGTAAACAAACATGTCACAACAAGGAGGTGTGATCTGATTTTGATGGGCAAGGTCGTGTTATTGACCTCACAACTGTTTAGTGCGATAGTGCTGTGCAAATGTGAATTAGTCATAAAAATGACTAGTTTTTCAAAAAAAGATTAAAAATCAGCAAACGAACTTACACGGCTAAACATGCCCCCAGCTAGTTTGTTACCGTTATCTGATTTGGTACTTTCAGTATGTATACAGTCTTTCCGTTACACGTTGTATAATATGTTGTGAATATGTCTCTGTCTTTATCTACTCTGTTAAGCAGGTACGTTCGCCAAAGCTTGTAAATAAAATGATGTCTAAGATGTCACAAGCTTATTATTAAATAATAATTTTTCGCAAAAAATGGCAAAACCTACCTATAGAAATTGTGTACGAAATTCGCTAGAATTGACGTAACAATTTTTATATTTTGTTGATATTTTAAAAACGGGAGTAAGTACACCTACCCTATATAATTATAATGTCCTATATGAGTAAGTACTGTACCTACGTAAGCTTACCCACAAAGGGTGATTAGGCCATATCCACCACGCTGGACCAGTGCGGGTTGGTGGATTCACATAAGCCATCGAATTTCTTCTACTGGCGTATGCAGGTTGCCTCACGATGTTTTCCTTCACCGAAAAGCCAGTGGTGTGAAATTCCGTACATAAATTCTAAAGAACTCATTGGTACAGGACCGGGGATTTGAACCCACGACCTCACGATTGTAAGGCGGGTGTCACTGCCTCTAGACCACCACGGCTTTTGAGTATGTACACCTTACGAATTAAAATTTTTTTTTCGATTCGGTTCACAATTGGCGAAAATATCGATGAAAATGCCCAAAAAAATACTAACATAGAACCGGTTTTGGAAGTCGGTTAAAACATGGGCGGAGAGGGGTTCTCTAATAATTCTGGGTTGGCCCCATTTTAAAATTTCTTGGTAATTATGGTTGGGCCAACCAATTAACGTAGTTCCGTATATATATTTATGACATATTTGCTCTTAAAGTGGCTGTAATTACACCAATTTCAATATCGTAATGTATTTCATTACGCACTTGTGCGTTATTGTAATGTAAAACGCACGAGTTTTTTTTTAATAAAGTAACATGCACGGTTATTCAAAGCTACAGATTATTCATTTTTAGACGATACTTTTTTAAATCTTAGCAAAGAGTTTTTATGTCAGAAAAGTGGTCAATATTCTGGTAACGTAACAATCACTTTTAAAAATTGTTCAAATTTCTATAACTGCTTTAACAAGTAATTAAAGATTTGTTCGTTTAAGAAAGTCAGAGTTTTATTAATTTCCTCGCAAATATGTTATAAAACGTCGTATGACATACGTGCGCTTTGAAAATTGCAGCCTCTGCTTCCTTATAGCAATATCGTCTTGGCTGTCATTTTCAACTTACCGCACTTATATCATAATGTACTATTACGGTTATCTGCTGGACTTTACTATTATTATGAATAACTTTTATTACAGGGCTAACCCGTAATTCGAGTTCCGGGAAGGCTCCATAGTAAACGTTGTTCAAAATGATGGCCTGAATCACTATATGTCTCCTTAGTATAGGGCAAGCAAATAGCCCTGTAGATTTGAACCCACGACCTCACGATTGCAGGGTGTCACCACTAGACCACCACGGTATAGAAGTAACACTTACACTTGCTGACTAAAGAAATGTCATGTGCCTACCTTCTTTTGGTCAGAATTTCCGAGGAAGGCGCCGATCTCCTGTTGAGACTGCGGGCCCGCGCCCTCGTTGTAAATGGACAGCAGTATGTCGATCCCCAGGGGAGAAGCGATCACGTTCTTCTCTGTGCCGGCGTTGTACATTTCCTACAAAAAAAATATTATTAGTAAGTCACAGAAGTATAGTGAGGTCATCGGCACAGACCAGATTTGGCTAAATGCCTGGGATTATCCAGTTACTTTAATAATACGTGATCAGAATGCTGTCCTGTATTTTGGGCTAAAAGTCAGCCTCGCGAATTCAGCGAGGCAATACGGCCAGCATTTTAGGCACGTTGCCTTATATTAGAGACTGCTTAAACCTTTTGTAGGTTTAAGCAGTGTTTAATTTGTTAACTAGTTTAATTTAGACAGGGTAGTTTAGAAAGGATATTTTAGTATAAAGTTAATTGCATTTAAAATTAAACTTGTATAGGTACCTACTTTAATAAATAAAAATCATGAGAGGACATTTTACACATGGTATCCGACTCCAACTCATACTTTGTATGTTATTTTGTTTTTCATTGTAAATAGGTATTTATATCTGCGATCAGCTGCTTTGACCAAAATAGTATCTACAAGATTATGCAGAACTGGTGTAAAATAAGTACTAAGCTACTGGAGCAGTTATGCCAGCGGCCCGGAGCTACGCTGGAGCTGGGCTGGCTCGGGGAAACGCACAAAACACCCCATGCGGGATATCGGTGCGGGACTTATCGCCCCCAATTCAAATTAGAATTAGAAGTACTAAGCGGAAAGAAAGTGATCCAAACCATCGATATGAACAACGTTTACTGTGGGGACAACCCGGAATTTGAGAAAAAAAATCTACTGTTTCATACATTTAGTAATTCCAAGTCCCCCCTTTCAGCTTAGTATGGGGTAAGTAGATAACCCAGTATAGCAAAAACTATTTAGTCAATAATTATTTTTCGCATAAATTGGCTTGACCGACTTCAACCGTGAACAAAATTCGCGAATATTTCGCACGGATCGATGTAGCATTTTTCACATTATTGTTGATTTATCAAAAATGGCTAAGCCGATTTCGGTAAAATTTAAATGGGACCAATTTCGAAGTATACTCTTTCCAATAAAAAAATAATTATTGAAATCGGACTAACTATGGTTACACAAAAAATATATATACGCGTCGAATTGAGTACCTCCTCCGTTTCGTCGGTCAAAAATGAAGAACGCAGACTTAAAAAAAAGTTTGAATTCACATTGTGTGTATTTTGTTGCAGTGAAAACATGAAGTTAAATTAAATATTTCTTCCACAAAAAAGCAAATTTAGAGACCGCTCTTCTATTTGCTATTTATTTGTATGGTCAATAGGCATAGAATAGTAGGTAGGTATAGGTATAATAAAAGCCTAATCAAACTTGGCAGCTGTGAACTTCACAACTATTTACTTACTAGTTTTTACCCGCGGCTTCGCCCGCATACGCAATATATCAATATAATTTATAGCCTATGTGTTATTCTGATATATAAGCTATATTATTGCAAAGTTTCATTTCATTCTTTTAACATAAGAATACTTACTAAATGTATAAAATTAAAATTAGACTAAAAATTGTAACTTGATAATTTGTAACATTGAGATATGAGTTTGTAGTAAAAATTTAAATAATAATTATAAAAAGACCCTGGAATATGTATACACCAGGGGAAAAATATACACCAGGTGGTGGCACTAACAAAAAAAATAAAGTTTCATTTCAATCCGTTCAGTAGTTTTTGCGTGAAAGAGTAACAAACATCCATACATCCATCCATCCATCCATCCTCACAAACTTTCGCGTTTATAATTTAGTAGGATAAGATAGTAGGATTTACAAGTTGCGCGAAACCCAATTTTCGCAGCTTTTTGGCAACTTCACAGCTGCCAAGTAGTTTGATTCAACTTTTATAAATTGTGGTGATTTTACCTTCAGCACTTTCAGGGTGGTCTTGTCAATAGCGTCGCCCAGGGGGGTCCTGTCATATTCGTGGCCCCAGTACCGGAATGGTTCTTGGGCACTGGCGCACGCCACCGCCACTGTAATGCAAAGAACACAATCAGATTTGATCAGAGGATCATGAGGGATCCGATATTTTTTTAATCCCTAATAGACGTTCCAATCAAATCGGAGCCGACATCCGATATTATAATGTACAGAAGTCACGATAATGTGCAGAAATAAACTAGGTGATTTAAGGCTAAGTAAGTACCTACTTAAAATTTTCAAAACTGAGTCTAGCTGAAAAATCTTAGAGTATACTTTATACCTAGTATTATTTATTCTCTAAGCTAAAAAGGCTATCTGTAAAATTATATTTTATAAGTGGGTAGCTTTTGGTAAAAACTTTCATGACCGAATAAACAATACTTATTATAAGCTAATGTGGAATCACTTATCAAAACATCGTAGCAAAATATATTGTACTGTGATTGTACACAAAAATATGTTTAGGTATGAAATGAAATGAAATGAAAACATTTATTATCACAATAGTACATTGAAAACAATTAAATAAAATAGTATGCTCATCAATGTTCCTATTAATGGACTCGTCCGACAAAAGATCACAACATAAATACATGATGAAAAAAACAAATTCAATATCATAGTAAATCAATAAAAATAAAAAATGACTAATAACTATGTTTCTAAACCAATTTCCAGTCTCAGTCAGAAAGCGACAATACTCTGAAAAATGTAGGTATGTAAGATATTATGATCTTATGAAAAAGATATTATGGAAAACAATCGACATTCATGTTTTATACATATTTCCAAAATGTGTCTAAAAGACTAAAAAATAAAAAGACATATTTTTTCTGATAGGTGGGTACAAAAATTTTAAAAATTTTCGTGGCCGTTCAATTTTCTAAGATGGTATACATCAACTTAGTTTTTTTTTTATAAAAACATCGTTGAAAAAAAAATGTATTTATATAATATTGTTCTTATCGCCCGTATTGGGAAACTATCGAAATAAAGTATAATAAATAAATATTTCTAAAATTGATCTAAAAAGATCAATTATAAAATCATCAAGAACTCATTTTTTCTGATAGGTAGGTAGGAAATTTAAAAACTTTCGTGACTGTTGGATATTCTAAGTATCGAATCACAATAAAATAGTTATTTAAAAACATCGTGTACCTATGTAAAAAAAAAATATATCACAAAACATATAACTGTAAAACTATAAAAAAAACCTCTACAATCTAAATCTACTATAAATGAATTTATTCATTTTTGAGCAACAATCAAGATTACCTACTTTTAGCAGTTAATTAAATATTTTTGGAAATGTAAAGAAAATATAAAATAAACTGAAAACTACAAATATTAAAATAAGGTATTATTTTTATCTGTAACAAATATAAAAGTATAAAACATCATTTTGTAATGCGTGGGTAGGAAATAGAAAAAAAAAATCTTGACAATAGGATATCCTTAGCTAATGTAGAATCACTATAAAAGAGCTTTAGAATAAATCACTAAGTATAAGAAACATCGTGGCAAAAAATAATAATAGATTATGATTTTGCTAATCATAGATAAAAACAGAACAAAAAAAAGCCGGTAGACACAAAAAACTTACCCAATAAAACTGCTATAAGCTTCATGTTGTCTGTCTCACTGCCAAAACACCACTGGCTGGTTCCCCGATAGCATTCTACTTATGTACATGTCAATTTCTATTAGTGGTAATGGCAGCTACAGACCAGCGAGCATGTTCGGCGATTGTTGACGGACGGACATTAGTAGAAGGAACTGTTGCGTTCCTACGGAGGTTCGAAATGAGTAGTCTACAGGTCACAGCATATAAGTGTAGCGCTGAGCTAAGTGTGGAGGGGATGACTGCGCATCAAAGTCAAAGTCAAAATTTTTATTGCAGTTTGTATGTACAAAGGTTGTAAAGATATAATCATGACTCAATACAAACTTGCCTATGCAAGGCGTGCAACGTTACTGGCAGCTTTATTTATTATTATTACCTAAATCAAAAAATTAATATTCTAAATTTTAAGGAAATTTCGCATGGGTTTTTTAGTATGGCGGTCACCATGCGCAGCCATCCCGTCCACACTACTCTCAGCGCTAGACTTACGTGCCGCTACCTGTACCAAGTAGATTTTAGTGGCCGGGCTGCACCCCAGCGCAGCTGAGTAGGTATTATAAATGATTTCCCCCAGAAAAAACATACAAATGACGTACCTACGTCAATAGTAAAATCATTACAAGTAATTAATTTGATATCTGTTTAATTTAAAGCATATTAAGCGCAATGTGATGTCAAATCTAAGTTAGATTCTAATGCTTTTAGCCAGATAAAAATATAAGTATCATATACTTATTAAAACAAAATTACATACCTAGACGACATACAATCTGTATTAATTACTGTCAAAGAATTTATAGGTATTTAGCTAAATATGATGACCGATGGAGTCGAAAAGTTCTCGAGTGGAGACCACGCACAGGCAACCGCAGCGTAGGACGTCCACCCACAAGGTGGACGGATGACCTCATTAAGACCGTAGGATCGCGCTGGATGCAAGCCTCTACCAACCGGTTTTATTGGAGATCTATAGGGGAGGCTTATGTCCAGCAGTGGAAGTCCTATGGCTGAGGGATGGATGAAGCTAAATATAATTAGTACGTAATTTTTAACTGATACAACTTTTACTATCCAAAAACTTAACTTTTACTATGGGGCCTACCCGGAATTCGAGAAAAAAATATCAGCTGTTCCATACAAAATTGAAACTCGAATCAGCAAAATGTATAAAACAGCAGTATTTTTCTCGAATTTCGGGTTTGTTCCATAGTAAAAGTTATTTATAATGATGGTTTGAATCATCTCCTTTTGGCTCAGTACACGAGCTTAGAATAACCATGTATGTTGATAGGAGAGGGGTGTAGTAGGTACTACGGTGTAGTAGCTGAAGTGACGACAACGACAAGTCGCCCCGTGTGGAGCCGGCTTTAGCCTAGTGATACTGAACTTGACCTTTCCTTGCATCAGATCAACGAACAGCGACTAAACTAGACGGGTCCCGGACCGGTTTTCCTCCTAAATTGGCTATTAATAGACCACTTTGATAATTGCGAGTAATTAGCTCTTACATCTCCAGGATTATACAATCAATACAAGATTGATATAAACCATGGATGGATATGAAATTAGAAACTACCGACATGAAACAAAAAAAAAATAGAAGAGCCTACCTTTGCTTTGTGGTTACTATATCTAAGTAGGTACGGTCGTACTTAGTACTTATAGCGAATTCGTAAAAACAAAACTAATTATAATTATTTTTTACCAAATATAGGTAAATACTTATGGCCATAGATAAATTTGAATAGGTACCTAATTTATCTATGGTATGATAGTATACAAAGTCCTTGGGTATGGCATAACCATAACAGTCGAATATATCATCGACGTAGTATTTTTCACGATTTTTCAAAAACGACTCAGCCGATTTCGATGAAATTAAAATGGGACCACCTCTAGAGTATCTACTAAACAAAAAATAATAATCAACATCGGTTCATAATTGGCGGAGTCGTCGCGTTACATACAAAAAAAACCGGACATGTGCGAGTTAGGCTCGCACACCGAGGGTTCCGTACAAATCCATAAAATTTCACAAAATTGGGAAAGAAGTTGTTAAAATCTCTATAATATAACCATCGAAAAATAGTTTTTTTTTTTTTACTTTTCTTGTCATACATCGAAAATTACACATTATTAAAATAATTAAAACCTGTTTTAGCATGTGCTAATGAAGTTCTTATATATGATACTTACATGATACGATTTACTCCACTTTGAATTTTGAACCCATATTTTGTGAATTTTGAGGCCCTATTTTTTTGTGATTTAAATATAAATGTACAGTTTTCAGATTTATTCCTATAGGTATGTGTACTCTGAGACAATGCTTCTCGCCAAGTTTCATAGTTCTATGTCAACGGGAAGTACCCTGTAGGTTTTGATTTTTGTGAGTGTCGAAATATGCGGTTTTTTACGACATAAACGGCACTAACTTTTTTAAACGATGACTAAGAAAATTTTGTTTTACACAACTGCAAGAAACCATAGATATACGTATACAGTTTAAATTTCAACTCGATATCTTTACGCGTTACCGAGATAAAGAGTCTTGACATACACACAGACAGACAGACGGACAACAAAGTGATCCTATAAGGGTTCCATTTTTTCCGTTTGAGGTACGAAACCCTAAAAACACAAGTACAGTCGAATTGATATCCTTATTTTTTGAAGTCCGTTAATACAATTTTCTTCTTTTACAACCGGTTACAAAATACAGTTACATAGACGGCCGAAAGGGAATGGTGCACAAGGAAAATATTTACTCCGGTGCATCGTATCAGTAGAGTTACGTTACCTTTACGTAATTATGTATAGATTGTAAATTCCTTATTTACTTAAATTGAATTTTTATAATTTTTGAGTCAAGTAAATAGATTAGCATCTACGTATTCTCATAAATAGGTAAATTAAGTATCTATGAATGTGAATACCCCAAGGTATTGACAATAGATGTATTGTGAATACACCAAGGTATTGACAATATATGTATTGTGAATACACCAAGGTATTGACAATATATGTATTGTGAATACACCAAGGTATTGACAATAGATGTATTATGAATACACCAAGGTATTGACGTAGATGCTGATATTCTATTTCAAAATTGATCATTTTCCAATGCATTCACAACGTAGGTATACAAGATATGTCTGGTATCACAAAGGACGCGTGGTTTTCGTAAGTGTCTAACAATAATAAAGGCGAAATATTGAACGGCATCGTACCTAGGTATCTATAAATAATACGTATTGTATCTACGTACCTACTATAATCATTGGAGATCCCGATTAACTTTCCTATTGAAGTTTTCCTTCAGTCTGATGCGTCAAGCAAAATTCGCACTACTTCATCAACCGAAAAACAGCTTCCTAGAAATATTATCATATTTTTGTTACTACGTGCGGGTTATTTTATTTTTCACAGCAGGTTTTATCAATTCATTATAAACTCTTATTTTTAATTACGTCCATGACCTATCGTGACTCCCCTTATCCTCATACGTTAGTATCTTCAGTTTTGTTTAATTAATTTCTTCAAATGCAGTATCTACCTAGTCACGGTAATCATATCTAACAGTATTCCGTCTTCATACGTGTTTTTAGTTAAATACCTAATAAATTTAATTTTCAAAATCAGCAGGGTACACATCTGTGTTTTTCGCGCGACACGTACCCACATTTTTATTTGGTCAAGTTGCTGGATTCCTATTTGAACGACACTATCGTATCCATGACGACGATCTATTTTTATTTTATTAGGTGTTTCCATAGCCGTGGTGGTCAAGAGGTAGTGACACCTGCCTTACCATAGTGAGGTCATGGGTTAATTCAAATCCCCGGTCCCGTACCAATGAGTTCTTTAGAATTTATGTACGGAATTTCACACCACTGGCTTTTCGGTGAAGGAAAACATCGTGAGGCAACCTGCATACGTCCGTAGAAGAAATTCGATGGCGTATGTGAATATTGTGATACCTACGTCCTGCAGTGGACTATTAAAAAGGCTGGTACAGTACAGGTGTTTCCAAGGAAGTAATAGCAGATGGTAAAGCAAATGAATGATACGTCTTCTTCATTCGTCTCAAGGAAACCTCTCTATAGTGGTTTTGCAGATCTAACAGTCCTTGATGATGCAGCAATTTATGACAGTAGCGAATTATCTTCTGGATCAGTTTCCTCCTCAGAATCTGTTTCAGGCACATAAACGTTGCATCTACGAGCATTTCTTCTTCAGAAGTCATCGTCATCATGGTTAATATGCTCCTTGTCGTCATCAGAAAGGCCGCCCTCGTCAATACTTACTGTCACATGGAATATTCTAAATTATTGTACGAATTCCACCATATACCTACTCTATGAGGATTCATGTGGGCTGTAACACAATAATCAGAGATGGTGTGAGTTGTATTTATTCTATGCATGCAGGGCCGCACCGACCCCCGGCAGCGCCTGTGTGCGAAACCCATTAAGCGCCTCCTAATTTTACGAATCTTCAAGTGTTTAATTTTTTTTTAAATATTTTTTAATTTAGACTAATTGAAAAATATTAATTTTTTTTGTTTATTAGTTGTTATTCTTCAGAGCCGGACCGTGAGTTTAGGGGGCCCTGGGCTAATATTACTTAATAGCCTACCTAATTAGGTATTTATTTTCAATTAATCGCTGTGATTCGACATATTAAATAAGTAAAATAAAGAGAACCATTATAAGAAAGCGCGAGCGGAGAGAGCGCAAAAAATTGCTAGTTTTTCAGAAAATCAGTTTTTTTTTCATGAGGTTAGAAGAACGCTCCACCGCTATCATGTGCGAGCGTACCGAGCGCAAAATATATTCGCTTTTTAGTAATTTTATAATAGACATGAGCAAAAAACAAGAGCCGACTGCAATTAGGCGCGAGCGCAGCGAGCTTGAAATTTTCCGGTTTTTAAAACATGCAAAGCAAAGAAGCGATTTGCTAACATGCGCGAGCGTAGCAAGTGCGAAAATATGCCATTTTTTTCAGTAATTTCAAAGGAAGTATTAACAGAACATACCACTTTAGTGCTATTTATTTAAAAAAAAAACACTAGTGCTATTTTGTGCGCGAGCGTATAGAGAACAAAAAAAATTGTTTTTAAAAACAAACAAACCAAAGTTCGGCTATTATGCGCGAGCGATATTTTAATGCATTTTTTGAGTTACTGTACACAGTCTGCAAGATTTTTGCAAGATTTTATTTGTGAATATTGTTTAAGGAAATTGTTGAGCGCAGGTAGGTAATTTTCATATAGTCAAAAAGCTGCGCTTTCTACGGTATTTAGACAATAGATAATTTATTTGTTTGAAAATAAAGGTTGATATTATTTCAGCGGCGGCGCCCTCACTGTCTTGGCGCCTGTGTGCACCGCACACTTCGCACACAGGGGCGGCTCGGCCCTGTGTGCATGGTATGTTACAGTTTCGGTATGAAATGCAGAAATCATGTTTAAAAGATATTTTCTTTATAGTTTTTCACATAACGTGTCGTGTACTATATAACATCAAAATGCGGTAAAGGGTTAAGGGCTGAAAAGTCGACTTTTTTACCCTTGTAAAAACTAGCCAGTTGGGAACGGAGTTAAAACAAACAAACAAATATAAATATTACATATTTTATTCCAATAATAAAATCACAGCACTTTTTTATTACAAAATTATATTACTCTATGTATTATTATTAACAATTTTAATGCGTGTAAGTGCCAGCGAACAATACTTTGTCATTGTGAAGAATGTAGAACAGGAATGGATGATCCACGTTAACCTCTACGTCCGGCAAGATTGTTGGAATAAACATCCTTGAAAGTACAAACATTGCTGAAAAAAAAATTAATTAATAGAATAATAAAAAAAAACTACTATACATATATGGTGCTCATCAGTAAGTTGAGTCTGATTCAAACCATCAATTTGAACAACTTTTACTATGACGTCAACTTGAAATACATTTTGTCGATTCCGAGTTGAACTTTTATATGGGGCAGTTACCTCAAATGGAAAAAAAAACGGAACCCTTTGTTGTCCGTCTGTCCGTCTGTGTGTATGTTAAGCAAGACTCTTTATCTCGGGAACGCGTAAAGATATCGAGTTTAAAAGTGACGATGACGTCCACAAGTGGTATATTATTCAGAGAAAAATCGAACCAAGACGATATATACATCATTTGAAAGCTTGTTATATGGACTTGCCAAAAATATTTAATTTAGATTTTTTCACCCCTCCAATTTTTTTTAAATGCGAACAATAAATTGTATGAAAAATAACAATACAGCTTATTATTTTTTCTAGGTTAGCAATAATAAAGTGTTTCTATCGTTATTTTACTTGCATTCGTAGCTGATTCTTCCACATTCATCTCTTAATTTGCTAAAATTAATAATTATAACCTACCAGTGTGACCAGTTAGTAGGTACAATGTGACAAAAAAATCACTTAAAAGAGTGTGTCTAATTGGTAAAAATGCTTTTATTTAACAATTTGGAGGTTACTTAATCAGGGCTGCTAGAGATAAACTACCTATTTAGCGAAATATATTTATTTATCTTAATAAATTCAAAATTAATTAAAAAAAACGGAGGGCTCTTTTTTTGTTTTAACCGGTCTAATAGACTCGGAAAAATATGAACTTTCTCAAAATGTAACGAGTGTTGTGGTTCGAATTTTTGATTATTATTATACCAGCCTCCATACATTTTGTGGACATGTCCTTTAAGCTGTATACGTATATATATATGGTCTCTTGCAGTTGTTAAAAAAAAAACTTCTCAGTTATCGTTTAAAAAAGTTGAGCCGTTTATGTCGTAAAAACCGCATATTTCGCCACTCACAAAAATCAAAACCTACAGGGTACTTCCAGTTGAAGAACTATGTTTGGCGAGAAGCATTTTGTCAGAGAACACATATAGGAATAAATCTGAAAACTGTACATTTTTATTTAAATCACAAAAAATAGGGCCTCAAAATTCACAAAATTTGGGTTCAAAATTCAAAGTGATTAAATCGTTTCATGTAAGGTATCATATATATGAACTTCATTAGCAGATGCTAAAACAGGTTTTTGATTATTTTAACAATGTGTAATTTTCGATGTGACGAGAAAAGTGAAAAAAAATACTTTTTTGTCGATGGTTAAGTATAGAGATTTTAACAACTTACTTCCCAATTTTGTGAAATTTTCTAGATTTGTACGAAACCCTCGGTGCGAGCCTTACTCGCACTTGTCCGGTTTTTTTTTGAATGCTGGATCGGCTCCATAGTAAAAGCTGTTAATAATGATGGTTCGAATCACCCCTTTTCGACTTAGTACCTACACACTTTTTAGCTCTTGGGTAGAACTCAAAATTTTACTAATATTTTAAAATAAGCCGTGGTGGTCTAGTGGTAATGACACTCGCCTTACAATCGCAAGGTCGTGAGTTCAAATTCCGGTCACCAATGAATTCCTTGGAATTCAGGTACGGAATTTCACACCACTGGCTTTTCGGTGAAGGAAAACATCGTGAGGCAACCTTCATACGTCCGTAGAAGAAATTCTATGTAACGTACGTACTTATGTAAATCCACAAACCTGCACTGGGCCGGCGTGATGGATTTGGTCCAATCGCCCTTCGTGGGTAAGCCTACGTCCTGCAGTGGACTATTAAAAAGGCTGATACAGTACAGTATTTTAAAACGGAAAGTGTGTTGTTACTCCCGCAACAGCAGAGGGAGGGATTGACTTGATGTTTGTGATGGATATAGTTGAAAGATTGCATAGTGTATTAGGTAGTGACGGATTTACGAGCAGGCTGGAGCCTAGAGGGGCTGATTTTAAGGGGCGGCAAATTACGGCCCATTATTTTATTATTGGCAAAAAAAAAACTTATTAATTTGAGTACTACTTACAAGCATTGCAAGCGCGGTGGGTGTTTTGTTTGGGGGGTCATAAGATTTACTTTTATCCATCCCTAAGGAAAAAAATAAGGATCCTGTGAATTCCTGTGGGAAGCTAGTAAGTTAATAAATCTGAAGTGAAGTGTTACCCGAAACAGCGGTAGCAATGGCGCCTTTCTCGTCGACCTTCACGGTGGCTTCCTGGATGATCTTGTACACCGTGGCGGCCTGCCCCGCCACTATCCCACCCGTGGGCTCTGAGAATATCTCGGTTACTCCCAGCTGGAGTGATAGAAAACAAAAAAGGTAATAATAGTACATTATGGTACAAGTGTGTAATGTTGGTAATTACTGCTGAGGCGCTATTGAGTCTTAAGAGAGCCGAGGACGGTAATCATCAATACACACGTGTAGCATACAACGATTTTCAACACACTTGTGAATAAAATCATACTAAAAAAATATTTTCAACAGAAAATACGAGTTGTGAAAAATGTTTCGAAATGGCAGGAAAAAGTATTTAAAAATAAATCAGTTTTCCTATGCGCGCCGAATGGCAATCGGCCATAGACTAAAATAAAGAATGAGGTTTCATAGGTGCATTAATTTATTTGTACCTACTATTGAACACGATCTTTATCGAAACTTATTTTAAGAACAAAGCAACTCAACCAATTAAAAAAATCTCTACTCACTTGTCAATAATAGCAATGAAAAAATATTTTCAACAGTAAATACGAGTTGTGAAAAATGTTTCGAAAAGGCAGGAAAAATTATTTAAAAACAAATCAGTTTTCCTGTGCGCGCGGAATGGCAATCGGCCATAGACTAAAAAAAAGAATGAGGTTTCATAGGTACATTAATTTATTTGTACCTACTATTGAACACGATCTTTTTTGTATCGAAACTTATTTTAAGAACAAAGCAACTCAACCAATTAAAAACTCTCTATAACTCACTTGTGAATAATAGCAATGAAAAAATCACAGTATTATGACAGGTGTCATTATGTCCTTAATTGCGGTGAAATTAGAGCCACTTTATGAGCAAGTGTGTTGAAAAATATTCTTTATTTCATTTTAATAGGAGATGGAATGCCGGGTGATTTAATTGATTCATCTTTCTGTGTCAGATTTATATCAACAAGGTTATACAATATTATATTTTCTTTGCCTGTACTAACCAGAACCAGGGGTGATTAAGACCATCATTATAAATAACTTTTACTGTGGCGGCAACTCAAAATTCGAGAAAAAAATATCAAAACTGCAACTCGGAATGTAAGAAACAGCTGATTTCTTTTTTCGAATTCCGGGTTGGTCCCATAGTAAAAGTTGTTCAAGATCATGGCCTAAATCATCCACTTTTCGGATTAGCATACAAACAGCCCTGTTTAATTAAGAATTAAGTTATTAGAAAAAAGTAAACAAAACCAATGTCAAAACATACCTTAGTTAAAATATCTTTGAAGTCTAGTTTGCTCCGTATCTCAAACTTGGGGAATGATAGGCTCACAGTAACGTTTTGCATTTTGAACACATCATCGAGGAGACCTTTTTGAGATATTTTCTCTAACACTGATGAAAGACCGTCTATTTCATTGGGCAGGACGACTATCATACGGAAACCGTCTTCTTTGTAGCCAAGTTCGATCAGCTGCAAGAAATATTACATTTGAGGAGTGCGCACTGAACAAAGTGATTGATATTGAGTGTCTATTTGGGTCATGAAAGATGAATTTAAATATTTTGTACTTTCGGTAAGACATGGGCATATTTTTTCAAATTTCATAAATAAAAAATAAATAAAAGTCAATGTGCAAGGGAATATGTATTCAAAAAACATTTTTTCATCCCCCATCTCAAAAAGAGTATTTTTGCTCTTCGATATCTGAGTGCAAAAGCTGTTTTTATCCGCTAGAGGATAAAGTAAAATTGAATTTAGAACATCGTATGCACTAATTTTGTGAATTCGATACATCATTAAACCTATTTGCTTCTACCTCCATGGTGCCGAATTTATCATACAACCTTTTTTTTAATTTGTTCAAAACTCAGACTCGGAAGCTTTTTGGTGTACTTTTTTTTAATTTACTTTGCGCGCGTCTTATTGTTAATATCTTTGGAAGCGAAAACCCTAAAATAAGTTATTATAGCGACGAGGAAGTTTATTTGACGCCAACAGAATTGACTGAAACTATTAATAATGCGCAAATGGGCTTTCTCCCTCAAAAATCACGCGAGAAGTATTTGAAACACTACGATATGTAGACGAATTTTTAGTCATTTCCTCGCTGAGGCGGAATGAAAAGTTACGTGTTTCACTAGAGTGCAAAGATTTTTCACCTTGTGCTCTTTTGATTCCCCCGCTAACGCTCAGGAATCTAATTTTAGAATCTTTCGCTTGCTCGGTCATCAAAATTGAGCACGCGGTAAAAAAGCAACTTTGCAATCAAGTATTATAAACTGTAAAAACTATAAAGAAAAAGATGTTATTATAGCACACTGACTTAATGAATTGTGAACAAATAAGGATGTTCGAATTGCCTGTTATTGCGCCATAAGTCATTACTGGCAGCACACATCTGTTGGAAACATTCGACTTGGGGCACTGACGTATATCGGACGGAAAGAGAGACAGATCCACAGTATAGATCGAACTTTTTCATTCATAATGAGTTAATGACGATTTTAGGCATATGTAATTAGTAAGGAAGCAATGGAATAAATGAATTGAATTGAGATGACATACAAAGAGAAGGTTCTAGTTTTATAAAAACTTACACTGGCTCCAAGATCTTCACTATTGTAGTAAGGCAGAGAATGCATCAGCGTCATGCTGGGTTTCCTGACGGTAGTTTTCTTGTCCACGTGGAAATCTTCATCTTTCGTCTTTGTCTTGTCAAATGGCACGGCCCAGTTTCCCTAAAAAATATATTGATCATATTAGGGTTCCGGGACACGGGACCTTATTACTAAGACTCCGCTGTCCATCCACGTCTATCTGTCACCAGGCAACATCTCATAAACCGTATTAGCTAGAAAGTTGAAATTTTCACAGATGACGTACCTTAAACGTACCTAGAACGTATTTCTACGGTACCTATTTCTATTAAAAACAGAATAAAATAAATATTTAGGTTTCTTATATTACAAACCTGAATTATTTGCCGATTTTCGCTTGTTATTGATAACGGCAACAGGTAGATATAATTAAAATATTCACTTAATAATTAGTTGAATTAAATATACCTATATATTTACTTTAAAATAAATAAAAATAAAATATTTCAAGGGGGGCTATCCTACTCGTACTTGACCGATAATTATTATTTGTGACTCATTAGGAAATAATTTAAGCTATTTAAAAACAATAAACCCCTTAAATCCTTTGAGTGGTATACTGAGCGCCACACAAATTGAAAGATGGGAAGTTAGCCGCAGAGAACTGCGCGGGTGCCAGAGAGACGAGACGCCGGCGCACACCCGCCCGCCAACCTCGTGCCTCCCGCGCGTTCCCTACGCCCGAGCTCACTACTTCGCCATTTGTATAGGCATTGTGCACACATGCGCAATAATTAGCGAATCACGGCGAACTGTCATCTGCGTCTAACTTCCCATCTTTCAATTTGTGTGGCGCTCAGTATACAGCGTCGCATTTAGTCTGCCCGTGACCACGACCAATACAACTTGGTTGAAACGTCGGGAGAAAAAGAGGTAGGGGCGCCATAGTATCAGCGTATTTTTTCATATGAGCGGGTAAAGACCAATACGCCCCCGTTATCGCCCAATTTTTGCGTTCAAAAATCAATATAAAATTGATATCACTACTTTTTCCTGAATTTTAAAACTGAAAGCTATAGTTCAATTCTATGCACATGAATTGACATAACAGATTAAAAAAAAATAACTGTAGAAAAGTGCCCAAATATGCAATAAACTTTCTTAAAACTCATGAATTTGTTCTAAAAAGCGGTATCTTTGCATTTAATTTCTATCGAGCGAAGTTTTTTGAATTGTGTTTCGAATTATTAAATTCCCTTAAAGTTTTGAGAATATTGTGTACCTATTTTTTTTTCGACTACTTCATGGTTTGATGGAGAAAAAGCAGTTTAGCTAGGGCTCTATACAGGTATTTTGAGATTGTATGGCGGCTTAATACATATCTCATGTTTTATTGCGCGATAAGTCCCGTATTAATATAGTAGGATAATAAACCTTTTCTTGACAGTCAGGTAATAAATACGTCCGTGTAGAAACTACAAAAATAACACATGCTTATGCTTACCTCAAAGAATATCACGTTGATAAGCGTAAGGACTGTATCAGGGTCGATATCAGATGGGGCGATTGGGCTTGTGATGTGGCCTTGAGTTTTTTCGGCAGCCTAAAAAAGACATGCTTGTTGATCATACAAAATTAAAACATATCAATGAATCTAAAATAAGTCATATCATATCGCTAAACAAATCATAACCTCATAGAGCTTGTTTTTATATTAGGTATGAACTAACATTAAAATACTTAAAATAGGTATATCGCTAAAAGTCTATAACTTTACAGAGCTTTTGCCCAAAGTTGCGTGATATCTTGGTTTTTATGCTATCCTAAGATCCTAAGAACCTTTTACTTTTCCGGGAATCTTTTTTGTTTAAATATGAAGATATACAGGGTTATTTCTAATCAATTAGCATCCTTCTAGGGACTAGGGGCTTATTCTGTACATCAAAACTAACAACTTTTGTTCTACTCAATAAAAATTTTTGTTGTTCCATAGAAAAATATTGTTCACCTGCGACAAAGTGTATGGAACAGCTGATTTTTTTTTGAGTTTTGACGAAAGTCGTAGAACAAGAGTTGTTAGTTTTGATGTACAGAATAAGCTCCTAAAAGGATGCTAATTGATTAGAAATAACCCTGTATAGCGCTTTAAAGTTCAGCGTAACGTCACCTAGCTACACTTTTTCAATAGAAGTGACGTCATGAGGCCCTACTTCCGAACGTCGACGCTCTTTATCTTTGGTATTTTGTTTGATAGACAAAATAAAAAATACGTCTCTAATTTTTTTGATAATATTAATCTAACTGACGCGATGACAGAGTAATTATAATAATATTACTTTGACCCAGTAATCAAAATCATGCCTATTTATTATCATTGCATTTTGGAGTTAGGTACCCACTGTCTCTGTTTTATCTTAGGTCGTTATGTAATCGTTATTATTTTCCACACTTCTCATTAACAATAAAAAAATCACGAGATAGGTAAAAAGTTGGGAGTTTATCACATCCATCATTATCTTTTTTTTATCGGTAGCAAGTCCACGTTTATTCATCATCTTGCCTGATGGTAAGCAACAACGTGGTCAAAAATGAAATTCGGAGTCTTAAAATGACTTAAAAGATATATGTATCCTAGTTTCTCACTGTCCAAAAAGTCGATTTGGACCACCTCACTCCTGAAGAAGCCGACGGCTTTAGCGAAGGTTTTCCACCAGCTTAGATCCCTCGGATATCTACGAAGGCCTTGTTGGCCTGGGTTGCAATTTCGGAAACTCTGCATTACTATTTTGGGATCTAGAATGCGGCTGAGGTCAGTCGCAGGTCCCTTTTCTTGAATGTTTGAACTCTTGAGGAGGCGGTCCGAAGAAAACAACGTTGTTGCAGAATCACGTTTGTATTTTGTCACTAAGACGGATAACTGATATAGTATTATGTTTACTCTTATAATTAGCGGCGGTAAATAGCCTAATTATAGCAGAGTCAGTTGGTGAAGAGATTAGAGAAGATGATTTAAAAAGGCACTCTCCGTGTAGTGATGGGACATGGATCAGTTTTTGTACGACTAAAATAGTGTTGTGCCCACGTTCCACCACAGACTATAAAATAGTTAAATTAAAGGTGTGTTTTCGACACACCACACTATTCTTCAAGTTTTCATAATCTCAGAAGCCTTCACTCCTGAAAGACCTTTTTTTGTCCAGGAAAAAAATATGGGTACCACCCAGCCTCGAGAGCAGGTGGGTGGTTATGTAAGAGTCCTGCCGACTGGTCGGTAGGTATATCTATTAAAAACCCTGGAGAGTTCCATCACAGCGCCTGGTGTTGGGGCTTCGGGCACACTTGCTCCGCGGCACTCCTGAAGGACCTAAGGGCTTCAGCGAAGGTTTCCACCACCTCAGGACCCTCGGATACGTAGGCCTTGTTGGTTAGGGTTGCATCGGACTTACGGTTTCTGGCCAAGGTTGTAATTTAGGAAACTTTCCATGAGAATCCTTACTTCCATATCCTTACTCCTTATAAATCGGAAAGTGTGATTATTGTCTTGTTGGTTTGCAACTCTTTCACGCAGCAACAGAGCAACGGATTGACTCGATTTTTGGCTTGGATATAGTTCAAAGATTGGAGAGTGACATAGGCTACTGTTATCCCGGAAAAATGAATGGTTCCTATGGGATAGCACTATAATCAAAACATGACTCGGCCAGCAACATAACAATCAATTGGCTTGATTTTCGGCAAGGATATATTTCAAGAGTCAGAAAGTGACTTAGGCTATTTATTATGCCGTAAAAAATTAATGGTTCCTATGGGTTGGCACTTAAATCAAAATACTACGCGTGAGAAGCCGCGGCCAAAGCTGGTTCTCTATAAACTTACCCAAGCATTCATAATTTTAGCGGCATTCTCACTGTCCAGGAAGTTGATTTTGTCCACCTCACTCTTGAAAGAACGGACGGCTTCGGCGAAGGATTCCACCAGTTCAGAACCCTCGGATACGTAGGCCTTGTTAGCTAGAGTCAGGTAGCTCGGGTCCATTGAGGCGAAATCATTGCTGAGGCGGCTGTATGTTTCTGTCAGCTAAAATAGAAAGGAAGATAAGTTAAAATTTTGCGAGAAAATTAAAACTTAGATTAATAGATAAACGTTATATTGGACTCCAAGAAATAATAGGTAATAACAAGAATCAAACGTACAAAAATAGTGTAACTATGAAATAAAAAAAATATGAAACGAATGAATGATTGATGAATTAATGAAGAGAAAGGATGGACAATATTATAGCTAAATAGATACATTAAAATATAACTACAGCATTTATATTACAGCATTATTAGTACCTAAGTAGTAAAAATAAATTTAGTCGTACTTAAACATAAATACAAGGTATGTATAGTAGATGCACCGGTTTTGGTCATTTGCAAACTATTGCATAAATAGACCCAGGTAGCATTTATACGTTATTATGACGTCCGTTTACGGTACTGCTCGACGTAAGAGACGTCATTATCATGACGTCGGTAGTTTCTTCAGATGACGACAATTTGTCACAGCCTCATGACGTAAGTTGGAGGACGTTGGAGTGACGCTATATACTGACGTTGGAGTGACGTCATATACTGACGTTGGAGTAACGTCATATGCTGACGTTGGAGTGACGTCATATACTGACGTTGGAGTGACGTCATATGCTGACGTTGGAGTGACGCCATATACTGACGTTGGAGTGACGTCATATGCTGACGTTGGAGTGACGCCATATACTGACGTTGGAGTGACGTCATATGCTGACGTTGGAGTGACGCCATATACTGACATTGGAGTGACGTCATATACTGCATTCATAGAGACGACACTTGGACGTTTATAATAGGGCAGCCACTGACGTTGGAGCGACGTCATTCACTGTATTCATAAGGACGTCACTAGGCCGTACATATAAGGGCAGCTACTGACGTTGGAGCGACGTCATTCACTATATTCATAAGGACGTCACTAGGCCGTAAATATTAGGGCAGCCACTGACGTTAGAGCGACGTTATTCACTGTATTCATAAGGACGTCACTAGGCCGTACATATTAGAGCAGCCACTGACGTTGGAGCGACGTCATTTACTGTATTCATAAAGACGTCACTAAGCCGCACATATTAGGGCAGCCACTTACGTTGGAGAGACGTCATTTACTGTACTCATAGGGACGTTACTGGGCCGTACATATTAAGGTAGACACTAACGTTGGAGTGACGTCATATACAGTATTCATAGTGACGTTACTGTGAATCCTGTGTATGACGTCACTACTATGTCGGCGGCTGCCTTTGTATGTATGGCCCAGTCCCTGTGAACTAAGTAAATGACGATACTCCAACGACGATGGCTGCCCTAATATGTACAGCCCAGTCACTTTCCTGTGAACAAAGTAAATGACGAAAAGAATTTAGAATTTAGTTTGCTATAGCAGGCATCCTATATTATACACGTACCCTGAACAGACTCTTAGGACTATGGATGAAACCAAACAAAACAATATAAGTAGCATAATAGATTTATATTCAAGAAGTATATACATACATAGACTGTTATATATAATCAATAATTGTTATGAATCCATAGTCTTAGAATTACAATGTCGATCCCATAGCAATTTTATGACCATGGCACATTTAGATTAACTATTTATTCTCTCTTGGAGAAATTACTAATGCACTGTTATCACTAATCAGGTTGGTGTTAACTTGTTTCTGCACCTGCATCGGACTTTTGCTGACACTTGAAATTATTTGATTTGTTTGTGCATTACATTACAATGACTCGATGCGCTGGTTGCGGTCGCAAAGCATTTTAAGTAGGTATCTATTGAGGTCAAATTGCACGAACATCGCCTATCTTTTATAACGGTCTTTAGTACCTGAATTTCGTCATTAGTAGCTGAACATACATTTTGAATTTGTAAAATATGTTGGCCTTGCGTATGTAATCTTTTTCTAAGTTCCCGACGAAATTCTTGGAATTCTGATAACAAACCGCCGTCATTCTCCAGCACGGAAACTTCCATTTGACTGCACTTGCTACCCCGTTGGTTATTGACATAATTAGGGCTCGCTATTGTTGGTAACTTCCTATGTTCTGGAGTGCGAACTGGCGTGTCATTCCCAGCACGTTTTCTTTTTGTGCTGTCACACATCGGGCAAATCCATTGGCGCACATAGTCCGTAGAAAAAGACTCGAAATCTCGTCTTTTAATACCGAGACACAATATATGATACACTTTTTCACAGTTTGATAGTGTACACTTCATTATAAGTTCACCGGTAACGTCTTTTTTACAGGCCCGGCAAAACGTAAACATTGCGATCGAACTAAATAGAAATAATTGCTGCGACAAATAGTAAACACGTCCGCACCGATGCGAGCGCGCGTGCAAACAATATGGTACAATATGGTACGTCCTAATATTGACCCTAAATAGAGGTCAATAAAACGTCCCCTTTGTGGCGAATATGGTACGTCCTGATATTGACCCTAAATGGACGTCAGTAAAACGTCCACCAGAGACGAATATGATACGTCTTAATAATAACCCTGAAGAGACGTCAGTAAATCTTCCACTTTGTGGCGAATTTGGTACGTCCTAATATTGACCCTAAATAGAGGTCAATAAAACGTCCCCTTTGTGGCGAATATGGTACGTCCTGATATTGACCCTAAATGGACGTCAGTAAAACGTCCACTAGAGACGAATATGATACGTCCTAATAATGACCCTAAATAGACGTCAGTAAATCATCCACTTTGTGGCGAATATGGTACGTCCTAATATTGACCCTAAATAGAGGTCAATAAAACGTCCCCTTTGTGGCGAATATGGTACGTCCTGATATTGACCCTAAATGGACGTCAGTAAAACGTCCACCAGAGACGAATATGATACGTCCTAATAATGACCCTGAATAGACGTCAGTAAATCATCCACTTTGTGGCGAATATGGTACGTCCTAATATTGACCCTAAATAGAGGTCAATAAAACGTCCCCTTTGTGGCGAATATGGTACGTCCTGATATTGACCCTAAATGGACGTCAGTAAAACGTCCACCAGAGACGAATATGATACGTCCTAATAATGACCCTAAATAGACGTCAGTAAATCATCCACTTTGTGGCGAATATGGTACGTCCTAATATTGACCCTAAATAGAGGTCAATAAAACATCCCCTTTGTGGCGAATATGGTACGTCCTGATATTGACCCTAAATGGACGTCAGTAAAACGTCCACTAGAGACGAATATGATACGTTCTAATAATGACCCTGAATAGACGTCAGTAAATCTTCCACTTTGTGGTGAATATGGTACGTCCTGACTTTGACTCTAAATTGACGTCATTAAAACGTCCACTTTGTGACGAATATGGTACGTCCTGATATTGACCCTAGATGGACGTCAGTAAAACGTACACTTTGTGGCGAATATGGTACGTCCTGATATTGACCCTACATGGACGTCAGTAAAACGTCTACTTTGTGGCGAATATAGTACGTCCTGATATTGACCCTAAATGGACGTCAATAAAACGTCAATTTTATGGTGAATATGAGACGTCGAAATAATGACTTTTAATTGACGTACATTATGACGTCATCGACGACGCATTAACGACCGACCCTATTATGACCTAAGAGTGACGTCGTTTATGCGTCACTGACGTCACTTTGCTACCTGGGGATAAACAATGTAACACCAAAAAATATAACAATACTGTTTGTCTGAATGTCAAAGTTTGAAAATGTCTTTGAAAATATTATTGTAACATTGAAACAGTTTACACAATCATTAAAATTCGAAGTGGCCAAAAATGATTCAAGATGGCCACTACCAGCACATCTACCCTATAGGAGTATTATTATATCTTCTTTGCTATAGGTATATAATGGGTACAAGGTATTGCTTTGGAAAGCAGGAACTTTGAGAGATATACATATTCATCACTAGTTTTTACCCGCGGCTTCGCCCGCATACGCTATATATCATTATAATTTATAGCCTATGTGTTATTCTGATATATAAGCTATATTATTGCAAAGTTTCATCTCAATCCGTTCAGTAGTTTTTGCGTGAAAGAATAACATCCATCCATCCATCCTCACAAACTTTCGCGTTTATAATATTAGTAGGATATGACTTTACTATGTGATCAACCCCGAAATCTGCAATTGCGTGTTTGATGAAGTTTCTAATTATTTAATAAAGTATACGAATCAAACACGCATCTGAAAAGTTAGAAGCTACGCAAAACCCCACTCCTTACCCCCGCTGAAATATGAATTTTCTACTGTGCAACGACTCGTCTCGTCTTCACAAACACCATTAAATTTGATTCGGCTTATCTTCTTAATATATATAAATCTCGTGTCACAACGTTTGTCCTCAATGGACTCCTAAACCACTTAACCGATTATAATAAAATTCGCACACCATGTGCAGTTCGATCCAACTTGAGAGATAGGATAGTTTAAATCTCAAATTATAGTCGCAATTTTAATTTATTTAGCCACAGCAACGCGTGGCCGGGCAGCTAGTAGTTTGTAAATATTTAATTACTTTTTGTGATTCCGAGTTAAGTAAATAAGTTAAAATTTGGTGGTTGTCTTTGTACCTTTCAAGTACTTACTTAAGTAAAAATACCACGCGGGCGGAGCCGCGGCAAAAGGTAGTTATTATATAATTATTCATGAATATTTATTATTATTATTCATGAATATTTTTGAAATATCCCGGTGATTAATCAGATTGTTGTTTTAATAGGCATATGTATCAATTAATGCTATTTTTAAAGATCCCTGAGTTCATTGATACTTGGCTTGATCCTATTAGTATTGTATAGGCCGAATCAAACTTTTTGGCGGCTCTGATGTTAGCTACAGGCTGCGGCTAACCCAGTTTTAAACAGTTCCGATAAAAGCACTTATCCTTATACAGTGTCTTGTAAGCACTTGCCCCTCTTTTTAGGGTTCCGTACCTCAAACGGAAAAAACGAAACCCTGATGGGTTCCGTTTTTTCCCGTAGGATCACTTTGTTGTCTGTCTGTGTGTATGTCAAGACTCTTTCTCTCGGGACCGCGTAAAGATATCGAGTTGAAATTTAAACTGTATACGTATATATATATATATATATATATATATATATATGGTCTCTTGCAGTTGTGTAAAAGAAAAACTTCTCAGTTATCGTTTAAAACAGTTAGAGCCGTTTATGTCGTAAAAAACCGCATATTTCGACACTCACAAAAATCAAAACCTTCAGGGTACTTCCTGTTGACATAGAACTATGAAATTTGGTGAAAAGCATTGTCTCAGAGTACACATATAGGAATAAATCTGAAAATTGTACATTTTTATTTAAATCACAAAAAATATAGCCTCAAAATTCACAAAATATGGGTTCAAAATTCAAATGGAGTAAATCGTATTCTGTAAGGTAAGGTTTCATATAATAGAACTTCATTAGCACAACCTAAAACAGGTTTTAAATTATTTTAACAATGTGTAATTTTCGATGAATGACGAGAAAAGTAAAAAAAAAACTTTTTTGTCGATGGTATAGGATAGGAGTAGGATAAGGAGATTTTAACAACTTACCTACTTTTCAATTTTGTGATTTTTTTGGATTTGTGGATTTTTTTGAAGATTTGAACCCTCGATGTGCGAGCCTGACTTGCACTTGTTCGGTTTTTTTGTGAAGTTACCTGTTTCTGGTCGCCTCCCCCCAGGAAGCTATTGATTTCTTGCCTGGTGGCGGGGCCGGCGCCGGCCGAGTAGAGAGACAGCAGCAGAAACACCCCCAGGGGGGAAGTTACTACATTCTTATCCTCACTTTGTTGATACGCCTCCTGGAAATACGAAAAAAAATGATCTTAATAAGTAGGTGTCCAAAGCAGATTTCGTACGTACCTACCTATATCAGATAGGCTCAATCATTTAACATTTTTAAATCTCTTGTTTTGAAGCACTGTCTACTTGTTAATTTGGTACATATATGTATATATTTTATTGTATGTATTTTATGTACTGTACTGTACCAGCCTTTTTAATAGTCCACTGCAGGACGTAGGCCTATCCACGAACGGTGATTGGGCCATATCCACCACGCTGGCCCAGTGCGGGTTGGTGGATTCACATAAGTACGCCATCTAATTTCTTCTACGGACGTATGCAGGTTGCCTCACGATGTTTTCCTTCACCGAAAAGTCAATGATGTGAAATTCCGTACATAAGTTCCAAATAAACTCATTGGTACGGGATCGGGATTTGAACCCACGACCTCACGATTGCAGGTCGGGTGTTACTACCACTAGACCACCACGGGTTATGTTGGTATATAATTATTTATTAATTTGAATGTAGGTAATAATTATAATTTGTTTTTGTATCTGTGTATTTTGTCTATGTAGTTTATGCTATTGAACAGCACTGACCGCAACATAATTATCTTAAAATAATTCCATTTAGGTTGCCTGGAAGAAATCGCTGCAGGCGATAAGGCCGCCCATTGTTCTACCGGATTATTGGTTATTTTTCTAGTTTAAGCTTGTGTAATATATGGTGTGAAAATAAAGTAATTTTGTATTGTATTGTATATCAAATCCGTAATTCTTTTTCGTCAAAAACGGCAAAACCTACTTCAACCGTGTACAAAACTCGAATAGTTCAAAGTAAGTATGATTTATCAAACAATAAATTATTATAAAAATATAACTTTTTAAATACAAGCTTTTGAGATCCTGGATATCATATAGCAGCAGAGTGCCAGCCAAGACAAGTAAAACGAGCCCAAACACGACGGGTCTATCTTGTTTAGTACAGGAGTTCCTATGGCCACCTTCCGACTCCATCATCAGATCAGCACCAGGTTACCATAATATTGTATTGTCACGCGATATAGGTACAACCGGGATGTTGGTCAAGTTTAACTTGCCAGATTCCACCCGTACTTATATACTTACATACATACATTGCAAGTTAAATAAAAGCTTGTAAAAAATATAGGTATCTCGCGTAACTTACATACAAAAAAACGTTCAATCGAATTGAAACCTCCTTTTTTTGAAGTTGATTAAAAATAGCTGTTCCATAGGTACTGTGAGACAACCGAGGACTCGATGCAGTAGAAACACCATTGACTTGTTATTCGCTCCGACGGCTCGGCCAGAATGTTCTTCAAAACCTCTGTTAGTCCCAGACCATGATCCTTAGTAAAGGACATGTCCACAAAATGTATGGAGGCTGGTATAATAATAATCAAAAAATCTAACCACAAGACTCGTTACATTTCGAGAAAGTTCATATTTTTCTGAGTCTATTACATCAGTTGAAAATAAAAAAGAGCTCTGCATTTTTTTAAAAATTAATTTTGATTTTATAATAAATATATTTGGCTCAATAGGTAGTTAATCTCTAGGAACTCTGATTAAGTAACCTCCAAATTGTTAAATAAAAGCATTTTTACCAATTAGACACATTTTTAAGTGTTTTTTTGTTACATTGTACCTACTAACAGGTCACACTGGTAGGTTATCATTTTTAATTTTAGCAAATTAAGAGGTGAATGTGGAAGAATCAACTTTGAATGCAAGTAAAATAACGCTAGAAGCACTTTATTATTGTTAAACTAGAAAAAATAAAAAGCTGCATTATTATTTTTCAGATAATTTATTTTTCACTTTAAAAAAAAATGCAGGGATAAAAAAATCTAAATTAAATATTTTTCAGAAGCCCATAAAACAAGCTTTCAAATGATGTATATATCATCTTGGTTAGATTTTTCTCTGAATAATATACCACTTGTGGACATCACCTTTATTTATTATTTTTACAACTTCCTCTGCAATAGCCAACCACAGCTCGTTTCCTGTTGCATTTACTTTTTAAAAGTCTGTGGTTTACTACCCTCGAACTATCGTATCCGTTCAAAAACCGCACATTATTTAAAATATGCTACTTTTGCCCAAAACCCAACAGTACCTACATAAAGCTCATTAATCGTCGACAAAAAGAACGAAATTCTGAATTTGTGATTTCAGTGTATAGGTCTCATAGTAAGCCTGCCCATACAGGAGATAAGTGTCCGGTTGCAGAATTTACAGGAACGACCCAACTGCCGTAATAAGCCTGTGGGTTATTTTTGACACGAAACATTAAAACAGAATCAAGAGTATTTTTTCCCAACTTCCAAAAAGGAGTAGGTACTATATGGGTACTATGTTAGTCCGTATTTATTATTTTTTTGTGTATCGATATTTTCGCCAATTGTGAACCGATTTAATAAAATATTTTTTAGTTTATAATAGTATACTTACTTCCGAGGTGATCCCATTTGAGTTTTATCGAAATCGGCTAAGCCGTTTTTGATAAATCAACAAAAATGTACATGGTCACATCGATTCGTGCAAATTATTCGAATTCTGTACACACTGGAAGTGGAATGTTGCGATTTTTTTTGCGAAACATGATTCTATTCTATTCTTATTTAAATATTCTATTCTTACCTAAATATTCTATTCTCATCTAAATATTATTTTTCTACAAAAATCTTTAAAGTACCTACTTAATATCTATGCTCACCTTTAAAACCTTTAGGGTGGCTTTGTCAATGGAGTCTCCCAGGGGCGTCCTCTCGAAGGCTTCCGTTGTCGTCCATACCACTGCCGCTATAACGCAATAAGCATTGACATGGTAAATTAGACTAATATATCTTCAGTTCAAATAAGCAAATTAAATAGTTAACGACTGTATCTGCCGGGTTCTGGCAACTCAAGTACAACCTCTTTCTGCTTTTTCAAATTCGCAAAAGAACAACTGTTTCAAATTTCTGGGTTGCTCGCATTCTTTCACAGCGAATAAATCCGGGCTTTAACACCAACTCGTCAGGTGGTAAACGACGGTCGAAGATTAAGCACGCAGACTTAAAAAATAGGTAGGTAATATTTCCGACTTTGAAAAGCTTTAGATTATATCTCTTACGAAACAGGAAAGTAGGCATTCTTTTCAATTTATTGGCCATAGCAATTTATTCCTCTTGTAGAATTGAACATATTGTAGGTACATAGTTTAATAACGAAAAAAGTATTTATTATTTATTTAACTTTTTATTTCAAATAGGTTTGCGTTTGACTACACACTGCCTAATGTTAAGCATATATGCGTTCTAGGATGTAACACGCTTACCTAGAAGATAGCTATCTCATCAAAAACATAAATGTGAAATATGAGCCATGCGTTCAATATAAGAATAATAATATGCGTCGTTGCCAACTTCCTAACAAAAGAGTTAAGATCTACATAGTATAAAAGGGAAATAATAAAGGGCCACGTGCTCTGTAGGAAATCCTAAAATGTTAACTACAAGAACACACAACGTTCTAAAGGGATGTACTTACGTAATTCAAGCTCAAGATTTAACTTGGCTAGTTTTGTACAGTACCTACAAACACATATGAGTAATTTCTGCTAAACTACATCCAATTAATAATACAGGGTTATTTCTAATCAATTAGCATCCGTTAAGGGGTTTATTCTGTACATCAAAACTAACAACTTTTGTTTTTTGACTTTTGTCAAAACTAAAAAAAAAAATTGGTATTCCATAGAAAAATATCGTTCACCCGCGACCAAATGTATGGAACAGCTGATTTTTTTTTAGTTTTGACGAAAGTCGCAGAACATAAGTTGTTAGTTTTGATGTATAGAAGAAGCCCCAAAAAGAATGCTATTTGATTAGAAATAAGCCTGTATTTAGCCAGTCACTTTCACGACGTAGTGCGTAAGTTACAAATAACCCTGTAGGTATAATATTTTTATAGCATAGTATCTGATATTGACTTACCCAGCAAAACTATGAACATCAGTTTCATTTTCACTACTAACTAAACACTACGTAGGTATTTATTACTGACACTATACTGACCTAAACGCGATAGTTATCATCTTATATATTATCATTATATCGTTATCGATACCTCGGTCACGGTAATGGTATCTATGCAATTTTCCGTCTTCTTACACACGGTCGGAAACTCGGAACCCGAATCATACGTTCTTACGTGCCTTGGAGTTCGGTACACACTCGGTACACAACAGTCGCAGGAGCGCGCCGTAGTGACGAACGAACGTGTGGGTACGGTAATGATATATAATAGTATTGTAACTCGGCCCTGTCCTTGAGATATATACCTACAGCGCCACATGGCCACGCAGTATTTTAATTTCATCTACTTACTCTTAGTGGCCATGGTGGTCAAGAGGTAGTGACACCCGCCTTACAATCGTGAGGTCGTGGGTTCAAATCCCCGGTCCCGCACCAATAAGTTCCTTGGAATTTATGTACGGAATTTCACACCACTGGCTTTTCGGCGAAGGAAAACATCGTGAGGCAACCTGCATCCATGAAGAAATTCGATGGCGTATGTGAATCCACCAACCCGCACTGGGCCAGCGTGGTGGATATGGCCCAATCACCCTTCGTGGGTAGACCTACGTCCTGCAGTGGACTATTAAAAAGGCTGGTACAGTACAGTACTAGTCTTTACCTACTCAAGTTTCTTTCTAGTTTCTATCTATTATGATGTAAAATTATAATATTTATCACAAAAAAATAATTCTTTGTGAATGAAAGAGGTAGCGTTCAATAAAAAACATAATATTTAAATTATGAAGACGCCATCGTAAATCGTAAGGTGTTCTCTTTATCGAATGCCTAAAGTGAAAAAGAAACAGAAATATTCTAAATTGCTAATATAACTACGAGGGCGCCTTCATAATTGGGCTTATTGTATTTTTTGATGCTTTTAGGGTTCCATAGTAAAACCATAGACAAACTACTCAAGTAGACGCGCAGTCGCAGAACAATTGAGCGTACGCCGTTAATTAATAACATTCTAGACCACTAGATGTCACTATGTGTATCGAATGGAAGCAATTCCAAAATTATTTATATTTTGGTGGTGGTTGGTTCACCCTTACGAGTATCTCAGGTACCTCAAAGTAGCTTGTCTATGGTAAAACGGAGAACCCTAAAAACGTAAATCGCACGCTTGCTAGTTACAAATCCACACGTTAGTTCATAACTACGACGCGCCACGACTGACTAACATACTGAACTCCAAGGCGCGTAGATATAATTCGCCTTACAGTGGTGTGGGTTTACCTATTAAGCGGGCAGCCCTAGTGCGTTTACGTACTGCGTGGCCACGCGGGGCTGTAGGTATTTATATCAAAAACAGGGCCGAGTTGCAATACTGCTACTGCATAGATACCATTACCTACTCGGTCATGTCCATAATTAATGACCAAAGTATTTAGAATCGTTGCCCATGAGTAGGTATTGACGTGCCGGAAAAAGAACTGTTTTTGAAGTGGTTTTCCAACTCTATTAGTAATAGATACGCCAGACCGATGATTAATATCATTAGCATTCATAGTCGACAGAAAAAATTAAACTACAATTTTTACGTCACGTTTTTGATACGATAAGATACTTATACCTAGGCAAAAAATCTTTGCGGCTGTAAGTTCGTATTGGCCGGGTGGCTAGCCCTGGTGTCAGAGTTTTAGGCCGCCTGGAGGCCTCTGACATGCCTATCATCTGTCTGTGTCATCCGAGCCACGGTAGCGCTCAATTGGAAAATCCCACCTGCGGTCACCCATCCAAATACTGACCGTGCGGAACAATGCTTAATTCCGGATGTAAATTTTCACGAAATTATAATATTACGGATAGAATCTGCGGATAACCCAATCCTCGTCCAGTGAGCTTCAGTGAGGATTGGGTTATCCGCAGCTTGTAACTAACATCACAGCTGTCAATAAGTTTGATTCAGGCTATAAGATAAGTTTACGGTTCCAACACTAATATTGCCATACTCTTCTATCTTCTCTAGGTTATGCAGAGAGTGTTGTTATGCAAAGTACAAACATTTAAAGAGGTGTATACTAGATGCACCGGTTGTAGCCACTGCCCTGGTTTTGGCTATTTGATGTCAATACACTCAAAATTACTATAATAAACTACAAACCACATAAACTTCATAAACAATGTAACTCCAAAAATATTAAATAAATAAATAAATATTGGGGGACATCTCACACACGGTCTCTGATCCCAAACTAAGCAAAGCTTGTGATATGGCTGCCGGAGACTGATATACTACATATAGATATTTTAAATACATACTTATATAGATAGTACCTAAATAACACCCTATATATTGTTTCTGTGAATGTCAATGTTTGAAAATATTAACATTAAAATTGTCTACACAAGGACTAAATTTGAAAGTGGCCCAAAATTACATCAGGGGCCACAACCGGTGCAAAATGTTACAATAAATAACTGAGTTACGACTAAAAAAATATAATTAGTCCGTCTGATAGATTATTAAACTATATGTGGGACGCCACGTGTGTGGATACCCTGGCACCGTCATACCTTGGTGATTCCGCTCGGTGTGCTGGAACCGCGGCTGAGAAGGCACAGAGGAACAAACATCAAAATTATTCACAGCTTAACGCACACTAGGAATTTGTTGCGTTAGCTGTGGAAACTTTGGGCCCGTGGTCATCCGACACAAAGAGCTTTTGTAAAGCTTTATCAAAAAGGTTGGTCCTCGCCTCCGGAAACCCTAGAGCTGACGCGTACTTCGCTCAAAGTCTGAGCCTTGCGATTCACCGAGGTAACGCGGCCAGTGTTCTGTATACTGAGTGTGAGTTTTGTCGTAAACATGACGCGCTCTTCGGCGAGCGCGTAAACATGTAATTTGTATGAAGACAAGTACAGCGCCACCAGCGGCGCGTTTTTGAAACACCACAAGCTCATACAAATTACATGCTTACGCGCTCGCCGAGGAGCGCGTCATGTTTACGACAAAACTCACACTCGGCTCTATCGGGACCTTCCCACACGCTCTGAACGGCGTGTTTGTTTTGTAAATATGTATTTTTATGTTTTTATATAATATATTTTATTTCTTTATAATTATATTGTACATAATGTAGTTTAATTTGTAAATAGTAGTTAACGTGTATTTATATACATGATATATTGATATATTATATTACTAAATATTCTGAGAATATTTATAAGGCTAAATCATAACTTCACAGTTTTTCGGAACTTAGATAGATGACTGAACATGTAAATCAGCTCCCTGATCACGTCGGGGGAAAAATAACTATATTAGACAGGTATTTATTATTTTATCAATTAAATTAAACAAACATTGATGAAGATATAACCTGTTAAAGTTCCGCGTGACGTCACGAGTGTCATACAAAAGTATAGTACTTTCGTGAGAGTGGTGACGTCACGCCCCACTACCAAACTTTGACAAGGTTTATCTTTGCAATTTGTTGTTTGATTGACAAAAGAAAAAATACGTGTCCAATATTCTTTGATAATCTAACGCAAAGAATAATTATAATAATCTTTACTTACCCAGTCATCATGACTATTTAAGAAAATCTAGTATACTAAAATAAACAATTTTATTATTATATACTACGGGACTAATCGCGCACTAAAATTTACGAGATAAATATAATTATATCGGCCGAGTTGCATCGACCATGGTCACGGGTACACTGACCTGTCTACCCGTGACCACGGTCGATTCAACTCGGCCGAAAAGTCGTGATGAGGAGTTGCATCGACCGTGGTCACGGGTAGACATGTCAATCTACCCGTGACCACGGTCGATGCAACTCGGCCGAAACGTCGGGATGAGGAGGTATTTATTTATCTCGTAATTTTTAGTGCGCGATTAGTCCCGTAGTATATAATAATAATGTGTTCAAATCGCGAAAGTTTACAAACAACATAAAATAAACAAATTATGAAATTAAGTTATTAATTAGTACATACAATGAATACGAAAATAAAACTAAACACATATTTTTAAATATTGTTTTATTTGACAATTTCAGTGCCAATAACTAGATACAAGATTGGAGTCGAAATTTAGTCAATTTGTAAGGAATAAGGAAGTATCTCAATAGAAGAAACATAATTAACAATAGACCACCACACACAAGTTTCACTTTCATTTTTGTCTGAATTTATACGTAAACTTATACAATAGAAGCTGAATCAAAGCTATGTCAAAGCTAAATCAGCTGTTTAGTGAGCTTCAGTTAGGATTGGGTTATCCGCAGCTTGTAGCTAACATCACAGCCGCCAAGTTGTTTGATTCGACCTATACAGTAACTACAGCCTTGGCCAATAGTATTAGGCACCTTTAAAAAACCGGAAAAGTGCGAGTCAGGCTCGCACATCGAGTGTTCCGTACAAACACATTATTAAAATAATTAAAAAACTGTTTTAGCATGTGCTAATGAAGTTCTTTTATATGACACCTTTCATGATACGATTTACTCACTTTGAATTTTGAGCCCATATTTTGTGAATTTTGAAGCCCTAATTTTTTTGTGATCTAAATAAAAATGTACAGTTTTCAGATTTACTCCTATATGTGTACTCTAAGACAATGCTTCTCGCCAAATTTCACAGTTCTATGTCAACGGGAAGTACCCTGTAGGTTTTGATTTTTGTGGTTTTTACGACATAAACGACTCTAACTTTTTTAAACAACAACTGAGAAGTTTTTCTTTTACACAACAGCAAGAATTCATCGATATACGTATACAGTTTAAATTTTAACTCGATATCTTTATGCGTTCTCGAGATAAAGAGTCTTGACATAGGTACACACAGACGGACAGACGGACAACAAAGTGATCCTATAAGGGTTCCGTTTTTTCCTTTTGAGGTACGGAACCCTAAAAATCAAAATGCATGTTTACTACTTAACCGATAACTGATTACTTATCTTAAATGACTTACCGGGGTCATAAATAACTTCTTAGAATGTCAAGCGGCTCTTTGTTAAAGTCATGAAACACCTGGTGACCGAAAACAAAGGATTCGGTTTTCTTTCGGTCTTATCAGTCAATGTTTGGTCACTTGTGTCCTGGACTCTAACAAGTAAACAAGCTTTCATTTCTGTTGATGTGATTAAATTGACACCTAATTTTGTTAAAAATGCCAAAAAGGAGTGAAATTAGTTTAGAAGATAGAGTGAAAATACAAATTTACCATGAACAAGGGAAGTCGCAAAAAGAAATTGCTGACCTGGTGAAATGTTCGCGATGCGCTGTGCAATCTGCCATCAAACGGTTTGCTCAGACCGGCACTCACGCAAATAAGCCAAAACAGGCAGAAAACGTTACTACGTTAGAAAACGTTGCTTCGTTACTACGAAGCGTGAAGATCGAAAATTAATATGTGAATCCATGAAAAATCGGAAAAAAACTTCTTCTGAGCTTGCTGCTGCCTGGTCCGAAGAGGTTGGAAAGTCAATAAGTCCTCGAACAGCCAGAAGGAGACTAGGAGAAGCAGGCCTAAAAAGCTGCAAAGCCAGGAAGAAGCCAACAAAAGGAAACGGCTTGAGTGGGTTCTACGGCAAATTAGTCGAAGATTGGTCAAATGTGGTGTGGTCCGACGAATCTAACTTTGAGGTAAGTCAATTTTACTGCTATTATTCTATCCTACTAATATTATAAACGTGAAAGTTTGTGAGGATGGATGGATGTATGGAAGGATGGATGGATGTTTGTTACTCTTTCACGCAAAAACTACGGAACGGATTGAGGTGAAACTTTGCAATAATATAGCTTATATATCAGAATAATACATAACACATAGGCTATAAATTACAATGATATTGCTTCAAAAATCAAAATATCATGTCAATCAAATATATGCGGGCGAAGCCGCGGGTAAAAACTAGTTATTAATAAGAATGATTTATTTATTTCACTAAATAAAAAAAGATAAGGCCTCTTCAAAAAATGTCTTTTTTAGGGTTCCGTACCTCAAAAGGAAAAAACGGAACCCTTATAGGATCACTTTGTTGTCCGTCTGTCCGTCTGTGTGTATGTCAATACTCTTTATCTCGGGAACGCGTAAAGATATCGAGTTGAAATTTAAACTGTATACGTATATTTATGGTCTCTTGCAGTTGAGTAAAAGAAAAACTTCTCAGTTATCGTTTAAAAAAGTTAAAGCCGTTTATGTCGTAAAAAACCGCATATTTCGACACTCCCAAAAATCAAAACCTACAGGGTACTTCCCGTTGAGATAGAACTATGAAATTTGTCGAAAAGCATTGTCTCGGAGTACACATATAGGAATAAATCTGAAAACTGTACATTTTTATTTATATCACATAAAAATAGGGCCTCAAAATTCACAAAATATGGGTTCAAAATTCAAAGTGAATGAATCGTATCATGTAAGGTATCATATAAAAGAACTTCATTAGCACATGCTAAAACAGGTTTTTAATTATCTTAACAATATGTTTGTACGGAACCCTTGATGTGCGAGCCTGACTCGCACTAGTCCGGTTTTCTTAAAAATACTGCTATTTGACGACATAGGTATATTATAGTTTCTCAAAGTGCAACCAAAATACATACAACCGAGTCTTAAACAAACAGTCTCGATAAGACCACTTCCTTGGGACTTCTTTGAGCAGGACTCCACCACATAGATAGAGATGTCATCATATTATAAGACCATTTTTCTTTCGTACAGGTATTTGGAACACCAGGTCTGACCTTTGTGAGGAGACGTGTAGGCGAAGAATACCACCCGGATTGCGTCGGGCCAACTGTAAAGCATGGAGGAGGCAGTATAATGATCTGGGGCTGCACGGCTGCTGATGGGGTTGGAGAAATGTTTGTTTGTGAAGGTCGTATGCACAGCGAAAAGTACATAGAAGTAGTTGAAACTGCACTTATGCCTTCGCTAACGAGTATTTACGGCGACACCAACTTAGATGGAGTCATACTCAGAGCAAATAAAAAAATCAAGAGGGAACGTCGTTGAACAGTCATGTGAAGCCGGTTTTTTATACATGTGTGAGTGCGTCGCTGTTGTGCCGCCATAGTTCGACTGACAAGCCAAGGCGTAGTTTCCTTGTACGTTGATGTGTGTGTAATTGTCTGTACACAGCGAGGCGTAGTTTTGGTTGGCTTCACTTGTTTGTTCACAACATTCTCTCTTGATTTTTTATTTGCTCTGAGGAGTCATATTCCAACAAGACAATGTACCTTGTCATAGTCAGCTGCTACGATGCACTGGTTTAGCAATAACAATATTGACTTGTTGGATTGACCTGCGCATTCACCAGCCCCCCTACCGCCTAAAGCAATAGCAATCGTTTATGACTTCATTTTAGTCATTTGGCACCGCCTATGTGACGTTAGCCATCAAAGTTGTTCATTCAACGATTGATTTCGCAATCCGCGCAAAGCAATAGATGGCTAACGTCACATAGGCGGTGCCAAATGACTAAAATGAAGTCATAAACGATTGCTCTTGCTTAGGCGGTCGGGGGGCAGATCTGAACCCAATCGAACACCTCTGGGGTATTTTAAAGGGGAGGATTAAAGAGCACAGTATTACATCGAAAACGGTATTAAAAATGCGTTGGTGAAAAATGAATGGCATGCCATTACAAGGGAGGATTGTGCTAAGCTTGCACGTAGCTGCCAGCTAGAATTAGTGCAGTTATTAAATCTAAGGGTGGACCGACTAGATTTAATTTTTTTGTTTTCTTTTTAGTGTAATTAAGTAATAATAAATCAATACATACAGTACAGAGCCGTGGTGCTCAAGATGTAGTGACACCCGCCTTACAATCGTGAGGTCGTGGGTTCGAATCCCCGGTCCCGTACCAATGAATTCTTTGGAATTTATGTACGGAATTTCACACCACTGGCTTTTTCGGTGAAGGAAAACATCGTGAGGTAACCTGCATACGTCCGTAGAAGAAATTCGATGGCGTATGTGAATCCACCAACCCGCACTAGGCCAGCGTGGTGGATATGGCTCAATCACCCTTCGTGGGTAGGCCTACGTCCTGCAGTGGACTATTAAAAAGGCTGGTACAGTACAGTATAAATCAATACAGAGAGTAAATGGTGTTTTTTTTTCTATTAATTTCAAGTAAAAATCAGGGTGCCTAATACTTTTGGCCAAGGCTGTAGTTTCTGTGAGACGTTTATTTTTAACTAGCTGACCGGGCGAACTTCGTTTCACGCAATTGGTCGCACCAACTCAGAAACCTTCTCATGCACAACAAATTTGCTAAAAATCATCACATGATCAAAGACATACTGACAAACATTCATTTTTTATATAAATAGATAGATAATTCGACCCTTCTTTGTCTGGTAGTCTTTATACTGTTTATACAAGCACATAAGGCCTAATTATGAAGGCACCATCGTAATTATAATGGCTAATTAGACTATTTCTGTTTCTTTTTCACTTTAGGCATTCGATAGAGAGAACACTTTATGTTGCTATTAAATTTACGATGACGCCTTCATAATTGGGCCCATAATCCACCTAGATTACATCTATAAAAGTTCATCAATGACGTCGATTCTCTTGTAAATACAAAACCAAACTAACCTGCTTCTTTATTGTGTTACCTTAAGGCCGTGCCTTAGAATATGTTTCCGAATTTTCGAATGTGTTTCCGAATTATTTTATTGTATGGGACCGTTCAAGTATTACGTAAGCAAGATAGGGGGGTAGAGGGGTCTATCCGTTGCTTATTTTTGATGACAAGGAGGGTGGGGGGGTCTATATGGTGATTACGTCAGCAATAGTTATTTATTTCCTGTTCATGAATCAATAAAAAAGCAAAATGCAAATTGGTGAGGTACCAATGATTACGTAAGAATAGGAGGGGGGTGAAAGCTTTGCTTACTTTTGCTGACAAGGGGGGAGGAGGGGTAAATAATTGTAATAAATCTGCTTACGTAATACTTGAACGGCCCCTATTGTAATGTGACTAATTCTGTTTTATTAATTCTCGAATATTGAGTCTTTGATACTTGAATTTATGATTATTTTATTTAATTTAGACTTTTTGTCCTGCTCACACCAATTACCCGCGCCACGCGAGCGAGTGAGACGGAAGACAAAGTTATGGACCCGTACGCATACTGCCTTTAAATAAACGCAGTTACTTTGGAGTAGTTAATCCGTCTTTTTTTTACAAGTGGATTAAAATTGCTAAATCAAGATTTACAAGTGGATTTAAATTGCTAAATCAAGATTTACAAGTGGTTTTATATTGCTAAATCAAGATTTACAAGTGGATTTAAATTGCTAAATCAAAGTGGATTTAAATTGCTAAATCAAAATTTACAAGTGGATTTAAATTGCTAAATCAAGATTTACAAGTGGGTTTATATTGCTAAATCAAGATTTACAAGTGGATTTAAATTGCTAAATCAAGATTTACAAGTGGGTTTATATTGCTAAATCAAGATTTACAAGTGGATTTAAATTGCTAAAAACAAGATATAGGTACAAGTGGATTAAAATTGCTAGTAAAAATAAAAATACAAAACGGATTAGCTAGGTACCTATTCTTAAGTATATAGGCCAAATCAAACTTAATGGCGCCTGTGAAGTTAGCTACAAGATGCGTAGAACCCCACCACTCACCCCAGCTGACCTATAAATTTGCTACAGCGCAACGACTCGACTCGTGTTCACAAACGGCATTAAGTTTGAATAGTGTCAAAAATCTACATTATTTATTAAAACAAATAGAGAATAACCGCCTTACCATAAAAGTTTTAGACAATGTTTAACAGTACAAATTAATTACACGGTGAAACAATGTTCAATGCGTGCTTAAATCTTTTGTGGTAAGGCGGTAAAGATCCAGAAAGTACCTACCAAAATTATTTGCCTCTCTTTTCATTTCAATTTCTAAGAAAAGGGTAGAAGTTTAAAACTGTCAAATAAAGTTTAGTACGAACAAGAAAATCGTCGTCAATATCAGTTACAAAACTATATGGAAAGCTTTAATGGAATGATACAAGTTATTTAATCATATTATGCATAAACATTCCAAGATAGCAGTTTGTTCTATCAATATTTGATTTATCACCTTATAATTTACTAGTATTTCGGCTACCCGCGGCTTCACCCGCATGATATTTTGATTTTTGACGCAACATCATTATAATTTAAAGCCTATGTGTTATTCTGATATATTAGCTATATTATTGCAAATTTTCGTCTCAATCCGTTCGGTAGTTTTTGCGTGAAAAAGTAACAAACATCCATCCATCCATCCATCCATCCTCACAAACTTTCGCGTTTATAATATTAGTAGGATGTAGGCTGTCATGCGTTCTTCATAAAGGCCGAACCAAACTTCTTGGCGGCTGTGAAGTCGGCTACAAGCTACGCAATACCCAATCCTGACTGAAGACTTAACAGCTGCGCTAGGATTGGGTCTTGCGCAGCTTGTAGTTAACTTCGCAGCCGCCAACAATAGGCATGATGACTAAACAAATATTAGTCCGTGACTAAAAAAATATAATTAGTCCATCGGATAGACTATCAAAAAATATCAGACACGTATTTTTTATTTTGTCAATTAAACAAAAATTGAAAAAGATATAGCCCGTTAAAGTTCCGCGTGACGTCACAAGTGCCATAGAAATGTAGACTTCTGTGGGAGAGGTGACGTCACGACCGCCACTCCCAAACTTTGAGGAGGTTTATCTTTGTCATTTGTTGTTTGATTGACAACAGAAAAAATACGTGTCCAATATTTTTTGATAACCTAACTTACGGACTAATTATAATATTTTTTTTTACCAGTCATGCCTATTCGGCCTATAGTTATTAAATGTGAATGCATAATACGATTATTTATTTACTAATATGCAAAAAATCCAGTAAAATTATACAACAATATCTATTAGAGGCATTCCAGCACCATTTTATATATTATTGTTTACCAAAACGACTAGAATTTTGATTAATTTGGGAATATACTTTAAAGATTCACTCGTTGTCAGTGTTATACACTAACGGGTGTGTTCTTAAACAAACCAAGTAACACTTTAAAACTAAACGATTAAAGTTCATTTTGGAGTAACAAGTTTACAAAACCGCACATGGAAACGTACCTAATACAATAACTACTGTTTGACAACATTGAAAATATACTATTGATTGTGGTAATCCTGAAAAAGCCATAATTCACTTTATTGAAACTAAAATATGAATAATTTTCGCAAATTGCACGAAATAAAATACGATATTTTTTAAATATTTTATCTGTAACGAAAACGCTAAGAGATGGTGACAGTTTTGGTGACGTCACATGCTAGTAAGCGAGAATTTCTCGATTGACTGTTGTGTAATTTGTGTTTTATGTTTTCGGAGTAATATTAGATCTGTAAGTTACTTCTAAAGTATTTTTTGAAAATTTTTGGATGTAAATTGATATATGTATGTAAAGCGTATTTATTAGTTTTAACATACATTTTTTAACTAGCGTGTGACTTCAAACGTATCTTGTGACCAGCGCCATTACAGAATGTTGTTTTTGGTCTGATCTTGAAAATATTATATTCTTTAACACTGACTTTATTTGTTAATACAGTAAATTTTTCGGAAGAATAAATGTAGTGTGCTTATTATGTACTAAAGAAATTAAAACGACTTCTAAAAATTAGTCAAATTACCTATTGCACAGTTTTACGTTGTCTATGGTTTCGATGATGACAAGTTGTCATACAAACTACCCTCAATTTATTCCTTATGCAGTGTTGCTAGTATATCAAAAATAGCATGACTTGAATATTGACAGATTGGCTAAACAACTGAGAACAATATTGACGTTGTTGTTAGGAGTTGCACAATCTGGTCCCCCTGCCCCTTTCTTCTATCGCACGGCTAGACGGACGCAACCAAAGCGCCACCCTTTTATGGTGAACATTCCGCGCGTTAGAACCAAGCGTTTTGAGTCCACATTCCTCATACGAACTGCCATATTGTGGAACGCTTTGCCTGAGTCTGTCTTTCCGTTAAAGTACAGTGTAGGTGTCTTCAAATCTCGAGTAAATTGGTATCTTCTAGGTAAGCGTGCTACATTCTAGACCGCATATCTGCTTAACATCAGGCAGTGTGTAGTCAAACGCAAACCTATTTGAAATAAAAAAAAAGTCTATTATTACTTCTATAGTAGGTATATGGTATTGATCTCAAGTGAGCTTACGCACTACTTTTAACTTTGGCTTTTAAATGTTGCCAGTATTAATAAAACAAGACAGTGTCGACCGAACGGAGCATAATATTGACGTCTATTATTTCTGTTATCCTACGACTTTTTTGATCACATTTGAATCACAAGTTAGCTTACAAACTACCCTCAATATATTCTTTGTGCAGTGTTGCTAGTATTTTGAAGGCGCACGACTTATTGTGAACACTGACTGAAGAGCCGGGCATAATATTGATGCCCATTTTCTTTATACGTTACTTTATTGTGTGGTCTATACTTTCATTGATCACAAATTATCTTACAAACTACCCTCAATTTATTCCTTGTGCAGTGTTGTCAGTATTTCAAAGGCGCAAGACTTAGCGTCAAAAAAACTATACTTTATAAAATTTAACTTGATCTCTGCGACAGTGACATTGACATAGAAGATTGACTTTTTTAGCGTTGAGATAGTGGTGGAAAAAAACAATTTTCAAACAATGTTGAAATGAAATCGAATGAGTAGTTGAAGGTGAGAAATTGGATTTTATTTACTTACTATTATTTAAGATCAAGTATGTACACATGTAAATAATGTTATGATAATCATTAAACACTCATAATAATGTAACGATAGTATTTATCGACGTTTTTCCCTATTATCGATGCTAATGTAACATATAATTGGGTTTAATTTAATTACACATATAAAAAATGTTATGATATTAAAATATATAGTAAAATTAATGATAAATTAAGTTTTATTTTAAATATCGTTAGTATAAACTATCGATATTTTAATTAAAACTCTTATCTAAAACTCTGTGGTCACGATCATTCGTCGCCCATCACTAATCGGCATGCCCACAAAGTATGACATTGACAGGTACTGTCTGTAGGTACTATTAAGAAATTCAGGACTTCATAGGCGTGATTTTTCTGACAGATGTCGCAGAGATCAAGTTAAATTTTATGAAGTATAATGTCAATATTGATAGTCCGTTATTTCTGTGGTCTACAGTTTATTGATCATAAGTCAGGATATAGATTTTATTCCGTGTTGCCAGTATTTCCAAAATAGCAAGACAGCGTCGATAAATCTCGGCATAATATTGTTTTTTTGTCTATAGTTTTACTGACCACAAGTCAGCTTACTACCCTTAATTTACTCTTCGTGCAGTGTTGCTATTATTTCGAAGATACGACAGTCGACAGTTTGACAAAACGCACAGAGCTATTACAACTAGAGAGATAGCGCTGTTGTCGCTTGAGACAATTCTCATCCACAAAAATATATGGAAAATCTGGCTCAGAGCTGTCAAAACTGTCAAATATGTACTGGAATTTGACACTATTGAGAGAAAAACACGGCTAGTAGCCACTCAATCGAGATATTTTTCATGTCTCTTTCTAACTCATGCCATCTTAAATGATTGCAAGAGATCTTTCTTTCTTTTCTCGATCGACCACATTATTCCTCTGATATCTCTGTGATAAAACGACAGCCTGGTGGTATTACATGGCAAGTAATATTCTTTCTGTGATGTGTTATTATATACTCTTTGTACAGTGTCCCCAGTACCTTGCAAGCTTTCGCGACAGACTGACAAAAAAAAACTGCATAATATTAATATCTGTTATTTTTGTGTTCCACAATTTTATTGGTCACAAGTCAACTTACAAACTACCCGCAATTTAAATTTATTCTTTATGCAATGTTGCCAACATTTCGAAAAAGCAAGAATTGGCGTCGAACAACTGTCGGAATAACTGCGTGTTGCCAGGCCACGTCTCCGATGCCGCCCGTTAGTTCCACCGTTTTATTCCTAGTGTGGTGTTACCAGTACCTTGCAAGCTTTGGCATCGTCAGACTGGCAAAAAAACTAAGCATAATATTGATATCTGTTCTTTTTGCGTTCTACAATTTTATTGGACACAAGTCAGCTTACAAACTACCCTAAATTTTAAATTTACTCTTTGTGCAGTGTTGCCAGTATCTCAAAAGAGCAAGACTTGGCGTCGAGCGACTGTCGGAACATCTGCGCGTGTTGCCAGGCCACGTCTCCGATTCCGCCGGAGAGTTCCGCCGTTACGGTGACCGTTTGGAATTCGCGGTCAAAATGCGTTGGGGACTCTGAAAATATGAAAATAATACATATTAGTCATCGAGCCAATATCTATAGAGTCACAATCGTGTAAAAAAGTGTCCGAGCCTAAACTCTGCCCGAGCTACGTAGTGGGCAGACTTTTTAGCTAGTCGTAAGGCGATTGCAAACCGACTATAATGTCGCGCGATGCCAAAGTGCTGGGTTACAAGCACTAGTTAGGTGACATAGCGTTGAGTTTCGAGAAAACTGGTCATTGTGAATTATTTAATGTAAATATTTAAGTCATTATGTATGACGGCGTTCGGACATTTATTTACTACTTTGATTTAGGGACTGTGGCTCTGTAGATATTTGCTCGAAGATTATTCAACATGGGGACATAGTACTGGCTTATGTCGCGAGCGATAGATTGGATCCTGAGTGAAGCGAGGGCTTCAAGCTGCCCAAGACAAAAACTTTGTTCCAGGGTTGAATACTCTACTTTTATAAAACAAAAACCCAGGAATTTCAATAACGTTTAGTCATAACCTCACTATGTGTAATTGTGTACTCAATAAACAACTCGGTATTGTTCACAATAAGATAAAAATGAAGACACCTACATACAAATTTTCGTGGAAATGCAAACCAAATCCGAAATGTAAATAGAGAATATATAGTACGTAACAATCATGCATGGCCAACTCAATTATCGAATAAAACCTCTTTACAATGCCCATATTGTTTTGACTGCCTCAGTGGCTCAGTGGTTAGTGACCCTAACTTCCGAGTCAAAGAGGCTTCGGTTCGATCCCCACCCAGGGGTGAATGTGAACCCATATTTATGTGATGAACATAAGTGTTTGCTCTGTGTCTGGGTATTATTCAGCTACTATCTATGTAAGTATGTATTTAAAAATAAGTATATGTAGTATATCAGTCTCTGGCAGCCATATCACAAGCTTTGCTCAGTTTGGAGGCCGTGTGTAAGATGTCCCAAAGTATTTTTTTTAAGTAAAGAAGTTTCCATCCGAATTAGACATTCCAAATTTAAACCACTTAAATCCTTAGGGAACTTTTCAAACAACATTATTGCCCTGCCATAGCCCTCGAGATTGTGTTGATGGTTTATTTTACGTTGAGATTGTATGACGTATATGGTCATTTTCGAGCAGGTTGTACGAAAATAATCTTTAAGCAATCGAGCTATAAGACTTTCTATGGGACGACGTTGGCTAAATAAGTTAAGCATACGTCTTCAGATTATTTTTATCAATATATTAGAGCTGTATCGTTTTTTTTGTGGACCTTGAATGTCGCTAAATCGCCTTACAATTAAAAAGGAACAAGGAATCCCATAAGTGAAATTAACAATGTTAGATATTTTTATAGAAATGTTGTTTCACCTCCGAGTTCCGCTTTTTCTTCCGGGCGGGAATCGAACCCCACACGCCACGTGATGTGCCCGGTCTCGTACAACGTCGTACTCAGTCTTATGCTGACCCTGCTTCCTCTTAAGCCCTCCTTCACAGATAATTTCCACGATATACTGCCCTCGTTTTCTCCTTCTGAAATACATAGGTACGTACAAAATTATTTTTCACTAAAAATAGTATAACCGACTTCCATAGTGCACAAAATTCGAATAACTCGCTCGAATTGATGTATACAATATTTACATTACTGTTGATTTTTCAAATATGGCTGAGCCGATTTAGATAAAATTTAGATCGAGATGGGACTATCTCGGGAGTATACCCTTTCGATCTAAAAAATATTTTATTGATTCGGTTCACAATTGGCGAAAATATCGATGAACATACGCAAAAAAAAATATACTACATACAGAACATAGAACCGCCTTCTTTTTGGAAGTCGGTTAAAATGATTTTTTTTAAACTTTCGCGATTTGAATACGTTATTATTATGTACTACGGGACTAATTGCGCACTAAAATTACGAGATAAATAAATACCTCATCATCCCGACGTTTCGACCGAGTTGCATTGATCGTGGTAGATTAGACCCGTAGTACATAATAATATTGAATCCATAAAAATTTGATATCTACACATAGATGGCTGACTTTCTTCTGGCATTTTCCCGGATATGTGGCGTAAGGCCCATGTGCTCCCACTTCCTAAAGTATCTAATGCTCTTTTACCTAATCATTTTCGCCCCATTTCCATACTGCCATTTCTTTCTAAGGTTATGGAAGCTGTCGTGCATAAGCAGGTCACAGAGTTCCTGACGAATGAAAACCTGTTTGATCCGCGGCAGTCTGGTTTTAGATCGGGGCATAGTACCACCACTGCCTTGCTCAAGGTCACTGAAGATATAAGAGACGCCATGGAAAACGGCCAAGTGACAATCCTTGTCCTCATCGATTTCAGCAACGCTTTCAATGCTGTAGACCATGACCTCTTATTAGCAGTTCTATGCCATCTGAATTTTTCTACCATTCCGAGTGACTGGTTCTCTTCTTTTCTGAAGGGACGTCGGCAGGCGATTCGTACCGATCAAACTAATTTATCAGACTGGTGTGAACTCGTGGCAGGGGTCCCTCAGGGTTGCATTTCCTCTCCTGTACTTTTCTCATCGTTTATGATTATGCTTTCATCACATCTTTCGTGTCAGTACCATTTCTATGCGGCTGATCTTCAGTTGTATCAGCATTCAAGTTTAGAAGATTTGGATATGGCAATTTCTACTCTTAACAATAATCTTTCTAAATTGCAATCGTGGTCTCAGCGTTTTGGGATCCAAGTAAACCCGGATAAATGTCAGGCAATCATCATTGGAAGTTCCCGTCGTCTCTCCAACGTAAATCTTACTAGTTTGCCTCCACTTCAATACAATGGCTGCGATATTCATTTATCTAGTACGGTTAAAGATCTTGGTGTGATCATAGATTCGAATCTTAACTGGCGATCTCAAATCAAAGAAGTTTCTCGCAAATTCTATGCTTCCCTTCATTCCATAATTCGTTTTAAGAATTTTCTTCCCATCGACACTAAAATATCGTTGGTAAATTCCTTCTTACTACCAATCATTGACTACGCGGATATCTGCTACCTCGACATTACCGAGGAACTCCTTAATAAACTCGAACGTCTTTTAAATACCTGCATTCGTTTTATATTTAATCTCAGAAAATTTGACCATATTTCGGAATATCGCAAAAAATTGAATTGGCTTACGATCCGCGACAGGAGAAATGCTAGGATACTCGGACTGCTATACTCCATCTTAAACGACACTAAATCACCGCCCTATCTTAAAAACTTTTTTACGTTCATGGCTGCAGATGTTGTCACTAGGCCCCCGAGATCCTGCAATGTCCTTCTTCTCAGCACCCCGAGGCACAGCACGTCATTAGTACACGACTATTTCCGCGTTGAAGCCGTGCGCCTTTGGAACAAGCTTCCATCCATTGTTCGTCAAGCGCCTTCGAAGGCTGTCTTTAGGCGCCTTGTACGGGAGCATTATTTAAAGTTGTCCAAAATCTCGAACACATAGGATAAGCTATTTTTATCTTTTACTAGTTATCATCTTATTATTTAGTATAATAGTTTATGTAAGTTTATGTATTTTATTTATTTTGAAATTGTATCATTATTTAGTATATATATATTTTTTTATAGTTTTGATCTGTGTTGATTGTAGTTAATTTATCTCTTTGTCTATTTATTCATGCCTACTTCCCAATGTCTTCTACCTGTAGGTTGACTGGCAGAAAATGCTATTTAGCGTTAAGTCCTCCTTTTGTACAAATGGTGTGCAATAAAGTGTTAAATAAATAAATAAATAGATAACTTTGTTATGAGGGAATATAGAAATGACTGGAAGAAACGGACATATTGTGCCGACCTCACATACTAGAGGCTAATACGTACAACGAAAGGTGTTAAGTTCGTGGCCCAAGGTAAGCGCTTCCTAGACTGTCGGGTAAAAATTAGATCGCGCTGGGTACAGATCGCTTCCACAAATATTCATGAAACATATATACTCAATGTACACTCATGCACTCAGTAAGGTAAACCTTAGGTAAGTCATGTTCAGCTATCTTGATAATACTTTTATCATAAAAAAGCAACCTAAGGAAAGTTGTTTGCAGCTGTTCGCAAGTACCATATGTGATACACAGTATATTCTTACCTGCCCCAGCGAGGTAGTCCTTCTTCCATTCATGTTTGACCTTCTCGATAATACTTTTACCACAAAAAGGTTACTTCTGGCAATTGTTTGCATGAATCATATATGACTCATCAAGATTGAATCACCGGCCCTAGAGAGATAATCTTCTTCCATTCATGTTTGACCTTCTGACGACATTTATCAAAATAATGCGAATCTTAGAAAACGGTTTACATGTATCAAATGTGATACACAGTATAATATCACCTACTCTAGCTAGACCTTCTTTCAATCATATTTGAATTTCCTTATGATGCCTTTACCTCGAAAAAGCTTGCCTTAGAAAGTTTATTGCATGTATCATATGTGACACAAAAAGGAAACCCCACCTGCCCGAGCGAAATAACCATTAAAATGCATTTCTCCGGCAATTGTCCACATGTATCATATGTGATACATAGTATAATCTCACCTGCTCTAGCGAGGTAGACCTTCTTCCAGTCGTGCTCAACTTTTCTGATGATATTCTTAGCGTGAAAGACGCCAGCGCGCCAGCCGCCCACCACTGGGAGCTCGGTTTGATCGCGACTCACTCGGTACTTGTCTGTGCCACTGTAGTATCTGTCGATATAGAGACAAATTCAATTCATTTTCCCATAGAAACAATAAGAGTGAACTTTACTCACTTCACTTTATAACTTTAGGGACTTTTAGGGTAAAATGATTCATGTCACACAAATTAATGCTAGAGAAGTACTTATAATATAGGGATTTTTTGGTTAAAATAATCCTTAATTTATAGCGAAATAAAATTGCTGCAAAAATGTTACCTAATGGCGTAAGTCCCGGGTTGATCCAATATGAAGGTATGAGTTTGCGCGCCAGCCTCGCCGCGCTCTTCGCGCCACGCCGCCGACCCGGATATCCGGCCGTGCGACTCGTAGTCTGAAGGTGTCCTATACAAAAACAACTATTTATGGCAATCGTGAAGCGCCAACTTGTCCAAACAAAAACAATAAGCTGCTATCTACCTCTAAACTAAATATTATCCGATTTGAGTGTTTTATGACCGACGAACCACCGGAGAAGGTATACAATTCGACGCGTATATTTTTTTTTATGTAACGCATAACTTTTTTCATAGTGGTCCGATTTCAATAATTCTTTTTTTATTGGAAAGAGTATACTTCGAAATTGGTCCCATTTAAATTTTATCGAAATCGGCTCAGCTATTTTTGATAAATCAACAATAATGTGAAAAATGCTACATCGATCCATTCGAATTCGATATTCGCGAATTCTGTACACGGGTGAAGTCGGTCATGCTAATTTTTGCATAAAATAATCTTGTTTAACACGCTTTCATTAGTTTTACCTGTATGTTTGCTTGTAACCAACCTCTTTGAGTTCGATTTTGACCTACTTTCAGCGATCAGATTATCTTTAAACTCTGCACACCTATCAAACCGATCAAAGACCGATGACAATGCATTTATAAAAAAAAATGGTTACTTCTAAGCGTGTTTTTTAGTATTTTTTTTAAATATATTTATATTATTTTTCATGCATTCAGCACTTCAATCGCTAGGATGCAGTTTTTATACGAAATTAAAGTTAAAAGCCTCTAAAGTCACATTTTTATGCACAAACTTAGCTGAAAAGTATACATAAACTAAAAACTTTTCTAAAAAAAAAGCGTACGAGCGTGCAATATTTCTTACTCAAACGATTGACACCAAAAACATAACATTTTGTTATAATTGGGGTGTAAAAAGTTTTCTCCCTGGACATACATTTTATCAAAAATGTACCGAAAATGTTCTCGACGTTCTACAGAAAACGCGAAAACACAGGTAGATCCAAGATCCTCTTAAGCCGCCTGAAAGTACATGGATAAACGGTTAAACAATCGGGACCTACAATTTAATGTGTCATCCGAGCCACGGCAGCACTCAGTTGCATGTTCAAACTATAAGCTATGCAACTAGAATACTTGATAGTCAGTTATTCATTTTGTCGATTCCGAGTTGCAATTTTGTATGGAACAGCTTCTTTTTTCTCGAATTCCGGATTGACCCCATAACAAAAGTAGTTTATAATTGTGGTCTTAATTACCCTCGTTTGGCTTAATAGAGGGTAAGCAAATAACCCTGATTGGGTGGAGAAATACAATGATAAGATTGATTCGCTTGGTACACTGGCAGGTCTTCTTTCTTCTTCTTCTTACCCTAAGACGTCGGGGCAGAAGGCCAGGGGTCCTCTGGTCGATACTGGCAGGTGGTGACGATAAAAATCTGCATTGTATTCGTGATAACAGGTTAATTTCTTCCCTCCTGTAGCCACGATAAAAGGTTAATTTCTTCCCTCCTGTATCCGTAATAACAGGTTAATTTATTCCCTCCTGTATACATAATAACAGGTTAATTTCTTCCCTCCCGTATCCGTGATAACAGGTTTATTTCTTCCCTCCTGTATCTGTGATAACAGGTTAATTTCTTCCCTCCTGTATCCGTGATAACAGGTTAATTTCTTTCCTCCTGTATCCGAGATAACAGGTTAATTTCTTTCCCCTTGTATCCGTGATAACAGGTTAATTTCTTCCCTCCTGTATCCGTGATAACAGGTTAATTTCTTCCTTTCTGTATCCGTGATAACAGGTTAATTTTTTTCCTCCTGTATCCGTGATAACAGGTTAATTTCTTCCCTCCTGTATCCGTGATAACAGGTTAATTTCTTCCCTCCTGTATCCGTGATAACAGGTTAATTTCTTCCCTCCTGTATCCGTGATAACAGGTTAATTTCTTCCCTCCTGTATCCGTGATAACAGGTTAATTTCTTCCCTCCTGTATCCGTGATAACAGGTTAATTTCTTTCCTCCTGTATCCGAGATAACAGGTTAATTTCTTTCCCCTTGTATCCGTGATAACAGGTTAATTTCTTCCCTCCTGTATCCGTGATAACAGGTTAATTTCTTCCTTTCTGTATCCGTGATAACAGGTTAATTTTTTTCCTCCTGTATCCGTGATAACAGGTTAATTTCTTCCCTCCTGTATCCGTGATAACAGGTTAATTTCTTCCCTCCTGTATCCGTGATAACAGGTTAATTTCTTCCCTCCTGTATCCGTGATAACAGATTAATTTCATCCTTTTTGTATCCGTGATAACAGGTTAATTTTTTCCCTCCTGTATCCGTGATAACAGGTTAATTTCTTCCCTCCTGTATCCGTGATAACAGGTTAATTTCTTCCCTCCTGTATCCGTGATAACAGGTTAATTTCTTCCCTCCTGTATCCGTGATAACAGATTAATTTCATCCTTTTTGTATCCGTGATAACAGGTTAATTTTTTCCCTCCTGTATCCGTGATAACAGGTTAATTTCTTCCCTCCTGTATCCGTGATCACAGGTTAATTTCTTATCGAAGAACGCTCCACCATTTAAGACATTTTCGTCTACATTTAACCCTTTTGCAATACGGTAAGTAAGCAATTGTGCCACATCTGCATCCGCATTAAAATCAGCATTAACTTTTGCGGATACGGCTGCAGATGCATATTATTCCAAATCCAAAAGTCCAAATCGTTGCGGAAGCTCCGCAGTTACGGATTAGATTTATTCGCAAAGTCCCTGCTAAAAAAAATCTCTAGCTACGCCAATGAAAGCAATACTATGTAAGTATACTTTAGTTACGTTACCTTTCTTGCATGAGCGTGACAAGTTCTTGCAAAGTCCTTTTGGCGAGGTAATGTCTCCGCGCCTCGCTCACTTGCCGGTGTCGCGCCGCGCGTAGCGTCAAAATGCTGTCAATCAACTCTTCTTCCGTACATTCCGTTCTGCGCTTTAGAACCTGGAGAATAAATTTTACGTTACACAGTGGAGTCTCGATAACTCGAATCTCAAGGGATCAAAAAACTTCGATTTAACAAGAAGTTCGAGAGACTAAAATTTCGAATTAAAAAGGAGCGATTTTTGAGCTTATTTTTCGAGGTTTTGAATCAAAATAAAAACAAAACTCGGTTTTAGTTTTATCATATTCATCAATTATTTAGTAAAATCAATCATACATTAAAAACAAATCGTATTGAGCTGCCACGCCACGCTTTTTACTGCATTGATGACGTCGAATTTTGCTGCATTTTAAGACTTATGTTGTTGCTACAGTCTGGCTAACGAAAGTTGATACTGGAATTTTTCGCACAGTTTTTAAATGACAACACACGATGCTACTACCTTCGCGGATTCAACTTTAAATTGGGGTATCTTACCTTGTATTAAAAACATTTTTCAAACCTACGTCATATACTAAACTGAACAAAATTATTAATTATATTATTATAGTCTTCATCGTAATGAAGTATATAGGTACGCATTGAAATCATTTGGATCATTTGGAGAGCAATGCAAGGCCTCAGTTTCGCATAATACTCGTAGTAACGTCAAAAAACAGGAAATAATTAACGTAATGAATATAAAACTCCTACACGACAAGTTAAAGCTTGAAAAACAGATTATTTTTTGCGATTAACCTAAAGATTTGGAAGAATCAAAATCGCAGTATAGTAACAATGCTACATCGTGTGAGTGAGAGAAAGTGTTTTCCTCTCAGTTTAGGGCTGCCATACTGATATTTTTTTTATTTGCCGCGCTTTGTCAGTATCAACTTTCGTTAGCCAGACTCTAGTTATCGACCCATGGTCTATTATCTTTAGGACTTGAAATGTACAACGATTCACATTCACTACATTCTGTCAGCTTGCGGGGAGTGAGGAAGTTACACATTGAAACAATCAACACACAAACGAAAATTAATTTGTGTTCGTATTAACGCACACAAAGCAAATGATGAACACATTCTCATAATTTTGCGTAGTATATTGTAAACGACACCCACACCTCCCAGTAGTGTAGCCAGTTTCAAATTTTATTTTACTTACTTCTCCAAAATTAATAGCTTTGAAATTATAGCTATGTTAGAAAAGGTGCCCTGTAACGGCCATTTTCAATAGTTCACTGCTGAACATAGACTTAGCCACAAAGGAAAATTAAGCCATATCCACAAGATGGTACAATACAGATCGATGGATAGTAGAAATGGAGAGTACGTATTTGATTCAAGCATTTAATATACTATAGTGATATTTTACTGTTTATAAATACTTTTATATGGCTAACCAATAAATACCCCCGAAAAATTTAAACTCTTTTTAATCATAATTACTATCTAATATTTACCTTAATATTGGGTACTTTGGTACTGGCATCACAGACTGACTAATTTTTAGCATCCGTAGGGCTTGACAAATATCGATGTCACACAATCAGTAATATCGATATTTTGCAAAATAAAGTCATTTGAGATTTAGCGATTTATTTTATTTTTTGCCATAATTTGCCTTATAATAATAAGAGTAGATACTCGTATTATTATAAGATAGAATATACTTTAGACTCTAAAGTATATTCTATCTTATAATAATACGAGTATCTACTCTTATTATTATACTCTAAAGTTTAGAGTATACCGTAGAAATTTACATACAGTTCTTAGTTAACTTGTTTTATATAGTTATACATATGACCCTATAAGGGTATGGCAATATTATTATTTGTATTGGAACGATTTATTATTATGTTTTCTAGATTATCATTAAAAAATTCGTCTAATGTGTAAAAACATTTCGATAATAGGAAAATTTTTAGCTGTTTTATGAAACAGTTTTCTCTTTCAATATCTTTTAAATTGTTTGGCAGTTTATTGAATATTTTTATAGCCATAGAATGCGGGCTGGAACTATGCATTGCTAGGTTGTATTTTGATCCCACGAGTTTATGTCGGTATTGTGATCTAATTTTGAGCGATTTATCAGACGTATTTGTTAAAATAGTCAGGGTGCTTTTTGCCAAATTTACATATTTCAAATATATAGATATACACCAGGGATATAATTTCAAGTTTTATAAAATACTAGCTTTTACCCGCGGCTTCGCCCGCGATATAATTTAATTTATGTTTATCTTGTCAAAAAAATATGGTAACTAATACAGTAAGTGCGCCACAAAATATTAGCCCCAATTCAATGTGAAACGGTACACAAATATTGTAGCAAATAATCATTTCAAACCCAAAAAACAGCCAATCTCAACTAATTTGTTTCGTCATTGTTATCATCCGCAGCTTTCTTTGACCCACTGTTGGGTATAGGCCTCTCTCTTGCAGTGCCATCTGCCTCGGCTCTTTGCCGGTCGTGACCAGGCTCGACCGGCGGTATTGATGATATCGTCGAGATAGTCGACCCACCTTGCTGCCGCGCCGCACATAGCTGAGCGCTCTCACCTATTCAAGTACCCTAGTTGACCAGCTTGGTCACCACCGTCTTTCTTGGTCAAGAAGCGCTGGTCGAATTGGTTGCCACGCCATTGTGAACGATGTCATACGCAGGGCTTTTGCGACCGCCAATATCGCTGCCGTACTCTAACCGTATGGGTTTGCGCGTGGTGATGGCAAAAGGCCTGACGGTATGAAGCTGGTCCCATGGAAGTGTAGACGGCCCTTAGTATGGGACGCGACTTGCGTCGATACTTTGGCGCCGTCAGCGGAGCAGCACAAACGGCGCAAATATGCTAACCTCGGCAGTGGTTACATATTTGAGCCGTTTGAAATTGAGACATTGTGCGCGTGTTGGCCGGGAGCTCATCTTGTTTTCAAAAGTCTTTCTGAGCGTCTCGTGTACCCGCCGCGTGACCAAAATGCTGGTGTTTATTTGGCTCAACGTATAAACAGCATTGCCAAGCTGATTGGCAATGCTGCCAGCATGTTGGGCACGCTGCTAACTGGCAGTGGGCTTGAGCATTTAGAATATCTTTAGACCTCCAAGGGTCTGTGGATGATCCAATTGCTTGTTATGTAGTAGTAGTTTATGAAGTTTTACATTATAAATCTGTATTTAGTGGTAGTTAATCACTTAAGCACTTGCTCTGTAAAAAAATCAAATACCTTGCACCTTGTTGTCACTGTTCAGACCTATCCCGATATCAAAATAACTTATACTTATAAATGCTTCTGTTGATTAAGATAAGGTTAGAGTGTACCCGCCCATAGGTTTCCGCCTTGTCGTGGCAGGAGAACTTAGTAGCCGAGGCTTATGGGCGGCGCGGGAATCCCAGGTAGAGCCGCTTCTCTGGGTTTTTTGAGACAGCTGAGAAGGCGGCGCTCGAGGTCTCCCGATTCTTTTTGGTCTTTTCCCCCTAGGCAGTTTAGAAGTTTGCACTCGAGGTTAGGCCGATTTTCTGGGGTTTTTAAATATAGCAGCTTAGAGGCTGACCGGCAAGTTGCGTGCCTCATGAGGAGTGCCGCAACTGAGCCGGGCTGCACTTTTATCACTGTTCAATCCCAACCAAACCAACAGAAATTTATGTTTGTGTCAAGGTCACAACTCAGAATCAAGGTTAATAACCTTAGTGTCAAGATATTCATACTCATGCCATACTACTTTTAAAAATCAAGTCGATCCGTTTCTTCGTATATTAGCATGGATTCTCTACCATAAAGGTAGAATAAAGAAATATGTTTAACCTCTAATGGTGGTATATTTAAAAATATTTTTAATGTCAGACGAAATGACGGCCCAGTAATTAAACGTCATTGTAATATTATTATGTAGCATGGCAAAGGGAAAACTATTTTGTCCAATTTTAATGTCAGTTATCATTGTCAATTCATACTTTATTTCCTCTTCGAGGAGCTATAATGGTGGAAAGACAATTTGTCCCTTTGCTATGCTAAGCGAGACATTTATAAAAGTCTGCAGTCAATGTATGTCACCTGTCATCTAATTACGTTTTGTGAATCCATGTTAGGCCCAATCAACCCAATTATGAATTAATAGCAACGTAAAAAGTGTTCTCTCTATCGAATTCCGAAAGTGAAAAAGAAACAGAAATAGTCTAATTAACTGTTATAATTACGATGGTGTATTCGAAATTGGGCCTTTTAGCGTCGTTGTGATAGGTGACAGTTTTGCTAACGCAAGATTTTGTCCTATCCAACGAGAATTATGCAATTTTCGGGATAAAATGTAGCCTATGTCCTTTCTGAGGCTCTAGAGTATCTGTGTACCAAATTTCATTGAGATCGGTTCATTAGTTATGGCGTGAAAGCGCGACAGACAGACAGATAGACAGACAGACAGAGTTACTTTCGCATTTATAATATTAAAATAGTAAGGATAATATATTATCAGTATGATGATATCCAAGGACTGCTCGTCGATTGATTTGACAGATACTTATTCGATCGACAGTTGTTTATTTTGACATTCTTGCAGCGCACGCTCAGTAGCTCGCAGATGGCAGAATTTTCGTACTTACTCAACATTTATCGTTATATTTTGGACAATTCACAAAATATCTTTATAAATTGTAGCCTATGTGTTATTCTGATGTATAAGCTATATTATTACAAAGTTTCATCTCAATCCGTTCAGTAGTTTTTGCGTGAAAGAGTAACAAACATCCATACATCCATCCATCCATCCATCCATCCATCCATCCATCCATCCTCACAAACTTTCGCGTTTATAATATTATATATAGTAGGATGTTTTATGGAATATAGTTTGGTAATGTCGGGAGTTTTTATATTTGCGAAAATACGAATACATTTTTTTTATGTTATGAATACTTCATGCGCGTTTACACTATTCCCCCGTAAAATAATTCCATAGTCTAGAAGACATCAACATTTCATCAACGGATTGCATGATGCAGATGAATCATGCAATCCGTTAGCTGTTCTAGTGTCTTCCGTGGCTTTGCAGTGCCACAAAACATGCTTTACAGTTTCGTTCTCCTGCAAACAGCAACGACAAAGTGGGCTATCAGTGGCTCCAAGTGTATACAAGTGACTATTTAAGTTGCAGTGACCAGTTATGAGTCCTACCATAAGATGGTTACTACTTATGGTAGGACTCATAGGGGACGCCTATGTCCAGCAGTGGACACCATTTTTTACTATTTCAATGAATTTTTGAGTATTTAAAATTGAGATCTATATTTAAACTATCATAATATCAAATTTTATACATTCAATGTGGAAGTTATAAGACTTTGTATGAATGGGACGGACAGACACAGCGTAGGTAAAATAGAGTATGGTTTGTAAACTCATAAAGTTAAAAGATTCTATCTTGTATAGGTACTTTGTACGCCAAGCCCAAAAAAAACATTCACACACAGAAACACAAAAACAATCGCATTTCACACGCTGACCGAGAGCATCAGCCTTAATTTCTTAATATACAAGATGTTGGTTGTAGTAGGCCCATACACAGATCTTTTCAATATTAATACTCTCTTGACCATAGTAATATATCAACCACACGCTTATATTTCAAATCGTATTCTGTCACTAGCAATCACTACCATTACGTTACGTCAAAATGGCGAATTTAGTGCAGACTTCATGATATACCATTTTAGCCTTAATTTCATGCGGGATAAGTTTGAAATTAAGAAATTCGATATATGATTGTGTGCTTATTGTTGTATCTGTGGCGCCAAAAAACGATTCTCGCACTCTGTCTGGGTCATTGTTAGACAATAATAGATTGTAAAGTATGGACATATGGCTGAATGTTGCATAAACATGGGAGGATATGATTCTCGATCTTTGCCGGAGACTTCATTACTGAATCGATATATTCGATGCCGGTCCAAGTGAACTATTTTAAGTTTTTATATAAAAATAAGCTTCAATGAAACAAAAAAATACTTACAAGTGAAACGTTACACCATCTTTTTGTAAATTTGAGTTATTAGATTTATTTTCACACGTTCTAATTGCACAAGCTGGCATTTTTTCAATGAGCACTTCGCGCAGCGGATTCAATCAGATGACTGTTGAAATATCGATTGGTAAGTGGTTTTTATAAACGTGTAAGAATTATAGTTCTCATACCATGCCAGAGGGGTGCGCGCGTAGAATTCTATTCCCGAGGCTAACTCTTCCAAGTATCGACCAAATAAGTAATGATTAAAAAAAAAACAAATTTAGGTTTCATCATTACCTTATGGTACACAGCTCAGTATCATTTTTTAAAGTAGTTTTTTAGTTTAAGTAATAAGAAAGTTTAATGATTAGATTTATTAATTATTCTTCTTATTCGTACACTCTTGTCGGAGTGGTCGTGGTTGCGTGTATGGTTCACGGAGGCTCCCCGTCGTTGTTGTCTTTTCCTAGGACTGCTGCACGTCTCGCGATGTTTCTCCATCTGCGCCGGTCAGTAGCATCACGAGCACACTGTACCACGGTGGATTGTGTGGCTTTTTTGATTAGATCGGTCCAGCGAGTTGGTGACCGACCTGGGCTTCGCCTGCCCTCCACTTTGCCCTACACTACAAGTCTCTCCATCAAGTTCTAATTCCTGGAGATATGTCCAAAGAACTTCAGTATTCGCAACTGCACAATCGACGATAACCTATCTTGTATGTGAAGTTCTTTGAGAATGGAACTGTTGGTGCGAAACGCTGTCCATGGTATTTTCAACAGCCGTCTCCAACACCACATCTCCAGCGCATCGATTTTACGACGATCTTGCAGCTTTAGTGACCATGTTTCAGCTCCATAAAGAAAGATTGGAAAGACGAGACACTTCATGAGACGAACCTTTGTTTTCTTGGTTATACGCATAATCAACTCTGTATAGGCGTTGAAGAGCTGCGGTGACATTATGCATCCTTGCCGAACACCAGATTTTGATTCATTAATTGCACACGAACAATAGATTAAAGGCATTGGACATTCCTTTGTTTTATTGCTCCGAGTTCGGGAAAATGCAAGTAGGACGTCATTATGTTCTCACTAACTTCGACTTATAGAGTCTGATTTATTAAATTCGAGTTATCAAGTATAAAAATGTAAAATGCCTACGCGGGGAAATAACACTTTGTTCGAATTACAAAGTCCAAATAATTCGAGATACTGAGTATTTGGGGGTGTTAGCGGAAGGGAACAACATTTTTTTCGACTTACTGAGAATTTCGACTTATCGAGGTTCGAGTTATAGAGATTCCACTGTAACGTCAATACGTCACAAGCAACGCTTAATCCGATCATGCCTCTGTATCGCTTATTCCTCGCTCTCGTTTGCACACTTGGCTCCAGCAGAACGTGACAACGAGTCATGTTTTTTCGAGCATTCATCCATTTTATAAGAAGTTATCACGTCAATAGTAAAATGACTATTTAGAAACTAACAACATATAACTAATGGCTCAAAATAGCTAAGGTTTCATATTATCACTATCATCTACATTCTTCTTTAGCCCACAAATGAGTATAGACGAGTCAATACGCGACTAAATTTGATTATCTGGACCACAACACTAAAGCCACTAAAAGGTGTACAGCAAGGGTGCCTTGCTTCTCCGGTTCTTTTTAACATATAAGGCGAACACAGCCATGGCCAAGACATTCTAGAATGGGGAAAATAAATACAAACCGATGAAAAAGAAATGACAGTCCTCTCTAGAGTGGAGAAAAGGACATGAATAAAGACTAACCTCCTTGTGGTCGACAGTATACCGCCACGTGACATCCTGCAGGTCGTCCCTGGAGACAGCGATGACGTACTGCAGGCGCTTGCCCCAGCCGTGGCAGTACATCAGCGGAGCGTTGAGTTTGGCTTCGCACGGATCGCAGTGAAGCCATGTATTGGAATCGAAGTCGAACACCTAGAGAAAGAAAAATAAGGATACAGTTAGCATGACAGAGAGATTTTCAAGTAGAAACAGAAGGAAAAATAATTGGTTGTCTGTAAATTCAGTTTACGGACGATAATTTAACGTGATAACGTCATATATAGCACTAGCTTAGACCGATCATGCTTCTTTATAGCTTTTTCCGCGCTCTCGATTGTACGGTCGGTTCAGGCGGAACATGATACATGATGATACGTGCAGCCAGCGTTCATCTATTTTTAAGTTATCACGTCAAAAAAGGATACATTGGGCAACACAGAGAGCTTTTCAAGGACCGATTGACGTAAAGGATTTTAAATTTTTGTGATCACTCAATTTTTTTCACTCAATCTTGTCTCATCACTCAATTTCATATAGATGAAATTAGGGCTATTATAGGCCTATGCCTCCCCTAGTATCCCTAAGTCCACTGCTGTACCTATGTCCAGAAGTGGACTTGGGACTTCTTATGTCTGGATGGATGGATGGAGTTGGCCCACGCACTGCGTGCGCAGCAGTGTGCGCGGTCGTTTTTTATCAATTTTTTTATCATTTTATTGTCAATTTTTTTTTGTTTTGTTTCTTGTGTTATTTATTACAATGACATAATTGATTTAACTTAATTTGAATTTTGATTTAATAAATCAATATTGCACAATTTAAATTGTATTTTTTTATGACGTTAATATTTTTTACGAATAATATGAATATATTGAGCAAGTGAGTAACATAGTCACCTCGCACCAGACATGGTCGGTGGTGTCGTACACGTATCTGGCGTCGTAGCCCAGAGCCCGCAGCAGCAGAGTGAAGCAGTTGGCCCACTCGCCGCAGCGGCCGCGGCGCGTGCGCAGCAGCGTGCGCAGGTCGTTGTGCCGAGGGAACCGCGCGCCGCCTGAGCACGACGTGCATTTGTATATCTGAAATACAAGTGATGCCACCATTACCATCCAAGAGCGTAGCCAACATTCTAATATACCTACATAAATAAAGGTCGAAAAAAGATAAAAAAAATCTAGACAATGTTGTATGTTGAACTACGTTTTTTGACCGACGAACCATCGGAGGAGATATACAATTCGACGTGTATATATTTTTTTTTTATGTATAACCACGCATAACTTTTTTCATAGTAGTCCGATTTCAATAATTCTTTTTGTATTCGAAAGAGTATACTTCGAAATTGGTCCCATTAAAATTTTATCAAAATTGGCTGAGCCTTTTGCGATAAATCAACAATAATGAGAAAATTGTTACATCGATCCGTGCATAATATTTGCGTTCTAGCGATGCGCCCCGGCTTCGCACAGGTGTATTATACATATAAACATTTCTCTTGAATTACTCTATCTATTAAAACAAACTGCATCAAAATTCGTTGCGTAGTTTTAAAGATATAAGCATACGTGGGGACAGACAGCGGAAAACGACTTTGTTTTAGCAAAAAATGATCTTGTTGGTTGACACCGATGATCATACCAAGAGATTCCGAAACATTTCTTTTATTGATATTGCGAAAACATATTATTTGTGACGAACTAATCGAAAAGACGTTTCGATCCGAGGTTCCAAAGAATCGAGGATCGATCAAATCCTGGGTGTGGTCACGGACTAACTGATCAATATGAAACAGTGTAACGATGGATCATTACGTCCTACAAAATGGTTTCAAAAGCGACGGGTTCGACATGCCCAAAATCCCCCCGTCCTTAATTCCTGACTCAGTCTCCCCACATCTCTGCAGTACCCTCTGCATGAATCCAACGTTAAGGCTCCTTTACACACAGGCGGTACGAGCGGTATAGCAGACGGGCGGGCATCTGTATTGTACTGGTTATATAAGAAGGGCTCACACAGGTCCGGTCGCGGTACTGCCGCACCGCCCTTTACCGCTCGTACCGCCCGTCTGCTATACCGCTCGTACCGCCTGTGTGTAAAGGAGCCTTTATGTGACTGACCTCAACCCTGCAAGTTTCGCTAGCGGTAGCCAAAGTCCCGTGGGCAGCAAAGTTGGTCGGAGCGCCGCACGCTTCGCAGTCGGGCTTGTCTACCCACGAGAAGAACTTGTGTTTGAACCAGGATAGCAGTTCCATTAGTAACGCTATATCGAAGGGTAGATCGTGCCCTTTGATTTTACCTGAAAAAAAATAGATAAATAGTTATGTAGCTGTCAGGTGCATAGCCAGTTGATTAGTAGTTATTGTAGGCGATATACTCCGAGAAACAAACAAACAATAACACTTTATTAGACAACCACATTACATAAAAAACAAATTACAGGGACAAAACAGTACAATTTACAGGTTTCTAACTGGCGGCCTTATCGCTTTAAGCGATTTCTTCCAGGCAACCAAGTACGGATAGAAAAAAGAAGTTGACAAAAAACGTGGCCTTAACAGAAGTTAAAGTTTTTTCCGCCATAAATGGCTCTGTACTGTACTGTATCAGCCTTTTAACAGTCCCCTGCAGGACATAGGCCAGCCCATGGGTGATTGGGGCATACCCATCACGCTGACCCAGTGCGGGTTGGTGGATTCACATACGCCATCGAATTTCTTCTACGGACTGGTTGTAGATGATGATGTGTAGCGCTCATGGTGTAGTTAGACTAAGTTAGTGTTTGTCAACGATCACCAAAGTTAAGAAAACTTCGGCGCGGTCAGTCTTTGGATGGGTGACCGCAGGTGGCATTTACAGCTGAGCACTACAGTGTCTCGGATGACACACTAAATTGGTTAGTTGGACGCCAAGAGACTTTCGGTGATGCCAGAGGCTCCCGTGCTGGGATAGAGAGCTGGGAATCCCCCATTCTCCCCCTTTCTCCCAGCATACATCTCCCTGAAAATAATTCTGGCGGCTCCCATGCAGGCCCCGGTTGCAGCTGAAGATGTATCAAGTATGGTCTCACCAGTTTTGATCTCCATCTGCTGTTCCCTGACCCTATCAAGCGCCATGAGCTGTAGCGTGACGATGGGGATCTGCTCCCGCGCCAGCTCCTGCAGCCGAGGGTCTTCGTAATCCAGCACGGTGTTGAATAAATCCTGGATCTTAAGCAGGAAGCGGTTGTTGGTGGTCTGTGGATTAAATAAGTATATTCCTATACTATTTTAACCGACTTCCAAAAAGGAGGAGCTTCTCAATTCAACTGTATTTTTTTTTTTTGTTACCTCAGAAATTTCGGCCGGGTGAACCGATTTTGATGATCTTTCTTTTGTTTGAAAACTGGTGCTTCACGTGTGGTCTCGTTTAAATTCCATCGGAGTCGGCTGAGTCATTTTTGATAAATCAATAATAATGTGAAAAATACCTACTACATTGACCCGTGCTTGCCATTTGAGTTCTGAATACTGTTGAAGTCGATTTTGTTATATTTTGCAAAAATAATTATATATTCACTATAATTGCTGCAAACAATAAGATAAGATAACTTTATTGATATTAATAGAACCTAATATTACAAAAAATATTGCATAATATTGATACATTAACATGCTCGTCCGGTTTAAAATTTTTACTAGTAGATGTGATTTTTAATACTAGAGATGAGTAGATACAAAAATGCAGTGTTATCTAAAAAAAATTTTTTTCACATAAAAAAATAATAATATTCAATTCATTGACAAAATACGCATTATGTTAATAATTATGTAAATCAAATAATTCCAAAAAACTAAAAAAATCGCAGGCTGTAAAGAGGCTTACAATTAAAAATAATATATATAATAAGGCCACTGTTTGACCGACGAGACGGAGGAGGTACTCAATTCGACGCTTTTTTTTATTTATATAACCACGCATAACTTTTTACGTACATTGCGACACAAAATGGAACCACAACCTGAGCTGTCAATCATTGTTAACTTCCTAGCATTTTTCTCGTTTTGTGTTATTTTGTGGATTTTGAACAGGAAAACAGTATCATTATGCAAAAAATAATGCAAAATATGCTAACAAAGCGATGGTGGCGACGTCATTTATTTTCAAGTCTTTTATGTCGCACTGTAGTAGTCCGATTTGGATATTTCTTTTTTATTGGGAACAGTTATACTTCGTAATTGGTCCCATTTAAATTTTATCAAAATTGGCTGAGCCATTTTTGATAAATCAACAATAATGTGAAAAATGCTACATCGATCCGTGCGAAATATTCGTGATTTCTGTACACGGTTGAAGTCGGTCACGGCTTATTTTTGCAAAAAATAATTATTATTGTAACAAACTGTTGATTGTTATTTTTACTGACCGAAGTAAAGGTCTTTGCTTCAAGTCAACGAATTTGATTTTGTCTGTCTGGGTGTAGATTTTCATCTACAGGTTACAAATTTCAACACATCCACGAAACTTGGTACATAACTTCTATATATTAATGGATTTTGTTTGTCGTGGGCGATTATTGATTGGGGGCGCGTATTTCGCTAAAATAAGGAGGTGCTGTCGCACTATATATCGGCAGATTTCGATAATGTTGAGCAACGTTGCTTAGTATCAAAATACTAACAATGTTTGAGTAGTAGTGATTAGTTTACGGGTATGAACCAAATCGGTCAAGAGCGAGTCGAGATATAGGTTAACAAAGCAGTGTTTTTCAATCTCTTCAAGGCGCGACCCCCTTTACTCACTGTATTATAGTAATTGTAAACTGTATTTCTGGTTAACTATGTTCAATTTGAAATAGTACCACATTATTAGAAATACAGTTTACAAATACTATAATACTACTCCACTACTTTATGTATACTTTTGTCGTTTTCCGATGAAAACAGAAAAGAAGAACTAAGCAAAGGAAGCATTGTACCAAACCAGAGCGTAATGAGTGCAGAATTTTTTAGATGTTTTTTTCGCATGTAGAAATGCGATGCTGCGCAGACCCGCTCTTCAGTTAATGTTTTCTCAGTAAACATCTATTTTTAAAACATTTTTTTCTTATATTGAGGTTTCGCGACCCCCCTTTAAACACTTTGCGACCCATCCAGGGGTTTTGAAAAACACTGAGTTAAAGAGATGTATCACAAGGTCTGTTCGGAGAGCTACTAATTTTTTTTCTGGTCAGAGATAAATTAACCATTGTGGGCACAGGTTTTAGGCCATTTTATATGCTCTGTTTTTAGGGTTCCAGATTCCAGACTATTCCAGATTTCGAGTACTACATGAGATACCTTTTAAATAATTACTTAGAATACTTTGAGCAAATATCTATAGTCACAATCATGCAAAAAAGTGTCCGAGTCAAAACCTTGCCCAAGCTATGTAGCTTATAGTCGGCTTGCAATCGCCTTTAGTAAGTCGTACTACAACTTCGTGCAATGCTTGGTTACAAGCACTAATTAGGTGACATAATGTCAAGATTCGAAAAAAGGGGTCATTGTGAATTATTTAATGTAAATATCTAATTCGGTATGTATGATGGCGCTCAGATCTTTTTCTACTACATTCACTTAGGGATTGTGGCTCTATAGATATTTGCTTGAAGTTAGAATAATAATTGAATACTGACTGATTGTATTGTATTGAATATTTTGACAAGGAACAAAACTTGAACTAAATACAAGTACAACAAAATTACACAGTTGAATTAAGAGCATTTTGGTGCAAAAAAAAATATTCTTGTATTACTAAATCATACATACCAAAGGATGTGTCTTAAACATGTTAACTGCAGCGACCACAGGCTTGCTGGAGGCAGTTTTCAAACTCTTGTTGTTATCCATTGAGCCGAAGCAGAAGGAAATCTTTCGTTCAATGGCCATCTGAGCCATCCGGAGTTTACTCAGTGCCAACTTGTTTGGGTAGATAAAGTTATCATCAGTCTGAAAGTTTAGGTATTTGTATTATTAGAGAAAAATTAAATTAATTCTTAACTAATATTTTATAAATTCAAAAGAGTGTTTATTGGTTTGTTTCTCTTTCATGTAGCAACAGATTTTTTTTTAACTTTATGAGATTAAAAAAGGAATCTGTTGCTACATGAAAGAGAGTGCCTTGCCATTCAGCGTGGCAATGCTGCTAGCATGCTGGGCACGCTGCCAACTGGCAGTGGGCTTGAGCATTTGGATTACCTTTAGATCTTCAAGGGTCTGTGGATGATCCAATTGCTTTTTATTTAGTAGTAGTGTGTAGTTTTAGCAAATAAAATAGTATTGTATTTTGTTGTAGTTATTGAAGACAATGGATTGATTTGATATTTGGGATGGATATATGTAGCTCTATGTTTGGACAGAGACATCTAAGGCTAGTTTTTATCCTAAAAAAGAAAGGTTCTTATGGGATAACACAAAAACCACAATGCAAACTAAAGCTAGAACTACTCTAATTGTACCTATTTTGTAGATATGTCTGACTATAATAATTAATTGTAATAGTTCATGACTAACTATAATGATAGGAATCTAACTGATAAAGCCTTGTACAAAAATAAATAAATAAATAAAATGTGTAGTTCCAAAAAAAACACAAACTAGTGGACACTCCCCCACTAGAGCGACCTGTGTCGTGGGACCTAGGCTCTTCCTTAATATTATTTTTTGATCAAAATTACCTTTATCTATACAGAACCTTAATATGACAGTCATAGTGCACTGGATCCCACACTAGGGTAACCTGCCTTAAGATCTAGACTTCCCAGACGGGGAGCTAATCTAATGCTACATATTAAATTAGGAAACTTACTAACAAAACAATATAATTATTTTATACGAAAAACACAGCTAGGTAGGTACATAACCAACTAAAATTGAAACCCAAAGACTGCTTATAGTTGTGTGACAGAGTGAGGCGTTCTGATACCTTTCTGCAAACATCTGGCAGGTTATTTGGAAGGGTACCAGGAGGTTAATTCAGTAGTAATAATTTCATCGCTCCAGGGAATCGGAACACTACGTATTTTCAAGAAAAATGGTAAATGAAGTCATGACCTATTTGCTAATAAATTTTCCATCTTACCAGCTCGAAACCGACATATTTCAGGTATTCACTGAATGATTCAAACTTAGCCACTTCCCTCAGAATATTGCTTTTAATTGTCCTCAGCTGATAATCATGAGGATTTTCTAAAATATTATTTATATGCCGCAAAAGTTCGTACAATATTTTCTGGAATTTGTCTATATCCCGCACACTTTCTTCCACTAAAGCAAGACGCGCCATATCCTCCATTATGCGTAAAATATATTTTTTACGTCGTGATAATAGTGAAAATTAGGAAATTTTATTAAAATAGCGAAGTATTGATAAACTCATTTTACTGATATCACTTGTCAATTTTTGATTTGTCATTTAGTGTCGTTCAAAAATGTACTACAAATCCTTCCAATCAGAGCTTGACACTCGCATTCCAAAGTTTTTTATATTTTTGAACGAAATAACGTCTGGCCGAACTGAACTTCCGGTTGGTTTTAGATTACCATTTAAAAATGTGGAAATTCCCTGAAATATTGTAAAATCTTTGTTCAATATTTCATTACCATAGCAACTATAACAACAACAAATCAAAATAACACGATGCGAAAACATTCCCTAGCAGCTGAAAACATTCCAGAAAATGGTAATTATAGTTCTAGCAAAGATAATGCAAATATTATAGTTTTAATTTGATTATATTTTTACAGATTTTTCTCGTGGTTCAAGAAATTGGTTGTTGCACGCTAGGTACGTCAGAGGCGAACATGGAATGTGTCAAGACTTGGCGGATGAATTGCAGCGAGATAATGACAACAAGCACCGATATGCACATTACATAAAAGTAAAACTAATTTGGTCAATGACTTTAATTGTAACTGTTTTAAATGTAATTCTAATATACCTAATATTATAATACACTCCTTTTATGTGGCATATTTTAGGGATCAGTTCTGGCTGACGCTGGAAGACTTCAAGAGGCTCTGGAGAGATTTCACGCTTGCCTCAGGTTACAACCCCAGGATCCAGAACCCCTGAAACAAGTCGCAAAATGCTTGTACGAATCTAGATTTCTTTTGTTTTAGTACGTTTTTATACTTGAGAAATAAGAATTAGGACTCCTTTTATACTCATTTTTATCATTTCTGCAGATATCGACAAGGAAGATTTCAACTCTCTTTAGAAGCGTACTTGGAAGCTGATAAAATAACAAAGTTGCCTGATGCTGATATCTATTGCAGCCTAGGTATGGCAGGAAAAGATATAAGCTACTAATAATAACCTAAGAAATCTGCACTTGCTACGCTCGCACTTAGCAAACCTGAAACCATCAGTTACCTTTGTTTATTTAGAAATAACTTTAGAAGATTTTTTATCTGTTGGGATTTAACGATTAAACTCTTAGAAAATTGAAACTACTACTTGTTTTCTCTGTCTACGGTTAAACTCCTAGCCACGCACGTGATACGTTTTTATTTTATTATTCAGCGGAGTGTGCATGGAATCTTGGCGATACGCAGCGAGGCGTAGAATGGGCAAGATCGGCAGTGCAAGCTGGGGGTGGAGAACGGGCTGGAGCGCTGCTAGCCAGGCTCCTGATAGCTTGTGACGAGATACATGGAGCGCTGGCAGCTTATGAACATGTCTTGAGGTAAGGTAACGTTGTGCATTGTTATGATAAAATTAAGAATTTTGAGTAGAGACCTTTAACTGCGACTTTAAATCGGTTTTCATTTGTTAGTTTTCACCTCATGTAGCTGGAATGACTTGGATATATAGTAGGTAATTCATTTTCATGTTATACATAAAAAAAAATTGTGCGGTTTTATGAAACCACGGTAAAAGTGAAACTTTTTCCGACCGTCACGCGACATGCAATAGATGGACGAAAAAATTTGAAGGGATATAATAAAAGTTTCAGTTTTAAAAATGGTTAATGCACAGAAATATTGTTGTCACCAGTTCCCACGCCTGTGGTGCTGATACTCTCGCTGCGGCGGGAGCTTTGCGTCTCCGAGCTGGTGATCCTCGAGGCGCCTTCCAGCTTCTTGGCGCAGCGCTGGCCCAGCAACCCACACAACACGCTGCAGCTTTAGCTTTGGCTGCAATGATGCTGCAGCACAAAGATTTGGATGCAGCTCTAGCCAGACTGAAAGCGGCCTTGTCAGCACATCCAATCTGCGTAGCAGCACATAGCAATCTTGGACTGGCTTTGATTGGGAAGAAAAAATATGTTGCGGTATGTGTCATTAATTGTAAGATTTGCAGATTTTGTTGTAATATATTCAAAGTGGATAGCACAGTCTAAATATTGGAAAAACAACGAGTGGCTCTCCAGGAATGCCGACAAAATTAAAAACTTTTACTAAGTTTTACGAATTTTCGAAAAGCGGAGCTTTTTAGACTAGTGTCAGGATTATTACCCATACCAAAAACTGCACGTACAAGTGCAGTGTGTATTAAAACGTCTAAATAGTTCATCATCATGTTTTAAAAATGCACTGCTGGGCATAAGTAGATATGTGATAGTTTATGATATTCTCAAATATCTCTCGCCTATTTAGAGCTCACTGAATATAAATCAACATGATCAGTAATCACTAATTTCTAGGCTTTAACGTGTCTTCAACGAGCGGTGTGGTCAGCACCGCTGAGCGGTCGGGCATCTCACAACTTAGGATTAGCTTTGCTGACATGTCGAAGACCAGCTTCAGCATTTTGCAGACTCGCTACTGCAGCTGCTTTACAACCTACGCAACCTTACACGGTACCTACCTACTTGTAAACAGGGTCATCGAGAACTAGTGTACTAAAGCGAAAGGAGGTAATTCAGACTATCACTATGATCAATGTTTTATGTTCACTATGGGTCCAACCCGGAACCCGAGATAAACTCTGTCTCATACATTTTGTCGATTTTCAGTTGCAATTTTGTATGGAAAAGCTGTTTTTGCTTGAATCCTGGGTTCACCCCATAGTAAAAGTCATTCATAATTATGGTCCTTAACACCCTCTTTCGCCTTAGTACCTACAGGCCAAGATAACCCTGTACACTGCCTGTTGTATTATTTCTTTGATATTTATTTTCATATAGAATAATTTACGTTGTAACATCTACAATACAATTAATATTAAATCTTTAAAATTCACATAGGTCCTGCTAATAGCCATAGCACTGGAACGCCTGGGCGACAGCCGCTCAGACTCCGCATACGTTCGAGCGGTAGTTCTGGCTCCAAACGACCCTCTTCTCTCGCTAAACTTGGCAGGCAGGCACGCGCGCGCTGGAAGACTTACTGAAGCGATGGAGGAAGCTATTAGGACTGCGAAGCTGATTGAGGCGGAAGAAAAGCCTGATGCTCATGTAAATATGCTGGTATTGCCGAAAGCCATTACGTTAGAACGCCTAGGCGACAGTCGCTTGGATTACCTATTCCTCTCATCTCGCTGAATCTGGCGATAATAAAATCTGAGCAGTAGCTCTAAGACGATATCATTGAATGATCCGCTCGCACAACCATAATATTGTCAATGCTTGCTCCCGCTCCCACTCGGCCACGTAACCATTTACGTATACGTTCAGTCGTTCGAATAACCCAATTATAGCTTTTACTAAAATAGAAAAATAAAACAGTACAGTTGTAGTAAATTATCATCTATTTCAGACAAATCTATTATACATAATCTATGCTTTATTAGAAAAGTGTATATTGTAATTGAGATTAATTGAGATTGTAAATGTTCCAAAATATTGTTGAGATATATTTTGTTATTTAACTTTCAGTTGCACCTCCATACTGATATTATAAAATGCACTAATAATGGGAATAAATTAACTTGTAACACTTTTACTTTTGGTAAAAGGCGCGAATGGGAATTAAATCTGGTACGCGCCTTGGGTACGCGCGAAATTTAAATTATGTAGCTGTTAAAAACTTTTGGGTATGATTTTTTTTTAAGGGCTAGGACATACGCATAGAGGACATTATATGGCTTACGTCTTATTTTCACAGCTTATTTTGTTTTTAAATTGGAATAATTTTGGGATGCAGAGAAAGTTTCATTTTTCATATCATTTATTTTAAAGGTAATAATAATTATGAAACTTCTTAAAAAATGCTCTAACTGCGAGGACAATTTTAAGAATTAGGTACCTAATACATTGTCAGGTGGCACAGAGGTTGTAGGTATAGTAGGGCGCTTTGATTTATGCATATTCAAAGGTAGGTAGGGCAATAAGATGCATTGAATTTTTCTCGTTTAGCTTTTTTCTCTGATACACCGATGATATTCTTGCAGCTTGCGAGTTCCCTATCCACACTGGTGTTTATGCTGCGAGAGGGCGGCGTGGAGGCGCCACAGCTGCCCCGGCTGCCGGAGCTCGAGTCAAGTCGACAAGATTCCGTGGACGACGCCATGGCGGCAGATGAAGTCTGAATTATTGTGAGTTTTGACAAGTAGGTACCCATCAGGGGCAGCGGGAGGAAGGTGCAAGCGGGTGCACTTGCAACCCCTGTCAGGAAAGAAAGTAAGTATAATTATCGCCAGATCCCCACACAAGTCGGCGGATGAGAAATTAGCCATGCACAGATGACACTTCGCTAATTTTTGTGCATGTGTGCACAATGCCTACACAAGTGGCGAAGTAGTGAGCACGGGCGTAGGAAACGCGCGGGGGGCAATAGGTTGGCGGGCGGGTGTGCCACGGCGTCTCGTCTCTCTGGCTCCCGCGCATATCTATATTTTGCCTTTTGCGCATCGTTCTGCCCATAACTTCCCATCCGTCGACTTGTGTGGCGCTGATTTAATTATACCTACCAACATAATTACCATAAAAAAGTCATGAATACCTACTCGCGTGATTCGGGGAAGCTAGCTCCACGCTGGCGCGCTGGGACCACCCGAATTTTCCGTGAAAGAAAAACATCATGAGGAAACCTGCATACCTAACTGTCCGTAGAAAAAAATTCAATGGCGTATGTGAATCCACCAATCTGCACTGGGCCAGCGTGGTGGATATGGTCTAATCACCCTTCGTGGATAAGTCTATATACCTCCTGCAGTGGACTATTAAACATTAAGGCTGGTACACTACCTACAGGTTATGGGCCACGTAGCCTACAAAGGTGGATCCACGCCTGGCCTGTGGGCGTCCTACGACCGCGTACAGCTATCTAATTTTAGTTTTTCAAGATGTTTCTCTATTATTGATCATACCTACCTACAAGTTTAATTGGAATTCACGGTTCGTTTCTCTCAACCAGCATAGTCAAATTAAATTTATATCCAAAAGATTACTTACATATACCTACAGTGAGTTGTACAACAATGTTATGGCGTCGCTGTTGTTGTTACTCGTGCTTTCATCGATATTCTGCGCAGAGGTATTTTTTTTACAACAATAATTCTTTTTTTGCGAAAAATGGCATGACCAACTTCGACCGTGTACACTTGTACAGAATTCGCGAATATTTCGCACCGATCGATGTAGAATTTTTCACATTATTGTTGATTTATCAAAAATGGGTCAGTGGATTTCGATACAATTTAAATGGAATTATCGAAATCGGACCACTATGTAAAAAGTTATTCGTGGTTTCACATTGGACGCAGACCCCTTTTTTGAGTTTTGTCAAAAGTCGCAGAACAAGAGTTGTTAGTTTCGGTGTACAGAATAAGCCCCTAAGAGGATGCTAATTGATTACCAATAACCCTGTATACCTGATGTAGGTACTTTCCGCATCGTTTCAAACATTTTTTCTACATCGCCCTTGTTGGAAACTAAGATGAACTAACAAAAATGTATAGCACCCACACGAAAACTTTAACATACTCTCGAACAGAAATTGATCGTTTTCTCCCCTCGGTGTACAATCAGTACAATGTACTATAAACCCACCTTATACATTGAAAAAAACTGATGTAGGTAATCCAGATGGCTGTTATTCTTAGCTATAGGCCTAATCAGATATCTTGGCGATTGGGATGCTACAATTTGCGGATAACCCAATTCTCGCGGAGCTGTTAAGTGAGCTTCAGTCAGGGTTGGGATCAACAACTTGTAGCCAACTTCACAGCCGCCAAAAAGTTTTAGTTGGCCTAGACTCAAATCAAATAAAAACATCAAGACAGAATGTTGTGGACTAAGTGAGGCCGGCAAAACTATGCATCGCCGTGTACAGCACAACACACACGTAGGTACACAACACGTACAAAGAAACTTCGAGTATGCTCGTCAGTCGAACTATGGCGGTGCAACATTCATACATGTATACTGAACGCCACACAAATTGAAGGATGGGAAGTTAGCCGCAGATGACACTTCGCCGTGATTCGCTAATTATTGCGCATGTGTGCACAATGCCTATACAAATGGCGAAGTAGTGAGTTCGGGCGTAGGGAGCGCGCGGGAGGCATGAGGTTGGCGGGCGGGTGTGCCCCGGCGTTTCGTATCTCTGGTTCCCGCGCGTACCCATATTTCAGCTTTTACGCAGAACGCTGCGCATAACTTCCCATCCTTCAATTTGTGTGGCGCTCAGTATTTAAAAAACCGCCCTCACTTGTCTGTTCACGACGTCCCGTCTTAATTTTTTTTTTGGTCTGAGTACTCTGAGGCCTAGAACAGCTTGTAGGCTAACTTCAGCCGCCACGTAGTTTGATTTGGCCTGTACTGTACCTATACTATTGAATGTGATGTTGTGAACCATATTGCAGGGTGTGAAAGAGCGTAAGGCGAGCCTGGTGGTGCTGCCGCCGCTAGTGCTGGGCTATCAGGAGCTGTACGATGACTCCGCCGAGCCCGCGCGCGCCGCGCCCCTACCAAACGGGAAGCCCCCGCAAGGGTGACCCTCACTAACTAAAACATGAACTAAGTACCTACTCAAATAAAGGTGTTTCGTAAATAAGGCATCGTTTTTTTTTTCATTGATGCCTTGCTCATTTACCTATTCCGTAATCGCCACTACAGGTGGGCTTTTTACTTTAGCGGCCTACCTTATCTAGTCATACCCTACCGATTTTTCGGCACTTCTAAACTCTCTACCGATTTGGCAACTCTCCAAGTAATATTTCGCGTTTTAACACGTGCAGTGCATGATTGGGTTCCGTCTTCCGTTATGATGAATGATGAGGACTGTTTGGTTTCGCGCCGAAAACCCCGCGAGTCATGGTCAAAGCCCGACAGCGTAATTTTGTTTTAAATGTTTTATTTTTATTCTGGTCTTCCCTTAGTAGGTATCGGTCCCATTATATATAGTTATAGTTTAGAATGGAATAAAATATAACATTTGATGATTGACTTTATCTGAATTAGGATGATAAAGAAAATACAAAGATTTTAAATTATTATTATCATTTTAATTGTGCTTCACTTTAATAAACCACTTTTCTATTCAAACATAACAATTTTGTATAAACATAAGTATACTGAGCGCCACACAAATTGAAAGATGGGAAGTTAGCCGCAGATGACACTTCGCCGTGATTCGCTAATTATTGCGCATGTATGCGCCGGCGTCTCGTCTCTCTCTGGCACCCGCTAACGTCTATATTTTGGCGTTTGCGCAGCTCTCTGCGGCTAACTTCCCATCTTTCAATTTGTGTGGCGCTCAGTATAAGATATATTTTGATTATGTTATTGAGGTATTTACTACACTTGATTAGTTTAAAACAAAACAGTAGGCGATGTACGAAATAGCACCTAGGTATTATTTTATTACATCTATAATATATCTAAGCAGATTTTTTTATTATTTTGTCCAACAGTGCGAGACTTTCACTAGCAAATTCTTTAGTCTTTCTAATACATAAGTGCACCAGCCGCATATGCCAAGCTCATATTTCGTAATCCCTAATCGCCCCCAAGGCTGCCTTACGTCGTCATCCCTATACTCTATAAAATTTAACTTGATGTCAAAAAAATCACGCCTATGAAGTCCTGAATTTCTTAATAGTACAGACAGTACCTGTCAATGTCCTACTTTATGGGCATGCCGATTAGTTTTGGGCGACCAATGATCGTGACCACAGATTAAGTTTTAGTTAAAATAACGATAGTTTTACTGACGATATTTTAAATAAAACTTAATTTATCATTAATTTTACTGTATATTTTAATATCATAACATTTTTTAATGTGTAATTAAAATAAACCCAATTATATGTCACATTAGCATCGATAATAGTGTAAAACGTCGATAAATACTATTGTTACATTATTATGAGTATTTAATTAATATCATAACTTTATTTACATGTGTAACTACATACTTGATCTTAAATAATAGTAAGTAAATAAAATCCAATTTCTCACCTTCAACTACTCATTCGATTTCATTACAACATTGTTTGAAAATCGATTTTTTCCACCACTATCTCAACTCAATGTTAAAAATGTCAATCTTCTATGTCAAAGTCACTGTCGTAGAGATCAAGTTAAATTTTATAGAGTATAAAAATAGTATACTTCCTCTATGGTCGTCACTGAAGGAACTCATAGAAATGTATACACTAATGTAAAAATTGCGTAGTGATTTTGTCTATGACTATGTCAAAGAGCGTAAGGCGAACCTGGTGCTGCCACCGCTACTGCTGTGGTACGAGGAGCTGTTCGATAACTCCGCCGAGCCCGCGCGCACCGCTGGGCTTCTTCTGGCTTAGCCCGTTAAGTTATATCATGCCTATTATTATATCTACTATAACTTGGTAAGTATAAGGTTTTCAATTGATGAAGGAAACCTTTTATAGTTGTCTAACCGCGTATCATATTATTATAATGTTAATTTATCTAATTTTTATTATTATTGTATCCAAAATGTTTCACTATAATTATACTATATACCTATCTATCTACTGTAAACAAGAGCGCGCACATTGTATAGGTACTTCGGCAATTCTTAACTTCACTTGTGTTACCAAAAAACAGGCCGAGCCGAGTTTGGAACCCACAGTTAAGTCCAAAAACTCACGTCTGTAATTTCCCTTATGGCATGTCACCCAACAGCTATATAACAATTTTTGTCAAATAAACATATTTCATTTCATTTCATTATTATATCTGAAGCACACATACGTTCACAAAGTAGCATAACAAACGGAAGTATCACAACTCATAATTAAACTGTCCAGTAAATATGGCAGTGTCCTGATATATTAGACCGAAAAAAAATGGCTGCCTTTTAATACTCGGCTGCTCAATCGTCGGAGTCTTGGCATAGCACCTCACGGATAGACCTGAAATAAGATACGTCATCAAAAGCGAGTTGAAACGCGGAAATAAAATTAATATTTAAAAAAAATTGGTGGTCTGTAACTACGGACAATAATTTACGTGATATCGTCATATGCGTCACAAGCCAAGTGCTGCACCCCAAGCGGGATGTCAGTGCAGGTCACATCACCCCCGTCTAGAATTAGAAGCCAAGTGCTTAGGCCGATCGTGCATCTCTATCGCTTCTTCCGCGCTCTCGTTTCACGCTCGGCTCGGGCAGAACGTGACAATGAGACATGCTTTTTCGTGCGTGCAGCTGGTGACCGTGGATAGTTATAGCAGGTATAGGCTAAATCAAATATCTTGGCTGTGATGTTTGCTACAATTTTGACTGAAGCTACTATACCTATTTTATTTATTATTACATATACATGTAAAAAAAAACAAAGTTACCGACATAGCCCAGCGGATTAGCAAATTAAAGTGGCAATGGGCAGGACACATCGTTCGAAGAACAGATGGTCGATGGGGCCGGAAAGTTCTCGAATGGAGACCACGGACCAGCAAGCGCAGCGTAGGACGTCCACCGACTAGGTGGACTGACGACATAATAAAAATCGCAGGAACGCGCTGGATGCAGGCCGCTTCCAACCGGCCTTATTGGAAATCCATGGGGGAGGCCTATGTCCAGCAGTGGACACCCTATGGCTTATAGATAGATAGATACATGTAAAAACACCAAAAAACCTTTCGGTTTGTCTAGGTGCCTTATTAAATTCACCACTTGGTACTCCTTAATTACATTAGTAATAAAATATTAAACTGAGTCAACTAAAAAAAAACCGGACGAGTCAGGCTCGCACATCGAGGGTTCCGTACAAACATATTCTTAAAATAATTAAAAACCTGTTTTAGCATGTGCTAATGAAGTTATTTTATATGATACTCGTACCTTACATGATATGATTTACTCATTTTGAATCTTTAAACCATTTTGTGAATTTGGAGGCCCTATTTTTATGTGATTTAAATAAAAATGTACAGTTTTCAGATTTATTCCTATATGTGTACTCTGAGACAATGCTTTTCGCCAAATTTCATAGTTCTAAGTCAACGGGAAGTACCCTGTAGATTTTGATTTTTGTGAGCGTTGAAATATGCGTTTTTTACGACACAAACGGCTCTAACTTTTTTATACGATTACTGAGAAGTTTTTCTTTTACACAACTGCAAGAATTCATAGGTTTACGTATACAGTTTAAATTTCAACTCGATATCTTTACTCGTTCCCGAGATAAAGAGTCTTGACATACACACAGACGGACAACAGTGATGCTATAAGGGTTCCGTTTTTTTCCTTTTGAGGTACGGAACCCTAACAAGTTCGCTTAGCTAGAATAAAAAACCTACCTAACTAACCTGCTTAATCGCAAACAATTAGGTAGCTTGCCTAGCAAAGTGAAGTGCGGAACGGTCGTAGCCGGCCGAAACTCGTTCCGATTAAGATGCGCAAACAGCGTCCTATACAAGGTACTTCATTTTTCCAAGTATTTTTTTTTTCATCTTACTCATTAACTAGTAGAATAATAATTCCAATAAATTAAACTTTTAATGAAAACTGTGTCTTATGCCTTGTTTTTTTTTTCGAAAAATATTTCTTGCAAAATATAGCTTGATACGCGAGACATTGACATTGACATACGCGTAATGACTCACGCACATCAAGTACCATATTATTTATAGTCAAAATGTTCGGTACAAAATGTTGTACTTCATGTCTAGATGCACGAGCATGAAGTACAACAGAAGTATAATAATACTACGTATAGAGAGGCCGTTCTATACTTAGTATTATTATATCTTCTTTGATTATAGTTTTCAATTACATATAAATTCTAACTCCACTCGGGCCGCTAGTCCTTGATGATTATTGTAATACCTATATAGTAGTGTAGTGATTGAGTAGTTTCAACTTACATGACAATACGCTGAATTCGGCTCCGCCTTCATTAACATTAGCATTTCCATATTGCGTTATCGTTACAGGACCTAGCTCGCCCATATTCTGAAAAAGAAATATTTTTAGGGTTCCGTACCTCAAAAGGAAAAAACGGAACCCTTATAGGATCACTTTGTTGTCCGTCTGTCCGTCGGTCCGTCTGTGTGTATGTCAAGACTCTTTATCTCGGGAACGCGTAAAGATATCGAGTTGAAATTTAAACTATATGCGTAAACCTATGAATTCTTGCAGTTGTGTAAAAGAAAAGCTTCTCAGTTACCGTATAAAAAAGTTACAGCTGTTTATGTCGTAAAAAAACGCATATTTTAACGCTCACAAAAATCAAAACCTACAGGGTACTTCCCGTTGACATAGAACTATGAAATTTGGCGAAGAGCATTGTCTCAAAATACACATATAGGAATAAATCTGAAAGCTGTACATTTTTATTTAAATCACATAAAAATAGGGCCTCAAAATTCACAAAATATGGGTTCAAAATTCAAAGTGAGTAAATCATATCATGTAAGGTATTATATAAAATAACTTCATTAGCACATGCTAAAACAGGTTTTTAATTATTTTAACAATATGTTTGTACGGAACCCTCGATGTGCGAGACTGACTCGCACTTGTCCGGTTTTTTTTATTTAAACGTAAGCCGAAAAATCGGCCACGTGCAAATTGGACTGCTGCACGAAGGGTTCCGTACCATGTGAGATGGCGTATGGGCCTTTTTAGCCCCATTTCAAGCTTCTACCTGTTCCCAATCAACAAGGGACGTGATAAATGACGTCATATCAACGTGATTACAAAATTTTTGACGTCATTCGACCAAATCTCACGTCAAAAATGACGTCTCAAATAGACCTAACACGTAGTTGGAATATATATGACGTCATATATGACGTCTCAAATAGACCTAACACGTAGTTGGAACATATATGACGTCATGTAAGACGTCACAAATAGACCTAACACGTAGTTCGAATATATATGACGTCATGTAAGACGTCTCAAATAGACCTAACACGTAGTTGGAATATATATGACGTCATGTAAGACGTCACAAATAGACCTAACACGTAGTTGGAATATATATGACGTCATGTAAGACGTCTCAAATAGACCTAACACGTAGTTGGAATATATATGACGTCATGTAAGACGTCACAAATAGACCTAACACGTAGTTGGAATATATATGACGTCATGTAAGACGTCTCAAATAGACCTAACACGTAGTTGGAATATATATGACGTCACGTAAGACGTCTCAAATAGACCTAACACGTAGTTGGAATATATATGACGTCATGTAAGACGTCACAAATAGACCTAACACGTAGTTGGAATATATATGACGTCACGTAAGACGTCTCAAATAGACCTAACACGTAGTTGGAATATATATGACGTCATATAAGACGTCTCAAATAGACCTAACACGTAGTTGGAACATATATGACGTCATGTAAGACGTCACAAATAGACCTAACACGTAGTTGGAATATATATGACGTCATGTAAGACGTCACAAATAGACCTAACACGTAGTTGGAATATATATGACGTCATGTAAGACGTCACAAATAGACCTAACACGTAGTTGGAATATATATGACGTCATATAAGACGTCTCAAATAGACCTAACACGTAGTTGGAATATATATGACGTTATGTAAAACGTCACAAATAGACCTGACACGTAGTTGGAATATATATGACGTCATGTAAGACGTTAATAATAGTACTAAACACGTCATAGGATATACTTGACGTCGCTAGAGACGTCTCAAATAGACCTAACACGTAGTAGGAATATATATGACGTCATGTAAGACGTCGCAAATAGACCTTACACGTAGTTGGAATATATATGACGTCATGTAAGACGTCACAAATAGACCTAACACGTGGTTGGAATATATATAACGTCATGTAAGACAGCGGTAATAGTACTAAACACGTCATAGGATATACTTGTCGTCGCTAAAGACGTCTCAAATAGACCTAACACGTGCTTGGAATAGATATGACGTCATGTAAGACGTCACAAATAGACCTCAAACGTAGTTGGAATATATATGACGTCATATAAGACGTCTCAAATAGACCTAACACGTAGTTGGAATATAAATGACGTCATGTAAAACGTCACAAATAGACCTGACACGTAGTTGGAATATATATGACGTCATGTAAGACGTTAATAATAGTACTAAACACGTCATAGGATATACTTGACGTCGCTAGAGACGTCTCAAATAGACCTAACACGTAGTTGGAATATATATGACGTCATGTAAGACGTCACAAATAGACCTAACACGTAGTTGGAATAAATATGACGTCACGTAAGACGTCTCAAATAGACCTAACACGTAGTTGGAATATATATGACGTCATGTAAGACGTCACAAATAGACCTAACACGTAGTTGGAATAAATATGACGTCACGTAAGACGTCTCAAATAGACCTAACACGTAGTTGGAATATATATGACGCCATGTAAGACGTCACAAATAGACCTAACACGTAGTTGGAATATATATGACGTCATGTAAGACGTCGGTAATAGTCAACATCGAGAAAATCCTTACTACCAAATTACCTTGCGTTAGGTCGGTCATAATAATTATCACAGTCATAATTACCACAGAGACTAAATGATTACCTATAAAACATAGCAATATGAATAAAAAAAAGTCTTGAAAATGACTGAGACTGACTAAACCTTAATTTTAAATTTTTTATCTTAGATTTAGTACAATTTATAAATATCGTTTTTTAATATTATTTTACGCCTAACGTGACTTGTTCGTAAAAAGATACCTTAGTAATTATAAATAATAATTTTTCAACTAGCATTTTTAGAAACTTTTCGTATTAAATATATTTTGAAAGTGTAACGTACTCATATTAAGTACTGCAATTGAAATACCTACCCAATATCAGTTTTTTAAACGAACGTCCATCACGTGATTTATTAATATGAATCTTAACACAAGGACATAAAACGTATACTCATTTGTAATGCCTAAGAAATTAACTGACGCCTTCGCGATAAAATGGCGGCTACGAGAGGCGAGAGGCCCAAGGAGCAACTTCAACCGTCGTCAGTGTTGTCAGATAAATCTCTTTTCCAAGTACTTTGGCAAAATAATTCACCGTGTTCAAACTGGGAATTTTCATGATTTAATAAACTCTACATAAATAAAATGTCTCATTTCACGTATAAAAAGTAAATATGAAATGTATAAAATTGAATGCTTTGGTATGGCCCAAAAAGTACTAGACCGATTGTAGAAATTCTTTTACCATTTCAATGCTACATTATCAGGGATTAATAAAATATGAGGCTATTTTTTATTGTAAGTATACATTTACTGTAACACTTATGTCGAAAATGTTTAAAAAATAAATGTCCACCCGAAGCCGGGACAGGTCGCTAGTAAATTATAACACAAATATTGAAGGCATCGTGCATTTCCGTATGAAGCTAGGCATACACCAATTTCCCCCCACCTCAAAAATTACCAATTTTAGCATGAGAGAATGAAAGTAGTGCCAATCGATAGAATGAATGATTACAAATCGAAACTATTCTATAACAAAATGAGCTATTGTGCAGGGTTTTTGAGATATTGGCTTCTTTGATGACTTAACATTTTTGATGACAGCGTGGTTCAAGTTATGTTGGTCAGCAATAAGTTCAGTATTTACGGTTCGATTTCGATAAAACAAACTGTAATAGTTTTATAAATTTAAGCCTCCCAAACATATTTATGACTAGTAGTTCTCCGAACTGAAGGCCTCGCGAGCACTTAACTTTTTGCAGGATCTCGTATAGAAATAAAATCTTTTTTATACAAAGTACGCAATTTATCTATCAAAATGTTCCCGTCGCATGTTAACAAAATCAAAAACGTTATAACATATCATATATTTTTATCCACTTGGCTAATGTTGCTCATATTCACAATACTTTGTTAATATTTAATCGATTTGCCGAATTTCATTGAAATCAGCTGGTAAACAGAGCTACAACAAATTTCCCCCCTTTTTGTCGGAACCACCCCTCCAATCAAAAATCGCCAACGACTAAAAATTCTAATAAACAAAAGAACATGTACACCAATTTTCATCAATATCGGTTCAAAATTACGGCCTGTACACGATTACTAACATCCAAACATACTATGTACATACTATACACACTAACAAACTAACAAACAAATGGACAGACGAAAGAAAATTTGCCCAACCTGATGCACAGACTTTGCTTGCTTCGCTCGCTCAGTCAAAAACAGCATGTCAATATATTGCGTACTTTCTGAGATAAAAGTGTTGCTATTTTTCAACTTTTGAAGTCAAATATCTCAAAAACCCTGCATAATAGCTCATTTTGTTATGGAATAGTTTTGATTTGTAATATTTCATTCTACCGATTGGCATACTTTTATTCTCCCATGCTATTGGTAATTTTTGTGGAGGGGGAAAATAGGTACGCCAGAAACGCACTAATATGGCCAAAACATACACTATCATACTGCTATTAATTAAATGCAATTAAAATTGAACGTAATTGTTAACCAATTTTACTGATTCGGATTAACACTAATATACTAATATTATTAGTATTACATACAACAAACTCTCGAAACTTGTTGTATGTTTGTTATACACTAATACTACCGCTTGACTTATTTGATGACGTGATTAATACCGCCGGTCACCTCTTAGTATTTTCATAAATCCAAATCTATCAAAATATAATCATCTGATAAAAATTTAAATAACAACCATGATCATGATGTTCATTAAATATAATTATTATGGTAAAATCTGGCAGTTCTGGCACCGCGCGCTGGCAACATAACAGATTCAGTCGCACGGTGAAGTCTACGTTGCTATGTTCTTTTTTAACTGAAATTCTTTGTGTAATAGTGTAATAGTAATTTATAGAGGTAAGATATGTACAATTTCTCCTCAGTATTTATATTATTAATAGAATTATTCGGTGTAAAATATTAAAGTCGCAGTTAGGTAATGAGTCTCTGCCATGTGGTCCCTGGCATAATAACCTACTTGTTATTACTATTTTGTAAATTTTATTTTTGATTTGCAGTAAAGTACTGTGAATTTGGTATAATATATTTTTGGTATTTGGTATAATATACACAAATGCATCAGCCCTGCAGTATACCGAAATACATCGTGACAGTCCAGGCAACGGAAGTGTTGTAATTTTAAGTGAAAAATGGCTGACCCCAAAAAATTTGAAGCGTTTTGGCCGACGTCCAAACTTTCCGGCCAGTTTAATAAACTGTTGCTGAAACACCATGAACCTGACAACGAATGGCCACTGATAAAGCTTAAAAGAAAATTCTTCGAAACTGGTAAGTATTTCAGGGATGAATCTCAACAATCTACAAATCAAATCAAATCAAAAAAGTCATTTATTCGGCAGGGATATGGTTATACTAAGGTCTTAAGCCGGAAACATACTATCGGACGCGGCTTACGGACGCGACTGACAGCCGCGACTTAGCAATGTGCACAGTCTTAAATAACAAACACATTATAATCTCTACCTAAAACAACAGGGTAACAAAATTGACTAGCTCTTCAAGTTTATGGACTCTATAAATATGCTTTAATAATTGCAAAAGAAAAGATAATAAGTAAATAGGGACTGTATCTACGTTCATCAAAGTCAATGAAATTTTCTATTTTATAAAAGTTTTTTTCAAGTAGTTAATTAAAAAGCTATGTTCGGAATCTATATACAATCACTCACAGTTTCATTTACTAAGAATTGAGTCTGGTATTTGGCCGGGTTTGCTTCTTAACAGTGTAGGAAACCGGCATGGACCTAGGACTTACAAATGTGACATTCACTGTACTAAAATTGAACTTTTCAAGCAACATGCAACAAGCAACAGTGTGTTGCCTGAACGCACCGTTAATTGCTTGTGACAAATTTACATGTAGCTAGTCAGCAGGGTAATCAGAATGTACCACCATGCTGTGGATCTACAGGTTAATAATATGCCCTCTGAAGGAGAGAATCAAACATGGGACAAATATTTGTGTTCGAACAAATTTTTGTTGAGTACCTTAATTAGCACAAATAACTATCCCACTGCGGGAATTGAACCCACAATCTCCGGCTTGGCCAGTTATGTCATATGTTGTTTTAACAAAGGATTTTCAATTTCACTATTATTTCAGAGGATTTGATTATAGCACGAAAAAAAGCGAAACAAGCTGAAGTCAATAGTGATATAGATGTTACTGATGCTGATGAGGATAAAACATCAAAGAGAAGACGAAAACCTGTTAGATTTCAATCAGATCATGAAACATCATCAGGTGATGAAATATTTGATGCAACAGATATATTTAAACAAAAAGGTATGTTACAGTTTGTTGTTTTTATTATTAAATACTTACATGCATGGATGTGTGCTTTGTAATTATTTTATTTATTTATTTGATTAATAATAGGCGAGCAGCATTTTGCTGATGCCTATATTACACAGTATCAATTTTTTTAAACCATAGTCCACATAATGTCTACAATAAAAAAAAGTAAACAGTATGCTATGGTCACAGAATTAACCGTTTAAACCAAACAAGGGAATCTGGAAAATTATAGTGTTATTGCTCTATGTATAGTAGAAATTAAAATGACATTATTTTATTAAAGGTACGGTGACTCCAAAGAAATCTCAGTCAGTTCAGCCCCCAATAACCCTGGAACAGGATGAGATAGATTATTTGGCAAGTAGTTCAACTGCCGCTCTGGAGATTCAGCAACAGAAGCAGACACCGCTGAGTACTAGACAGCCCTCAGCTGGAACCACACCAGGTAATGCCTAAAACATAACAATGCAATAAGGGGTTAAGACAGCAATGATTTTCGTTTTAAGGATGTTTGTTCTGATTACTTGTTTTTTTTTGGGTAAAATAGTAATTAAAATAACCACCTCTCTATTAGCAATTGATCTCATAATGGTTAACATCTTATTAAAATAGTGTAGGTCGACCATGACCTCTAACTGGAAAAAAAAATTGTTTCAGGATATGAGACCAAAACTCTACAACTTTTGTCAACCATAGTGGAGCAAAATAAACAAATCTTAGATTGGATCAGACAACAGAATGAATTAGAGGTCTTAAACTCTAAAGCAACACCAATTGAGCTTCCTGTGCAGCTACCGTTAAATGATCTAGAAGAATTAACAGCAATTGAAAAATACCTGACATGTGACATCAAATTTGCTAACTTTGTAAGTTATTTACTTGTTTTTTTTTTCTTAGAAGTATTGAGGTAAGTATGAACCATTTCTTGATGTTATGATACTGCTCATGAGCATGTACTCAGCTGAACTTGATCGTAATCAATCAATAAATAAATAAATATAGGCGGACATTTTTCACACAGCGCCATCTAGTCCTAAACTAAGCAGAGCTTATAATATGGAAACTAGATGGTTGATATACTACATATATATTTTTAAATACATACTTATTATACATAATGAACACCCAGACACAGAACAAACACCCCAGTTCACCACACAAATGTTTATCCGGGGTGGGAATTGAACCCACGACCTTCAGCGCCGAAGTCAGGGATACTAACCACTGCGCTGTGAGGCCAGTTGAGTGACTGGCACATATTTCTTAGTGTAGCATATCAGGTGTAATGTAATAAAATATATCTAACTTATAAGCTTATATAACAGCTTATAAGTTACATAAGTTTGATATGTCTGTGTATCTGGTTATCTGTTTGTGGCATCGTAGCTCCCAGACGTTAATGTTAGCTTTAAAATATTACTCATAATTTACCTATATGTATTTTTTTTTCAGTGCAATTACTTAGTTTCTCACTGTGGACACTCGACCACTACATCCATCAACCAATTATTAAAACATTGCATGACAAATGAGTTGGCGTCACTGTTTAATTATAGAGGAAAAAATAATAAAAGGACATTTGAGGAATTATATTTAAAAACTGCAATTATATGTAAGTATATTCAGTTTGAACTCACTATACATTCACTTGTTTCCATAGTTTTCTTGTCTATAAACAGATTATAATCTAGTAGTTCTTCGAACAGCCGACCTTTGTGAGTATGTACTTACTGGTATTTGCAGAACCCCATAAGGAATATAATTCATTGTTAGTAGTAATTGACAATTGAAGATTAAGGTCTTTGTTACATATTGACCTGTTAATTATTTGTTATTAATAAACTAAATATGTATAGGTACTTAATTTGCCGGCCATGGTGGTCAAGAGGTAGTGACACCCGCCTTACAATCGTGAGGTCGTGGGTTTAAATCCCCGGTCCCGTACCAATGAGTTCCTTGGAATTTATGTACGGAATTTCACACCACTGGCTTTTCGGTGAAGGAAAACGTCGTGAGGAAACCTGCATACGTCGGTAGAAGAAATTCGATGGCGTATGTGAATCCACCAACCCGCACTGGGCCAGCGTGGTGGATATGGCCCAATCACCCATCGTGGGTAGGCCTAGGTCCTGCAGCAGACTATTAAAAAGGCTGGTACAGTACAGTACTTAATTTGTACTACTCGTTCCCACAGCTTTGTAGGTATGCACAATAATGTACCTAATACATACTTCTCTTGAGCGTATCGTAAATATACCTATTCTATTAGTATTAACACCGCCAAATCGCGACAGCTTCTGCAAAAAGATAGAATTACTTTGTATAAAACCTTTTATTTTGTTGCAGGTGCTGTTAAAAAACACTTTAAACTGACTGTGGAAAAGGATTTAGAAAATGACATCAAGGTGTGGCTCAAACATGCTCCGCAAAGAGCAAAAGCGCGATTGACCAGAAACAATTCTCAATCCTTGGCTTCGTCTCAAAGGCAATCCTTGTAAGACTACTACTTAAGAAACTGTTTTATAAGCAATACTTTAATTTAATAATTTTTTGGACATAATTATGCTGCTGTGAGCACATTTACAATTCACATAAAGCTATTGTAAGTAAGCAACAAATGTATAGAAGAGTGAAAGTCAGTAAATGTTTAGTTATACCTTTTTGCAATGAGTATGTTATTTTACCTTTAAATTAACTGTTAGTATATACATTATATGAAATAAGAAACTATACATATATAACTATATAATATAGTTTCTTATTTCATATAAAACATAGTTTTATAATCTTTGTAAGATATAATTCATTGTAAGGATATATTAACAAGGTATTTTAAGAAAACCTTGCTTTTACCACAGTTAGAACATAACATAGACTTCACCGTGCGGCTCACTGGACTGTTTGGTTAATAAACACAATTTATTTTCAATCTTGTTTTTTTTCTCTAAATTATTTTTATCTGTTTCAGGCCCAGCTTGTAGTCTGACGTTAGTTAACGTCGCAATATTGACCCCAGGTCACGTCACAATGACGTGCTACACGACGTCCCATTGTGACGTCGTGTAACACTTCTAAACGTGACGTTAACTAACGTCTTAACATGACGTTAACTAACGTCTAAACGTCACGTTAACTAACGTCTAAACGTGACGTTAACTAACGTCTAAACGTGACGTTAACTAACGTCTAAACGTGACGTTAACTAACGTCTAAACGTGAAGTTAACTAACGTCTAAACTTGACGTTAACTAACCTCTAAACGTGACGTTAACTAACGTCTTAACATGACGTTAACTAACGTTTTAATGTGACGTTAACTAACGTCTTAATGTGACGTTAACTAACGTCTAAACGTGACGTTAACTAACGTCTTAACATGACGTTAACTAACGTCTGAACATGACGTTAACTAACGTCTGAACATAACGATAACTAACGTCTGAACACGACGTCAAATAACGTCTGAACACGACGTTAACTAACGTCTGAACATGACGTTAACTATCGTCAAAAGTTACCCTAGGCGACGTCACCATATGACGTTTATAAACGTGATAGTGTGACGTTACACGAAGTCACAATATGACGTCAACCTACGTCAGTATAATGACGTTAATTTACGTCGTAAATGACGTTGAAAATGACGTTTAATTTGTGACATCGACACGTGAATCACCACGTTGAAAATGACGTGATCGGACGTTAAAACTAACCAAAAAATGACGTCATAAATCACGTGTCTTTGTTGACGTTACACGAAGTCACAATATGACGTCAACCTACGTCAGTATAATGACGTTAATTTACGTCGTAAATGGCGTTGAAAATGACGTTTAATTTGTGACATCGACACGTGAATCACCACGTTGAAAATGACGTGATCGGACGTTAAAACTAACCAAAAAATGACGTCATAAATCACGTGTCTTTGTTGATTGGGTTGTATTTATTAATATCGAGCAACGGCAAAAAATAACGTTGATTGTATGGGGGCGGCCCACATAAATATTTATTTTATTATGTTTTTAGTATTAGTTTTATTTATTATAGTGGCAACAGAAATACATCATTTGTGAAAATTTCAACGTTCTAGCTATCACGGTTCATGAGATTCAGCCTGGCGAAGTCTTAGTAATAGAGTCCCTTTTTTACCATTTGGGTAGCTAACCCTAAAAACTAACCATGGAATAATAGTAGATTGTATCATATACTGTACTGTACTGTACCAGCCTTTTTAATAGTCCACTGCAGGACGTAGGCCTACCCACGAAGGGTGTTTGGGCCATATCCACCACGCTGGCCCAGTGCGGGTTGGTGAATTCACATACGCCATCGAATTTCTTCTACGGAATTATGCAGGTTGCCCCACGATGTTTTCCTTCACCGAAAAGCCAGTGATGAGCCAGATTTTATCATATGGGAGCAAAATAATATTTTTACGGCGAGGGCACTTTTTGAATCCAGAGCGAAGTGAGGGATTCTAGAGTAGAATCCCGAGCGTAGCGAAGGATTCTTTAGTAAAATCCTGAACGTAGCGAGGGATTCTTTAGTAGAATCCTGAACGTAGTGAGGGATTCAAAGTATGTCGCCCGAGCCAAAAATATATTTTGCGCCCGAGTACACTGTACTTTTCATCACCTCTATGAGACAATAAAAGACGCCTCATATTTTATTGTAATATTATTATTTAATAAAACGTAGAGTAACAACTAAATTGAAATTAAACGGTATCTAATAATTAAACAAACGAAAACTTATATTTACATTATTTTCATTCAGTTTCTTGATGTTGAACACTAACATTACAGTGTTTAAATAAAAGCTTGCAAAAAGTGGCTCGAAGTGTGGCGCTTAGCGCTTAGTATACCGTTCTAAGCGCCACACAAATCGGCGTATGGGAAGTTATACAGAGAGACGAGACACCCGGACACCCACCCGCCAACCTCATGACTCCCGCGCGCTCCCTACGCCCGTGCTCATAACTTTGCTACATGTGTCGGTATTGTGCACGCATGCGCAATAATTAGCGAATCACGGCGAAGTGTCATCTGCGGCTAACTTCTCATCCACCGATTTGTGTGGCGCTTAGTATACAGTATGTGACTTTTAGCAAACCTGAAAGGGTTATCTTTGTGATAAGCATTTCAAAAATCTAAAGCGAACGCAGGATTTGAACCTGCCCCTTCGGATCACTAGCCCGACGCTCTAACCAACTGAGCCAGCCCGCTTCCTACGCAAACGTCAAATCTTTGAAGTGCTTATATTACACATTTAGCAAACCTTATCATAAGTTTCCTCCGAAGTGAACTGTATAACAGGCGCCATAAGTTTCGACTGCACAGTAAACAGAGGCTGGATATTACAAATGGCCGCTCGCAGCCCGTCGTTAGAAAGTCTTCTGAACAGCGTATGGAGCAGGTCTACGTCGTTTGGCGCTATTACTATCATTTTGAAGTCTTGGTCGCGCAAGGGGAGCTCCAGGATCTGTTAAATAAGATGGAGCACGTCAAAATGAAAAAAAAATTGATTGCCTGGAAACTCGGTTTTGATACGTGATAACGGCGTAAGAAAACATTGTTGAATTATTAACTGAAAATTCAACAAGACGGACGCTTATGCCGATCGTGCCTCACTTTAGCTTGTTCCACTCTCTCGCTTGCACGCTCGGCTCAGGCAGAACGTGACAATTCTTTATGCGTGTAGCCGGCGTTCATCAATTTATAAGACGTTATCACGTCAAAAAATCAGATTTTTAAAAAGATCATCTAGTCTGCCGCACAAGGGGAGCTCAAAGATCTGCTAAAGACGTTGCAATACGTCAAACCGTAAAAAACACAGATTTCTTACGAAATGTTCATTTTAATGTCTATCGCACAAAAGAAGCTGAAGGATATATCAAAGACAATGAACGAGCCAAAATTCAAAGAAATAAATACAGATTTCAACGAAAAGTTTTGGTGTATCTCAGGGTACAATACTTGGACTTGATTTGTTGAAGTAGGCCATTAATTGTGGAAAATGAAAATATTTATAGCCCAAATCATAATGGCGTTTATAAACACAGGCAAGTCGTTGCGCAATAGCAATTTATTCATGTAAGTTGCGCAGCTTATAGCTAACTTCACGAACTCCATCAAGTTTGATTCGTCCTATAACTAGGTACTATTGTATGATGTAACTATTTTTATTTTGTATTAACTTACTCGAGCCTCGTAATTGATATCTTGCGTGTAGCTGAAGGAGTTGTATATTTTCATCAATGAATTTCCGTTGTCTTTACCCCATGGACTCTAAAACCACAAACATAAGGGTGAGTATCAAAGGACGGTGGAAAAAAAAAATCTAGCTAAGGTAAATGTGCTACTGCCTAGATTGCATATCTGCTTATCCTCAGGCAGAATACCTGTTATACTAAGCGCCACACAAGTCGGCGGATGAGAAGTTAGCCGCAGATGACACTTCGTCGTGCTTCGCTAATTATTGCGTATGTGTGCACAATTCCGACGCCGCGTGTCGTAGTGGTGGCACGGGCGTAGAGAGCGCGCGGGAGGCATGAGGTTGGCGGTCGGGTGTGCCCCGGCGTCGCGTCTCTCTGGCTCCCGCGCACACCTATATTTCGGCTTTTGCGCAGCGTTCTGCGCATAACTTCCCATTTGCCGATTAGTGTGGTGCTTAGTATACCAGCCTTTTTAAAAGTCCAATGCAGATCGTAGGTCTACCAACGATGGGTGATTGGGCAATAACCACCACGATGGCCCAGTGCGGGTTGGTGGATTCACTTACACCATCGAATTTCTTCTATGGACGTAGGTATGCAGGCTGTCGCATGTTTTCCTTCACCGAAAATCCAGTGGTGTGGAAACTCCATACACAAACAAAGAACTTATTGGTACGGGACTCGGATTTGAACTCATGACCTCACGACTGAGAGGTCGGTGTAACTACTACTAGACTACCACAGCTTCATACATGCAGAATGTATAGGCCGAATCATAGAAGTCGGCGGATGTGAAGTTAGCTACAAGGTGCGCAATATACAATCCCGACTGAACCTAACATAAAGCTGCGCCTTGATTGAATATTTTATTTTATTTATTTTGTTGTAGCTTACTTCACATCCGCCGACTTGCATGATACGGGCATATACCTATATTCAAACGCTGACCTATAACAACTGAAGAAGAAGAAGAAAGAAAGTTTATTTACTAGAAAACTTACAATGAAACACACAAGTTACAAAGATGTTCAATACCATTGTTCAGGCGAAGCCTTTCCTCAAATAAAAAAGTGGCATTTTGACATTTCGTTAGAGCTGTCACTCTGACAGTTCTCAATTTTAACTGCGTACTAATTTCAATGTCCCCTCATGGGCCACCAATGTTTCGGCCGTAGGCCGATTGAAATTCAACTTGCAGTTAGGAGTTATTTATTATATGTAAGTACAATAGTTGTTTCTTCAAGTTAATAAGATTTTACCGCTTTACAATGAATTCTTCGGGTTTGTTCAGTGTTCACGTATGGAAGGGGAATTGAGAAATTAGTACGCAGTTAAAATTGAGAACTGTCAGAGTGACAGCTCTAACGAAATGTCAAAATGCCACTTTTTTATTTGAGGAAAGGCTTCGCCTGAACAACCATTGTTATGAGATTTAGCAGAGTGAATTCATGGTAAGGCAAGTATACAGTGGTGCAGTGAACCCCAAACAAAGCACGTGGCTTGTGTCTTGGGGCTCGAGTGCGATGTAACAGTAAGAAAATATACATGTGTTTTAAAATTTGGTAAAAGGAAATTAAATTAAAAAGGAAACCAATAATTACTATAAATCTTATGAAACGAAATCTTAAAATGTCATTTAAGTTATTTTATCACGTAAACGACAGAAATGTCTTGCATGATAAATACATTCTTTAAACCTAAAAGTTGTATGTGTGTATGTAAAACGTCCGTACGTGCGTGTACCTATGTGTGTGTGTATGTGTGTGTGTGTGTGTATGTGTGTGTGTGTGTGTATGTGTGTAACACTGCAATACACGAGATCTCGTAAAAGTCAAGGTTTTCAGCGTAACACGTATGTGTGTGTGTGTGAGTGACTATCCAGGAAACAGACACTATGATATTAAGTGCATGTAAAGCTATATAGATACAGATACGATTCACTATATATGCTATAACTTACGAAAATAAACAAAGTTGTGTTAATCTCAAGCTACGTACGCTACAATATTGATAGTATTTGAACAGATTGATTACCTTGAATGTGCTGACATTTACAAATACTAATTGGGCTGATAGGGGAATATTATGTTGGAATCTGTAACTGTCTATTTCTGTAAACTTCTTGACCTGAAAAACCAAAATTAAGTAAATTAATAAGCAATGGATGTCATTAGTTTCTGACTGTAATGGTAGCTGTAATAAATGAAATGAAATATTTCAGGATTAATCCCATAGTAAAAGTTGTTCTATACTATACCTCATGTGTGTTTACGGTATTAGCTATTACTATAAACTTAGTAAACAGTACACACATTGTATAAACAGTATCTTACTGTACTGTACCAGCCTTTTTAATAGTCCACTGCAAGGACGAAGGCCTACCCACGAAGGGTGATTGGGCCATACCCACGCTGGCAGAGTGCGGGTTAGTGGATTCACATACGCCATCGAATTATTTCCATGGACGTATGCAGGTTGCCTCACGATGTTTTCCGTCACTGAAAAGCCAGTGATGTGAAATTCCGTACATAAGTTCTAAAGAAGTTCATTGGTATGGGACCGGGATTTGGACCCACGACCTCAAGAATGACAGGCCAGCGTTACAACCACTAGACCACCACGGCATATTACCACCACTATTTTATTTTCAGTTCAGTGTAGGTAAAAGTCTCTATCTCTACATAATCTCTATAATAATAATAATATCGCAGGGGCGACTTTGTGGCGAGTCGTCGGTGAGTGGCGACACTGCGAACCCTGATTCCCTGGGGCTAAATGAGACCCCTAACTCCTCTCTTGCCTTAACCGGCCGGTTTGGCGTGGAAACCGCAAGAGCTAAGAACCTAAGCTCCAGGGTGGAAGTGTTAAAGGGCATAACGCCGCGAGTAGCGTCTAGTGAAAGCGCAGCACACCTCTCGACACCCTAAGCCGTCCACACCAATGTTGCCCCTCCGGTGCCAACTTACGGTAGCCTTTATGGGGGGCCCATTTAGTGGACGGCAAGTCACCACCCGCTACGAAATTTTGAAATGGGGCATATTTAGCGGGTGCCGTACCTCATTCCATAGTCTAATCTTACAAAACATTTAAAATTTCACCAAAATAGCCCAGTTACAATATTTCAAGTCATTTTATATGCCATAGTTTCCATTTCACGCTATCTTTTTTATACCTACCACTGTTTTTATATTTCGTAATAAAATTGTAAAAGGGGCCTCTCAATGTTGGCTTAGGCTCCATTGATGCCTAATAAAGGACCAGGCTAAGCCTGCGATTTCAGTTGAATAAAGAAGAATAATAATAATACTTTATTAGACAACCACATTACACAAAAAAACAAATTACAGGGACAAAACAGTACAATTTATAGGTTTCTAATTGGCGGCCTTATCGCTTTAAGCGATTTCTTCCAGGCAACCAAGTTGTTGGTTGCCTGGTTGTTCTATACAACCGCCCCTACGCATCAAAGCCGCCTAACTCCTAGGTAGAAACTAGAAAAGCTAGAAAAATTATCATATTTTATCGTATCCTCTAACAAAAAAAAATATAAAAAAACCTAGTTGAAAATTTCAAAGATGACGTATTTCTGTTGCTGCTATGCGCTATATCAACAAATACTAAGAACATCCTACCCAGTGCAAGGCAGCAACTCGGGGGTCCTCAACCTCATCCACATGCATTTCGTCCTTCAAATGACACTGCAGAGTCTTGTTGGGTGCGACAAAGAAACAGTTGCTCGTCATGAATTCTGGTTTTTTGTCCAAGCAAACATATTTCTGAAAATTGGAAATACAATAAACATTTAATATCATACTGAAGATATAAACCTATTTACAGGTCAAATGTCAAAATGATTAAGAGTGCGCTTGGAGTGCGCCCAATGCCATAAAATAGTACATTGTTCACCGAGAGGAGAAAGTGACCGATTACCGTCGAGGGTGTCGTTTGAAGCCCGAGCCGTAGGAGAGGGCTTTAAAACACCCGAGATCGGCAATCGCACTTTCTCTCGAGTGATACATAGTGCTTTATACTACACCTACGAGGAAAATAAAAAACTAAATCTTTACTAATTGAAATTTATATTGAAATTGTTGCAGTTAGTGAAGCTTAATGTAACACTTTTTCCATTAATGTTTGTTTGAGATGTTTGCGACAATGTAGGAGGAATAACTGGCTGTGCTGTTGGCACTGCGCTCGTAGAAGGCTGTGGTGCCAAAGGGGCAACTGGCTGCTGAGGGGCATCTGGAATTTTCACATGTTCTTTTTTCAAATTGTTTGACACCATCCAACACACAGCTAGTGGCCAGTGTCATTTTGCGAACTTGGAGATAAAAACTCACTGTAAAAACTTTTTGGCTTTTGATATTTAGGTTACCAGCGCATAGTCTTACCCAAAATAAAAAAAGAAAAACCACGTAAGAAATGGATTTTCATACACTTTTCTCTCCCGCTCAGATGAGTTTTCTCGCCGCATATTTGTTCGATATGCAATGACGTACTTTCTACCCTAAATTTGATAAAGTATCAAGGTACTTTCCGAGCAGGTGTAGCATAAAAACAGATTTCAACCGCGCTTCCATCATCGCCCGCTATCATCTATGCTGCTTTGTTTAGAGTCGAAAATAGCATGACACAGATCACCATGATTTTGGTTTTGAGCGCCAGCTTACATTTTAAATGACATTTTATTTATTTAAAATTTAAACATGTAAAAACGAATTGATTACTTGGCTAGAACATTTGTCTGGCTACGCAATTTTTCAAAAATAATGTGGTGTTATCGCTTGTCGCTGTCGTTGTCGCTGATAATTTCTAACATTTGAAAAAACATGTTTTTTTTTTATGATGTGAAGTTTAAATTTTTTTCTAAAGTAACCATATTATTTTCCAAAATTCTACACGATTACTCGGCTACTATAGGTTTTTTCCTTTCAGTATTTTTTTAATGTGGATATTTATGTTTGTTACGTTTACACCACGTCTTTAAAAATACACCTTTCGCTTGATTTTGGCATTAGGCGCCCCCTTAACTAAAATATGAGTATTTAGAATACTAAAATAAATAAAAAATCGCCCAAGTCCTAATTGGACCCGCGCACATGGGAGGCCATTTAGTCCCATTTCCATCGTCTACTTATTGCCGTTATTAATATCGAGCCAAGAATGACAAAAAATTACGTTTGTTATATGGAAGCCCCTTAAATATTTATTTTATTCTGTACTAGTTTTTACCCGCGGCTTCGCCCGTATACGCAATATATCATTTTAATTTATAGCCTATGTGTTATTCTGATATATAAGCTATATTATTGGAAAGTTTCATCTCAATCCGTTCAGTAGTTTTTGCGTGAAAGAGTAACAAACATCCATACATCCATCCATCCTCACAAACTTTCGCGTTTATAATATTAGTAGGATTTAGTATTTGTTGTTATAGCGGCAATAGGAATACGTCATCTGTGAAAAATTTCAGGTGTCTAGCTGTCATGGTTATTGAGATAAAGCCTGGTGACAGACAGAAGAATGTAAGGATGGACAATGGAGTGTTAATAACAGGGTTTTACCCTTCTCTTATGGAATCCTAAAATGAATTTAGACAAATGTGATAATGAAGTGCTAATCTAAAAGCTCATTAAGTTGGCATGGTTCCCAAAATGTTCCTATCTCTCTGTGCAAATTAGAGGCAAATTATGCTAAATATTATAAAAGAAAAATAAATACTGACTTGTAAAAGGTGATCCAGAGTTCCACCAGTATGCTTGAACATGGTGAGGAGGTGATGTTGTCCTAACGGCGAAGCCACCCAGCTCCGAAGCTCCTGTCATCATTTCTTTTATTTAGTCAAGCAATAAACTGGAATGGCCTGGATGCAGACCGTTCATACCAGGCTTAAAAGGGGTGTTTGGGGAGAAAGGGTGTGATATGGGGAGAGGGGGGTCGAGATATGGGGGGAGGTTAGTGGGGGTGAGATATAGGGGAGGTTAGTGGGGGTGAGACATAGGGGTGGTAGTGGGGGTGAGATATAGGGGGAGTAGTGGGGGTGAGATATAGGGAGTGTAGTGGGGGTGAGATATAGGGGGGGTAGTGGGGGTGAGATATAGGGGGGTAGTGGGGGTTATAGGTGAATAGGAGGGATGGGTATGGTAACGACCCCTTGGTCGCGAATTTTCTTGGTCTATACTCATGTGCTTCTAAGTATTACACTTTATAGTGGCAGCCAATATGGTTGACAATTTTTTTCTAAGTGTGAATGTTATCTGAACCAATTTGGACCAATTTTATCCTCCATTTTCGAAGCCAGTCAGTAATCTGGTCGACTCTTTTATAGGTTTTCATAAATTGTAGATGTTTATCTGGGTTAGAATTACTAGCGTAGATAGCCGTGTCGTCAGGAAATGAGACTGTTTGGTAACACTTCTCTACTTTTTCTTTGGGACATTTTTAGTTGTTTGTTTACTTTTGTTTTTTTTGTCTACATTTTCACTGAGTCTTTTTGCCATTATTTGTTTGTATCCCTTGTAATTTGTTGAATGGGTTCCTTGGCAGTGTGCGCCGCATAAATAGCTGGTATACTACTGTCTTTTTGGACACTCAATTTTTTTGTTGGATTCTGTACATTTCTCACAACTGAAGCGGTGCATGCAGTATTTTTTTGTGTGGCCATATTGTTGACATATTTGGCATTGCACAATTGTTGTCACAGAACAGAAATTCTTCTGTGCATTTTCACACATCTGCAAGGATCCATGTAGTAATTTTTTGTATGGTAATTTTTGGCATTGCACAATTGTTGTTCTCTTTTTGAGGACCTTAATCTTTACACTAGTTCACAGAACAGTAGCTCTTCTGTTTATAAATGTATTTGACAATGCTAAAAGAAATGTTTCAGAAAGCTTGTTGCACATATTTTTACAAAGGCGTCAAGACCACTCTTTCTGAGGTGATTCTGTTTCTCATGATCCGTGGTGACCAACATCAAGTTAAGTGACAGCGGCTGTAGCTGGGTGTTGTTGCTCGTTTAGCACCACCCAGGGGGCATGTGTAGACTAGGTTTATTTGAGGAAAAGATGGTAAGTCCCATGGACAGGTGCAGCTCCCATCATCTCCTTAGGAAATGTTTGGAGGATGAACACTGTACCTTTGAAGGAGTGGGAGATGTTTCTCCTAATGGACTGAATATTGGATATATCCTTACTTGACTTTATAGACACAGGCTATTATTTTTAACAATTCTTCAAATGGATCTAGTGTTAGATTCATTATTCTGTGTCTCCAATTCTTTTCAACAGCAATGTCCACGAATTCTTGTTTTTGCTGTGAGCGTGGCCCGTTTGGTACCACATTATCAGGATCTCTACGATCCACCTTTTTATGTACGAAACCATATTGAGGAAGGCACTCGTACACTCCCCAAGAGTTGGTGTGTACTTCTGTGTCTTCCTCAACATGTTTGAGTATGAGTGGCATCAAGGCATCTTCAGTTTTTTCATCATCGGGACATAATTCCAACCTCAAGTTGTTAGTATTTTTTTCCATCATGCCCAAGACCCAGTGGCCCTCAACATAGCACCCTCTGTTAGAATTTCGCTTTCCAAATTTATATTCATCAATTTTAACAATCTTGCCGGGGCCACCAATTTTGTCTTCGGCTTTATTTTCAATTTCATATACGGTTATCGCCTCCCTACAATAACTGTACCAGTCTGCAATTGTTGTACTTGAAACCACTAGCTCGTCGTCCATAGCTGTTTCCTTCTGCACAGAGAGGTATGGCATCCCTTCACTAAACATGTACATTATTTGAAAAATGGTTCGAAGTGACAGACGCGCATTTTCGAACCATGTCCCCTTGGCACGGCTTACATCCTTCGTTCTACAGTTGCTCTTAAGACATCTGTACACCCCCAACTGACAATTTCCACTTGTACGAAGAGACATGAGGCGCTTATGGGTGGCGCATATCTTTTGTTTGGGGATGAGTTTTCGCTCTTCAGCAAATTTGATGCATTGTTCGTCTGTGTCCAGTCTAGTAAAAACTTTGCGCAGGTTCCACATATTCCTAAAAAAATATCAATATTACAAAAACAGCTTATGGTTCATCCTTAAATCACGTCAGGCTTGAAAGGGGGCAAGGGGTTCACCCCTTCACACATCATGAAAACATCATGAAATACAGCATAATGAAATATCACATTTATTTTATTTTTGCTTTTATTTACATTTCCCTTTATTACTTTTACGCCAGTCATAAACAAGCTGCAACCCTAAGTTGTCTGAACATTTTAATCGCAAAGCTCAATTTTCCAAAATTTATTCGGATTATTGAAATATTATGCTGAAAATTTGAATATAATATAGTTTTCATTAAAAAAATGCATGATTTTAGGTAGGCCTCATCACATATCCCAGATGAGGGGCTCAAGATCACATGATTAATGGACTATCCCTTATGTAGCTGTTGTATAGGAGAAATTAGATAGCTAACATTTTGTTGTTTTGTAGGCCGAATCACTCAAGTTGGCAGATGTGAGGTTAGCTACGAGCTGTACACTATCCAATCCTAACTGAAGCTTACATAAAATTGCACATTGATTGGATTTCGCGTAGATTTTAGACTAGTACAAGTTGGCGGATGTGATTTGGCTGATATGATTTGATTTCGGCAAATATGGTTCGGCTTATTACTGCTACCTGTCCTGGCTTTGCTCAGTTATGGAAGAATTATAGCTATAAACCATAAACAGGGTGCTAAATAATAATAATTACAAAAGTAAGAGAGGGCGAGATGTGCAAGTATTAAAGTGTGAACAGAACGAAACTTATATCTTTTGTCTCTATTTGTGTATACATTTTTTTTGGCTGACACGGCGATTATGCACGGCCTAGACGTAGTAGTCAGACAAATTTTTCGCGCCAAAAACTACTGTTGAATTTTTGATGAGATGCTTAAGTAAATCAACATATCTAGAAACTATTATTTATTTCCTATCATTTCTATGCATTATTTTATTTCTGTATTATGCAGGTTTTTACTATTATCTATAGTCTAAATATGGTAAAATCATAACAATAAGCCCGATTACAGAGGCGCCAGCGTAAATTAATTAGCAAGTAAAAAGCTTTCTCTCTATCGAATGCCTAAAGTGAAAAGGAAACAGAACTATGCTATTTAGTAAATATAGTTACGCTGGCACCTCTGTAATCGGGCTAAGTGTATAGCTATCTAAGTGTGTATAGCACATCTTTTTTCTCACACCCCATATGCGATTCATACTTATCTATGCTATTCTAGTCATACTTATTTATGCTATAAACATTCCAGAAAAATATTGTAAAAGATTGTGAAAACCGCAACAGCAACCGCAACCGCATAAGCGGATACACACACAGTAGGACACACAAAATAAGCAGTTTTGCTTTATACTGTGTATATACCTACTATAAGGGTGACAAATCAACATCGAGCTATGCTGCGCTGTACTGCGCTGTGCTGTGCTCTGTTTCTTAAGCTACGTTTTTTTAACAATTAAACGATGCTGCGCTGTACTGCGCTGTGCTGTGCTGTGTTTCTTAAGCTACGTTTTTTTAACAATTAAACGATGCTGCGCTGTACTGCGCTAAAAATCTCTATTTTTTTATCTGACCACTGCCCTCGATTAACAAATTTCGACACAACACGTGTTACCTGACTTGTTTGAATGGGCGAATGAAACTCGTTCGTTCTTGTTTCTTTGTGCGCGCATACGCAAGTGCGAGCGAGATGGGAGTACGAGAGTGAGAAAGACGTCTGAAGGCGATGGAGGGATGCACGCAGCGTGCTCCAAACCTAGCATAGCTCGACACAGCGCAGCACGGCAGAGCTCCATAAAAAACATAGCATAGTTCGGCACAGCGCGGCTCAGCACCGCGGGTAGCGCGCCTCGCTCGAGACTGCTGCGTTTTTAAACAGAGCGTAGCCTCACACAGCGCAGCACAGCACGGTTTGTTTGTATCCTCATTAAAATATTAGACGAGCGAGTTGACCAAACATAGCACAGCGCAGTACAGCGCAGCATAGCTCGATGTTGATTTGTCACCCTAAGGACCAAGGCAGATGTCAGTTTATGAGAGAGGTCTATACCCAGCAGTGGCATTAAGAAGGCTGTGGAATACTGGGGATGATGATGATACTATTTGCGCTGTAGCATGGTGCGGTTGATAGTTGCTTGTTTAAATTTAATTAGGGTTTAATTTGCCACAATTTATATAATAAGACTTAGTGTTTCAGCTGTAAGCTAAGAGCAAATAAAAAATACAAGAGAGAATGTTGTGAACAAACAAGTGAGGCCGACCAAAACTATGCCTCGCCGTGTAAAGATAATTACACACACGTCAACGTACAAGGAAACTACGCCTTGGCTTGTCAGTCGAACTATGGCGGCACAGCAGTGACGCACTCACACATGTATAAAAAACCGGCTTCACTTGACTGTTCAACGACGTTAGATAACTCTTGATTTTTTTATTTGCTCTGAGGCTGTAAGTACCACATTCGTAATATATAAAATAATTAATAACTAGTAGTTAAATTAAATTTAATAGAAGCAACAGTCATCCTTACCATGCTACAGCGCAAATAGTGTAGGTACATTATTAATACAAACCTGATATCATTTGCCGAGTAACTGAAAGGTCTAGCAGACCCAAAACACTCCGGTAGCAACTCAACATAATACGTATTATTATCATCGGAACTGCTATCTTTTAGTTCAAGTGGCTCACTAGAGTCTGACACTTGCTCACTAGTTATGCCGGCAGACCTCGCGGCAGGGGCAGGTTGCAGTGGATCATTACAGCCTGACACTTGCAGTACACTCGATTCCTCAGACTTAATTAGAGATATCTGTGCCTCAGACGATGACGAGTATAGATATTTATTATAGCGCGAAGCACGGGGCTTAGAACACGCCATGGTTATAATCACAAGGCTACACTTTGGTATACTTAATGGAATTGTTGGGAAATAGCAGAAGTACGGAAAACGCTCTCAACTGTGGTCTCAAGTCTCAACCTAAGGTCTCAACGGATAGATAAGATAAACTCACAAACGATGTTAAAATAACCATAACCTTATGTACCAAACATAGACCAATTGGTACCAAAAATTAAATCCATTTTAACATTTTTAACCGTCAACTCTACGATTGCCAACGCCTATTTCTTTAATTCCCCAAAAAGCAAAAATCAAAATATGAAACTCTTGGTTGAAGAGCTATAAAATCACAGACATATAAGTATAATTATGTCTGTGTATAAAATAGATTCCAAGATAGATTCCCTCCCACTTTAATTAATAGTTATAATTAACAGAAAAAAAAGTAAAATGCAGTTTTTACGTATTTTTTTAACATGAATTATGAACCTATCTATAATAGTTTGTGATAAGAACTAAAGTCATTATTCTGAGAGTTTTTATGCTTTTGGTGGGAACCATTGAATAGGAATCCCTTAGAGTTTTTATACTATTTCAACTCTATAAATGTAGCGTATTGGATGTAAGTCTGTCAAGCTATATTTATTGTAAATAAATAAATAAATACTCTAAGAGGAATCCTTTTCAATGGTGGGAACACGGAAAAATCATGTCGCTGCATTGTATTATTTCGTTCTGTTTGCAAGTTGAATGCCACTACGATTTTCATGGATGCCGCCTACATTTTACGGTTGATTAGCCAGGCGAGTCACCGCAAGTGGAATAAGATTTACGTGAACTTGTGGAAGGACTGGTGTTTCGATCAGTGATAATAATATCGTGAATCAGTAGTATTTCGTTGACGTTATCGATGAATTACGTGTAGGCGAGTGATAAAATGTGGTGTATCGTGTTGCTACCAAAGCCACATTATCAGGATCAGTCATTACTTAAACTACATTTGTATAGGCCGCGCCACACAAGTTGACAGATGTGAAGATAGCTATACAAGCTACGCAATATCAAATCCTGACTGAAGCTCATATAAAGAAAGACGTTGATTGGCTATTGCGCAGCTTGTAGCTAATTTTACATCCGCCAACTTGTGTGGCGCGGCCCATACCAAAGTTTGTAATAAGACTAATATGTACCTATAATATGATTTCGTAAAATGGTTTAACAATGTGTTGCTTTACGGCGCGGGCGTGCTGATATTTACAGAGGTGTAGGTATAGCACATTTAGGCCGAATAATACTAGTCCGCGGATATATAGTAGCTACAAGCTGCGCAATATCCAATCCTGACGGAAGCTCACGTAAAGCTGCGCTTTGATTGCATTTCACGCACTTCGCGCAACTTGTAACTAACTTCACATCCGCCGACTTTATGATTCGGCCTATAATTTTCCCCGCATGTATACAATATAGTGCTACCAAGTTTTTGTTTTTACCCTAAAAGCACAGAAGAGCCTGGAAGAGATCGCTTCCAGCGATAAGGCCGCCTAGTGTTGCACTATCTTTAGAATTTCACTAATGTATTTATTGTTAGTATATTTTGTGTGTACAATAAAGAGTTATTTGTTTGTTTGAAGAGAGAGATTCTGCTGCAATTCTCAACCACAAAAATGTATGGAAAATCCATAGGGGCGCCCTAGCACAAAAATAACGTATCATAGCTACGTCACAGCATATCTCGGAAACATGGCGTCGATTTTGCCCCGCCCCCTTGAAGCGTTGCGCTAAATCAATACTTCGAAAATCGATTCGAAACTCGAATCGATAAAAATATCGATTTTTCCGAGAAATACCTGATTGCCCACAGAAATGAGACCTTCTCTCTTCTGTGTGACTGCCGATGTACTAAACTTATAAAGCGTAGTTTTTAAGCTATACTAGGCCCAATTATGAAGGCGCTATCGTAAATTAAATAGCAAACTTAAAAAGTGTTCTCTCTATCGAATGCCTAAAGTGAAAAAGAAACAGAAATATGCTAATTAGCTATTATAATTACGATGGCGCCTTCATGATTGACACGACACGTTTTAAATTTACTATCATAAATATGTATAACTTTCCTCATTACTTCGCACTTTCTTAACCACTCAAAAAGTCGTAGAACAAAAGTTAGTTTTGATATACAGAACAAACCCCTAAAACAATGCTAATTGATTAGAAATAACCCTGTTTAAAAGACATAATTCATTTTGGGCTATATCTGAAAGAGTGCCGACCAAAACAATTATTTAGGCAATAATATTCGTAGATACATAATATTATCCTGTACATTTTACCCCACATGACCAACCCTCTAGAATCACCTCCTGTGCAGTAGTTAGTTACCGAGTTTTGAAAACAATTATTTAAAAAAACAAATTTTATCAACCAGCTATGAATGAAACTGAGACACTGTTTAATGTATCAACATACACTTAGGCCAGCGAACGAATATTTTGATATATTTGATAGTAGACCCTTTTGTGTTCTCTATTGAACTTAAAAACATTTATTTGAATGACAATCATCAAAATCACTGAAGCCGTTTCCGAGACCCAAAATCAATATTAGGTAGTTTAGAAAATACTAAAAAACACGCTTTCTTGGCATATCAAATAAAAAGAGTAAAATAAAAGAGTGTTTTTTAGGTTTTTTTTACCATATTTATTTTTCAATTATAGATTTTTTTCTATTTTTTTAGTAAATATATTGTCATCCATCGTTGATAGGTGTGGAAATTTAAAGAAAATGTTATCGCTCAAAGTAGGTCAAAATCGAGCTCAAAGGGGTTGGTTACAAGCAAGCAAACATACAGGTTAAACTAATAAAACCATGTTAATAAAATAAATAAATGACAAGCCAACACATATTAACTACAGTAAAAAGCGTCTAATACTACTGAATATGCAATGAACGGTTCTAATAACTTATTAGCAGGTAAATTGGTGAATATTTTTGTTAATATATGAAAATAATTAATTTCAAAATTCGATAACTACGCAGGGAGTGATCATAGAGGGTTGGTCCCATGGTATAACATGTTGAGAATTATATGCATTAATACTATTTGGTCGGAATTATCAGGATTAGCCCAATATGAATGTTGTCTTTTACAAACCTAATAGTTAACCAAGATTCTACTTAAAAACATAGGTAGTCATTAATTGGTAGTCGGGTTAAAAGGAAGTTTGGCAAAAACGAGTACTATACAACCATAGATTTATTATGACTTCTACCGATTATGCACCGAGAGAAGTATCGAATAACATATTGCAATGCAATAAAATCGTAACTTTGTCCATCACTATTTGAAGTAATGTAAACATTCAATATATTTGCTTTTCTCAAAATTATCGTTTTATGCTGTGTTGTGAATTAAAATAGATAGTTTTAAACGTCATTTATAGTTCCTGCATTGAACACTTATTCATATTTCAAAAACATAGACGTGAAAATACAAAAACTACGACTAACCTAAAAATTATAAACATTAGCTTTTGTTCTTAGAACACGATTCGCAGCCCCAAACACAGCAGGTAACCATGGTTGTTTTTTATTGTTTGTGCCCTTATAATGTTATAAATTCTATTTATTTACACGTTTAATACAATATTTGTAGAAATCACAATCAGCTTTGCTATAGCCAAAACATAAATATGAAGATAATTTCTTATTGGTTGGATGGTCTCAGAATAATGACGGCTACAACTGTCAAAAGCCTTTTGGGGTATAGTAGATGGCGGGAGGCGAAGAATTTGATTACATATTTTTAATGCCATAATCTTAAGACATAGGGAAGCAAACAATAAAATTAAAGCAATGAGGTGATGTAATGAGAGTTGAAGGGCAAAAATCAGAATATAATTCCACGCCCTTCGTTCCTACAGGACCTCAAATTAGCCGACCACTATAAGGTCTGAATCTTTGCGGGAGGACATAAGAATTTACTTCGTATCTATTCCCTCTATAATCTAAGGGAAAATCTGGCTCAGCACTGTCAAAACTTTCAAATATGTATTGGAATTTGACACTACTGAGAGAAAAACACGGCAACTATCCACTGAATCGAGATACTTATTATGTCTCTTTCTAACTCATGCCATATTAAATGATTGCATCTCTTTCTTTCGTTTCTCGATCGACCACGTTATCCCTCTGGTATCTCTGTGACTTTCGCCCTAAAATAAGGCGAAATCCCTTAAAGTGGAAACACTGATACAATCAATCCCCTTATGGTGCGTGCGGATTAAAGCTCGAAACATACTATCGGACGCGACTGACAGTCGCGACTAGTATACTAGTGATCTGTGGTCGCGACCTAGACTATGAAAGTACACTGAGCCGTGCACAATATCGGACATAAGTCGCGGACGTCACCTTCGGACGTCCGAGAGCGTTCGGACGTCTGAGAGCGATCTGGCATACCGGATGTTTTAAGACTGTGCACATTGCTAAGTCACGGCTGTCAGTCGCGTCCGTCAGCCGCGTCCGATAGTATGTTTCCGGCTTAACAGATAAAAACGCCAATAACGATCACATTCAGCCATGGTCTATTATCTTGAGAATGTGTGAGCAAAAGTGACATTTCTAACTGCTTTTATTTACCGTTCGGATAGCTTAAAAACAGCTAAAAAAATGACATCGTGAACCGTTAATTTTGACCCACCTGCGGAGGAGGGTTCTTTGTGATCGTTTGAGTTTGACGTTTTAGCGTTTGTTTTGGTAGTGAGCAAAAGTAGCATTATTGGCGAAATGGGGGAATTTTCAAATCAAACGTTTTATAAATAAAATAAATAAATAAAGCCATTATGTATTTCCATTTTATCTTTTACATAATTTAATTACCTATTGTTTTTGACTTACGTAAATGATCTGCCTTTAGCAACTAAACATAATTGTACTACTTATGTTTGCTGATGATGCAACTGTGTATATACAACAGCAAAAATTAAATGAAAAAGAATTTGAAAATGAAATAACACATACATTAGAAAAATTGTCGAAGCATTAGAAACTCTTAAAAGTAAATATCCCTAAAACAAAAATAATTCAATTTATAAATTATAAAACTCAGCCTCTACAGCTAAATATTATTTATAACAATATAAAAGTGAATGAAGTAAATGAAACTAAATTGGGTGTTACTGTCGATTGTCAAATGAATTGGAAAAGTGCTTCTATCGTTATTTTACTTACATTCTTAGCTGATTCTTCCACATACATGTCTTAATTTGCAAAATTAAAAATTATAACCTACCAGTGTGACCAGTTAGTAGGTACAATGTGACAAATAAACACTTAAAAACTGTGTCTTATTGGTAAAAATGCTTCTATTTAACAATTTGAAGGTTACTTAATCAGGTTTAGGTACTAGAGATAAACTACCTAGGTATTGAGCCAAATATATTTATATATCCTAATAGATTCAAAATTAATTTAAAAAAAAACGGAAGGCTCTTTTTTGGTTTTAACTGATGTAATAGACTCAGAAAAATATAAACTTTCTCGATATGTAACGAGTGTTGTGGTTAGAATTTTTGATTATTATCATACCAGCCTCCATACATTTTGCGGACATGTCCTTTGGCAAGATAATTAGATTCAGGATTCATAGGCGAAATATCCTTTGGTTCCACACTAGGCTCGAGGCCCGTGTTGTGGGTACCATACAGAAAGTTATCTAGTGGTGACATTCTGGGGTAGTCCTAAGTTTTAAAGAAATGCTGATTTATCGAAAACTGTGAAAAATTAGTGAGATTATATAAACTTGTACAATAAACAGTAATTAATATACATACAAAGGAATAGGTAGGTACATAATAATTTTGTCGGTAGAGTAAGCTTTTTCTATGATAATTATCATGAAAGAATGTGTGCCAGTTTTCTTGCTGCGTTGAGTAAGTGGACGCGAGATTATAATATTATTGTGCTGTTTGTTTGTGAGTGTACGCGCGAGCTTGTGTGAATGGGTAATCGAGTGAAGTTTTGAAAAGCTATGTGTGTGAAAGTGCGCTAATGTATGTGTACTCATCTGCTCTTAGGCTGCTTCGTGCATTCAAACCGCTTCCGCGCTCTCCGAGGTCGACGACGACACACCGCTCGCTGGGAGCATCGGGTGGACGCGGGAGGAGGAGGAAAGGTTGCTGGACGCGGCCGACGGGGGCGACGGGATGCTGGACCTGTATGGGCTCAATATCTTTTCGCCTGCGTCGCCCATGGACATGGACCGGACTGCCCGCCCTCGCGCCGACCACGATGCCTAATTTTTGAGGTAGGGGTCCACTAATATATTTTTATCAATTAATTAATAATGGATTCTCAAAAAGATAATAGTCATAAAAACACACACACTCCGACTGCCGCGGCAGTCGGGGGATCACATAGTACACTAAACACCTGTACTAATCTCGATATTATTCAGGGTAATATTCACCATAGCATCTCAGGCTCCGCTGCCCTACGCGAAGCTCTGGAGAAGCGTCAGAACACAATAGCACTGGTCCAGGAACCGTATTTAGTCCGTGGCAAGGTAAGCGGCTTAAATGGTCTCAGAGGTAATGTTTTTACTCCTACTGTGCAAAACAAAATGCGTACTCTTATATATATTCCGCAGCCATATAAAGCGTCCTTGGTGACACACTTGTGCACCGATGACCTCACTGTAGTTAAATTAGACACCGGTCTCAGAGGCAATCTCAGCACTGTAATTGTAGCCTCGGCATACCTGGACATAAAAGAAGATGCGCCACATCCGGCGCTCGAAGAGCTGATGCATTTCTGCACAACTAATAAGCTAGAATGTATAGTAGGATGCGATTCAAACGCCCATTGCACTGTCTGGGGTTGCACCGACACCAATGAGAGAGGAAACGATGTGCTTGACTTCATCCTCAGGCACAATTTGAACCTTCTAAACAATGGCACTGAGCCCACATTCGTAACATCATGGGCTAGGACAATTATAGATATCACGTTGGTTACAAATGATATCTCTAAAATAATAAATAATTGGCGCGTAGCGACTGATGAATACTCTGGTTCGGACCATAGATGGATCAGATATAGTTTAAGCACTGGCAAACACGAACCACGATCTTACAGAAATCCAAAAAAGACCGACATACCAGCCTTTAGAGATGCACTTGAAAAGGCTATGTCAGAGACAACAAAATTTGATTCAAAAGCGGAACTATCGCCCCAGGATATAGAGACCACGACGGAAGCCTTGGTACACGCTCTGAAAGAAAGCTATGAAAAAGCTTGCCCATTAAAAAAGGAAAACTATAGTTCAATTCCGAAAAAAGACAGATGGTGGAATAAAGACCTGACTAAGCTCAGAAAAAGGGTCAGGCACCATTTCAATAGAGCCATGAACACCAATGCACAGGCAGACTGGCAAAATTACAGAAAAATGCGCCACCGGTTCAAGGTAGAGGTCAAAAAGAGCCAAAACAACTCTTGGAAAAAGTATAGCAACTCTATACAATCTGAGAGTGAAACTGCACGTTTGAGAAAAATTATAACTAGTGACACACAAATAAAACTAGGTACTCTGAAAAAGGCTGATGGCACTTTCACAGCTTCAGAACAAGAGCAATTTGAATTGCTTTTACAGACGCACTTTCCAGACTGTCAAATAAACGACACAGATGGATGGGTACCACACATACCACAAAAACCTAATAGGGAAGACTGGGAGACTGGGACTTTGCCGACTCTATTGTCACGGAAGAAAACCTTCTTTGGGCAATAAGCACTTTTCAGCCGCACAAGGCTCCCGGACTGGACGACATATTTCCAGCTCTCCTCCAATGGGGCCTAAGCACGATTAAAATACACCTCATCGCCATATTTAGATCTTGCTTGGCGTGGAGGTATATACCTAAAGCATGGAGAGAAGTGAAAGTTGTGTTTCTACCGAAACCAGGAAAAATCGACTACACAAACCCAAAGTCGTTCAGACCAATAAGCCTCAGCTCTTTCCTATTGAAAACACTGGAAAGACTCTGTGATAAGCATATTTGATGTGGACCACTGGCAGACAATCCAGTCCACAATAATCAACATGCCTATCAGTCGGGCAAATCGACGGAGACTGCTCTCCATCAAGTGGTGTATAAAATAGAATCTGCTCTGGAGAGCAAGCAATCATGTTTGGCTACTTTTATTGACATTGAAGGGGCATTTGATAAAACTACTTTCCCTAGCATTGAAGAAGGTCTGAAAAAGCAGGGAGTAGATAACAGAGTAAATGGTTGGATAACCACAATGCTCGCAAATAGAACAGCAAACATTGAAACGGCAGGCGCCACGCGCTGTCGGGTCACTAAGGGCTGTCCACAAGGAGGAGTCATGTCACCTTTACTTTGGGTAGTAGTGGTAGACGAACTTATTGTACTCCTCAATAGAGAAGGCATTGTCACTGTGGCATATGCCGATGACCTAGTAATCATGGTGTCTGGACTCTTTGAGTCGACCCTGTGTGAGAAGATGCAGAAAGCACTTAAAGTAGTTGAAAAATGGTGTGAACGCCACGGACTCTCTGTTAATCCGCAAAAAACAGAGTTAGTGCTATTCACACGAAAAACAAAGAAAACCGACTTGAAAACTCCTTCGCTATTTGGTTCCAAATTGACACTAAGCAAGGAAGTCAAATATCTAGGAATCTGGCTAGACAGTAAACTTCTGTGGGGAAAACAACTTGATTATGTCACCACGAAGGCTACAAACATTTTATGGCAGTGCACCAGAGCGGTAGGAAAGGACTGGGGTCTAAAGCCAAAGCTCTGTCACTGGCTATATACTGTTATAGTGCGACCGGTCTTCACTTACGGCTGCGTAGTGTGGTGGACACGTACGAACCTTGTTACAACAAAAGCAAAGCTACAACAAACGCAAAGACTTGCGTGCTCATTAATCAGCGGATGTATGAAAAATACACCATCAGCTGCACTCGAAATTATTCTTGGGCTCACACCACTGCACCTGCACATTCAGCAGGAAGCGATGGCTTCAGCCCTACGAATAAAATCTACAAATCAGTGGAAGAGCATGGGTGCGACCACAAACCACTGCAGAATAATCGATCGGGCGACAGGTATAATCCCTGAAGCTAAAAGTGGTACGGACAGGATAGCCAAAATGCACCTGGACTGTAAAAAGTATGATTTGATCATAGAGGATGACATATCAGACAGTATAACACCGTCTTGGAACATATACACGGATGGTGCTAAAAATAAGGAAGGGACAGGCTGTGGCTATTACTCGCCAGAGCTTGGGCTCAAGGAGTCTCTTGCCCTGAGCAAAACCACAACGGCCTTGCAGGCGGAAGCCATGGGCCTATTATTGGCCGCAAAAGCACTGGAGCCACTAAATGAGCTTCTGGTATCTCCTGGAAAAGGAGACTCTAAGGAAGCGATCATGTTCACGGTTGACAGTGCTGCCACAATCTACGCACTCAGGAGACCTATAACAAGGTCCAGGATAATAGCTGAGTGTCATGCAGCACTCCAAAGTATTTCGAATAAACATAGAACTATCGTACGTTGGACGAAAAGTCACGGTTTATGTCCGGGTAACAACATAGCAGACACCCTTGCTAAGGAAGGCACGAGAAAACAGGTGGAGGATAAAGCAGTTAGACACTGCAAGCCGACAGCGGTGGAAGTGCGTGATCTACTGCGCCGTCATACTGAAAAAGAACAACAAAATATGTGGGACAAGAGGGAGGATTGCAGGCATGCCAAAGCTGCTTTCCCAGCCCTGAACAGAAACATTACAAACGATCTATTGAGGTTGCAGCGGCAAGACCTCCGACTTATGGTAGGACTCATCACTGGTCACTGCAACTTGAATAGTCACATGTATAAACTGGGAGCCACCGACAGCCCACTCTGTCGTGGTTGCCTGCAGGAGAATGAAACGGTAGAGCATGTCTTGTGGCATTGTAAGGCCACGGCAGAAACTAGAATCGCTTTCGGGTTGCATGACGCATCCTCATCGCCATCTGGTATACCAACCAAGCCACTGGAGCAGTTATGCCAGCGGCCCAGAGCCACGCTCCGTTATTTTAAGGAGCTGGGCTGGCTGGGGTAGACGCTGGAGGGGGAAATGCACAAAACACCCCATGCGGGACGTCAGTGCAGGACTTATCGCCCCTACTTCAAATGAGAATGAGATGAGAATGCTCTTAGGTTTTCAGTGGTGCTATACGACAGAGTAAGCAACCAGTTCCGAATAATTTGGCTAACTTTATGGGTTTTCTCCTTTATTAAGTACAGAAAAACCTTAGATACTCTATTGTAGATTTTTGGGAGGAATTAAGAAAGAAGAAAGAAATAAGGATTATAATATCAATATCAAATAATATTTAAATAAAAATTAAAACTTTGACATTCACACAAACAATATTAATTTATGTTACATTGTTTAAAATCTAGGTATTAATGCAATAAGTTTGACATCCATTAACCAAAATCAAAAAAGTGGCCAAAAACCTGGTATGGCACTTCTGGTACATATAATTATCGGAGTGGAACTATAAAAAAATCTCAGTAAAAAATCCTGTATTGCCCTTTATGCATGTTTTTTTTGTTTGTGTAGCTTAAGCTCATATGGTTTTCTTGATTTGTAACTGCACAGGTCACATTTATATGGTTTCTCCCCTGTGTGAGATAATTTGTGATATTTTAAATGATCAGATGCCTTGTAAGTTGAATCACACAAGTCACATTTAAATGGCCTGTCACCAGTGTGTGTTAACCGGTGCTTGTCTAATATACCTGCTCTTGAAAACTTTTGATTGCATAAGTCACATTCAAATGGCTTTTCTCCAGTGTGCATCCTCATGTGATTTATTAAATTAGTTTTAGCAAATGCTTTATAATCACACTCGTTGCATTTATATTTTTTTTCCCCTGTGTGTGTGAGTAGATGTTTTATTAAAGTGCATCGCTGGATAGCTTTATAATCACACATGGAACATTGATACTGTCGCAGCCCTGTATGGATCATTTTGTGTTTTTTTAAAGAACTTGGATGTGAACATTTATAACTGCACAAGTCACATATAAACGGCTTTTCCCCAGTGTGCGTATAAATATGATACTTTAGCGCCATGGCTATTGATGTTTTAAAACTGCAAAACTTACAACCAAATTTTGCTTCTAACTTTTTTCTCTTCTGTTTTTTTTCTGCTACACTTTTTGACTTTACTTTTGGTGTGTGTTTATGTATGTGTTTTAAAAATTGACGTCGACTTGTTTTTTTAAGCCCGCATGTGTCACATTCATATGAATTTTTTAAAAAAGTGTCCAGTTTATTTTTTATAAGGTGAATTCGTTCATAGTGTCTATCTAAATACATTAAACTTGTAGTTTTAAAATTGCACATTCGACATGAAACAGGCTTTTCAACAGTAGGTCTTGATGCTTGCTTACTGTGAGTTAACATATGCCGTTTCAAAAGAGATGGAGTTGTTGTACTGTAAGTACACTTGTCACATTTTTGCTTCTCTAATTTGTGTTTTAATAAATGCCGTGTCAAGTTGCATTTTTCTGTTGTTCCATATTTACACAGTTCACATTGATATTCTGGCTTCCATTCTGGGTGTTTTACCATATGCTGAATAAAAAAATGTTCAAGAGGTGTTTTGTATTCACACAGATGACATTGATGTTTTGGCTTCCCAAAACTGGCTTTGTTTTTACTGTGCAGTCTAATGTGCGATACCATTCTACATCGTCTTGCTGTTTTAAAACCGCAATAGTCACATTCATACGGTTTTTCACCAGTATGTGTACGTTTGTGTATTTTCAAGGTATATGGTTGCAATGCTCTGTAGTCACACATATCACAAGCATATTTAGCATACTCAAGCCAGTCACTGTCATGCTTTTGCTTATGTGTTAATAAGTGTCTTTTGATTCTGTAAGATTTGGGTGTTTCGAAATGGCACATAGTACATTTATGCAATATTTTAGAGGATTTTTTTTTACCTCCATTTGTAGATTGGTCCATGCTTAGATGAATGATTGGTCTCGCTGCGTTTAGGTAACTTATAGCGCTATTTGAAAACAACACCTACATGAATGTGGCAAAACTCATCGAACTGTGTGTTTCTGTGGTGTATTTTGAACTCAGTGTTCCTTCCCTTGTGAGTGAGAACCCTTCACTACCTACTTGAGATCTTTTAATTTATGCTTGAGATCGACATTTAATTTTGCTTGTCTGTTGCTTGCGATTCTATTAAATCGTACCGATGACTTTTGGTGTTGTTGTTTTTGAACTGGTAAAATATGTTACAAAAACGATCTACTTTCTTCTTTTATTAATATTGTTGAATAGTTTTCGAGAAATTAATTTTTAAATTACACATTTCAGGATACTCGGCTTGCACCGCGTCACTTTTTTTTTTTTTTTTTTTTTAATTTATTCATGACCATGGATACAGAGTCCTTCAGTCGAAGTCTTAAATAATAAACAATTTACAAACATATTTTATCAAAATAGTCACAGTCGTAGTCTCGTCATAGTCCAATAAAGTCGCTGTCAAATCCAATCATAGTCCAATTCATACCTCAGTAAAGCAGTGGAGACTTTACTAGAAGCGTCTATGGAGTTTTGGTAACAACACGGAACAACATGATACGTCACATTATATCACTTGCCTACACTCATGCACGTAAATCAGCTCATAATCAACGAAATACCACCATTTTACACTAATTATCAATGATAAAAATACAAGTTTAACAAAATAATACAATGAGGCGACATGATTTTTCCGCGTTCCCGCCAAAACTCGCACCGCGTCACTACGCAAGCAGTGTTGTCAGTATGATTTCCTAAAGGATGACGGTTGGCTTTCTGAAAAGGTACGGTTATTAGCTTCAAGGTACGGTTGGGTTGGAATACTTCTGCAAAAACTAGATCAGTTTTTTTTTCGAGTTGGCTGTCTGCGACCATAGGTTGGAAACACAGAATAATATAGAAAAAAATGGTTGGAAAAAAAGCGATAGGGAATCGAACGGAAGTCACCTCATTTCAGTATTCAAAGTTCTCGACAGGGCGCGCTGGAGTTGTCTCTTGGAATCATTTTGAATTTGAAAGAAAATATTTTTAATATCAGAAGAGTATTTAAAAATTTATACATAAACAGAGAAATTGTAGATGTTTGAAGAAGGTAAAAATCGTTATTATTCATTAAGTAGGAATTTCATGTAACTGAAGTAAATATATAAATTAGCAACGAAAATCTTATGAATTTACTTAATTTATTTATGAAGATTGATAATCTGTTTGAATATATTCCAATTAGTAATCATTATTAACATTATAATTTAAATTTTTAAATTCATTAATACACGCCTTATTCCATTCAATAATCGATAATTAATTATTGGATCGAGTAAGGCTTGAATTAATAAGTTTCAAAATTTAAATACAAACTGAGCTTAGAGAATAATTTAAGATCAAATTAGCTCTGAAACTTTTGATCTAATTAGATCTCAATGATGGGATATTTTTAGATCTAATTAGATCTTAGAGTATACATAACTAAAGTATAGAGCGCTAGTATGCAAGTGTGACCAGTAGGCACGGGTGAGACTATCATCCGCGCCGACCGCTAGCGCCACCATTCACTAGACTGAAAACAGTGTGAACGCACGCGATTGTGATCTCAATTTCTTTAATTGAAAACGGCGAAAAAGATGGTGAAATGTGCAGTGCAATCTTGCAAAAACAACACCCGGAAACACACTAAACAGAAATCTAATATCACATAACACAGGCAAGCATTATTTTATTATTGTTTTGATAAAATTGAAATTACGCATCGGGGCATGATGGGTTCGCGGGAGGCGAGGACACTTGAACTCCCCGCACTGCCCCCCGTTCCGCATCAGTAGGTAGTGATGGGACGCGTCGACATTTCGCGTCGATAACAATATTTTGTAAAATAATGTGTCATTATTGCTGAAGTTATGACTTTATAGTGTGGTAACTTGTCTTTTGTATATATTCATACATACAAATGATTATGATTTTTGAACCAGTTGTCAATTTCAATTGTTTACCGTAATGTGATAAATTCCCCAAATAATGTCCGATTGCTATGATCTTTTTTGGCATAAAATTAAAATCACTAGTCTTTTCAACCGACTACAAAAAAGGTTCTCAATTCGATTGATTTTTTCACGTATTCACTCCATATTTTTTTACTTGATAAATCAATTTAGATGATTCTTTACTTTAAATTTCATGCAATCTGGTTCATAAATGTGTAAGTTATAAGGCTTTGTGACATTGGGACGGATGAACGGTCGGACTCAACAATATTATAAGGGTTTTTTGTTATACTTCGGAACCCTAAAAACTACCTCTCACAGGATGAATGCGAATAACCAAGACTCCATCATAGAATATGCTTTAGTATTTTAGTGGTACTTTTTTGCGGTATAACTCGTTATTTTACGTACTTTACTTATTTTTAGGTTTCCAAAGGACCAGAAATTGACAAAGATGTGGATTGAAGCTATTAAGAAAACTGATTGGGAGCCAAATATTTGGACTAAAATTTGTTCACTACACTTTCCGAATTCAAGATCAAGATTCTCTATTCCTCCAAAATCAAGCCATTCAGTGAATCCTAAGTTGCCGCACTTCACAACAAATAGTTCATAGATTAGTCATTTTTAAATTTCTAAGGTCCTTACTAAGATGTACATGGTTGTTGATTTCATAATGTATTTGAAAAATTTAGAGTTATTGTTTGTTTTATTATTTGTTGTCGGATATAGGCAATCAATATTGTGTAAAACAACGTATAAGTATACAGACTTACATATTTTAATTAGTATTCTTAATTTCGAGTCCTATAACATTATGATTTAAATGAATCAACGAAGTTATACGAACAAAAAGATGTTTGATTTCCATCACTGATTTTAATCAAAAAAATCATTGATTTAAATCGATGATTTACATCAATATCAGCTAAATCAATCAACCCTGGTCAGTTTCTATCCCAAGCTTCTTACATTTTAAGTAAAAAATTAAAGATTTTGAAAAGTATCAGCAATTTTATTGACATACATATATCCAAACATATTATGTAAAGATTGTCGAAAGAGTGATTATAATATAACATTTATCTTTATAAATGTCGTAAATTACATGTAGAAAAAAACTTAAACCTGCACAGGCCCTTACGTTAAAAAACAAATATCTAGGTAGTATATTTCAAGTTGTTCGCACGAAATATATTTGTACTTAGCTTGTACAGTTGTACCGCGCTTAACCTGCAACTATCGACAACTGAATGAGTTTGCGGTGACCACGTGCCCATCCCTAGTAATCGCCAATTTATCTATATAAGTAGCTATACCTCATCTGCCTACGCCGCGCACTGAGCGTCTACTGCAATACTAGCGCTCTATATTTTAGTTATGTATACTCTAAGAATTAGATCCTTTTAGATATTTTCCATTTTTTTCTAAATCTACTCAGATCTAAGTAAATTGTAGTCAATTGTAAATCTAAGTTTATCTGAATAGATTGAGATTTATTTCAACAAATGTAGATTTTTCTAAAAAAAATCATTTGATTTGCAAAGTCTTTTTAGATCTAAAAATATCAAATTACATCTAATTTTTTTTACCGGTATTATAATTCAATTAGACAAAATTATTGTAAATTCGTTTCAAGTTTCTGACAGGTACGTAGGGATGATGAGGTATTTATTTAACTCGTAATTTTAGTGCGCGATTAGTCCTGTAGTATATACCTAATAATAAGGTACGTAAACAACAGAATTTCGCACACTTGTTTAAAAACAAAATAAAACAATACTTTTGTTCTTTTAAATATAGAGAATAATATCGTTTCATATCAACTTCCTCATCACATTATTACTGATAAATTATTATCAAAAAAAAATTTATTCACTCCATCATTAACGAATTTTATGACTTTACTCCATTCCGTAACTCGTCCGTGTTGATTTATAACCTCATTTATAAAATTGATTTAAAAATGAATTGTTCGATATTGGCAATCGGTAATAATGTTCTACTTTACCATATCCTTTTGAATATTCGATTCTGTATCGCTTTTTTTCCAACCTATGGTCGCAGACAGCCAACTAGAAGAAAAAAAACTGATGTAGTTCTTGCAGAAGCATCCCGACCCGAAGGGTTCTGCTAAAATGTTGAAAAATGCTATGGTCTACTCATATTCCACAGTGAAAACAAGTTGTTTGTCAAAAAAATTATGTAAATAATGTTTTAGGAACTAAGAAAATTCTATCTAATTTGTGACCATATTTTAGTGCCAAATGTGACAGAAAATTGAAGAAAGTATGAGTATCATTATTTTATATTAGTTTCTCGACAGACTGTAATCGTAAAATAATAATTTAACTTACCACGAGTTAATAAATAAATAACTTGCTAAGACATGCTTGAAGCTCCAATAGTTTGGAATACTCCTGAGGAAGGAAGGCAAGGAATGTAATCCAAACAGCCAAGTCTTATTTGGTTGGAAGAAAAAAGTTTTTTGAACGCAAATTCAGAATATTGAGAATAACAGGAGACGGCAATATTTTTTGTTTTTTACCCTTTGTAGTTTGTAGTGCAAAGTAAATCACTAATATAGAAAAGGTACGAAAAAGGTACAGTCTACACTGAGGTACGGTTGTGGTACGGTTGTGTGATTAATAGTACGGAAAACCGTACTTTTTGGGTTCGGTCTGGCAACGCCGTACGCAAGTACGCACCGGCACGTCAACGTCATTACGTCACCACGGCGCAATCAGTGTTGCCACCTTAGTTTTAGTAATTGGGGCTATTGAAGAAGCTAAAAAGAGCTAGAATGACTTCCGGTAACAATAGGCCGGTAACAATCATGTATTTATTTTTTTGTATTTAAAATACAATAACATTTTTCAAAATTAATCTGAATGTTATGACAATTGGCACATCAACTAATGAAATAATAGAGTTTTGATACACTTGCTCGGTTCATAAGAAGAACATTAATCACATAAATAGAAATGAATCAATAGTAAGACACAAATTGCGAAAGTTCGATATTATCGCAATGTTAGTAAGGCACACATTTCAGTTTCTGGTGCAATATTTCTAAGAAAATGAATAGGGCAGAAAAAGACTAGATAACGACATGATAATGTACAGCATGGGCCCTATTTAATAAAGCTACAATTACAATCCAATGCCAAATAAAAATAATAATCGATTATTATACCAAATAGTAATACCTAACTAGCAGTTAACTTGAATAAATGTCAACTAGTTCAGAGCTTATAGATTCAACTACTTTACAGTTTAGGAATTCCTTGTTACTATAAAACGCCTGCTGGACAAGCCATTAAGATACTTACCTAAAAAAATAAATTCCACAACTAGCATAAGCTTCAATACTACAGCCCATTTTTCACCATTTTTCAACGTATAAAAATATGAAGCAGCAAGCAGAAAGACGACTTTTGCATAAAGCTGGAAACATACTATCGGATGCGGCTGACGGACGCGACTGACAGCCGCGACTTAGAAGTGTGCACGCCAGATCGCTCTCGGACGTCGGAACGCTCAAGGTCGTCCGAAGGTGACGTCCGCGGCTTATGTCCGATAGTGTGCACGGCTCAGTGTACTTTCATAGTCTAGATACCTATCATAGTCGCGGCTGACAGTCGCGTCCGTAAGCCGCGTCCGTTAGTATGTTTCCGGCTTAAATTATTAGCAATATTATTTATTCAAGCGCCATATGTGCGGCCGTGCGTAGATTCTACTAATATGAAAAAACAGTTTTTGTATTGCAAAAATAATTACGTACCAATATTAAAATCAGAACATTTTAGAACGCAATACGTTAATTACAATACATTTTATCCTAATCTATTTATCAACGTGTACGATTAAATGCGATTTAATGGTTACCAGATATATGAAATAATCTACCATCCAATAGTTTAATTAACACTGGTAAGTTTCGAAAAAGGGACAACACCCCCACAGTTGTTGCTGTCCTGCTTGGAACGTTTTTCCCATTCGATAAGTATGAAACAAATGTGAACCTTTTATCTCTATTTTTTAAATATTGCTTCGTAAGCTTTCCAGTTCTCGTATGTAACTTCCTTATATCTAGTATACTATCTATGTTACGACCAAGCATACTATAGTACACAGCTATCTCCCTGTAAAACCTATTATTTTTAGATGATAGAATTAGGAAGCGATTTAGATCGGCGATGTAAACGCAACCTAACATTTTCAATAATTAGCCATGCACATTGACCAATCCTGGCCATTTAAGTCGGAGCTGCGTCCTTATCACTTTCATACGATTGTGCAAGGGATAGAGCGCCATATTAGTTTGTCTCGTTGGACGGAGTAAGTATAGTTTGTGCATACTTACTGTTTTTATTAGTTTGTGGACGGCTTGGCGTGCGAACCTCGAAGATAAAAATTAGGGCTAGCTAGCTAGGACTTAGCTCAGGCCAGGGAGCCTGAGCGGAGCCCTAGATGCACTTACTTGCATGTTGTATTAATGTAATGCAATCAGAAAAATGTAAATATCCACATGTTGGCACCTTTCCTCAGTAAATAATTTAAAGAATATTAATAAAAAACGTTAATACCCATTGAAGTATAAACATCATTGTTAATACCTAACAAATCTGCTGATCAATAATTTTGAAAATTTGTTAAGTAGTTAGGTATTTTTGTTACGATTTTTGACATCCTTTTGACATTTATTTTATCCAAAATAGACTAAGTACCACAGAGGTATTTCAACTGTACTAATACTTATTTCTTTACATTGCATCATGGTCTATTATCTTCTTCCAAGCATTGCATTTATTGTAATTCAAGTGTGTTGGATATTTTAGAACGCTTATCTTTGGTAACACATAAATAACTAATGAACTAAGTAGAGGAAAGTGACCAAATATGAAATACCATTTTGTTTTTTAAGCATAAATAAAATATGCATTAGAAATTTTAAAAAAGAAAGTTATCATAAACAATTAAATACCTATTTGCGCTTTACTGAGTAACAGTTTTGTATTATATTTATTAATTATAAGTATAATAATTTCTCATAAACAAATAATAATTTCTCATAAAAAAATAACCTAAAGTTATCCAATTATGGAATAGGTACTTACCCTAATTATGGAATACCTACTGCAAAAACTTTCAAAAATCAAATTTAACTTTTATGATAATCTTTAGAAACTTTGGTCAAATATGAAAATATAGCTATTTGCACTACCTAGTTACAAATCCACGTGTCAAACTGCTCCAGTTCATTATACCTTGAAGCCGAAAATGAAGCATTTGCTTGGCTTTTGCGCAGCTCTGCGCATAACTTCCCATCCGTCGATTTGTGTAGCGCTCAGTATATTCATCCGGAATTTATCCCACAAGGATAGCCATGATAATAATTATAATTTAAAAAGGAAGTCTAGCGGTGACCGTTATATTGAATATGCATAGAAGAAACTTGAATATGCATAGAAGAAACACTGTTTTAAACAAACAGGCACAAAAATTGATGCATTTTTCCTACCATCTATAGACTTAATCACTCGGTCACTGTGTACGGAAGTTGTTTATTTCATTTACTGAATTAAATAAATAAGTAAAACAACCTGTTACAAGCTATGTAAAACTTTAACATCAACAATTTATTAATGTTTACGCTCACGACAGTACTTACGTAACATTCTCAACATTTCACTCTGTAATAGACTATTTATTAAAATGATCTTAAAATTATTTAGCTATATTATTTAAAGTTATTGTATTATGTGCGCGACTGTACACATGCGCAGCCATCCCCTCCACACTTCGCTGAGCGCTAAACTTAAATGCCGCGACCTGTACTTATATTCACTTTTTTAGCGTGTTTGGCAATAAATAGCTATGGACAAGAAATGGAAACACAAAAAATGTTTTTCAATTATTTATATTGAAATAATATTATCATCACCGTCATATTTACCAGCACTGAAAGGTGTCCACGTTTAACGTACAACACAATTACAAAAATCATTATGCATTAAACTGACATTCACATTAAAATTCAAAATAAAATACAACAAAACTCGAGGCCGGCCTGATGTACAATTTTGGACTCGCCTGAAGGCACTTGAGGTCAATTATTTGCTTTTGAGTTACAATTTGGCAAGTCTTTGTTTAGCAGGTACTCATACACAGATTACAGACTACAGACTACATTATAATTTGAGTAGAGTTTGTGCATTGTAGGAATTGAGGTCGCCGGTGTGCCATTTTACTAAAGCCTGCGCTACACGGTTTGAAACGAGGTTTGAAACCAAGGTCACCTTGAACAAAAGTGAGATGCGGATTGCCGGCTACATGGTTTGAAACCAACAGTATTTTTAAAAACGTTGCTTGGATAGGACGTGTCGTAATCTCGTTCACGGCTTTTGCCTTTGGGTTAATAATCAATATTGACCCAAAGGCAAACGCCGCGTCTGCAAAAAAGAAAAAAGATAGGTAAAGCGTCATGCCTTCGTTGTAGTATAAAATACTGTAGGTACGTGAACGAGATTACGACACGTCCTATCCACGCAACGTTTTTAAAAACACTGTTGGTTTCAAACCATGTAGCCGGCAATCCGCATCTCACTTTTGTTCAAGGTGACCTTGGTTTCAAACTTCGTTTCAAACCGTGTAGCGCAGGCTTAATTTTGTTACGTTGGCAACACTGCCCTGTCATTGCTAGTACAACTAAAAGTGTTTGATACTTGGTAGACAGTGGTAGACACCAATTAGTTTTTCATCAGCACTCGCGTCTACCAAGTATAGTCGGTACCTTGGCTGATAATTAAAATCTTATTGTTCGTTCACGGTGAGAGCAACGACGGTTCTCTTATTGCACATACTCTACCTATTATTGAAACAAGAAGTTAAACTTTGATTGGTAATCATAGAGACAAGTTTGCATTTGTTGCGAACGGAAGTACTTTGCTTAGATTACAAAATATAAAGTTGACACATCATTCTACCTACCTATCTACCTACTAAGGTTCAAGATATCAATTCAATTAAAATAAACTATAAAACTACCATGAATTAAATATTGAAGCTACCTTAAAAAACGGTAATATAACTCCTGCTTCAATATTTGTAAAAAAGTAGACAGAAGTATCATCAGACCGGCTAAAGGCTAAGTTATTGCTCAACATTGCAAAGTCATTTGCTTCTACGAAGCCTCCTTCAATCAAAGTGACACGGCCTGCAGTGACGGTGGGTGGCAATCGTCGGCGGTTTTGGTTTAAAAGCAACCAATAGCATTTCTTTAAGAATAGGCATATTTACTGGGTATGAAAATCATAATAACAATTAGTCCGTTAGATTATTAATACATTTTGGACACGATTTATTTCTGTCAAAGTTTGAAAGTGGGGGCTCGTGTCGTTACTATAATCTATAAAATTTAACTTGATATCTGTGACAGTAATTTAATTACACATGTAAAAAACGTTATGATATTAAAATATACAGTAAAATTAATGATAAATTAAGTTTTATTTAAAATATCGTTAGTATAAACTATCGATATTTTAAATAAAACTCTATCTAAATCTCTGTGATTACGATCATTCGTCGCCCATCACTAATCGGCATGCCCATAAAGTATGACATTGACAGGTACTGTCTGTACTATTAAGAAATTCAGAACTTCATAGGCGTGATTTTTCTGACAGATGTCGCAGAGATCAAGTTAAAGGTGACGTCCACATGTGGTATATTATTCAGAGTAAAATCGAACCAAGATGATATATACATTATTTGAAAGCTTGATATGTGGGCTTCTCAAAAATATTTAGTTTTGATTTTTTTAACCCTCCATTTTTTTTTAATGTGAAAAATTTATTTTTAAAAAATTATAATCCAGCTTTGTATTTTTTCTAGTTTAGCAATGATAAAGTGCTTCTATCGTTATTTTACTTGCATTCGTAGCTGATTCTTCCACATTCATATCTTAATTTGCTAAAATTAAAAATCATAACCTATCAGTGTGACCAGTTAGTAGGTACAATGTGACAAAAACACTATAAAACTGTGTCTAATTGGTAATAATGCTTCCGTTTAACAATAATGGAGGTTACTTAACCAAGTTTGAAAAAGATAAACTACCTATTGAGCCAAATATATTTATTTATCCTATTTGAATCTATTAAGATTCAAAATTAATTTAAAAAAAAACGGAGGGCTCTTTTTTGGTTTTAACTGATGTAATAGACTCAGAAAAATATGAACTTTCTCGAAATGTAACGAGTGTTGTGGTTCGAATTTTTGATTATTATTATACCAGCCTCCATACATTTTGTGGACATGTCCTTTTATAGAGTATAGCCGATGCATTTGTAGTAGGCAAGGAAGTTACATGTTCTCGTATGTAACTTCCTTGGTAGTAAGTTAGTGACGTCACGCAGAACTTTTACGGGCTAATTTTCATCAATTTTTGTTAAACTGACAAAAGAAAAATACGTGTCTAATATTTCTTGATAATCTACGGGCTAATTATATTTTTTTAGTAAACGAGCCTATTGTCTAGTGTTGTCGACATGTTACAAAAACCACTACTGTATGATGTGTGTTTGTGAAGGAGACTTAAAATTATCTTACATACAAAAAATATTTAGACATCGCTAGGCATCTTGATATAGCTGAAACAATACATTGAGAAACACTACTACTGACAACATGATCAAGTACGTTACCTATGCGATGTAGGTAAGTAATATTTTGTAGACTTAATAATTGTAAAAGCCCTTTATAAAATGTTCATTGAAAAAATATAGATGAGGTTTGATTAGTAATTTGGAATATAAAATAATGTCAATTTAATGTTTCAGCCAATTCTAAGATATAGTGTTGGTGTTTTTGTACCAATAACTAATTATTTAGGCACAATGAAAGCCAGTAATTATCATAAGAACATTTTTATCGCTATTGTTTTAACTGTGGTAAACTACTAACAAATGATTATCTTGTAGAACGGCAATATTATCGATCGTCGAATATTCAGTGTGCTACAAAATTGCATTTACATTATGTACACTATTTTGTAGAATGCATATCTAATATATTTTAACATTTATTTTAATGATTTGACACTTTATAGGGTTGGCAAAATAGTTTGAGAAAGCAATGACAGTAGTATGTTGTACGGGCTAGGCAAAAATAAGTCGCAATTTCAAACAATAATGTTATATTTGCGCAACCCTCATACACACCACAAAAAAGTACAAAAGTCCGTCATACATATGTCTAAATTACATCATAATTCATACTAATCTCTGAACACTATTCAAACACCGCCTCTATAATTATTTAAATATTAATCATTTCTATCTTTATAAATGCACTTCTTGTTAAAAATTTATTATCTACTCTAAATAATTATTTTTGTTTATAATCATATCAAATAATTTGAAATCAGGATCGGAAAAAATTTAGGTGTTTCACATGGAACCATAATAAAATTATTGTTGACGTACCTAATACCGTAATTTGAATAGAACGATATTTTAAAAAGGCGGAAATTCTGAAAAATATTTGATAATGATCAAAATGTAGCAGATCTTAAGTGGTCAGCCATCTCTTTTTAGAAAATCCGGTGTTTATTCGTATGCGAGTATATTATTCTGGTAATATTTTGTACAGCTTCGATTACAAACATTATTTCGTTTATTTATCTGTGGACTTTGTGCAAAAAGAAAAGCGTAGACGAGGGCGCCCGTGCGCCATTTTACTAATTTGGTTACGGTGACAACACTGCTCTGTCATTGCTAGTACAACTAAAAGTGTTTGATACTTGGTAGACACCAATTCGGTTTTCATCAGTCCAGTTCGTTTATTTCCCGTCCCCGTGAAATAGCTGTGGATACGGAGGAAGATTCTGCTGAACAGATGGTCACAGTCAGCTAACAGCTCATGCAGTCTGGCCTAGATCGTCAAGACCACAACGCCGCTGTGGAGTGACTTCCTGTCCAGACTAGGAAATGTCACCAGCGGCACAACAAATTCCCCAGGGGTTATGGCCTCTGGCGCCCAGCCTTGGCAAAGGGGAGCATTCCCCGAGGCCAATTCTCACCACGCCTAAGGAGGTGGTGGAAGGACCGAGATGATGTTATTTCCCAAATAGGTACAATAATGCACACTTACAAATGTCAAAATACACGAAAACAAAACATCTTAAATTAGTCTCGCGTACTCGCAGTATTCGCGTCTACCAAGTAGTCGGTACCTTGGCTGCTGTATAAATCTTATCGTTAGTTTACCATAACGCCACGACGTTTCTCTTCTTGCACAAACTCTAATAATTAAAGTAGGACATATTTTTGCTGTAAACTTATACAGTGGGCTGAAGTTACAAACACCGGACAATAGAATGAACTAGCTTAATATATAAACAAAAACGAATATCTAGAAGTAATGAATACTAGAAGAATACTGAAACAATGAATGGCGTTGCTTATTCCGCTCATGGACTTACAAATATATTTCTTTGGTGTTGTGTCATTTCTCATTACTATTGGACGCTATACGAATGGCGCACTATTATCTAAATACTAAATATATCGCGGTCTGAGTGCGTTACACAAACCATAGGAATCACAGTTTTCATGAAAAAACACGTTCCCGCAATTTACTTTTTATACAACATGCAACTAACACCTAGACCGTAAAGCGACTACTTATAACTAATTAATGTTTTACCCAGTAATCTAACTTGCCTATATTTACACACTTAAATCTATTTACACAAATGGAATCATTGAGATCATTACAATATTACTTATTATTAAAATGACGTTACGAGGTCAGTTATTATTTTTAATTAATTATTAAATAAAAAATAATACTTTAGAAAAGACTGGTTTGGTACACGGGAGTACACGCTATGTACCATACATGAGGTAATGTGATTATTATTACCAATATGGTAATTTTAACTTGAATGTCCTCGGTAGATCGAAATCATTGTCACTGTAGCACAAACAAACATGGCCGCTATTGCACGTTCAAAAACTCAACATCAACAAAAACAAAGTTATTGAATCAAAACAATGATTGCACTTGTCATTAAAACAATAGAAAATAATAAAAAAAACAACGTGCTATTGCATTAATTTTGCATTCGCGCAAGAAACTCTTCTTGCAGGCAAAAATCGCGTTTAAAAACATTTTTAATAACGGCAACACAGCTACTAAATCGATTACGTCACCAGTTGTAGTTGCCAGCTTCGTACAATTTCCCATTTGTAATGAACTAGCCAGAGTTTCGAGATCGGTTAGTTCATCCGAAACGTTCTTTGACGAGAAACATGAGTTTCTTCTTGCCTTTGTACTTGAGTTTGATCTCTTGGAGGAGCGCCGCAAACTGATGAGGCCCGTCGTGCGCCAGCGCAAACGTGTCACGGGCTTTGCCTGCGAAATCAAAAAAATATTCTAAGTATTTATTTAAATCAAGTCACGATAAAATGTAGTTTATCAGTGCTAAATTGCTGAGTTGGTCTAAAGAGTGGACCTTATTTTATAATTTTGAGTATTACCTACTAGGTATTTAAATAATAGGTACTCCCGGTGAAATATTTTAAGCTCATTCTGTTCCCTGCATAGGTTACTTGGAAGAGATCGCTTCCAGCGATAAGGCTGCATAGTGTTACGACGACAAAGACGAAGTTTGCATAGGTGCCGATATAATTATGCGTAAGCGGTGGACGCTAATCCCGTAGCGCAACCTCTAGCAGCGGGCGTAGCGTCGTAGGCGTTTCCTAGATAGTAGATACCTACCGAGGAAGTCTACGAAGTCTGCGTAGTGCCGCGGCCATATTTTATGCGCGAGTCTGGAAGCGGTAGACGCGTAGGCCCGTAGCGCAACCTCTAGCAGCGGGCGTAGCAGCGTAGGTGGTTTCTAGATAGTAGATACCTACCGAGGAAGTCTACGAAGTCTGCGTAGTGCCGCGGCCATATTATATGCGCGAGTCTGGAAGCGGTAGACGCGTAGGCCCGTAGCGCAACCTCTAGCAGCGGGCGTAGCGGCGTAGGTGGTTCCTAGATAGTAGATGCCTACCGAGGAAGTCTACGAAGTCTGCGTAGTGCCGCGGCGATATGTGCGCGAGTCTGGCGTGCGTGGTGGACGCGTAGGCCCGTAGAGCTGCCTCTAACAGTGGCCGTAGCGGCGTGGGCGGTCGCGGCGGCGGCGGCCTCGAGCGGGAGCACCCCGCGGCTGCTACGCAACACCGCCTCAGCACGTCCGACTGGAATGGTACACTTAAGTCAGAAGTGGCATAGGTAGATATTCTATCTAGAGCGAACTATTTCTCTCTAGTATTGTCCATACCTGAAAAACAGAATGTGTAGACTTTCAAATTTGGCAAAGAAAATTCAACGTTAAGGCACACCTATTTTCTCCCCTAGCTACGCTCATAATTGTTGCTATACACCGAACTATGGATGGCATTCGAGAAATTGACGAAGATGGCGTAGGCAAAGAAGATATAATAATGCGTAGGGTAACTTAGGACTCCCAAATCTTAATTCTAGACTACCAATATTATCAAAATATATAATAATACTAATAACACTTAAAGAAAGGAGGATATAAAAGAGAATGAAAGAACAAGGGACCTTTTTCTGTTTAACCTTGTAATTAAATAGTATCGGTAAAATAGCAACTGTTTTAATCACGCGGCGACTTGGAAAATTCAAAAATATCTACTCGAAAAACAACATCGTAACCAGCACACTGGGAATTTAATTCTGAGAACTATATGCCTAATCCACTGCAATTGTTAGCACACATCGCATTTATGTTAATTGATGAGAAATTAACGATAAAAGGAAAGCTATTTTTGTTTCCCTCACCAGAACAGGCGCGCACTGCACGTTTTTGACCAGCAGCGGCAGCATGGCTTGCAGCTCGGCGCGGCCCAGCGAGTGCGCCAGCGCCACCGCCCAGTGGATGTCTGCTATCGCCGGGTGACTGTCCTAGAATGATATAATATTTTATATTAGACACCAAATTTTTTTTATGAAGGATGTTGTTTTAAAACGTTATCAAATTACAGAAGGATACAATACTCGTCATTAGAAATAAAACAACACTTCACATCAACCGAAATAATCAGAAATAAACACTACAAGCAAATCAATAACTCGTAAAAATATTAAACAGGTAATACCTAAATGTTTATTACAGAAATCGACAAGCGTAAAAATATAGTTGGTACGAAATAACTTTTTTATCCCTATTGACTGCTACAAGCATGATACAATCCAAGTTATAACAGCTAAGTTTACTCGGAGTTCGGTTTGGATCCTCAGACTCAAAGATACAAACATGCAGCTATCCAACTAACCTGGTTATAATGTAAGTGCAGGTTCCTCATAGCTAAGGTAGCCAGTCTCATGGCTCTAGCAGGCTGTCCTCTCTGCTCCATATATCTGGCTACAGCGAACAGCTGGCTGGACGCTAGGGCTCCCCTGGCGGCAGCACCTCCAACGGCCGCGCACGCCGCTTCGAAGGCACCGGCGGAGCCCTCGCAGACGGATAGCGCGCTTAGAGCACAACCCGGGGGATCCTAGAGAAAAACAATAGATTAGAATATCAGTAAGTGAAATTACGTCCTCATCAATAGAATTTCGGCTGCTGCACAAAGAACTTCGCCTTATATATTAGTTCAAAACGGCTTGTTTCCAGCACAGCTCTGCTCTGCGGTCTCAATTAAACAAACTAAGAGCCTAAGAAATCATGTAATCTCTTAGTCTTAGGCTTTTAAGTGCGAAGTGGAGTGAAGTTATTCCTATTCCATCCAAAGGTTGCCTGGAAGAGATCGCTTTTAGCGATAAGGCCGCCTCTTGTTACACGCTATAGTTTTTAATGTTTTTGTTATCTGTGTTATTTGTGCTCTTTGTGTTAACAATAAAGAATATCTATCTATCTATCTATCTAAGTGGAAGTTCCGGCGTAGGCAATAAGACATAATCAGGCTCTCTTCTTTTGCACCCTTTCAGAATCATTGACCCTATTAGAAAACATTCATCACATATCAAACACAGAGAGCTGTAGGAGGAAACAGAAGTCAGAACTCGATAGGTGATGGGTAACTGCAGTGAAGTAATTTAACTATTATTGGTGGAGATAAGTAAGTAGTTATTTGGTGTTTTGTGGCAGTATTACCTTGTAAGTGCAGCGCAGTGGAGCGCCAGCGTCCGCGCGTAGGCGCTGAGTTTCTCCTGCTGCTCGAAGGAGAGCCCCAACCCTAGGGCCGTAGCGCGTGACATAGCTGCCACTGGACTGGTTGCTTCCATCAGTGTAGACAGCTCCAGGCAGTATTACCTTGGTAGCGCAATGAAGCACCAGGGTTCGCGCCCAGAGTTTCCCGCAGAGCTTCTCCTACAGCTTGAAGGAAAGCCCCAACCTTATGACTGTAGCGTGTGACATGGCTGCCACTGGACTGGTCGCTTCCATCAGTGTAGACAGCTCCAGGCAATATTACCTAAGCAGCGTACTGGAGCACCAGGTTTCGCGCTTAGAGTTTCGCGCTACAGCTTGAAGGAAAGCCCCAACCCTATATAGGGCCGTAGCGTTACATGGCTGCTACTGGACCCGTCACTTCCATCGATATGAACATCTCCAGGCAGTATTACCTTGGCAGCGCACTGGAGCGCCAGCGTCCGCGCGCAGGCGCTGAGCTTCTCCTGCTGCTCGAAGGAGAGCCCCAGCCTCAGGGCCGTGGCGTGCGACATGGCTGCCGCTGCCACCGGGCCCGTCGCTTCCGTTGGCGTGAACAGCTCGTACCTGGGGAAACGACATTATTATAGGGCTGTGTGCGAAACCATGCGGCCTTGTGGAAGAACACTCGCTTTAAAAGGAATCCGATTGTCTAAAAGAAATTCGACCAATAATGTTTATACCACTGGCTTTTTGGTGACAGAAAACATAGTTGCATGTATTCGTAGAAGAAATCCGATAAGTTATGTGAATCCACATTCGTATGTGAGCCATTATGTATTACAGTAGTGTAGCGATGGTCTATGTAATTCTACTACTTATTTTGTAGAAAAGGTATGCTAGGCAGACAGATATTTGGAATATCAATGCCAAATGATGACTTTAAAACTGTTGCTCTTAGGGAACAGTTTTAGAGGGTGAAGTTTAAGGGACGTGTAGAACCAGAAATCAGCTATTCTTTGAAAAGAGTTCTGTAGACACTGACCAGTTCTGCATAATGGAGAGTAGCGCGTCGAGCCCCAGCTCTGTGGCGCACGTGACGAGCCAGCGCACCATCTCGCGCCGCCGCCAGTTTACTGACGATAACGTCATACGTAACACCTGTAGGAAAAGAGATAAAAGTAAGCTCATAATCACACAACAGCAATCGTACAACCCCGGAATATTAAAAATAATGTGTAGTAGTAGACTACGCGGCGTAGTCAAAAAAATAGGTGACTATCATTTAACTCGGCAACGATCTCATTCTCATCTCAACGACAAGCTAAAAATTTTGGCGAGGTAGGAGACTTTTTTTTTTTTGTTTATTTAATGGGCTTTGTCGCTTAGTGACCACATCGCCCTGTACAAGATACATAACTTAAATCTAAACTTGTCTTTTTAAACCTATATCTACGAGTTTGTACAACATTTTTGCACTTTCAGAGTCCGGCAAAGCCAAAATGTAGTTGTAAATGCCAACGTCTTTAATATTTTGTATAGAACATAGTCTTCTAAATGACTCGTTCCGCACACATTCCAACAATATGTGGAGAGTATCTTCATAAGCGCCACACTCATTACAAGGAGACTTATGTAACGCAGAAATCAGGGGAAAAACTAGAGTCATAGACGAAGTATCGATGCTCTGTAAATGGAAATGGGCTTGTCACGTCGCCCGAGCAACAGACGGAAGATGGAGTGAACGGATTATCCACTGGCACCCGAGAGACAGCGCACGGGACAGAGGACGACCCCGGAGAAGATGGTGGGACGACATCGTAGAGGTCGCGGGAGCGACCTGGACGCGAGCAGCACAAGACCGCGAGAAATGGCACAGCATGGAGGAGGCCTTTACCCAGACATGGGTGCCCAAATAATTATAATTATATTAAGTACCTCTATAGCTTAGTGTACATAAACTGTTTTTTTTAATCTCAATAATACTTTTTTTAATCTTATATGATTTTTTAAGGGAAATAAATGAAGGAGTGGAATCTGCCCCACCAGTGGGGCGCTTTGGTGGGGCAGAGTGGAAGCACTCGAAATAGAGGCTATTTTATTTTATTTTTAGGAGACTTATACTCTGCAGTGGTTAGAACTAAACAGTCAGCCGGAACAGCAGCTTGGGCGAACACACGCAACGTGTTTTCAAATTTTCGTGTACATGTGCCGTCGAGTCCAAAAGCGGTACCATCATGTGGTAGTACTGCTAAAAAGGATAGGGGTAAGACCGCATGTGACGCAGTAACGCTAGAGGCTACACACCTGCAGGCCCAGCTCGAAGGCGGCTGCCAGTAAGTCGCGGTGGTGGTGCGGCGCATCAGGCGGTGCTGCGTGTCGGAGCGCGTCCTGCGCCAGTCGGAACAGCTGCGCTGCAGATCGCACGTGTCGCTGCGCCGCACCTAACGCCGCACGGAGACGACCCGGGTTTCCTCGCGCCGCGCCTGAACAAATAAACATTAATTAGGTAAGATTCGACCGCTAGGGGAATAGACGCTTCCGTCAGTCAGCCAATCAGGCCTGTACATAGAAAAATATAAGACAGCAGAAATTCTCTAAAATAGAAAATTTGTATCATAGAGGATATGATCACAGCAAGATGGCGTCGAAGACCCATGGAAACTGTCATGTGATCGCCAGTGTTGAAAAGGGACCACAATAACACACTAGATCGTTTGACTCTTTGTGAGAGTCTACAAGTGTGACTGAGTCTAACTTATTAATGAACAATAACAGCTTAAATACTAAATCATGACTATAAAATATGTGCTATTCTATCTCACGTAAAACATCTAGATCACGAACTAGTTAACCACGTTAATATATCTATCCTATTTTATGGAGCTGCAACAACTTGACACAAGTAATAATTGACACAATGACGCGCCGTCCAGCGTGTACAAGTAAATATTTTCTTTGAGCGTGTACCTCTACCACCGGCCACCTGGCACAACCTTGTGTAATCTGACTGATTGAATTATGTCCCTGGTATCTATTTATATATTCGAAATATGCAAAGTCTAATGGCACCCTGACTATTTTAACAACGCGTCTGACAAAATGCACAAAATTAGATCGCAACACAGACATAAACTCGCGGAACCGAAGTCTTAACAATGCACATTTCTAGCCCAAATTCTATGGCTTTAAACATATTCAATAAATTGCCAATTAATCTAAAATATATCGAAAAAGAAAACAGGAAAAACCTATCCTAATAATGAAATAATCTAGGAAACATAATAATAAATTGTTCCAATACGATTAATAATTTTGCCATACTCTTATAGGGTCATTGTTTAACTATACAAAACATGTTTATTGAAGACTGCATGCTTTCATAAGTTGCAAAAAATGATTGAGTTTGAATCTGACCTAATAAGGCGCTGGCGAGTGCGGCCTGCTGCTGCTCGGCGTGCTGCAGCGTGTGCCAGGCGCCCGCGCCGCCGCCCGCCGCGCCCGCGCCTCCAGCAGCGCCGTCTAGAGCGTACGCTTCTTCCACCATCGGCAACCTGACACAAAACACAACACAACTTAATTCATCATTCATTTCTTAGCTTCCACGCAACACATGATGACCAAAGTAAGGCGTAAAGGTTTCTATGGACTCCATCGGATGTTGTTAAATTATACCTGCTCAAAAACGAGGAAGATCTATAATTATTATTTTAAGATTATCCATTACGTATTCGGACTTTGACAAAAAGTATCCCACTTCTGAATTCGTCAGTAAACTGGAAAATGTATTTATTCAAGTTAAACCAGACATTCAGAACAGGTATTGTTAAATACAAACTTACTTAAATCAGCTATTTAGTTACAGTCAGCGATCAGTATAGCAGGCAGCAGCGTGAGAAACAGTAGGAACCTAGCGAAAGTGTGTTCAGGCACTGCTCTAGGATGAACATGCGCCTCAAGTCAGAAGGTAACGCCTCCAACTGGTAGAAACCTTGCAAAATTGAGCCTTAATGTAAAGGTAATAAATCTTACCTCATGGCTCTAAGTCCAACGCGGTACGCTAGGTCCGGATCAGCAGGCAGTAGTGTTAAGAACAGGAATCTGGCGAAGGTGTGCGCGGGCGCCGCTCTGGGGTGGACATGTGCCCCGAGGCAAGAAGCGGCACCGCCGGCTAGTAACGCACGCGCCACTCGACTGCACACTAGGGCCGCCGCCTCGCCCTCTACGCGCTGTAGCTGGCTGATTAGACGCTCCTCCTGCGATAAAGAACATTGATTATACTACACTGAATACTTTGGAGCCTCCAAAACGATACATAGGTAGGTACACTAGCCGCTAAGTTACTACGGTCTCTAACTAATAACTAGGTCCTATTATGAAGGCGCTATCGAAATTATAATAGCTAATTAGGGTATTTCTGTTTCTTTTTTACTTTAGGCATTCGATAGAGAGACCACATTGCTATTATATTTACGATAGCGCCTTCATAATTGGGCCTATTGTCAGTTTAACTAATAAAAGCGGATTAGTCCGTTGAAATAGCATTAGACTCGAATTAATCAGTTCAAAGAAGGGCTGGTAAATGATTTTGGAACTAGTTTAATTTGATTAGTTTGTGAGATAAATGTAAGTGTGATGTAGTCTCGTTGTCGTCTCAATAAAAATAATTTAATTTAAAAATTTAATTTATGAGACCGTAAAGAACGAATGGAGACCACGTAACGGCAAGCGCACCGAAATACGCATACCGATAATGTATTTAAGACTGTAACAACATACTGAATGCAAGATGCTTCTAATTGGAAGTGCCTAGGCCTTTTTTAAATGACATAACTGTTGGCCAGTGAGGCCTCTACAGTTTACTGGGCACGAGAGAAAGCGGCTAAACCTTAAGATTAAGTACCAAGGTCGCTAGTCACCCTATGGACCCCATAGGCACCTAAGAAGGTGCCACGGACCTCGACTTGGGCCGTTACTCGGCATGTGGAATCAGACTTGAATAGTCTAGCATTTTGTCCTATCTACAGGACCGATATGACGATAAACTTTTTTTATCTCAACCTATGCTCTCCCACTTCTGAGTAAAGGTCTCCCTTCCATTTACTTCAATTCACTTCCTTCCATTTATCGCGTTTTGTAGACAAATCTTGCCAACCTTCCCGGAAAGTGTCAAGATCGTCACGCCACAGCTTTTTGGATAAATTTCAAAAATATAAAATTTATAAAATAAATAAATAAAAATAAATAAAAGATAAATTTGGATCGGGTAAAAACTCCACGAGAAAAGAGTACGAACCTGCTTGCAGTACCTCTCCTGCGCATAAAGCCCGCTGGGCAACATCCTCTGAACACCCAGGCCCAGTAACGCAGCTTCCAACGCTAGCGCCAGGTACGTCTCTTCGGGGTTCTTGCTGCCCGCTACAGGAACGTGTTGATATCTGGTTTCAAAACGTAATAAAAAATAAGCACATCTGATATTCCAAATAATTTTTTCTTTGCATTTTTGCTTCAAAATGTGTGTAGTAAGTAATGTGTTTTTCATTTGCATTTTTAACCTAGAATATACGCAAATATCTGCATCCAACAGAAGAACTAGTTCTAACTATTAACATTTAACATTACTATGTAATACGGGAATAATACCGAACTAAAATTACGAGGTAAATAAATACCTCATCATCCCGACGTTTTGACCGAGTTGCATCGATTTTGGTCACGGGTAGATTGTGTGATGACTAATGAGGTATTTATTTATCTCGTAATTGTGCGCTATTAGTCCAGTAGTATATAATAATAAAATAGTTCTAGCTAGATTTCTTTCTCTCTTCTTTGCATCCCCGCATCCAAAAGTACCCTTCCAGAATTTTCTGCCAAAATGTAGAGACTTGCTCTGTTATAATCTCAACTAAAAAGTTTGGCTCAGGAGTGCATTCGAACTATCAGCCCAATGGCAAAGAAGATATAATAATACTCCAATGGCTAATGTAACGCATGTAGCGTGGTTTGATTACACGACCAAGCACCAAATTAAATAATTCATTAGCAGACAGTCATAGTATGTGTGAACACGGTTGGTATTCGCAACTATTGAGACTCGGATGACATATTAAAACATGTTAGGTCAAATAACCAGTTAATTTTCCGTCGTTTGAGCAACGGCACTTGTTCTGGCATCAGATATCTTCTATTGTACATCTCGTCCAAAATCTTTCTCCTTACAGTATAGATATCTCACCTAGGCGGTAGTCCAGTGTTGGGCTCCTCGTCTAGATAGGCCGTGTGGAGCCGCGGCGACGCGCGCTGGTCGTCCGGCGCCAGGCACGCGTCCGCCAGACACTCGTACACGCACCAGATGGCTTCTAACGTCCAACCCGTCCAACATCGGCTGTCTGGAAGGTAAAATGAAGATGAGGACTTTGACTCCACTTTGTACCACTGTGATAAGAAGGGACTGGCAAGGGAAGCATCATGAGGAAAATATCACTGTTTGGACGCAAATGCCTGCTTCTGTTGTACAGCAGAGTTAATAGCAGTTCCTGCAGAAGCTATAAATTGACTTGCTCACAGCTGCCCAAGAAATCTTTTGAATTTAGGTTTAACTGTACACGTATTGCCATTGGCAACCTGTTACTCACACCCTAGGACACCTTACCACCCCTTAGGATTAACAATTGGCAAGAAAAATCACAGAGTGGTGTCAACAATTAGACAAGAAGTAGAAGTTTTCTTGAACACTTGGAGTGTTCAAGAAAATCTCTCCAAGAGACAGCTTGACGCTCGCAACAGTAACTATGGTATCGAAATAGCTGTTGTCTACTATCCGTATAGTTACTAACCTCGTCCGATACACCGGTGCGTGTGAGAGAGCGCGCAGGTGGCGCCACCAGGCAGGCAGGTGCCCGCGTCCATGTGCGCCACCACTAGGGACAGCTTCACTCGTTCACAAGAACCGGAGCAGGCATCAGCTCCAGAACAGCTGTTGCCGCTGGATGAAGCTTCCCCTGCGCCCACCTCTTGCCACCGACGTTGTGCTACCTCCTGAAAGTGAAGGGAAATTCAGAATGTTTCAAATGATCATCGAATCAGAAATAAGGAGATCTGCAAAAGAGTTAAAGGACCGATGGGATCGGAAATCGAAACCACGTACCGACAAGTGCAGTGTAGGACGTCCATGCACAAGGTGGATGGATAAGTTCATTAAAACCACAGATTTGTGCGCGCTGTATGCAGACCTCTTTTAGCTGGGCTTATTGGGAGGACATAGGGAAGGTCTATGTCCAACAGTGAAAGCCCAGCGGCTGATAGAACGATGGATTTAGGATTTAGCTGTGCCCAACCCAAAGAAAAAGATTTTATCATGTTGTAGTGGTTAATTGACGGAAATTACGCGACGTTAGCGTACATTTTTTAAGTTTTCTAATTTTTATCTATTTTTACATAATTTTAAAGCAGACATGAGTAAAACATGAGACAACTTCATATGGAGTAAAGGAAGTGGAATACTCTACTGCGCTATAGTTTAATGCGGAGTAATCGAGTATGAAAATGTATCAGTAACAATAATTTCAAAAGGTATGCACAACGCAGACCAACCTACTACTTTAATTCGCGAGCGTACTGAGCACGAAAATTTTAAGGCATAATCAGTTATTTCAAATTAAATATGAGGAAAACAGCGTGACATGACGAAAAGAAATATAAAGTGCGAGCGCAACGAGCGCGAACTTCTCAATTGCGAGAATGTTTGCGTTTACTACTCTTGTATTTGAAAAATCTGAATATAGGACGGTGATCTAAGCAAAAACCACCGTCTGACCAAAGACTAACATGGTCACATGGTCATATAGTTATGAACCCCCGTTGGATCCTCGCCTTTTGAGCACTTGAGCAGTGAACTTGAAATTTATTCAATGTTTAGTCAGTGAAAGTTGAATTTGAGTAAAGAAAAGAGAATAATTAAATTGCGCGACCGAAGCGAGCGCGAAACGTTTTCCGTTTATTTTTCAACAAACTGTCAATTAGAGGTGAAGAAAAAGAAGAGACCTGAAAGTTTTCCCCGCTTGATCCTGACTGAAGCTCACATAAAAGCTGCTCGAGGATTGGGTTTTGTAGCTAACTTCACGGCCGTTAAAAAGTTTGATTTGGCCTACCTGTCGATGCCTCATAGCACGCGCAGCACTGACGGCGAGGCGGAGCGCAGCTGGCGCCCGACCATGTGCTCGTAGCGCCTCTATCCGGGCTCCCACTACCGGCAAGTGTTCTGAAAAGACGCGCTGTCGTTAGTTGACTTCAAGTTGAAGTGGCAGTCAAAGATTCTGCAAGTACAGTGTATAGGAAGCCTACCAGCAAGATTTCCACTGGGGTCGTGTGTGGGGTCATATACATTGTCAGAATGGACGAGTGTTGACGCTGGTTTGACACCTATTCATTTATCACTTTTCACTATTTAGTTATTTGAGTAATTTTGAAGGAATGTTCGTCAATAGTTCCAAGAATTATAAAAACAATTGATACGGTAAAAGTTAAGTAGAAATGTGCAAGATGATGTTTAGTCTCTCACCGTGCCAAAGAGGTTGACCGTCCTCATTGAACTTGGGATAAGGCTGCAAGGCACGCGAGCCCCCCGAACCTCCCACTCCAGCGCTCGTCTCCTCCTTCTCACACTCGTAGTACTCATCGTTGCTCAGGATGTTCTTTAGGTGCTCGTTCTCCCACGATATGTCTACCGCGTCTAACGCCCTGGGAGAGAAAAAGACAATTGTGAGTTACAGTAATTGAGTAATAAAAACAGCTGATGTAAAGTTTAGCCCAGTTAATTAATTTATAGTGAAAATATGAAGAAATTGATTGAAAAGATGTGCTATTGCAAAAGAGAGTGTAGCTACGGCTTGAACGTCACAACCAATGACGTTTATAAGGAACTTAGTAAGTTAAAGGAGATGTCCACAAAATGTATGGAGGCTGGTATAATAATAATCAAAAATTCTAACCACAACACTCGTTACATTTCGAGAAAGTTCATATTTTTCTGAATCTGTTACATCAGTTAAAAACAAAAAAGAGCCCACCGTTTTTTTTTTAAATTAATTTTGAATTCATTAGGATAAATATACATATTTGGCTCGATAGGTAGTTTATCTCTAGCAACCCTGGTTAAGTAACCTCCATTATTGTTAAATAGAAGCATTTTTACCAATTAGACACAGTTTCTAAGTGTTTTTTGTCACATTGTACCTACTACCTGGTCACACTGGTAGGTTATAATTTTTAATTTTAGCAAATTAAGATATGAATGTGGAAGAGTCAGCTACTAATGCAAGTAAAATAACGATAGAAGCACTTTATTATTGCTAAACTAGAAAAAATACAAAGCTGTATTATTAGTTTTCATACAATTTATTTTTCACATTTAAAAAAAATGAAGGGATAAAAAAATCAAAATTAAATATTTTTGAGAAGCCCATAAATCAAGCTTTCAAATGATGTATATATCATCTTGGTTCGATTTTTCTCTGAATAATATACCACTTGTGGACGTCACCTTTATATTGAACTATCTACACAGTGTACTTTTATTACACGGAAAGAAAGAAAGAAAGAATTTAACGAAAAAATTATGTAAAAAACCCTTATTTTGATAGCTTAGTTTTGGATGGAGCATGTTAAGGTGACGCATTTTTATCAATATAAACTATTGTTCCGAAAATTCTCCCTTCACTCGGACAAATTTTATGCGGTCGCGCTCGACAGGATCGCGCCGGAGCGGCGGGCGGCAGTGAGTTTTTAATTAATTACTCATAATGTACACATTAAAAAAAAAAATTTCTCGGTCTATAAAATAGAATAGCGGTCTGGCTATTTTATTCGTAAAAAATAATGGGGTGTTGTCGCTGATAATTCTGTGCATTCGTATCATTAAACTTTGTTTTTAGTGAGAAATTGGTAATTATTTTTAATAAAGTCGGTTACTTTTCAAAATTTTCATCCGGTTCATTAAATATTTCAAAATATTTCCTTATCTAAGATATTTTTTAAATTTGAATCAATATCATTCGTTCGCTCACATCGCGCATTCAAAAGTACACGTTTTCGTGTTTCTCGGCCCGATGCCTCGTCTTAACTATGAAACAGATAGAGTCAAAGAATGAATAAACTATATAATGAGCAAGAAGTACGCTCTTTTAATGAAATTACGCGGCATGTTTATAATGGAAAGGACAAAAGTACTCACTTATGAAAAACAGTCCGTGGCGTCATCGGCGGCGCTGACCTTTGGTTGTGTAGTCTTAATCTCTTGCTAGCTCTCCTGTATTCTCTTTCATAACTGAAATATAATTTACAGATGTTAATACAAAGAAAAGGACAACAAACCATTTAGAGATCTTTAATTGAGAGAAAGGAGAGCTCATCTTGTTTTCAAAAATCTTTCTGAGCGACTGATGAACGCGACACGTGACCTAAAATGCTGAGGTGTTTATTTGGTCAACGTATAGCATTGCCATTCGGCGTGGGCGTGGCAATGCTACCAGCATGCTGGGCACGCTGCTAACTGGCAGTGGGATTATGGATTATCTTTAGACCTTCCAGGGCACAGACCCTTAATCACCACAGGGCACCTTAATCACACAATAATTGATCCAATTGCTTTTTATGTACCTAGTAGCAATTCTCAAGTATGTAGTATTGTACTTTGTTGTAGTTAATAAAGGCTATTTACAGATGTTAATGCACAGAAAACAACAGCAAATCACTTAGAGAGTTGAGATTCTATACTTGCGGGAAAGAGACAATATAATACTCACTTATTAGGCCTAGATTCTTCGTCGGAACTTTCAGAATGGGAATGCATTTCTCTTCTCTGTCTCTCTCTATGTCTTTCTCTGAAAAAGGAAAGATACGTTTTAATTGATTCAGCCATTAAAATACGCATTGTCAGATTCTGCAGTCTTAATGAGGTCGTCTGCCTGTCTCGTGGGTGGACGTCCTATGCTTGCTTGCCGATACGTAGACTCCATTCAAGGAATTCACGACCCTTGGGTCATCAGTCCTTCGTGTTATTGTCTTACGCTGTGCTTACTGATACGTGGTCTTCACTCGAGGACTTTTCGACCCTATTGGTCATCAGTCCTCCGTGCTATGTGTCCTTTAACTTATAACTTAGGTTCTTCTACGGATCTATTTTATTACTGTTGCTTACCTATCTCTCTCCTCTCGTTCTCTCAGCCTTTCTCTATCCCTCTCCTCTCTGTCCCTGTGTCTCTCTCTATCTCTATCGCGGTGGTCCCTGTCTCGATCTCTCTCGTTTCTTTCTCTTTCCCTTGCGTACTGTCAACAAATGAGTATTTTTAGTATTGATACTTAAGAAACAATGGTGAAAAACACTGAATTAATAAATTCAACTTTAGGAAGGGAAAAGAAAAATGTAATAAAAAATATAGTTAAAATAGATAGTGACGGTGTCATCCATGTACATATTTAGTTTCTAGAATCTAATAGTTATATACCTTCCAGAAGAAATATTTATATAATCAGACTTATAAAACGACATAACAACCTGTTGTGTAGTTTATAAGATCTAAAAGATCACGGGCAGGCAAAAAGGCGATTTATCCTATACTGTACTGTATCAACCTTTTTTTAATAGTCCACTGCAGGAAGTAGGACTACCCACGAAGGGTGATTGGGCCATATCCACCACGCTGGACCAGTGCGGGTTGGTGGATTCACATACGCCATCGAATTTCTTCTACGGACATATGCAGGTTGCCTTACGATGATTTCCTTCACCGGAAAGCCAGTGGTATGAATTTCCGTTCCAAAATTCAAAAGAACTTATTGGTACGGGACCGGGGATTTGAACCCATGATCTCACGATTGTAAGGCGCGAGTCACTACCTCTAGACCACCACGGTTTCTTTTCTTACTTATCCTATAATATGTTGTAAAATCATAACGTAAATCTACCGAAAAGTGAGCTCACCAGAGGAAAAGACCTATGATCCGGGTCTTCAGTGGGGCAAACCTCTACTGCCGACCATTTTTCTAATAAACACCGCCACTGCATTCTGTGGCACTTGTTGCTCCCTGGATCCAACACTATGCTGACCTGTAAAAAACATGGCAATTTTTTAGACTATGCAACTGCTGGAAAATTTCGTATATTTAGTACAAATACATCAATGAAAGTCTCTTGTAGTGCTCCGTGGACGACAGACTGCCTGTGATTTTAACTGCTTCAACCTATGCTCATGCTTAGCCTAGTTTCTGAATAGTTGACTGCATCTGGTTCAGCATTGGCATCGATAGGGATTTTTTCTAGGGGGCAGCTGCTTTTATGGACATACTATTTTTCTGGGGTAATGAAATCCTTGGAAACATGAAATTGTGCTTACCCATAAAGCTCCTAACTGCTCCCACAACTGCCTGCATTTTTCCGTCATGGGCGTGTTCTGGTTCCTCCACAGCAGGAGCCGAGGGTCTGACAGGAACTGCTCCGTCATTAGCATTAGCATCCGCGGCCCGTTTGAGTCTTGGGCTCGGAGCATTTCTCTTACCTGGAATTAAATTAAAGAACAATTGTTATGCATTTTGTGCACGTTTCGCTTTCAAGGATGCGTTTTTTGCAGTAGGACTTGGGTACTCAATCATCTTTATTTTATTAGGTGTTGTTTATATTAATCGGACCTGATGATACTATAATTTTATGCCTTTTTTCATTATCATAGAAGTTGTACAAACATTTTCAACACTATTCGGATTTGAAAAGTGCTATAATTGTTGTTACAAGAAAATTTACTCGAGAATGATTTGAACTCACCTTAGAAAATAAGGAATTAAGCTGCTTATTTGCATTGTAATAGGTTCCCTGTAATAGATATGCTCGCACTTGCTCGCAGACCTGAAACAATAGAAATAATATTGATTAAAATTGGATAAATGGATGAAGAATGAAATTGCAACCACTGATATGGCCTAACGGTTTTAGCAAGTTAAATAAGGTGATGCTCTTGCGATTTCTTTTGCTGATTGTTTGTTTTCACCCTGTACCAGCCTTTTTAATAGTCCACTGTAGGATGTAGGCCTACCCACGAAAGGTGATTGGGCTATATCCACCATGCTGGCCCAGTGCGGGTTGGTGGATTCTCATACGCCATCGAATATCTTCTACGGACCCATGCAGGTTGCCTCACGATGTTTTCCTTCACCGAAAAGCCAGTGGTGTTAAATTCCGTACATAAATTCCACAGAACTGATTGGTACGGGACCAGGATTTTAACCCACGACCTCAAGGCGGGTGTCACTACCTCTAGGCCACCACGGCTTATTGTGTGTGTTTTCACCTATGAACCTACTAATAATGGAATATTTATTTATCAGTCCATAATTTCCGGAATTTCATTTGGCATAGCACTGATTGATCGAGCAAACTTCTGATTGGTGCATACGGTACTGACGCTCGGTTCAAGTAGGTACGCGTAGTAGTGCGAATCAGGCGGCAAGCCAACCGTGGGGTCGAACGTGCTACAGACGCTGTCTAAATGTTTACATGAATGGAATGATAATGCTGTAGTGACCTGCTGTTTGTCTAAAGCCAGGTCCAGACAGGTGAAATGTAACATAATTATGAAAGACTCTGTCGTGTAATGGGTGTTTATGAGAACCGCATATTCACTCCAAACCTCCCGCAAGCTCCTGGTACCACCAATACGCCGCGAACATTGGTTACACAAGTCTTTCGAGCTCGCCAATATTTAAAAAAATCCAATTCAATTTTTAAATTGCAACGCGTTGCAACGTGGCGACTCCTGATTGGTGCATACAGTACCTGCTGCTCGTCCAAGTGCCAGGCGTGGTGCGCATCGGGCGGCGGGCCCGCAGTGGGGTCGGGCGCGCCGCAAATGCGGTTGATCGCAGAACGCGCCTGTAGCACCTCATCCGCCAGTCGTTGCGCCGTAGGCAATACTTCTGTGTGGTGCTCCGCGATCAGGTACTGCACAAACTTCTGCAGCTGCTGCCGGTCCATCTGGAGCAGGGTTTCTGGAATATTCATAGTTGGGTTTACTGTTTGATGTGGACGCCGGTTTTATTAGTAAACGCCTTCGAGCAGAATTTCTGCAATGTACATAGGTGGTATGGATTTTTTGTGAAAGTAGTGGTGGCGTAACTGTAGAAAGTTTGCCCTAGAAAGTAGTGGTTCAACTTATTATAATCCCGAGTATTCTCGAGCTCTTGGGTCCTGGACATATAAGAGGTAATTACGAATTGTCATAAACTCTTTGGTACGGCAAGAGAAAAAAAATCAATGGCTTAGGTATACTCATTAGTGCCACACAGATTGGCGGATGGGAAGTTATGCGCAGAGCACTGTGCAGAAGCCGAAATATAGGTATGCGCGGGAGCCAGAGAAACGAGACGCCAAGGTACACTCGCCCGCCAACTTCGTGCCTCTCGCGCGTTCCCTACACCCGTGTTCAACACTTCACCACTTGTGTCGGTATTGTGCACACATGCGCAATAATTAGCGAATCACGTCGAAGTGTCACATGCGGCTAACTTCTCATCCGCCGATTTATGTGGAGCTTAGTATACGTGATTTATCTTTTCTTGCCTTTGTTTTTCAGTTGCCTAATGTTGTACCTATTGTATTACCTATATTGTAATTTAACATGGGGCTGACCTGATATAGGCACGCGTAGGCGCACCGAATCCGCATTCCTGATGCGGTACAGCGCTAGCGCCACCACGTGCTGACACCAGAAAATGTCGCGCGCCTCGCAGCTGCACGTCACTCCTGTTATCTTGCATCTGGGGAACAAATCAATAAGATAAAGTATGAATAAGATAAACACAACACAGAATCTGCGGCCGTATTGCGAACGAGTTGACTTACGGCTTCGCGTTTCCTCTCGCTCGCTTTCGTGGCGCGAATAACTGGTGCGAGCATGAGAAAAAGCGAAGCCAAACGTCAGAACGCGACTAGGACACGGCTCCTGAACAGAAGACCACGACTGATGCAAGTGAATTCTAGTATCTAGTTGGAGTATAGCTAGGTTTTCATTGTCTTCTACATTGATGTAGGGCGAATTGATCTAGGATACTAATACTAGGTAGGTATATCTTTCTATAGGCTTCCCAGCCAGTGATTAGTCTCATTTACAGGCTCCACGACAAGACAAGTTTTCTGTCTTTTCGTCAGTAAACTTCTGCTGGCCTGTTTAGTACGGATTGTTTCGTTTGCGCGATCCATGCCTCCAAGGTAGTTTGGTTAACAGACAGTAGATGGCGTTTCAAGTAGCTAAAAGCCTTGCAAGTAAGTCAATAAAATCTTGGATCCAAACTGAGGCATATTTTTTTACTGCTACCCAAGAGATAAGCCTGACTATCAAATGATCCAGATCATTTTTGTCTAAATCACAGAAAAGTCTGTGGACCAGGTTAATGATTGATAGGTCAGATAATCATAAGCATAATAATCTTATCTAGTGTTAAGGACATCAGTTTTCATAAAAGCATGCTCAATCGTACGCGGTGTTATCAATCAGGTTGAGATAAAAGAAATTCTATTTTGAATGAAGAGTATGACGATCGTTCATATGAAGATTTGTCGGTCATTTTGAGTAGGAATAACTTCATCTACGAAATCAAAATAGCCTAAATGTAGTGAATTGACATTGACACAAAGATAGGCTAAATAAAATACCTATGATACAATGGAAAAAAAAACTGAGCAATACATTATCAAAGTTTCATCAGTGCAGTTGAAGCAGTATAAAGTTTTATCGTAGTCATATATTTCCGTATTTGAAATCACGTATACATTATACGTGTGATTCAGACAGTGGATATTGTATGATAAGAGCCGCAAAATCATTTTGGTCCCACTTTAACATTCAGTGGCATAGAATGCCTTCCACCCCGTATAAAAATTTGTTTGGGGGCCCTTATGCAAGGTAAAGATTTATCACAAAAGAAAAAAAAATGTGTGCATATACTTAAAAGAAATTGTTCATTATAATTTTCTATCTATCACTTTTCCAAAAAAATAACAAACATCGAATATTCTCCTTGCCTTTTTTTCGGCAAAATGATGTACCTAAGCGGTGTAACCACAAGTCTGGACCCGTATTAAATCTACTATTTATTAAATTTACTAATACTAATAATCCAGAAGAACAATTGTTTGTATTGTATAACAATGTAATGCACAATTAAATAAATAAAAAAAATTGTGAAGTTTTTATAATTGATACGGCGGTAGACGCCATGTTAACATTTAACATCAAGTGTCGTCTCGAGCAAAGATATTTGCTCAAAGAGTGTCATCAATGAAATATTGTACAATAAAGTAGTACAAAGTGAATTACTCCGTATTGTCTCTCAATCACCTTTGTAAGTACAAGGTCCGTATCATAAATATAATTAGTCCAGAATATCGGAAGCGTAACTAACAAATTGCTTTCTTAACAAAAAACAAAGGTCCAATAATAAAGGGGTCGCAAAGACCCCAGCCATTGTTGTAACAGGACATCGTCTAAAGGGGCCTTTTATAAGAAAGGGCAACGTACCAGCATAATACCTTTTGTTAGGGAAAGAAAACTTTGTCACCTCCTAAATGCTGACAATTGACTAGCTCTGTTTACGACTGCGGTTGAAATGAGAGATTTCTTAGGAAAAGAACTAGAAAAAAGTAATTTCACGCCTGGATGGATGTCTAGAGACTGTAATCTTGCTTATTATGGTTCACGATAACTTGGCAAACTTTTGTCAAATTGATCTGGATGGATTATGTCCGCTGGAAATAAGCTAGAGGTTAGCCGATGTTTCGCAAAAGTAATAGGCAATAGTGTTTTATTCTGTAGTATACTTGTATATATAACAAATTTTTGGATGAGAAGTTTATGATTCAAATAGCAAACTGTACAAGGAAATAGTATTCCTTTATTGATTTCCAATAAGATCTATAGATTGGCACAGGACCGAGGCAGATGGCACAGTAAGAGAGAGGCCTATACCCAGCAGTGGGATAAAGAAAGCTTTGTATGATGATGAAGAATTACAGATATTTTGCCTCGCTCAAGACCTCAGGAAAACAGGCTGCAAGCCACTGCTAATCGAAGTTATTGAAAAAACTATTGGGTAGGCCTATCGCGTACTGGTCTTCCTTTTGTGAAACATACCTGTCGAATGAGACTGTGACCCTGTACAACCGTTCGGGCTCCGCGCAGGGCGGCACCGCCGCGGGCGCGCGTACCACGCCGCTGAGGTGGAACCCTGCAACAACCACACGGTACAAATTAAAAGCTATAAGACAATAGGGTAGTTAATAGTTATTAAAAACACAATTTTATTAGTCCATCACCTAGAAGTACACGGTGAAATTCTCAAAATACAAAAATTGTTACATCTTACGATTGTAATCGTCAATCAATGATTGCAGCTATCAGCAATTTCGAATTTTGGCTTCGATCAGGAATGCAATTGATCGAAGCATTTTGGAGATCGTTTAAGATATATTCTTATTAATAGGTATTTATGTAAAATCCTCTCCCTCATAGCTCGAGTGAGGCGTCTCTCAGGGATGTGGCTTCGGACCACTTTCTTTCGTAATCTATAGTTAATATAGAAATTCTACGTATAATTTGCACGTGTTCAGGTAGGTATTATAGTATTTTATTGTATAATACAGTTATGGGATAAAAAATCTACTTTTTTAAAGCGATTCCTATCTTATTTCATGTTTGTAAATTACTGAAACTGTTGACGAATGTATATTTTCACTCAATTTAATGACTTCTAAAAGTGTAAAATATTTTGTAAATACCCCTGAGGGTAGTTTACAAAACACCTGAGTGTTTTATGGGCAGTTTAAAGATTTTAACGAGCGCGGAGTAAAATCAAAACTTTGAAATATTACGATACTTCTAAAATGGGCACATCCTGTTGCTATTCGGAAATAAACTGAGGGACTAGTATATATTTTTACGTACTTCGTAAACGTAACGATAGCAACAAGAATATCTGTGGACTTAGCACAATCTATTTCAAATAAAAAAAACGAATTTAATAAGATCCCCATATTCGAATATAATTTTATGTATACCTGTATAGTAGTGTATACATATTGTCGTAGGCCATTTATGAAATACCTGAATACATATTGTCGTAGGCCCTTTTTTATGGAAATCTGTGCTATAAGGGTTCTGTTTTTTACGTTTGAGGGTTCCGTAACCCTAAAAAATGAGCTAGCATTACATTGTTCATTTTTAACCGACTTCAAAAAAGGATGTTTTTGAAGTGAAAACTTCTTTAGCGGCGTTGTGCACTTTTTGGAATGGGTAAAATATGTTAAACTCGCGTCAGGACATGTGATCTGATCGAAAATTCGTATAGCTCAAAACATACTATAGGACGCGGCTTACGGACGCGACTGCCAACCGCGACCTAGACTATGAAAGTACACTGAGCCGTGCACACTATCGGACATAAGTCGCGGACGTCACCTTCGGACGACCTTGAGCGTTCGGACGTCCGAGAGAGATCTGGCACACCGGATGTTCTAAGACTGTGCACATTGCTAAGTCGCGGCTGTCAGTTGCGTCCGTCAGCCGCGTCCGATAGTATGTTTCCGGCTTAGACGGAGGGAGCAAGTGTTTATTTCGGCCGGCACTCCCAGAGTGTAACCCTTTGTTTTTTTGAATATTTATGTCTCGCAATTAGGTACTCCGCTAATTATGAACCGATTTTGATGATTCTTTTTTGTTTGGTAGGTAGATAATACTTCAAAGGTGGTCCCACTTAAATTTTATTGAAATCAGCCGAGTCATGTTTGAAAATATCTACAATAATATGAAAATACTAAGTACGTCGATCCGGCCGAACTATTTGAATTCTGCACACGGTTGCAGTCGGTTATACCATTTTTGGCGAAAATTAATTGTTCGATTATGTCCCAAACTTTAGAAAGAGACATTGATTTTCAAGAGAGTATGAAAATCTTTAGAATTTAATTATTTGCGAGCGAGGTTTCTATAAATTCCCAACCTATTTTAGTCTGTAAAGCGAACATGATCTGAATTGAATCTCGACGTAATTTCACGTTCTCACGAGCACCAAAAGGCTCCATTCCTCGTTCTCAAGTAGGAAATACAATACTGCACCCTAAGTTTTTGAACGATCAGGCGTCGTGACGTCACAAGCAATCGGAGCAATCGCCTCAATTCGTCAAGCTTTGAAATCCGAACGCGTTTCTTTGCCGCGTTTTATTTTTCTTTTTGATACATTTTCGATCTCGGTTGCCAGTGAAGTAAAAATAAGTTTGCTAAGATGCAAGGAGTTCTTGCACGGCACACGAGTGTTTAAAGCCGGAAACATACTATCGGACGCGGCTGACGGACGCGACTGACAGCCGCGACCATGGGCCGCGACTTAGCAATGTGCACAGTCTTATAACATCCGGTGTGCCAGATCGCTCTCGGACGTCCGGACACTCAAGTCCGTCCGAAGTCCTGAATTTCTTAAAACTACGGACAGTACCTGTCAATGTCATACTTTGTGGGCAAGCCGATTAGTGATGGGCGACGAATTTATTGGTTACATTAGCATCGATAATAGTGAAAAACGTCGATAAATACTATCGTTACATTATTATGAGTCTATAATTAATATCATACTATTATTTACATGTGTACATACTTGATCTTAAATAATAGTAAGTAAATGAAATCCAATTTCTCACCTTCAACTACTCATTCGATTTCATTACAACATTGTTTGAAAATCGATTTTTTCCACCACTATCTCAACTCTAAAAATGTCAATCTTCTATTGTCGCAGAGATCAAGTTAAATTTTATAGAGTATAGTTTGTAGAAACTACAATATTTTGTCTAATTGTACTATTCCAAGGACTAAGTAGGTATCAATATTGCATGAATTTTATTATCTAAAAAGACCTACACAGCTATTATACATTACAACTGCTGATAGATAGATAAAATTCATTAGATAGGTATTAAACTCTAATGTGATATGTATGAGTAATTTAAAATAATTTTCTTACAAACAGAAGCCTATGAATAAATATAAAATAATGACAAGATAAGCAATCGAGATGAATGATCGAAATATGAATGGCCAGCCCAATGCAATGGCCAACAAAGGGCTCGTAATTACAAATCAATTTGACAAATGCTGGAAAAATTATGTTAATTGAAACTTGATTCATCCCGCTCTGCACAAAGAATCGTTCATCCATTTTATCAGCACGAGAACAAATTTATTTTTAAATACTCTAACAATCAATTACTCGGTGCTATAAATCGCATCGGACCGATGCGAAATCTAACGACAAAATGGCGAATGTACCCATTGTTGTGTGACAAAAAATACCGATTGAAAAGCAATTGCGGCAACACTACACCACGAAATCCCTACACGAACTTTTCATATCGAACCTAAACTCTAGCTCAAAGTAATAAGACTCTCTTTTGGTCGAGTGATTTTTAAATTTGGAACTGAACGCGATTGGAAACTAGCACTCGAGAAAAAGAATGAAGGTTTTTTCTTAAAAAAGCGGAACGCTACGGGCGGTGTTGGCACAGCTGCTCTCTGTGGGTCTTATTACGGATCGTTCAGTTTAGGCATTCAGTGCTAACAGAGCATTCAATTTGATTCTAATCTTGAAGGTAATGAGCGTGGAGATGGCTTTAATGTGTGTATTGCATAATATGTAGGATAGGTAGATGTCTTTGCCTTTACGTTTAGTTGTTACCTTGTAGAAACATAGCCTAATTTCAATTTCGATTGATTTTCTTAGTTTTATCTAAGGGACAGAAGGTACATACGGACTAGTAATCTGGTAGAGCTAACTCTACCAGTACATACCTAGGATATAATTATGTAATAACATAGTAGGTAGTGTAGGTACATGTATATTCATTATTACGATCAAAGTTTACTACGAGTATGAGACTAACATCGAAATCCACGAAAAATAATCAGCTGTTTCATACTAAATCGACTGTCGACAAAATGTATGGAATTTTTATTTTTAAAATTTCGCCCATCGATTTTTGGTCCCATTGAGAAACTGGTTATAAAGATAACAATATAATTATGTAATGATATCCTAGAATATGTCTGTCGCCTAGAGAATCTCCTATATTAAACTTCTGAAAGCATCTTCACTTTTCAAAGCGACACCCTGTATATCCCTACTACTGTAGAATTTTATTATCTGCAAGTCCAATGGTCAAAGCACAATTTGAACGAATCGATTCAGAACTTCCAATTTCAAAAAACTTATTCCATTTTCGATTTTCTATGCCACGTATGAAAATGTCATGGCGGCGAATCGAGATTGGATTCGAATTAGGAACGTGTCGTTCGTGCAGATTCGCCGGACACGCGTGTCGTCACGTCCAAGCGGCATTAGTGCGGGGACGCGGCGTCCGACCGATGCATCGATTACGGTTGATTACGGACGTCCGACTCGGTTTTAAATTAGTTTTCTCACGAACGCTGCAGCAGTTATACCTAGGAGTTGGGAGGCTTTTATGCGTAGGCGCGTTGTATAAGAGATTATGTAGAGACTTATAATTATTACCTACGTTGAATTGAACTGAACATAAAATAGGTAGGTAGGAAGGTCTTTATAGGTAGGTAGGTATTTAATTTGGGTAGCGGGGTAGAAAAATAACTTTACATGAACTAATGTGAAAAGAATAACTGACCTATTGACATACCGACCGCACCGAACGTCGCTTAAGGTGACGCATTGATAAACTATAGTTTCAAAATCGAGTACCGCGCCCCTTCACTCGGACAAAATTTTACGCGGTCTCACTTGACAGGATCACGCCAGAGCGGCGGGCGGCAACGCTGGGCTAGCGTACGTGGCGCTGCTAACGGCGCGGCGGCGGCACGCGTCAACTCAATTTGCCTAGAGCATAGATAATCATGGAGTCGCCTTGTCCTTAATCAACAATTTAAAAAAAAGGCAAAAATTATTTTGATCTTTTTAATGTTTTTTTTTTTCATACAATACAGGGTTATTTCAACTGCTGTTTTTAAACTTTCGCGATTTGAACACATTATTATTATATACTACGGGACTTATCGCGCTCTGAAATTACGAGATAAATAAATAACTCATCATCCCGACGTTTCGTCCGAGTTGCATCAACCGTGGTCAAGGGTAGACACTCCGTAGAATAGTGAGTCTACCCGTGACCCGCAACAAAATGTATGGAACAGCTTTTTTTTTTTAATTTTGAGAAATGTTGCAGAACAAAAGTTGTTAGTTTTGAGAAATGTTGCAGAACAAAAGTTGTTAGTTTTGATGTACATATACAGAATAAACCTCTAAAAGGATGCTAATTGATTAGAAATAACCCTGTATACAAATTAATGTTGATTATGTACAGGTATCATAATCAATGAACTTATTTTTATCGTGCTTCACACACTTAGAAAAGGGTTTGGATGCCAGAAATAAAATATTTAGTTAATCGGTTTAAAATATAAATCATTTATTTACCGATATTTGGTAGGATAGGTGCGAGTGCGGTCTAGCACAGCTCTATAAGAACAGTGGTGAGGAATTCATAATAAGCATTAAAGTTGTAGAACAAAGGGGTATTTTACTATAATGTAAACGTCGTGAAGGAAAGAGAAACACTCACATACATTACATGTTAGAGTGAGATAGATTAGTTTTTGTATCATATTCCAACACGCCCCCTCAAAAATTAATCTATTTAAAAATCAATTCCTATTTTGATAACGAAATTTTATACAATTAAAATAACACAACACACCTTCCTACCTTGTCTGGGGATACATTCAAATTGGTTCAACATTTGTTGCGCAGGATTGGGGAAAACCCAGAAAAACCCAATCAAACCAATTATTCATCTTAAATATACTGTTTCAGTAACTCTACAATTTAAATATCAAAATGTTATTTATTTATGCATACAGTGAGTTACATAGGCTTCAGTAATTGAAACTACCTTTTCAATAAGGTATAGTATTGTACTCTGATTCATATTGTTCAAAGAATTCAAACAAATAGTGTGCTTTGATGATTGTTCTAATACACTACCACTATAAATATCATAACAACATTACTTCTCGTGACATAAATATTTGGCTCAGTTCTCAAATGTCCTTTTTAAATTAAATCTGTGGTCCCTTTCAACTCTTTCAAGTATCGTACGAGTAGGTCCCTTTTTAAAATGTATCAAATGATTGTTATTGTTATCAAATCTGCTGGATTTTTACAACATTATGTCGGTTGATTCTACAACGGGCTTTTGTATTATCGTTAGAACTTCTATACTATCTATTCTACTATCGTTATCGCTAGATCGTAACGATCTACCAGATAAGAGCTAATTGTCTCTCATCTATTTCCTGGTTCTATAGAGTTCACTCTATTGACCACTGGCTTTATAAACCTTTCGTTTACCACATCTCACACCTTGTATTAATTCGGTTCATACTAATTTAGTGAACTTACTTACAATATCTCTTGACTTCAATAAATTAATAAAAATAAATTCATTAAACTTAATAAATTAGTAATTTAAACAAAAAAAAAATAGTCTTCAATAGAATAGAAGTCAAGATTAAAGTACATTATTTTATGATTACATTTTTTTTTTTGTGTATACCTGGTTACATATACCAATAAAGTCATTGTATCATTGCACCACTAATAAAATTAGCATCAACAATAACAACAACGAAATCGATACCAATAAACCATAGAATAACACCAATAAAGTCTATGTACCATTGCACCACTAATAAAATTAGCATCAACAGTAACGACAATATTGTTAACAATAAATCAAAGTAATCGGCCAAGATAACTTTCACTGATTTTTCATCAAACTTGGTTCCATCGTTAAAATTTTAATTTTGAACCGAATAATACTGCCGCCAGATGCGACTAAATTTATAATTTATTGGTGTGTTAGCGACGCACAAAATGCGTTATTCAGTGCTTTGTAGGGCTCAACATCTTAGGTTTCAGAAGCAGTTGTCACTGACTTCACCTAGATTATTTTCCGAGACCTTACTTCTGAACGTTTCATACAATACGTTCTTTATTCTCCGTACGTAATACGTACTATTTATCATACCATTTATTTGTCAATATGATACACTGTTTAGTGGTAGCCAAATACCCGCTATAATATTGCAAACAGAACTCATTATCATTATCAATTATTCATTTGACAAACTCAACACCATTATTTACACCATTGACAATTTTTAACTTTAAATTATATTGAGCTTAGCAAAATAATTTCGGAAATATCGGAAGGACTATAGATCACATAACTGTATGCACGTCAAATAAAGGGTGTTTTATATTAAACCTCTTTGATCGGTTACATTATTAATTCACCATTAATACGTATATACTTTGCAAAGTTTATCATTCTGTCGAATTTATCGTATTCGCTCTCAATCAGTGAACATTACTTTGCTTTTTAACATATAATTTGCTTTCAAAAAAAGTCGGTAAAAGACAATACTATAACCGTGATAATTTAAAAAAAGTGTTTAAATTTACCGTTTCCTCTGAATCCCCAGATGTCGGCAACACGTTGTGTAACTCTGCGTATGTTGGTGATATTTCTGGGTGGCTACAAAATAAAATGATGTAATTATATAATTATTAAAAAGTTAAAGCTAACACAATTATTTAGGTGATAGAACATCACCTAATAAATATCATTATTTTAGATAGGTTTCTAAAATATCAAGAGACGACTCCATAGCTTTTTGTTCTGATATTTGTTTCCTACAGTATGGTTAGTTTGTACAGACAAATCTTAGTAGGTACACACTTGAAAATAAAGAATAGACGGAGTATTATTACTAGATACTTTAAATTGATTGCTGACATGATAGATAGGTACTTGGCATGGACTCACTCTCTATCTACTGGCCCTGTTGAGGATGTGGATTGACAATCGTCAGGTTGCAGTTTCCGTTTTTTTGACCTAAAAAAATTGTAAATATAGGTAAATGCAGAAAAATTGAAGTACCTAGGTAGTAAGAATGTGATAATCCATAATCTGTAGACGAATGTGTATTTGCCAAATATAGACTTTATTATTAGGGCATTAGAGTGCAACTATTTATTGCAAGTTTATTATATATGTAATTCGACTTACCCAAACATTCCGTCATTTTTTTTAGGTTTTCTTTTTCGTTTTTGTAAAAACAATTCTTTCCGCTTATTTTTCCTCCCCATTTTCTATGCACACTTGTTCACTACTATTTACACACTACCAAATAAAAATACTAAGTACCTAACTTACTACCTACTATAATAATGTTCTAAAGCTACAATATAATATAGTACACTAAAGTCTAACTTATAATTTTGAAAATAATTCTGAAGTAAATTACTCGGTTGTCGTCGCACAGAGTACCTAGAAGACAATAACCAAAAACAAACAGCACGCATCTCGCGCCGTCCGTACTTTGCGGCGTTGCCAGCCCGACGCTGAGCGAATCATGCGCTCGTCGGAGTCGCAACGTCGCACCGGTACGGCGGCGGCGGCCCAGATAGTGCCGGATCAAATATTCTGAGCAAACACTGTAGAGTAAAAGCTAAACTAGAGTAGGCGCGAAGAGATTTGATTGAGTTTTTAATTAATTACTCATAATATACAATTTAAAAAAAAAAAATTCTCGGTTTATAATAAAGAAAAGGGATCTGGCTATTTTATTCGTAAAAAATAATGGGGTGTTGTCGCTGATAATTCTGAGCATTCGAATTACTAAAATTTTTTTGGTGAGCAATTTGTTTTATTTTTTTTTTAATAAAGCCGGTTACTTTTCAAAATTTTGTCCGGTTCATTCAATTTATTAAGATTTTCCCTTATCTATGACATTTTTTAAATTTGAATCGATATCATTCATCCTCTCACATCGCGCATTCAAAAGTACTCGTTTTTGCCGTTTTCGTGTTTCTCGGCCCGGTGCCTCGTCTTAACTGCTGTGATTTCTAAGAAACACAAATAGTCAATTCATATTCGCTATAAGCGGTACAATTCAGTGCTGCCTTTCCTTATAAATGATTGCATATCTGAGAGAAAAAATCAACACTCGCTATAAAAACTAATAATGTAGTCAAGGAAAAATGTCAATAATTGCTTTGCGATAACTGTTGGTTTGACCGTTTACGCAATAATTTAAAATAACGTTTACGTAACATGTACTAGCACAGGCCAAATGAGCCGTGAAATTACACAGCCACAGTTGAAATTTGCAACATTTTAAAGAACATAAATAAACAGGATATTGAGGCCTTATTTTATTAAACGGTACCTATCCGAAACCCGGCGTAGGACAGGTTAGACTTGTACCTTGTTAGTACCACTTTTGGAGCTACCTATATAACTTTATTTGTGATATGCTTAGCCCAAAACAGCGACAGCAGTTGTTACTACTTTTAAATGTAACTAGTCAAGTGTGTCATGTACTATTGTATATTAATATCACGCGTGGAATCGATGGCCATGCGGAGGTAATCTAGAGCACATATAAATGCTAAATGATTCACCAAAAAAATTTGTGTGTGATGTGCTGTCCTACACCATTTACTTACGCATAGAACACATAATAAAATCACGGGAATTATATGGCTGGTCTGAACTGAACTCAGTGGTCTCGAAAAACGAGATCGGTAGAAACGCCAAAGAAATATCGGTATAATCCTGGGTCAGCGTAGTATTTGAATCGTAAAGTTGGACTTCGACATACTTTTACCCTACGTCACCAAATCCTGGGGGGATTTATCCCAATCATTTGAAATTTGGTACAAAACTGGAAAAAATCATGTAACAATCTCAGAAATCGTTAAAATACTTCGTTTCAGTATATTTATTGATAGGAGAGACGCCAAATCGGTAGAAATACCGAAAAATCGGTAGGTTCTAGACCACTAACTGAACTTCATCAAGACCGCAGGACTTGATGGATGCAAGCCATTTCTAACCAGTCTTATTGGAGAACTAGTAGGGTATTGGAGACGCTTTTGCTTGACAGTGGACATCTTACAGATAAACGAACTGAAATTTATATTTTTTAGTAGGATAATTTAGTAGCTGACTTTTTGCGCATTTCTGCAGTCTTAATCTGATAGTATGTACACCAAAGTTCTGTTGCCTGCGACTGCCCAGGGCGTGATCAAGAATAGATTAAGATCATTACAATTGAACACGATAATGAGACAATTGTGTTGCTTAAAGCTGAAGGTACAGCTGAGTACCTTGACCCCGCTATTGGCCTTGACAGGATAGCTTTCAGCGCATCTGATGATCAATTCACCGAAGTTCTTTAGACTGCAATATTCCTAGGCGTGGTCGAGAATAGATTAAGATTAGTGCAACTGAAGACGGTAAATAGACAACTCTGTTCATAAAAACCAAAGGTACAATACAACTGGGAACCTTGACTCTACCATAGACCTGCACTGGACAGCTATCAACGCATTTCCGTATTCAGATCCGTTTACTGAAATTTTTGAGAATATTATTCACGAGTGTCAAGAATACATTAAGATTAGTGCAACTGAGATGTTAGCACAGGTTCACACGTAAATTGAAACTACAGTAGTTTCAGCATGGCTCTATACATTTTTGTACAGCGCCTCTGGTGAAAACGGGGAAACGCGCAAGTTTAAGTAAACTATGAAAAACCTGTATTAAAGGCTCCGAACACGATAATGACAATAGTAATGAGATAATTGTGTTGATTACAACTGAAGGTACAGCTGGGCACCTTGACCCCGCTATTGACCTGGATAGTTAACCGGGTCGAGTTACATCAGCGGATCCAGCGGACGAAACAATAACTGCGTCTGCAGACAAATGGCGGATTTGTGAGGAACTTCTTACAGTTTTCCTCTTTTTCAAGCTTTTATTTAGTTTCACCTGTCCCGTTGTCTGTCTGTCGGTCTGTAATCATTTCGTCTAGGCGAGTACTTGTTCAGTAAAAGCTTGTTTTAAAGAAAGGGATTTTTAATTACTCTTGTTATACATTTTATCTTTGTAAATTGATAACATGGTAATGGTAATAGAAAAAGAAAGAAGCCCCAAGCTTAAATATTTATCAAAAATCATTATTTTAAAAATTCTGAAGAAATCGTTTTAGTAATAAAACGGTGTTTAATATGTGTATAATTTCAACGGCGGTTGTGCAATTTAAAATTAAAATGTGGTAGACGAGCGTTTATTTTTTCAAAAACACGCCAGTATTTTAAAATAACACGCAATATAATGTTTCAAAAGCCATTAAGAAAATTAAAGCATTAACATAGAAATTTAAATCTGAAATCTATGACAGAGTTCACATTCATGATGATCGGTGGACGGTAAACCAGCTCAGATCTAGGTTAACCAATATTACACCAGCTTGACTAACGTGATCAGCCTCCAAACTTCGGGATGTTTTAGAATTAGAAAGTTGTCAGAATTGCTATTGCTGCTTATGATTCTAATAGCTTCTTGATTCGCAGCTTTAAAATAACCAGTTTCTGTGAGAATTACGACATATTCCGTTAAAAGCTGCGTTTTGAGTTTCTTGGTGATCTTGGAAGATTTTTAGATGGTTCTGAATTTCTGATGTGGCAGAGTTGTGTAATACTTACATTTTGTCTCCAAAAGCCTAGCTGTGTGTTTTGGCAAGCTAAGTTGACTAATAGCCTGTATATTCACTGGTCTCAGCAATAAGCTATGGACTCTATAAGCTCGGAAGCGGAACGGAATCAAAAAAACACTCTACATCATTTATGTCCTACATAGTGCCCTACATAATTCATTGTTATCTCCATAGAATAGTCACGAATCACGATCAACAGTATCTCTACAGTATTGTAATTGTTTAGTAATGATGACTCGTCATACACCTTGGAGTTGCTTAAAATAATATGATGAGATAAAGGAATATATGAAGTACCTAGTTCTCAGGTAAAATTGTGATTATGAATATTATACTATTGTCGCCTACCTAATATCTGACTTTTAGCATTTATTAACTAAGTATTAGAAATAGAATGAACCACTTTTGCGACTCTTTTGATGCTTTTCATTCAGGATCCCGCGGTGATAATGGGCGAGCAGCGGGTTGCTAAACGACGGACGTGGGCGTTGAGACATTGGCTAAATGTTTGGTTAATAATCTGTGTTTGTTCCGAGTCTCGGTGATGTAAGACTGTCATCGTTGCCATTCCAAACAGCTATCAGACTAGGCTAAATATTCTCAAGATAGCTTTAGCCAAGTTATTCACTTGGCTATTCTAGGGTATGGTAATAAAGAACGGAACAAAAATATATAAACTCGTAGTTTTACTCTTATACGTATTGTATTTCGTTTGTCACTTTAGTGGAGTGATGTTATCGATAAAATTTTGTATCAGAAACTGTATCAAAACCTGAAAGCTCTTCGTTACTTTCAAGTTTTACTATTATGTCCCTTCTAGAGCTGGTCCGATAAACCTTTTGGATATATTGATTTTGGTCAGCTTTTACTTCAGCCATAAGACCTTCTCTGGCCATTACCTCTTGCAGAATGACTATTTCAAGCTTTTAGTGCACTAATAATTCAATTTTGATTATAGCAATAAGCGAAAAGGGAGCGTTTACTTAACAACCACTGTATATAATGTAGGGTCTGAGTTCAGTACGTCGTAAACTGGCTGAAACTGGTAATTTTTGGGTAAATGCCATAAATTTTCGAGCAATAACAGTACGCGTCGGGCCGCGCGCTATTCCCTTTTATTTACGACTGTACTTGTTTCACATCCAGCCGGTTATAACTTTCGTGCACGACTGTATTGTGATTTTATTTTTAATTTTTTTGTTTTATTCCTGCTATCTGTTCGCCGGTTTTTATTGTTCTTTGTTATGGAAGTTGGTAGCTTTCGGGGTTTATTTCAAAAGGAATGATGGTTATTTTTAATAAATTTTAATATTTTTCACGGAAGATGCCGTACCTGCTGAGCCGTGAGGGCTTTTGTTTAACTAAAGAACTTGGAGCAAAATCAAGATGGCGGCGGCGTGGCAACAAGCTTTGGTATCGCGATCAACATATCGGAAGAGATTGGAATGACCTTATAATATGAATAGACGTATTTTTAGCTCTATACCTTCACGACTACCGCAATATAAATAGCACATAGATGACTTATTTGAATAGAGGTTCATTCCAGATGGCCCACTTTTGTAAACGCAGAAGTCGCGATGTGTGAGTGTAGCGAGCGTGTCTACGAACCGGTTTGTTTACATTAATCACAGGCTGGCTTGTCTGTGTGCGTCGTAAGTAGTCGAGACAACGTGGATGTGTGAGTCACATCTTTACGTCACTTTGTTTACATCCGCGCTAGTGTGCGCGGCCTTTTCACGATGGATCGGAATTATTTCGTAATGGGAGTGGTAGGGATGGAGTAATTATTATTTATTTTTTGTAGATTTGTTGACAAATAGGAAAGTTGGAGTAAATAAAGCAGTTCGCATTTTAATGTGAGTTAATTGAAAAGTTGCTATTTGTCGTAGGTTGGTAGGTATTTTATTTTCTTTATCATTTTTATATAAGATCGTATCAACCTGTGTACATTTTTTATGGTTGGTAGATATTTGATAAATACCTCTAAAGCAGCGCGACCGAGCTCGCTCGGTACAACTGTGTTTTGGCGTTTTCTAGTAAATAATTATCGCCTACTCAGGTAATTTTATAAAGAGAAAGAAGCTCTATCTAAATACCAAACCACATCAAAATCGTTAGAGCGTTTCCGAGATACGAATTTTTCAGGCCTTGTTCTTTTCTCATCATTTGTTTGTTTATGACCATAAACGGGACGTAATTAGAAAAATCTTATTCTTAATATCCCCAATCTTATTATCCCCAATACTACAATAATCTTATTATCCCCAATACTTCAGAAAGAAAAAAGAATTTGGTTAAATCAATAACATTTCTATATTTAAAAATAAAATCATATATTTTTTAACAAAAAAAAATATAAATACATTACATACAATAAATAAAAACATTCGATATTAAACGTGATTCGTCCCGCACGGCGCATCACTAGCGCTGTATACGTCACGTGTATAGCACGTGCTAGTGTGGGTGTGATCGTGACGTCACATCGCATTTCGTCACGCGCGCGCCTGTGTGCGTGCTATGTACTTACGTACCGCCAGTACAGTTGTGTGGGTAGCGGGCGTGTCAATCGTCATGTCAATGTTACATTTTTGTGACCTTAACCGACAGTCTGGTGTCCTTACATAATTATCGTGTCTATGTACTCTTAGGAATTCGCATTATTTACTTTATGTCCTTATTCTGATCCTTTGTTAGACGAAATTAAATACTCGGCACTCGACGTGCTTTATCGCAATCTTTTTCCATCAATCAAGTCAAAGTAAATGCAAAATTGATTTTAAATTCCTTTTCTTTTGGCAAATTAATCATACAATAAATAAAATGCTCAATAGGTAGATATCTAGTTATGATCTTCCGCCCGCGTGGTATTTTGACTTTTGTGCTATCCCACATAAACCATTAGTTTTTCGGGATAAAAAAATAGCCTAAGCAGGTATGTCATTTTTCGGCCTTTGAACTATATCCATGCCAAAAATCAAGTCGATCCGTTGCTCCGTTGCTGTGTGAAATAAGAACAAACCAACAAACTTTTCGGATTTATAATATAAGTAAGTATGATTTATTTTATTTGTATTAAATTCTAGTTGCGATACTTAAATAGAGTCTTCAAAAATTCTCAGCTAGAGCTAGTGCATTTCACCAGCCTGTTCTAGAATCGAGAGTTTCTGAAAAAAAAGTTTTGTGCGTCTCTACTGTACTCTGTGGGTCTGAGAACACAATAGATAACAGAAGTGCAATTGCAATTTTAATTCGAATTTTAAAACTCAAATCTGGAATTTCTATTTCAATATTCCAATTTGGGCTTCTAATCAATCTTAATATTATAATTACAGATTCGAATTCAAATTTGGAACCTCTCTAAATTTTTTCGATAGAATTTATGATTCTCAAATCTCAATAGTTGTAGCGTGTCTATTAGGTACTCTTTGCTATCATTTGATATTTTTTTATTCAGACTGATGTAAAAAATAAATGAAAGAGCTCCCTCGTCAGCGAAAGCTGCACCTCCAGGGATTGGCGGATGCGTCAGTATAGAACACCAACATATTATCCAAGAGACGACCAAACCCAGAACTAAAAAATTCAAAAGATTGATATTACTTTGGTCCAGAAAATAGTTCAGTGGCTCCCCCATTAGTTTACGTACAAGTTGGTGGGTGGAACAAGTGGATTGCGACATCTGTGACTGTCGCGAATAGCTCCTAAGGGGAACGTAATGGCGAACACATTTGTTCCTGTAAAATCGACAGGAGATTTTCGATCTTACGACTTTAATAATAAGGATTGTTAGTCTAAAATCAGGGAGCTTTGTTTAGTGTTTTTCTGTCTTTTTATTGGCAGCCGATTTTGGAACTTATCACCATGGGAAAGGTTCCAAAATACGTTGAATGTATTTAATGTATTGTTCCAAGTTTAATTTTGAAAGTTGAATTTATGTTCTTTTTTGCAATAATTGTGGCAGGTTGGGTCATAGTTTTTGTGAAGTAAAAAAAAATAGAAGCACGTGTTATTGTCCAGTTTCGTCAATAGCGTTCATTCTGTTCATTTATCATCATCATTTTCATTAGTAGCCTTCTTTATCCAACTCCTGGGTAGTGGCTATAGGCCTCTCTTTAATATTATTGTGTCATCTGTCTCGGTCCTATCAAAAACGATTCTATTCATTAATATCTATTTTGCCTATATACAGCATAATACCTAATATCTCCACAAAATCTATATATTTCATCTCAATCCGTTCAGTAGTTTTTGCATGAAAGAGTAACAAACATCCATACATCCATCCATCCATCCATCCTCACAAACTTTCGCGTTTATAATATTAGTAGGATGTAATAATATATGAAATATTAAATATATGATAAAAGATGAAGCTTAACTTTACCATGTAATTTTTTTTAATAAAGTATCTACTTAACTCTAACAGGCGAGTGTTTACTTACTCGACAGAGTTAGACGTTAGAGTTTACGTAAACTCTATCGTATGTAAAGAACTCGTACTATGGCTACTGATCCCATCAACACTAGATTAATATACATCAGCCTTAATTAACAAAATACCTAAATACTAGAACAATAGACAAAACACTTAACGAACATGGCGTCCAGTCTGATGATTTATACAATTAGGCCACAACTGCAATTATTCTAATGAGGACACTTCGAACAGCTCCAACTCAAGATATAAATAATGAATAATTTAAGGCAATAAAATGGAGTTATAGACCTATTATTTCTATTGAATTGATCCAGAAGAGCAATAAATAAGGTTTAGGTTATCTACTGCGTCTTAGACTAAGGCTGAAATGATGATGATAAGTACTGATTCGAGAAGGCATTGTCTACCAAGCAGTATTGTACTATAGGCACCAGAGCCCTTAGTCCAGGTTTTGCGTAGTTTACTTAAACTTTCGCGTTCGCGTGTGACTCCATACATTTTGGTTAGTTCTTCCTCGTTTCCGCCAGGGGCGCTGTACTAAAATGTATGAAGCCATACGGAAGCAGCTGCAGTTTCAATTTACGTGTAAACCTGGACTAACCCTTCTTTTTTTGCTCTCTCGGAAAAGCGCGGTGGATTTTTTAATACGGTTTTTTTGTTTGCAATTTCACCGGATTGCTGTGACCAGTCTGGATTTTTGTCTTATTGACAGCTTCATAATGTGATGGAAGCAAGGAAGTTTTTGATATGTATCGAGTTGGACTTGCGCATGAAGGGTTCCGTATGGGAGCCCCTCGGCAAAAATATCACATTAGTTGTATGGGAGGGCCGATTAAATATTTATATTATTCTGTTTTTAGTATTTGTTGTACAATAATAGCGGCAATTGAAATATCATGCATTGCGGCATCATTTGAGAAAATTTCAACTCTCTAGCTATTACGGTTCATCATTGACAGATAGACGGACAGCGTCCCAGAGTCCTAGTAATAGGGTCCCGTTCTTATCCTTTGGGTACCTACGGAACCCTAAAAAACTACAGCCATAACCATAACTCCAAAGCCGTAGCAATATCTATGGCTTTTTGTACATTTGCTATTAGATTACCATTTTGTTATTGGACGTATTGCCTTTATCTGATAAGTTTGATACAAAATAAATAAATGTTGACTTGAATAACTCGATTAACAACTTGGATGTTGATTGCAGCTAATAACGTTGCCATCTAATATCAAACGTGTTCGAAACATTGTTGAAAACATCATCATCAAACAGATACAGCCTCCCTCCCCCCTCATATCCCGGTGTAAAGTAAAACCAATATCCGCAGAGGGCGTGTCGATCGCAATCCGAATCGCGACTCGCACCTGCCTACGCAAGGTGCCGGAAATCTATTAACACTTTACATGTGGGGGAGAGCATACTCTTTGTTCTAAAACTCAAAGAGGTTGATACGTTGTTTGGTGAAACCTTCTTTGGCACGCCTCTTTGAGATGCGAATGAGTAAAAAGGTGGGAAAAGATAGGTCAGAGATCGATTCGGTTTACCTCTGTTAACACCATCGACTTGGCTTTTTCTGTTTTAAACATATTGATGGCTTACAGAGCTTAGAGCGTGGGTTCTATTTTAATTTAGATAATTTTTGAGAAAACTATTCATAGGACAATAACGGTCTTAGAGTAGAAGGGGATTTTTAGTATCCTTAATTGAATCTTGACACAGTTTTTAGAATAGGAAAAAGGTATGATTTTAGAATGTTTCATAGGTTTCATTACAACCTCCAAGAATAACAGAAATGATATATGTACATATTATATTTATACCTACTAGAAGTGAATGAATCACAAATTATTTATTTTTAGTTTTAAAGTTCTTCATATTTACAACAATAGAAGTAAATATTACAAATCAGAAGTTGTGGAAAGATATTCCATACCTAATTACTTTTGCACACACAAATTATAATGGACACAAAGAACGCGAAATTACACAAAAACCAATGAACCTGCAGAAAAAGAAATAAAAACGGACAGGACACTGGCACCAAATAATTAGTTAACGCCTTAACCGAGAAAAAAAAGAAAACTCATTCGCGCGTCAATCGCCCGCATGACAGCTGTCACCTTTTTCTTCTTTTTATCAAAGAAAAATGCATAGTGTGGGCGTATTACACAGAGCTATTACAACTAGAGAGATAGAGCTGTTGTCGCTTGACACAATTCTCAACCACAAAAATGTATGGAAAATCTGGCTCAGCACTGTCAAAACTGTCAAATATGTATTGGAATTTGACACTACTGAGAGAAAAACACGGCAACTAGCCAATGAATTGAGAAACTCATTATGTCTCTCTCTAACTCATGCCATGCTAATCAATCCATCTCTTTCTTTCTTTTCTTGATCGACCACGTTATCCCTCTGAGTATCTCTGTGGCGTATTATGTAAATGTGTCCAGACGAGACGCAATCCTCAATTTTGGTCTTGTTTTCGAAGAAAATGCGACAGTGGCTCTATAGTTACATTTTACAAGATAAGGTTGCATTGTTGAAGTGTAGGTAAGTGCGAACACCTAAATGTAAATGACCCTATAGCCGGATGGTAGAAGATATGTATTTATTGCCTGTAAGTGGTTTCGACAAGGGCCGGCGCAAGGCCATTAGACTGGGCAAATAAGGGGCAAGGTTTCAACCTTTTTTACTGACACGCTTTGATAATGATAGGTCAATAGTTCAAGTCGAAAAGGCCAGTCTTTCAGTTTTCGTTTTGTTAGGGCAAAATGTGAAAATCATAATCAGTCATTGTGCTAAAGTTATATCGGTATAACAAAGGCGTAACTAGCACCGAATTAAGAACAAAATGGATCAGAAAAAATGTTCTTAATAGTTACTAAGAACATATTTTGTACTAATACTGCTCTCTTTTCTACAAACGAACGAAACAAGGAAACGATTCACAATTTTACTGTCCATAAATCTTTATTGTTGATAATTCGTGATAACTTGATAAATCCTCCATTAATAACAATTTATCTGATTCCTTTTTTGTAATGAACTTACTATATTTAACTCGAATTGGTCAATTTTTTTTTTAAAAATGGTGTACATAATATTTTCTTAGTCCGATAATTTTTTTATACTTATCTGAGGGGAATTTGATTGGCTAGTAGCATAGAACCACGAAAAACCTTTTTTGGACGTGTGAAAATGAGACAGATATATATAAACTTCCTTGATTTCACCATCACTGTCTCGTTCTGACAAGTCGAAAGAATTATTTCGTGGTGCGTGTCACGCTAGTGTTACGCAGGGCGTTATGCTAATACACGATTTTTCGAAGTCTGTTGTTGTCAGTGTTTGTCCAAAATATTTCAAAGGATCAATTATATTAATTACTAAAATTGTTGAGCTTTATTACTAGTTATCGACTAATAATAATAATGTATCGTATTTTTTAAAGCTTTTCCCGTTTAATTTCTCTTATTTTCTTTGAAACTTTTTTATATCAACCGTTAAAGTAAAATAAATTAATAATATACCTATGTTTGAAATAAAATTATGTATGTATGAAGTTGGTAATTGCAATAAGTAAATTTCACGCAACATTCTGGAAAATAAAATTTAATTGGAGGCACGTAATGCGCCGTATTTTCATAGAAAATCACAGTTCATTTGCGTTAATTTTTAAAGCTCAGGGGCTTTATTTTTGACTTTTGAACGTGTTGCATCATAAGAAAGAATTAGGTAAAAGATATGAAGAAATAAAGAATCCATTTCACGCAATACTGTCCGTACTGGAAATTCTGTGTGTCCACGTGCGTCAGTACTGGAAATAGGTTTTTAAAAGAAACTGTAAGCTGCAAAAGAGAAAACCTATCGTAAAATGGAACGTTAATTTCAAAAAAAGTTAAGTCGTCCGTTAAGTCCCGTATACGTTATCAGCCTTGTGAAAGTAAAAAATGATGTCCCAGATCTGATTACTAACCTGATATACCTATGATAAGTTGTTAAGGGCCTGAGACACCTGACCTATCGCCAGCCCTGTCGGTCACCGAGGCAAAAACTAAAAAGTACGTTAACATTAGCATCATGCGGGCCAGATGTCAGGAACTGCGGGGCCAACGAGCTCTCGGAAACGGACAGGATGTCACTTGCCCATTACCATAATGTTACCATAATTCTGCATTACGATACTCCCTACGATATCTGGAAGAAATAACTTTACTTAGACCAGCTGTTGCTAACTTGCTATTTCACTACAATGTATCTAAGTTAAGTAAGTGTTGGCCGGGCGGTGTCATCTAAGCTAAGGTGACAGCTGGAATGACTTAGGAGTTGGTGGCTAGTCTTTTCTGCCTCACGAGATTCCGTTTAGTTGATGTGCCCAGGTGTTCCTATACGTGCCTATGGAAATAATATATTTATGACTACATGGTTAACATAAAGCACATGTTTTCTCTACAGTAGATATTCAGTCTTGGGAATTAGTGAAATTGGTGTAAAATTAATTAAAATATCAAAGAGTTATCTTTGTGATAAGCATTTCAAAAATCTGAAGCGAACGCAGGATTTGAACCTGCCCCTTCGGATCACTAGCCCGTCGCTCTAACCAACCCGCCAGCCCGCCTGCCACGCAAGCTTCAAATCTTTGAAGTGCTTATATTACACCAACTTATAGCGTTGGGCAGGTTCAAATCCTGCGTTCGCTTCAGATTTTTAAAATGCTTATCATAAAGATAACTCTTTGAGATAAAATATAGCGTGGAAAGCACTCAAAGTAAAATCATAACATTAATTAAAATATGAATACGACGTCAACAGAACTTTTCAAGTAATCCTAATATTATAAACGCGAAAGTTTGTGAGGATGGATGGATGGGTAAATAAATAATAATAAATAAATATTTTTTGGACATCTTACACACGGCCTCTGACCCCAACCTAAGCAAAGCTTGTGCTATGGCTGCCAGAGACTGATATACTACATATACTTATTTTTAAATACATATTTATATAGATAGTAACTAAATAACACCCAGACACAGAGCAAACATTTATGTTCATCACATAAATATTTGCCCTGGGTGGGGATCGAACCCACGCCTCTTTGATCGAGAAGTTAGGGTCACTAACAGCTGAGCCACCGAGGCAGTCAAATGGATGGATGGATGGATGGATGTTTGTTACTCTTTCACGCAAAAACTACTAACTAAGTGATAGGTGTTAGTATGAGTAGATAGATATAAGCATCATACGGGCCAGATGTTCAGGATATGCGGAGCTCTCGGAAATGGACAGGATGTCACTTGCCCTGTTAACAATGTTACCATAATTCTACGTTATCTGGAAAGAAGGCTAGGTGTTGCTATGTCATTACAAAGTATCCAAACTAAGATGGCTGCCGCGGAAGACTTAGCGGTTAGTACTACTTTCTCAAATCACTCAATCTCGAGTGGCGTTGTGGTGGAGTAGGTCTCTGACTGAGTGGTGGCACAATGACGGGAAGCACAGTCCCGGAAGACCCATACAACGGTGGCATGATGACATTCAACAGTTTTGCGGCAATACCTGGATGAGACAAGCACAGGACGAATAATTGGCGTAAGGGGGAGGAGGCTTATGTCCTGCAGTGGGCCGAAATAAGCTGATGAAGATCATGGATAGGTACTCTCACGGGATTTTGATTTGTTGATGTGTTTCTATGAGTACCTATCTATCGGAATAATATGTTTATGACTATGTGACTTCTCTATAGTAGATTTTCAGTCTTGGGCACTACTAACTACTAACTTTTAAGTAAATAATTTATTTTACTAACCATGGACCGATGTTGTCATGAATAAAATATTTTGATTGATTTGATTGACTACTTGGTTTTCCTTTTTTTACTTCGTATAGGTTTGCGTTTGACTACACACTGCCTGATGTTTAGCAGATATGCGGTCTAGGGTGTAAGTCGCATACCTAGACTAGGAGATAACTATTTACTCGGGATTTGAAGACACTCACGTTGTACTTTAGCGGGAAAACAGACTCAGGCAAAGTTCTTCACATTCTGGCTGTTCGTATGAAGAATGTGGATTCGAAATGCTTGGTTCTAATGCGGGAAATGTCCACCATAAAAGGATAATATTGGTATTAGCATCATGTGTGCTAGCTGTTCAGGAAAGGCGGAATCGTCAACTCACGGAAACACGGACAGGATGTCACTTGCCCATTAGAATAATGTGGAAATTCTACTACATACATATATCTAGTACCATTATATTTGGAAGGAATAGCAACCACTCGACGGACCAATCGGCAGCTGTTGCAATTTCACTACAATGTATATAAAGTAAGATGACTTTGCCAATGATTTAAATACTAGTAAGTATTTTATTTTTATAATTCAGACTGAAGCACCTTACTTTTAGGCTCTGTTAACGTCTCTGGAGAAGTAAGGCGTGGATATTGTAGGTACGTACCTGGAACAAAAAAAACAATAATCAGTTAACATGATCATCAACAATAGACATTTAATAATAACAAAACAATAATCAGTTAAAACATGATCATCAACAATAAACATTTAATAATAACAAAACAATAATCAGTTAAAACATGATCATCAACAATAGACATTTAATAATAACAAAACAACAATTAGTTAAAACATAAACATCAGTTAAAAGATCATTTTAGCAGTACCCGACGAGGTCCATGATTGCATATTTAATGTACTGTCACATTGTGGAAGCTAAATTAATAAACATGAAATAATATACAGTAGTTAGTTACAGATGTATTGACTCAAATGTTTGTAAAGCGGAACATTTTTAACTCTAGAATATAATATACTAGCGACCCGCCCCGGCTTCGCACAGGTATTATACATATATTATAAACCTTCCTCTTGAATCACTCTATCTATTAAAAACATTACATCAAAATCCTTTGCGTAGTTTTAAAGATATAAGCTTACATGGGGACAGACAGAGAAGCGACTTTGTTTTATACTGTGTAGTGATTAAGTTACAGGTGAGTACTCTTTAATTTATATTTTAATTTGTAAGCATATCTATGGAAAATACTGTCCTTAGAGCTAAAGGCCACATCTCGTAGCACTGGATGGATGCTACATTTTCTTAGACTAACATTTACCTGCGCTTTCGCATGCATGATATTTTGATTTTTTCGCGCGTAATATTTTTTGCTATCTTTCCCTCTGTTCTGCGTGAAAGAGTAACACACTAATCAACAAACATACTTTCAGATTTATAATCACAATTAAATGTTCCAATGGAATATAAAAAAAAACAAAAATCACGCCGGTAAAAGCTTGTGGATCTGTAAAGCATCGAGAGAAATACATGAGTAATAATTCGATAAGTAAGTTCGTGTACTCGTAAGTACTCGTAGGTCGGGTGGCTAGCCCTGGTGACAGATTTTTTAAACCGTCTGAAAGCCTCTGACATGACTAAGCGGTTAAAGCAACGTGGATCTACAATATAACGTGTCATCCGAGCCATGGTAGCTCTCAGCTGTAAATACTACCCGCGGTCACCCATTCGTAGCCTGACCGTGCCGAACGTTGCTTAACTATGGTGATCGCTGACAAACACCTAGTCAAACTACGCTATGATGCGATTAAAGACCTAACATCCACCGGGAAGCATCCCACTTCCCAGAGAGGTATCGTGGGAAGTCAACACGATACAATTTGGTGGGTAACCGCAGAATCAGTCAGTCTTGCTTGACAGTCGTGTGTGAAACTATCCTGTGGCTTTATTTTAATGGGATTTTCATGTACCTTTTGATATTGATAACATTTTTAAATAATTTCCCACGTGTCATCATTTTATTTTAATTTGGAGACAAAATAATAGTTATTGTTATCATTTTAGAGTATTATTCTGAGATTTCTCATTCATAACAACTTTGCCATCTTATAAAACTATCCAATCAAGGACTAAGGCCTTCTGATGGAAAGAGGTCACCGTGCACTTTCTATAGACTACTGCAACATCCAAAGGAGATTATGAAGAAGTACTACCTTATTAACTATTTATTATTATTATTTATTTAATCTCTGGCACCACCACCTATTTGTAATTTTGTAGAGGGTTGTCATCACTAACACTTATCACATTCCTTTCTAAACATTAAAACTGCTTCACACCATCAAACGGACTGATTAGACTTGAAACTCAGGAAATTCTAGTTTGTTGCGGTCTGATTTCGAATAACACGTTCCGAATTGCACCGTAATTGCATATTTATAGCTTTAGAAAAATGTTTTTAGTTTATAAATATTATAAGAGCCTATTCACACTGGCGATTTCTCAGCGCGGCAAGCACGCCACGGCTTTTTGCTATCTTATTTCTTTGGGACATTTATGCTCCCAAAGGGTATAAAGGTTCCCATTGACGAGGTCTCCAAATATCACAACGAAATCGCCAATGTAATTATTTTTTTGCAAAAAATATCATGACCGACTTCACCCATGTACAGAATTCGCGAATATTTCGCACGGATCGATATAGCATTTTTCACATTATTGTTGATTTATCAAAAATGGCTCAGCCGATTTCGATAAAATGGGACCAATTTCAAAGTATACTCTTTCCAATAAAAAAAGAATTATTGAAATCGGACTACTATGAAAAAAGTTATGCGTACACAAAAAAACTATATACGCGTCGAATTGTATACCTCCTCCGGTGGTTCGTCGGTCAAAAAGCACTTATTAAGCCCGATTACAGAGGCGCCAGCGTAACTATATTAGCTAAATAGCATAGTTCTGTTTCTTTTTCACTTTAGGCATTCGATAGAGAGAACGCTTTTTACGTTGCTAATTAATTTACGCTGGCGCTTCTGTAATCGGGCTTATTACCATTGTAAATAGCATTAGAAATCGCGAGCGTAGAATGGCTCTTAAACATCACGAAATTACAATACAATACTAATCGCGTTTTGATATCTCTTTCCGCCCCCTACCCAAATATTATCAGATTTAAACGGTTTTTTCTCATAAATTCGACACAATAAGATGAATATGAACTAACTTTTTATCGTGTGAATTTTTTAGTCCTGCACCTTGAAATAAAATAAATAATAATGTTATGTACTTCTTATTTTTTATTTAATTATTATATTTTTTGGTATCTTTTTAACACGAAAAAAAGGTTGTTAATTTAATGCAATAATTAAATTAAGTGGACTCCACACATTTTAATGAAACTGTTCAAAAGTACGGCCGAGGTAAATATAATTTAAAAGACACGGGAGAATTACACTGGCAATGTGACGTTGCAGCCTTTGGACGTCCCTCATGGAGTATTTCCCTCAAAACGGGGGAAAATTTTCCATTTATTTTTTATTCTACTTATCAGTTGATTTAGATAATATTTGGCAAGATTACCTACTAAGTCGACGTACCACCTGCTCGTACTAAACGATTCGCTTCTTCCTTCATAATGCGGACCGCTAGGGATTGGAATGACTTACCTCCGTCACTATTTCCTGACAGATACAATCTGGAAATCCTTAAGACAAAAGTGAATATGTCATCTAGGTCTACATACTTAATCTTCGGCTGCAACATCGCTTTTCATCATCAAATCGGTCAATAGTCGAGATATAAGCATAGAACGATTCTGTTAAACAGATGTGTCGCGAGGACTGCTCTTCGGATATTACTTAGTTGACCGAGCGTAAGTGAGGTCTCAGAGTCTACTGGGACGAGCCGGCATACTTGGGAGTATGTTTGTACGTATATTTGTTCGACGATAACTCAAGTACCGCTCAACCGATCTCTATGAAATTTAGCATGAACGTAGTTTATATTTATAGAGTTTTTAAATTCGAATATGAGCATCTTCTGTTTAGTGGTTGCGAAGATACGAGGGCCGTGGTAAAAAGAGGCAAAACGGCACTTTCTGCGGGAGTTGCGGATGACTATTTTAAACATTTCACTGAATGTTATCTGTCTTTAAACATTTGTTTAAAATAAATCGCTAACTTTCATACAAATATTGTTAGATTTCTTTTAAATCTCAGTAGATATTTAATAACGCGAGGTTCAAGTCCGGGGCGGACTACTAGTCATAGCTCATAGCAAAGAGAATACAAAACTACGTAAGAACTCATAGCTTCATTCTGAAACCGGGCTGTACAATCGGACGCACGCAACGCTTCGATTTTCGAATTTAGTGGCAGCAATTATAATGTCGCGTACACGCAACCGAATGGCTTGTCCATTTTTTGTTAGTGTAAAGCTGCAACAATGTTGCAACGGAGCTGTGTGAGTGCAGCTTTTCCGATTTTCTTTATGAATACATTTTACATGGTGCGGGTTTTATGTATAGTGAGTTTGTAGAGCGTGCAGATATTTTGATCTAATCATTCAACGTATAATTTCCAATGATAAACATGCAAATAAAGGCTTTTTACAATCAAATATAAGTGTATGTATTGTATATTATTTTGATACCTTAACATAAGACATTGTATTGAATGTCAAATTTAGCATTAAAGAGAAAGTACTTAACAATAATTTATTAATTTTTGACCGACGAATTGGACGAGGTACTCAATTCGACGCGTATATATTACGCATAACTTTTTTCATAGTAGTCATATTTCGATAATTATTTTTTTATAGGAATGAGTATACTTCGAAATTGTTCCCATTTAAATTTAATCAAAATCGGCTGAGCTATTTTTGATAAATCAACAATCATGAGAAAAATTCTACATCGATCCGTGTGAAATTTTCTTGAATTCTATACACGGTTGAAGTCGGTCATGCTATTTTTTTGCAAAAAATAATTATATTTTAGGTTTTAGTATATTTAGGTATACGAGTATAGGTAAATAATTAACATGTAAAATGTTCCCAAGATGAGACTATGCCTAGAACTGTCAAAAAGCCAGCACATCTAATGTAGAGCAAAGCTTCTAACTCTACATGCTCTAACTTCACAAAAACGCTACACTTTCAGCTCTGGAACTTACTTATTTTCATCACAATGCAGCGGAAAAATGATTTAAAATATCGACTAAGAGATTCGAAATCTAAACTCTCCAATCCTGTCACTGATCTTGACAGCAAATGTGGTAGATGCAGCGATTTCGAATAATTTCCGATAGAACTCAGACTCAAAGCTCCTACTATCGATTCTCACATGCAACTGCCATTCGCACATACATACGGCTGCACCACAGTCAACGCAATATCTTCTACGGGCGGGCGCGGTCCAGCGATTGATCAGGCAGCGGGGTCGGCGACCGCTCTCTCCCGTTCCTAATTTGAATTCGCCGCGTATTATCGCGCGGGAGGCCGTAATTGGATAACAATGAGGGCGCCGGCGCCTCCCCCACGCCATTGGCTATTCACATGGAGAAAAGTTTCGATTTGCGTTTGTTCTTTTTGGTTTTCGGTCCATTTTTAAATTGCCACTAGTATGTGTGCTGTCTAGGGCTTGGAAAGTAGGTACTTTTGAATTGATTTTTTTTCTTTTCTATTTCTGCGACGACTAACAGCTGTGGCATGGCATTTCGTATGTATTTGCCAATGTTAAGCCGATTACTTTTACAATAAAAACAACTAGGTACATAGGTACATATTCACCGTTACGCATGCTGCAGATTAAAATACGAATACAAAAGCCTAATTTAATTTTAACCTTCGCAGCCGTAATCCGAAATTTTCATTCCGCCCGTTTCCCTCCATACCCTTACATTTTATTTCAATGCCCATTACTGAAATTACACGTTCAAAACCGTGAGAAAATTATATTCATATGGCAGTGTTGCCATTGTCACGTTTGCGTCGCGACATTACGTTGTATGGCACGGCGCATGCGCTCGACATTACATTACATGGGCAGTAAAGAGAGACCATCAGGGGTGGTGCTCGTCATCTCTGAAATTCTATTACGCGTTTTATAGGTACGCGGCCCGCGCCTTAATTCTGGGGGGTTGTGTTATAAAACATGTCCATTACACAGGGACCGAGAATCGAGATACTTCCCCCCTCTGACGCCCCGAGAATATCAGATTTAAAGAGGTGGGGGGTTAAAAATTGGCTTTGTCGTAAAACATTGAAATCTGGTGCCGAATGTCGTCGGAAGGGTCCGGAGCGAGTCGGAAGGGTTCGGCTTGTTTCGGCGACGGTTGATTCGATTCGCACAGTTTAGTTTAAATTATGACTGAGGGTGGTTTAATTCGGCGCGATGTGACATCACTGGATAGTTTTAATTTCGAACGGTAGGGGGCTCAAGGGAGATGCACAAACAGTTAAGAGTAAACTCTTTGAAACAGAGCTAGAGAATAAATCTTGACTGCTTTTGACTGGGGTCTCCCATGGCTCGTGTTTTTTTGTCCCTCTCTTATCTTTTCTCTTTTCAAAATTTTGTAAGTCATGCCAAATATGTCCGCGATAGTTAAAGCGCTAGTAAGAGATTGAGATGCAAGAAGGATAAGTGAAGATCACTCCCAATAGAGATGAGATTTTGTCGAGCACCAAATGTACCAATACCAGTCACGCGATTAGGTACTCGCTACCCATCTTCACCAAAAACTCCTAAGTTTCAAGCTTTTGAATGGTTGGAAACAAAAAATGACCTTCTTTCTAAGTCATTGGGGTTTATAATCCTTCGTAACCAGCACGTCTCGAAAGGTAAATCCAATTAGGTCGATCCGCAGAGCAAACATCCGTACGTGCCGTCGCCGTGCCACGACTAATTCATCCTACGTGGACGGATTAAACTACTTTATGCCTGGCCACGGCTCTCGCGACCAATAAGTAGCTGGATATGAGAGACTGTAAACTTGGTGAGACTCTTGTAATCTCACCAAGTATAGAGCCTTTTTGCGGTGAGACGAGACTATGGCACATTATGAGCTAAATCAACACACACACTACACAGCACAGTGGAGTGAATGGACTACTTTATGCTTGTCTACAACTCTCGCGACCAATAAGTAGGTATCATATGACGGACTGCAAATTTGGTAAAACCCTTGTAGTTGTAAGTAAAGTCTTTTTTGCGACGTAGATTCTTAGTAAGACGAGACTGTGGCACATATGAGCTATATGAACACACACACTATACTGCACAGTAGAGTAGATAGACTACTTTATGCACGGCCCTAGCTCTCGCGACAAATAAATAGCGGGATATGAGGTCTGTAAACTTAGTGGCACCCTCGTAGTCTTAGGTAGAGCCTTTTTGCGGTGAAGATGTGCGCGAAGAAGACTGTGGTGTGCAGGTGTGCTGCAATCTCGTCTAGCTGAGAATCTTCACCGCAGTCAGTGTGCCTGCGCGCAGGCTATATAAACACACACACACACACACACACACACACACACACAACCACACCCACACACATCACACACCATAATAAAGAAGATGGATTAAGCTACTTTAAGGCCCTAAGTCTCACGACCAATAAGTAGCAGGATATTATTATCCTGCTACCAATAAGTAGCAGGATATTATTATCAGGTCTGTTAACTCAGTAGGACCCACTTAGTCTTAGGTAGAGCTTTTTTGATGTGAAGATTCTCAGCTGGACTAGACTGTGGCGTGTGTGCCACACACACCGAGACACACACACACACACACAAACACACCAACACACTTGGCCGTGGAGTGGACGGATTAAACTACTTTATGCCTGGCCACGGCTCTCGCGGTCAATACGTAAGTAGCAGGACATGAGCTCTGTAAACTTGGTGAAACCTTCATAGTCTTAGGTAGAGCCTTTTTGCGGTAAAGATGTGCGTGAAGAAGACTGGTGTGCAAGAGGTTCACCGTAGGCTACCTATATCAACACACGCAGACATACACACACTGACACTCAGCATATTATAGATAGAGGGGACGAATTAAACTACTTTATGCCTGGCCACGGCTCTGGCGACTAATAAGTAGGTATCTGGATATGAGGGAAAAAAACCCTCGTAGTCTTTGATAGAGCCTTTTACATGATTTGAGAACACATGTTCTTGCTGATTTGGCGTACAAATATCAACAATAAAAGAGATTGCAACAAATATACCCTCACACAGAACCTCACGCGGCAAATGACCTAATATCCTTAATAAGTTATTCTTTTTCGGTTTTAGTCCTGTATTGGTACTATTACTATTATATCTTCTTTGGTCCTGTCACGACGTAAACTTATCGCTTCTGCATCTGTACACGAAGATGCTCCTGTCGTATCACTGCCCTTATCACTTACATTATTAGGTATATGTGCTGTTTTCATTCAAACGGTCTAATAAATCTATTGGGGTGGCCTCCACGGCGGATACTTATATTTTGTACTAGCTGACCCGGCCAACTTCATTTTACGCAATATCTTTATAAATTATAGCCTATGTGTTATTCTGATGTATAAACTATATTATTGCAAAGTTTCATCTCAATCCGTTCTGTAGTTTTTGCGTGAAAGAGTAACAAACATCCATCCATTCTCACAAACTTTCGCGTTTATAATATTAGTAGGAAGTAGGATTACGTACGTCAATATGACTTATGACTTCTTTTAAGATCCTTAACCTTATTCGTCTAAGTGTCCGGCATTATGCCAAGACACGAAGAGTTCATCTTCATGATTAGGACATTTAAAGTGGTAAGTTTTAGAACTTTTAATACCTACTAGGTATGTATAAAAGTTTTGCAATAAAAAATGAATATCATCATACTTAATTATTTTTAACAAGTGGTTCAAGAATCGCTCCATACAGACAGATATATAGGTAAATTCTTTATTTTAAAACATACGTAAAACACAAAAAACTTAATTGCGAATAGCATCGTTTATGTCTAGGGTTGACACGTGTAAGAACACCATTATAAAAAGCCTTGCAGAAAGATTGCCCCTGACCGCAACCTACCGACACTGGGTGGCTATTGCCACCTAATTATTTTGTTATTTTTATTTGGACTGTGTATTATTTTTGCAAATAAAGACATTTTTTTTATTATTTATTTAATTTAATTCTTAAATAATAATTAGTGAAACATCTGGCGAACATATCGCTTAAAGCGATCTTCTGCCATGTATAAGTATTCGCTTTTAGAATCCGATTCCATGGCCACAACCAATATTTAGTTTGTGAATCAACGAAATAAGAAGAAAACTAAGCTCTCATTCTTTTTTCTCTCCTTTTAATTTACGTGTGTACTGTATATACAATACTAGTAAAATTTCAATGCATTTACGAAATCTTGGCAAAGGATCGAAACTAAAAATTGTTACACAGACAAAACCCTTAAAATGCGTAACATTTACTTACAACGGATCGTTCTCCCGCCCTTTTACATTTCTTACCATTGGCCAAGCTCCAGAAGTCACTACAATCATTTAGATTCAAAACAGCATTTCCGTCTTGGCTCTTGTCTCTCTCAGACTAGAGAAAAAAGAAAGAGAAGAAATTAGGCTGAAAGTTCAGTACAATTGAAGTAAAAAAAAGGTTCTTAGTAGCCCCCAAGAAAGTCTTAAACAATTTTCAATCTTCTTGTAAATCTAAATAGGAATGTGAAACTGTGTCGTATTTACCCAGTCAAGTCGAGTTGGACTTGAACACCAATGGTTCAGTACAAAAATTACCGAGAGGAACTTTTTTTTTTTTCAGTTTGTAACTTAGAGGAAGTTGCACAGTACATACACTCAATTTTCTTAACTTAAAAATCAGCTCAAACTTATAATTATAGCGTTGGTTTTTATCTCCATTTTATAGATCGCAATGAAACAGACAATTTCTTTCAAATAATGGATCGTAATGTTGTAGTTTACATTTGCTCTACATAATAATTTCAAGGTTTAGATTGGCTATTTCAACTTACATTATGTCACTTTCAAACCAAATTATATCATTTTATAACCTAGAAAATTAAAACTGAGCCAAACTATAATAGTTCATTTCTGGCTGGGATAAATTGTTCTACATAAAAACTTCAAGGTATTCATTAGCTACAGGAACCATAAATGTACCAATCTTTTCAAATAAGATTTTTTTCTATTGGTACAGAGACGTCGAAGGATTATCTTTAGTAAGGTTAAGTTTAACCTGGACACGATTAGCACAGGACCGAGACAGACAAATGGCACCGCAGAGAGGCCTATATCCATCAGTGGGATAGAGAAGGCTGCGGATGATTTATTCATTCATCTCGTGTCAATAGCTATTTTTATAATATCTATAATTTATGTACAAGGATTAAATATTTTGGGACTAGAGTCTGGCGACATCTACCACGTCCTTGGTGGTCAAGTTCAGCAAGGTAATTCTGTTAAGCGATCTCGTTACTGAAGTGACACGTTCTTGAACCTCTCTCGTTTTTCTAACAGTTCTGACAGCTCAAAACTGTTAGAAAAACGAGTGAGGTTCAAGAGCGTATCATCTGAGTAACGATATCGGGTAACAGAATTGCCTTGCAGGTCTTTCTTTTGCATTGTTTCGGACAAAGCGGGCAGGCCAAAAGGTGTGCCATGGTTTGGACGGCAGCACCACATCCAAATTGTTCCTGTTCTACAAAGTCCCATCTGACCATGTTGTCTTTGCAGCGATCAAGCCGACACGTATCCGATTAAGGGACTTCCTAGACTGGCCACGATGTTGATGATGATGAAAGTTAAGGTTTTTAAGTTTCCGGCCTTTTCTGTACGGAACCCTAAATTACAACAATATGCAGTAATTCTCAGCAAAAGTGTACGTAAACCAAGCGAATGCTGCCAAGCTTCCAAGATCTTTGACATAAATCGTTTGACGAACAAGGGCCCGTGTGCTTTGACAAAAAACGTTTACACAGGTCGGGTACCTGCGCTTCATTCGCCGTCCTTTCTGAATTTATTGACCGAATGAAGTATGACCACAGAAGATATAGTAGTAGCAGATGACTTAAGACAATATACCTCTTGTCCTTTGTGTAGCATGTTTTTAAACGGTTTTCTTTAACTTCACTTGCCCGTCCTTTGGGTCAAATCTAGTAATTCTAATCCCCGTCGACAGATTGAGAAGATATTTGATACACAGCTTTAGTTTCGATGAGAATATATTTTTTTGTATTCAGTTTTGACGTAAATACAAGATGGCCACCGCCACAACATGGCGGATTACATTTTTTACACAATCCCCCCAAAATGGGTATCAAATGAAAGGGATTTTCATGTAGAATACAGTTTTTAGTAACAAAATAAAAACACAAAAATAAAATTGTTAAAAAACCTTTTAAACTAAACGGTTTTATGTACTAAAAGCTAAACAATATTAACTCAAAAATAAAAAATAATATATATACAGTTAGGTATTCAGAAAGAGTGTACTAACCCGAAAAGGGGAGATTTAGACAATGATTATGAAAAACTTTTATCATGGAACCAATCCAGAAACCAAGAAAAAAAAAATAGAAACCGGAAATAACATTCAGAATTGGCGAAATGTATGAATACTAAGCCAAACGGAGATAATAGTACTCGAAGTTTTTTTCTTTTCTTTTAATTCTACTCTATAGTGATTCACAATGTTCACTATAGAAATCCCCGAAATTATTTGTTATACCTTCAGTAATGGAACATTATTAAATTTTGTATTAACAGATACAATGATACCCGTATGTAAAGAATTTATAGGTAGGAAACAATAAAGTAAGATTATGTAGGTAAATAATTGGTAATCACCCAATATACAGCGTAAAATCAGGTGATATCATCCACTGATATGATATTTAAAGACCACCTAAACGACCTTCAAATAACTGGCCCCTACCATACAGACTATGCTCTAATCTGTGTTCTACCCCCTACTCCCGCGGGCCGGCTGCACCATTACAGTTAATCAGGACTTACGGCCGGTTACAACGCCTAGTGGGGTTTTTAACCAGAGGTTATGTTATGCGCAAGTTTTTAGACGTTGCGGCGGCAAGGGTTAATGGACATACGTGGTTTTGTTTTTTAATGTCACCGTTGTAGAGTGTGGGTCATGCCACAGGGATTAGAAACATACTTTTCAGCTCTACTTCTAATATTTTCCGGATTTATTAAATATACTGAAGTGAAATTCTAGTCAGGAAAAGATAATGTCTAGATAAAAAAAATCAGACGCTCTACTTAAGTCTATATCATGTTTTTCTTACCCCTACAAAACTAAATATTTTTAATAAATACAAATGCGTATTTAATAAAATAAAACTACGCCATCTTTCTGAGTCGCTCCAACTCGGTCAAACCATCCTTTACCGTAATCTGGAAGGCAAACAAGGGTGCCGCAGCTTTGCTTACATTAGTTTTTATAGCACGCCCTGCTCCTAATACTGCTCCCCCTTTGAACCACGAAAAACATTGAAATATAACGCATGAAATCAAACAGAAAAGAAATAGACAACAATCGTTTCAATACAAAATCATCAATAGATGTGTCAGACAGCGTTAAATTCTCTTTGGTGTCGGATAAAAAGTTAGTGCAGCAGGCCGTTTCAAAAAGAAAAAGAATAGTTCCACCTTCAAATATCGAATTGCGTTCGAAAACTCGCAACTCTATCCGGTTATCATTATCACGTTTGAAAATAGAACGCACGCGAGGCAGGCAGCCGAGTAATCGGGCAAAAGCTTTTATGTTCCAACCGGTATAACGTGAGCTCTCAGTTTACACGCCCATTTCCTTGTACGGCCTATTTGGTTGGGAGGTTGAGTAGTAAATGTTTATTAATCTGTGGCGGGGGGGTCTTTTTATGATGGTGTTAGTTTAAAGGCCCGAGGCACGGCTCACATGTGCCTGAACAGATAAGCGGCATCCCCACTCGAAAACTTGTTTAGTCGGACCGATAACTTGGTATTGTCTGCGATGTGGGCTGGGGATGAGGATGAGTCTCGACGTTAACTGTTTGTCGACGCTTAGATTGCTTTTGAACAAAAAACGTAATACGCGTGGGGTATCTCTACTAGTCAGCTTTTAAATGTAGGAACAAAGTTATGCTTTTTGATCTTCGAGCTTAGACTAGAACGCTTCCCTTTATCTTTTCCTATTTTTTTGTTGTTAGAATGACATAGCTTGGTGCTTCTTAGGTAGGCAATAGTAGATATTGTATTTGAATTTGAGTATAGGAACTTAGTTATAAATTTAATTCAACTTTGTACTATCAGAATTTTCAATCTAAAAATGGGTACCTACTGAATGTTGCCTGCCACCAATTCCATAAAATAAAACTGACAAAGCATACAATTTTACTTAATATTATAAATGCGAAAGTTTGTATGTATGGATGTTTGTTCCTCTTTCACAAAAAATCTACTGAACGGATTGAGATGAAACTTTGCGATAGTAACATCAGAATAATACAATATAGGCTATGAATTATTAAGATATTGCGCGAAACGAAGTCCGCCGGGTCAGCTAGTATTAAATAACACAATGACGAAAAACTTGTAGTAAAAAATAACCCGCTCAGTAATTAATTCAACCCAGTGTTGCCAATCCCAATTCTAAATTCCCCGCCAAGCACAACTAAACTCGATTCAATCTTCCACTACAACTGATATTAGTCACCGTCAAAGTTTAATCCAGCAGTTGAAACTCCCCTGGCTATACCAGTATGGCCGTTACATAAATTTCTAGGCCTAATTCAGCTTAAGACGTGGGGGAGCACGAAACAAAGATCGATAGCAAGAGCCGATGGCGCAAATGTGTGCCCTCCACCCACCATTAAGTTAAGACCTCTCATGTTCAGATCAAATTCCCCTGCGGCACGAAGGTACTAGGAGATAAAACGGTCGTGAAGAGGTTGGGACGGGAAGGGGAGGTCAAGTTGTGGTGGCGATCAGCGGGGTGCGTTTCGTTTATGGTATAGGATCGTGACGCATCTGTTCCGTTGCATAAAATATGAAATTTAAAAACAATGGGCTGTGAGGTGGAACGGAGCGGTTTAACTTTCGGCGTGATGTGATGCTTGTTTTGTTGGGTTCGTCGGCGGGTGTAAAAATAAAATGGTATGAAATTGGTATTCGAATTTTAGATTTTTTAAGCTTGATAGAGTCTTTTTTCAGATAAAACGTCTATTGTTATTTTGAGATTTATATAAACGTATCAAATAGGTACGTATAAACGTATCAAAGTATCATTATTAGTAGCACTCTAAGAATTAATGATGTGTTAACTTGCTTGCTTTCCTAACCTTGCTTTTTTCCAGTGAATCCTTGAAAATTATATATATGTTTCGAGCTTTTACAAACTATTTTAGAGACAGAGAAGAGAACAATTTGAATTTTTCAACAGGAACTGCAAACCCTCAAATCTGGTAATGATTTTATAATAATTATTTTATATTTATAATGATTTTTTTAGTTTGTTCGAAACATACTATCGGACGCGGCTTACGGACGCGACTGACAGCCGCGACCTAGACTAGAGCCGTGCACACTATCGGACATAAGTCGCGGACGTCACCTTCGGGCGACCTTGAGCGTTCGGACGTCCGAGAGCGATCTGGCACACCGGATGTCTTTAGACTGAGCACATTGCTAAGTCGCGGCTGTCAGTCGCGTCCGTAAGCCGCGCCCGATAGTATGTTTCCGGCTTTATGCACGTCTCTAAGTATTGACTTAGTTCTTCTAAACTGCAAAACAGATAGTCAAGCAATCACGATACTTTAAGACATTTCTTTCTAAAAGATATACACTTAATAGGTATGGGCTTTTAAAAATGACTTCCGATGTGTCGATGCCGTGTCGATGAGACCAGTAAGTTTAAAAAAATCAATTCCGAATATATATTAAACTCACAGATATCGTACAAGAACCCACCACAAACACTTCCTCCACTCGAGCCTCCAAGGGATCCGAAAGGAAGTGCTCTCTCGAGGGCCGTGCATGAGATATTAATTGAGTCAGATGCCTCCGTTTTAGATAACGAAGCCCTTTAGTAAATAGAGCTCTCATCTATGGTTTGGGTTAAGATGCATCCGCAGTTTAAGTTAAATGAGGAACTCGATAGGACGGTCACTTGATCACTTAAAATACCTTTTCCTGAATATTTAGAATCGCTTTAGCTTTTAACCAGGTTTGCCCAAAGAATCCCTAATATTTTGCGGAATAAGGTGTAGTCTATGCTGCTCTTCGATTTTTAAACTACAGTGTAAACTCCACGTAACGTCCCTCGATTTAACGACAAACTCCCTAAAGCGTCGAAATCAATTGGCTTTGGTTGGTTTAGCTTGTCTTCCATACAATAATACACTCTACATAACGACCACAATTGAGTAATAAAAAGTACCTTTTAAGTTGCTAAAATGCCTAGCCTGCAATAAATTCGACTGTCGGCATCATGTATACCGAACTTTCTAAGAAATTCGTTCTTTTGTTTACAAATTGGGATTGCTTGCACGTGTAGATTGTTATTGACCATGACTAATAAGTAGGAGTTTTTTTATATACGTAACTACTAGATAACTACTAACACAATTTTGAAATAAACTTTTCTTTTTCTATTTCTGATTTTTTATCTCCATTTAACGACAACTCTCTGTAACGCCATAAAATGGATTCCCTCCAATCCCTTCAGTGTCGTTATATAGAGTTTACACTGTATATCTATTCAAAAAATTAAGTCGAACTGGCGTTCCATTGCTGACAAAAAACATGCAGAAAACGAACAAACGCTTTTGGATTTATAACATTAAATTAATCCGAGAGATGCGAAAGGAAGTATTTCCTTAAGGGCTCTGTATGAGATATTAATTGAGTCAGATGCCTCCGTTTTAGATAAGGCAGAGCTCTTGTATGGTAGCCGAGATGTTGAGTAAGATGCATCCGCAATTTAAGTTAAATGAGGAATTCGATAGGCCAGTCACTTAGGAAACCCTTTGTCTGAAATATTGATACACTTGACCGCCACTGCCACCTCATCATCATATCGAAGATTGTATATAATAGTCTTAAATTTTTTTTTATTTCCTGTGTAAGAAATGTTCCAACTACAACTATTTGCTCTATGATTTCAGTTACAGTACAGCAACCTCTTTCAGTTCAGTACCTACAATTTTTGAATAAGACTGTGTAATTAAATAATTTTAAGTTTTCAAACCAGTGCTGAACCATATCTAGTACACACATAGGCCCGTATGCTGGTTGATGGATTTTTCATTTATGTCAAAGAATTTCCTTTCCAATTGTATGCTGGTTTCCTGTGCAATGTATTTATCTATAAAAAAAAAGCAGATAAAAACCAGTACGTACATAAATCAGAAAATCTATGAGGCATAATATGTTATCCTGATAATGATGCTATAATATCCATACTGTGGCAAGCATTAACTGTATTTATAGCTGAAAGAATGTGGATTGGTGGACGTCCGTCACGAATAACCACGTCCGCGAGCAGCAAATGCATTCGTTTTCCCCGAATGGCCTTTTGTGAAGTCATCATAAGCGAGCCGAATTCTCTTCCCAGAAATGATATTAACACTTATGGGGGTCAGCTTCTTAGTAAGCTGAGTACAGAGTACAGCTAAACATGGGAAGAGATGAAGGGATTACATTCTGCTGCGGTGTGTCAACGTCAGTTCATTTTATACTGAGAAGACATGACGAACTACTTACAATATTTTAATTAGTTTTTGGCACGGTTCACTTGCAGAAGCGAGGAATAATGAAACGACGAAATATTGACGGAATTAAACGTTTAAAACAGAAGTGATAGGGGTGTTGTTACTGTAAAGTGTAGTCTAAAAGTCGTGATGTTATTATAATTGAGACAAGACGAGACAAACAACTTACAATGTTTTAATTAATTTATGTTATGACAGAGATATCTGGCAGTAGAAAGCAGTAGTAATAAAACACGAAAAAGTTAAATATTTTCTAGTTTTAATTCGGAATCAACGCTTAAAACACATAGGTATGTTAAAGAAGGCTATGCTCGGAGTCTCGCTGCGAAATCGAATCAGGTTAGAGGAGATTTGCAGACGAATCAAAGTTACCGACATAGCCCAACGGATTAGTAAGTTGAAATGGCAATGGGCAGGGCACATAGCTCGGAGAACTGATGGCCGATGGGGCAAGCGCAGCGTAGGACCGACAATCTTATTAAGACCGCAGAAACGCACTGGAAGTAGGACGCTTCCAACCGGGCTTATTGGAAATCCATGGGGGCTTATGTCCAGCAGTGGACATCCTACGGCTGATAATAATAATGATGATGATGATGAGGTAAGTTAGAGGTATTGTTACTCTAAGGTCTAAAAGTCGTGATGCTATAACTTTATTAATTTTGGTTGAACAATTACCACATTATGTAGGAGAATGACGCCGAGCAGTTTGAGATAAGATTTTGGTTTAAGTAATACAAAAATTAAATCATGAATGAGTTAAATCCCTTGAATAGTTCATTTAACTTAATGACGTATTATGTTATGAACATTAAGAGGAATGTTTGATTAAATATTCCTTAATTAAAAAATTAAATATTTTAAATATTACCAAACAATTTTCCTTAAGTAATACTTTCTAAACCATACCTATATATTACAGGGTTTTCCTAAAATACGAGTACAATAGGTATATTAGTAGTACATCAACTAATATTAGAGTTGGTCACAGAGGAAAACCTAAAGTCGTATATGTATACCTATTACATTATTGATCAGAATATTATGAAAAGGTTTAGTAAGTATATTTTGGTGCAGAACAATCAAGATTATAAAAATTAGTAAGAATTTAATTGAATAATATTTGAAGCTGATTATTTCATATACAATAATTTCGACTTTATATTTCGGTGATTTTTATGCATGTGCAATGCAAAAAAAGTATGTTTTTGGTTTGTTATTATTTCACTTTAATTTTTTGACTTAATTTTTAGCATGGAAAGATTTCAAAGTTCGGAGAGTGACATGGGCTACTTTTATCTCGGAAAAATAAAAGGTTCCCGTGTGACAGCAGAAAAGTCAAAAAATCGCAGGCGAAGCCGCAGGCAAGGCTAGTATACCATAAAGAACACAATCGAAGAACAACTAAATCCTTTGGAAATGAAATTAGGCTAAGTTTGGGGTTTCCAGAGGCGAGATTAACCAGCCCCAGCCTCGGCTGTACGTTATACAGGATTAGCGAACTGGGGACTACTGGGGAGCAATGGCTGCCTTTACTTCAACCGGATGGTCTATTGCTAACTTACTACCGGTTTTGTGATGGTTTCCTAACATCTAGTAATTATATTTATTGCAGAACACAACGGCACGGTTAAGGAACACTTCACAGAGCCAGCCTGTTGCCGCACGGTCATCTTGAGCGACCGAAGCGCCGTAGTAGAGGCTAACAGATCTTCGTACAGCACGTGTAGATAGTTATGCAGGGGCACATCAATATGGAATAAGGAAAAAATGCCAGGTCGATGAGAAAAAATGCCAGGACGATGTTTCCTAACAATGATCAGTATGTTGTTTTTAAATTATCGCGATTTGAACACATTATTATTATATACTACGGGACTAATCGCGCACTAAAAATACGAGATAAATAAATACCTCATCATCCCGACGTTTCGGCCGAGTTGTATCGACCGTGGTCACGGGTAGGCTGAATGATGAGGTATTTATTTATCTCGTAATTTTAGTGCGCGATTAGTCCCGTAGTATATAATAATAATGATCAGTATACCGAACATAAATGTTACGTACTCCGTAAGCATCATGTAGCGAGCTGAATGAATGCTAATTTCTAATTTTTGACCGACGAAACGGAGGAGGTCCTCAATTCGACACGTATACAATGTGTTCGTCTACCTGTGTCGGAGCCTAAGCGGTGACATCTATGGCAAATTTTTGACAACTTTTACTATGGGACCAACTCTGAAAACGTAAAAAAAAACTGCTGTTCCATAAGATTTTTTATAGACTTTCGACAAAAAGTATGGAATAGCTGTTTCTTTTTTGCGTTTTCAGAGTTGATCCCACAGTAAACACAAATCTACAACATCAGCAAGATTTAATTTAGTTAATGACATAGCAAAGGGTTTTGACAAAAAAACGTTGACAACGGTTTTGTTCTTCGATATGACAAAGGCTTTTGATTTTGATTCGCATAAGACACTTCTGCGCAAACTGCAACAATATGGCATTAGGGGCAAAGCTTTGGAATGGATTAAGTCTTATCTTGAAAACCGCACACAGTCAGTTGAGATACTTTCTTTAGACAGAAATAAGTGTGTCGTTAGTGAAAAATCAGAATATAAAAACGTGTGCTGTGGTGTGCCCCAAGGTAGTGTTCTAGGGCCTTTACTCTTTATAATATATATAAATGACGTAGTTAATGCAACTTCATTTAAATCTGTTTTATTTGCTGATGACATTTCTGTAGTAGTGACAACTGAAAAGGCTAAAACAAATAATTATTCTAATCATATACTGGACATTTTAAATACAATTGATTCTATAATTAAATGGCTGGACATGAATAATTTAAAAATAAATATAAGTAAAACCTGCTACATGAACTTTAATAAAATTGAATTTCAAGTAAATTACAATGGGAAAATTATAGAATGCGTAAATCAGACATCATTTTTAGGGATGACAATAGATAAAGATCTAAATTGGAAACTGCATACAGACAAAATTTGCAAGAAAATAAATAGCTATGTATATGTATTGAATCGTTTACGTAAAACTGCAAATAAAGATACAGCAACTTTTGCGTATCATGGTTATGTTGGTTCACTTTTGAGATATGGACTGATTCTATGGGGACGAGGTACAAATTCTAAAAAAGCTTTGATCTCTCAAAAAAAGTGTATTAGAGCCATCTGTGGGGCTGCACCACTAGATTCATGTAAACCTCTTTTCAAAAGGGTTAAAATTCTTCCACTTCCTTGTCAATATATATTTGATATCGCATGTTTTGTCGAACAAAATAGACATTTGTACACAACAGCATCAGAATATTACAAGCGCGTTGAAAGAAAGGATAGGTTAGTTAGAACTCATGCAAGTAGAACTGCTCGTTACGAAAAATGTTGCATGACGATGTCAATTACCGTGTATAATAAACTACCCGAAGATATTAAAGTGCTGCCTTTACCTAAATTTAAAAATAAGAAAACCTGGCTGTTAGAGAAAAGATTCTACTCAATAAATGAATTTTTGGGTATATATTGATTTTTGTACATAATATTATTATTGTCTAACATTAAATTTGATATTAACATAATTAAATAATTATTTTTAGCTTAAATTTGACTTGTAAGAAATGTTGTTTAATTTAATTTTATAATTATTGTAAGTTAAATGTTAGTAATACTATAATAATAACATATTGCATGTCTGAAGAGACAAAACGGTTTAAGTGCTTGATAAACAAATTATGAAGATCTGAATGTACACAGTTTTGAGCAATAAATAATTTCATTTCATTTCATAAAAGTTATTCAAAATTTGCCTTATATGTCACCGCTTAAGGCTTCGACACCGGTAGACAAACACATTGTATATATTTTTTATGTGTAACCACGCATAAGTTATTACGTAGTAGTCTGATTTCAAATTCTGTACACGGTTGAAGTCGGTCATGCTATTATTTGCGAAAAATAATTATTAAATATCTAATCAGTACTTACGCTATGCTTTTATTTGGATAAAAGCCTCTGATAAAGCACTAGAGCTGTCATAAAAACTTTAAAAAAAACCGTATTCAAATGTGGAATACATCTTATCTCCCCAAAAGCATAAAAACTTACCCAATATCTGGGCAAATAAAACACAGCAGCCCTATTTCCCCGACTTCTGCTGTTGACATTCGATAAAGTTTAGCCGCCGCTTGTTTGGGATCTAAGAGCCGGTCCACACGGTGCCTTTGTTGATTATATTCGATTACTTCGCCGGATAAGCGGACATTTTTTTAGACCTTTTGCTATTTACCTGATTCGGCGAAGTTCCGCTTACTTCGTGCACACCTCTACGCAACATCTCCATGAACGTTAGCGCAGCGCTAGGAACGCATCATATTGTGGCAACCATCAGTATTCCTTTAAAGATATGGCACACTGGATGCGTTCTGCAGTCTGCGGGCAGGTCAAATTGAACGCAGCCCTCAGTATGTATGAAAAACGTTGTCAATCTCTATATATTTTGAATATATATGCGATCTGACTGTGGATCACGCAGAAAGAACAGAACGCGTACGGGCGTTCAATTTGACCTACCCGCAGACTGCAGAACGCATTCAGTGTGCCAAATTCTTTATAGGATGAGGACGATCGACGCACCGTACCGTGTGAACCGCCTCTAAGCCCATGTGTTTAATTGAAAATATGCGTATCTGTTCGTATTTATTTGGGATCGCATTCTGATGGTAATTTTGTGATTGTGATGGTAGGGTTGATGATTCTTTTATTCCATTTTGACATATTTATGTAGAAACATTTGGGCGCGTCAATATTTCCCATATTTGTATACGAGTAAGATAATGTTTTATGTGTATGCATGCTTCTATATAGATACTGTTAGGTATATAGAGCTAACTTCCTTAGTCTGCGTTTGTTTTAGTAAACGAAAAATATTATCATTTTCGTGGCTTCATACATTTTTGTCAGTTCGCCTCGTTTCGGTCGGACGCTATACAAGAATCAAACTTCTTGGCGGCTGTGATGTTGGCTGCGGTACGAGGTAACTTCCGTTTACTTATACTTCCTGACGCGCCTCGAGAAAAACTAGCGTCAGCCAATCACAAGCCGAGGGCTGCATCGCGCAAACGAAATTCTCAGCGGCGGCCGAACCATATTAAGACCAAATGTTACACTGTCGGATAGCTATCCCCGGGCACAACACCTCGCCCGGCAGAGTACTCCTTTGCGAGATGTTATCCTATCATCATCATCTCGATATGGACGACCAACAAGTCCAAACTGCTTTTTATTACGGGATTATAGAACCCCGATCGACTTTGTACAACGAGTGTACCTACACTACAGGCGCGGTACAAAAAGCCCTGGTGTAACCCGTACCTGTCCAGGGTCCGTGTTTATTGCTAGGGGTCCACGTGACACAATGCATCAATGTCTGTCATCGACCAAGCCGCGTGTCGCCTTTTCCGGATGCCGGACGATAAGCCGGTTTGTGTCGTCCATTTCTAAAGTGTTGCCAGATGATGCGGTTCTAGCCAATTGTCGTCTAGTTTTGAAGTGTTTCCTGATGAATTTCGTTGTCGCCTTTTCCGGATGCCCGACGATAAGCCGGTTTGTGTCGTCCATTTCTAAAGTGTTGCCAGATGATGCGGTTCTAGCCAATTGTCGTCCAGTTTTTAAGAGTTTCCAGAAGAATTTTGTTTTTGGTCATCTGGCAGCTTTCGGTCGATAAATTGGGGTCTTGATCGTTTACTCTTTTTGTTACAATGTTCAAAAGTAATCTTGAAAGAGATTGGAAAAATTCAGTAGAGTATTTAAAAAAAAATTTAGTGTTAGTGCTTATGTATCTTGCACCAATGGCTGCCATCAACCGAGTATCGTGTCACCGTTTCCGAATGCTGGACGATAAGCCGGTTCTGTGCATCTATTAATATATTTTTTGCTAATTTAAAGTAATGGTCACAAATCTGTATTTCTGTATCCTGTGTCGTCCCCTTCTGCAGTGTTGCCAGATGAAGCGACTTTTTGCGATTAGGCAGTTTTAAGTAAATTAGGGCCGTTGGTCACTCCAATATAAAAATATTTTTGAGATGAGATGGTAACCTTGGTGTTTTAAAAAAAAGTTAGTGGAAAGAGGTTCCAGTATTTTTGATTTTTGTAACCTACAGGTTAAAAATAATCGGCAAGACCGGTACAAATAAATCGATAAGGAATCTTATTGGAGCATTCAGTGGCAATGTGTACATTCGCTAAAGTGGTGGGAATTTCAGGTTTTTTGGTGGAAAATACTTCTTAGTAAGGCTACTTGGACTCAAAAGAAAATAAGGTAAAGCAAGTACCAACTTTTTTGTTTTTTGGAGATAATTATCTAGAGTTCCGTTTGACATCGACTGGTTTTGGCTCGCTATTTATCCGAAAGTTGATTTTTTCGATGGCAATACTTGCCCGATGGTTTTTTAAAATAATTTACAAATAACCTGTGTGAATATGTATCTGTTCTATAACAATATAAATAGCACACTCACGTAATTCTTCCTTCATACACCTTGAAGCACAAGAAAAAGTCTGATTACTTACATCCGGGTGGGCCTCTGAACTGAATTGGTCAAAAGAAAAAAAGAACCAAAAACAATAGCCTTGCCCTTCAACGGGTTAAAAACAATCAGTCCAATTACGACCTTAACAGAAGATGATAAGAACGAGATTGAATTGAAGATATTTTTTAATTCCACACCATTGTTAGAATGGTCGAACAAGAACCCATCGAGTAGAAGTGCCTTCGAGTTGAAAGTCAATATACCGACAACTTGTAGAGTTGGTCATATTATAGAATTAAAGTTAGAGGAAGATTTTCGTCTCCTTTTCAGAAATACGATAGTGGTGCCCGTATTCTACTTATATTTAACTTTGTGGCTCTGTTTGTGAAACCAGTCTTCAGGGCAAAAAGTCTTCTTGAACTTCGAGCAGAACATTAGCAATTCGAATCATGTAAATATACAATGTACATTTTAATTTAATGTGAAGTACTGTACTTATTTACTTGATTTTATGACGTAAGTAGTTTCTGTCAGAGATTTTACTGGCGTCGCTGTTTTCTTAAGTTTATACTTTATCTGTTTTGCTTCTATCTTGCTCTTATCATAAATTCCACGGAGAAAATATCTGATCTGTGCATTGACAGTTTCCCTTTATACCGACTTCCAAAGAGAGGGAGGTACTATGTACGTCTGTATGTATTTTATTTTCGCCAACTGTGAACCAATTTAGAAAGGGTATAGATACTCCCGAGGTTCTATTTAAATTTTATCGAAATCGGCTGAATTGTTTTTGATAAATCATAATGTAAAAATTGTACACATCAATTCGAGCCAACTATTAGAATTTTGTACACGATTGAAGTCGGTACAGCCATTTTTTGCAGAAAATAATTATGTATTATTATTGATTTGCATTAAAAACACCTTTAACTATGGGACCAACCCCGAAATCGTATAAAAATAATCAAGTATTCCTATACATTTCGTCGACTCGATAAACTTTTTCTTTTGAGTAGGAACAGATAAAAAGTATAGAAAAACCTAGCTAGATATTTATGAAGATCTGGAGGTGAATTCAGTGCATTGTGGTTTTCATAGATATTCACAAAAAATGTACATAATGTAATACCTATCACTCCAAAATATCTTCCTTCAAGCGGTCCCATTCGATTCTAAATTATTTAATACACAATAAACAGTTTGGGGAGACTTCTATAAATCAACTGCTTAGTAATGTATAACATTGTTGCTAAAACTTGAGCCTTCTGAATTGTCTCAGCTAATTTACAAAAAAATAAACACAAACTACAGAAACACTACCACAAATTACAAGCCAAAACCTTAAATCTTGGCCAACAACGTTTTCGGATTAGATACATAAATCACGGAGCAAAAAACTCCTAGATAAGCCACACAGTAGCAGGAAACAATGCAAAATATGCTCGTGCGGGTGTAAACAAAAAACTGATTTGTAGTCAAGCTGACATTAATGTTGACGACGTGAGATGCTGGGATTAATCCAGCTGAGATTATGCCACGTGAAATGAATACTGACTATTCCGGGAATTAAAGGATATACAAGGACTAGTATAGCTTCACAATGTTTACATTGTAACTTGTCTGTAGTCTCATGATAGGAGCTACTTTCTGGCCACAAACGTATTATCGTTTTGCAGAAACATTGAATTATAATACATATATCGCTTCCAATAGCTCCCGTGTTGTCTATGCTTTCTGGCGTCCGTCTTCACTTTTTCTTCCGCTCGCTCTCGTGGCGCGAGTAACTAGTGCGAGCAGGAGAAAAAGCGAAGACGAATGTCAGAAACAGAACGTGTACACTATACGACCACAACTCTTACTGGAAATATTGGCTTATGTCCAACAGTGGACGTTGCTGATGATGATGATAAGGTTTTTTACTAAAAAGATACCATGCGAGATGAATACTGACTATTTTTTGTCTCACTTGCACATTTATGGTACATCGCCAAGATTCACTATCAAGAAACAGAAAAAAATGTGTCCCTTCTTCACAAACAGCAAAAAGGAAGAGACACAAACACAAAGAATGCCAACCAAAAAGTTTCTACGGTTTGCCCATTGACTAGGTGCTTCCTCTAGTGCTTCTTCATGAAGTTTAGGAGTCAGCTTTTTGAAATTTCCTTGTCCGGTTTCAGCATAAACGTTTTATAAATATTTAAGTCGCCTAATATTTATTTTATTATATAGGTATTTGGTTCCACTCCCACAGTTTTAATAGGTATATGTATAGTTTCTGATACTCCGAAGACATGACATCTTATGCCTTCTACTATCACGCCTCTCATTCTGCCCATCACCATCACACATACCTAAGTCTAAGTACTGGAAAAAATGTTCATTGCATATTATGTAAGAAAACTTTTTAACACCACCTCCTGGACGATTTAATCTGCACAAAAAAGGTTGAATTCAGGCATCCACTTTATCATCTACATTTTAAAAGCAATCCGCGTACATGTGTTGCTATGAACACAAGTGCATACATCTGGAGCCTATTCAGTCACTCGGTCCGCGTGGGGTTTTGTCGAGGCAGGTACCAAGAAAAAAAAACTTTAGGAAAAAAGGGCTTTCTCTCTGGGGGTAAAATAAATTGTTGTATCAAGCCATTGGAATATAAACCTTATTGAAACAATTATAGAGATTATCAGTTCAAAATGCAGATGCATCTTGCTTCTACGCAGGGGTCTAATGACACGCGATACTACTTTAAGAGTTCAAAATAATTAGAGATGAGTTTTTGTTTGCTACTAATTCTGTTTTAATTGGCTGGTAGCTGTGTAAGAACATTTTAAGCGGCGCCCGGAGTATTCTCTATCGTGTATCACGTTTTAACTTTGGATGAAATATAAAGTTGTTGGGTTGAAAACGGAATTCACTTTCAAGTTGGATAACTACCGAAAATACACGTATATTTTATCAATCATATCTAAATTATTTTATGCTAGCTGGCCCGGCGAACTTAGTTTCATGCAATATCTTTATAAATTGTTGCCTATGTGTTATTCTGATGTATAAGTATTACTATTGCAAAGTTTCATCTCAATCCGTTCCGTATATTTTGCCTGAAAGGGGAACAAACATGCACACATACAAACTGTCGCGTTTATAATATTAGTAGGACGTTTAACTACGTATAGAATAACTTTTACCATTTGTAAGATTATTCTAAGTGCATGTACAAAATAATAATTTCAGCACTTTTGATCTCAGAAACTGTACTGTGAAATAGGGAAAATACAACCAAATACCAAGTGCATATCAATTTTGTATTATCCTCATTTCACTCTAGGTAAGTACATTCCTTTGCACTAACGGCATTAAAATATTATTTAATCAGAACTGCAACTACACTTTAAAGCCCTGACCGGATGGAGGTTGCCATAAACTCCATAAAGCATGCCAAAGGAAACTGCATAAATCCAACTACAGCGTGCCCAAACGTGCAAGGTTGCCAAATCGTGGACCAGTGCATTATTGGCAGGTTCACGAAGTAATTTTATTGTAAAATGGTTCCCAAAGACAGTAAAGGCCTAGTCAGTAGATCGACCAATCGCAAACCTTGATTTAAATACCTATGTCAGCCACTGTGATGGGTCAAACGCTAAGCCGTAGATATCTGTAGGACGCTTTATCCTGCCAAAATATACAACCATATTGATGGTTTGCAGCCATGAATGTATTTTGCAGCACAGGAGAAATTCCATTGACAGGTTTCTCCTGAATCTGAAGAAATGAAATACGAAACTCAAAACCGCTGCCAAATAATTGGCAACTTTGTACGCTGACAGCGTCAATGGACAATACTATAATTAGGTTATAGAATTTGTAGATTTTGTAGATCAGTTTCTTTTTCTTGCTCTTGTAGGTAGCGGGTAGAGCATAGATAGAGATAGACAGGAGTCAGCCGTATGGTATGTAGACCTTGTCTACACAAGTTCTTTAGACTGGTGGACCTTAGAAGTTATTCTTCAGTTGATTATTTGTTGCTAACGGTGTGTTGTATTAAATTAAGTACTTACATAATATTATTATATGTTGTATGTTACTTTCTATATTTTGGAAATACATTTTCATTAGCCATGTCAAAGACCGTCAGGCTTAAAACTCTGACACCAGAGCTAGCCATCCGGCCTAAATGAACTTTTTTATTTCTTCCCCATTTCTTATAGGAATTTTTTATCGTCCAGTTCCGGCCAAGAGACTGTGTAAAGTGGGTCAAACGATACATTGGCAGAAGCATTAGCGGCTTCGGCCAACACGGGCTTGAGCCAGGTAAATCTTGCCAAGCCTCCATCTTTAGGGTTCCGTACCTAAAGGGTAAAAACGGGACCCTGTTACTAAGACTCCGCTGTCCGTCTGTCTGTCTGTCACCAGGCTATATCTCATGAACCTTGTTAGCTAGACAGCTGATATTTTCGCAATGATGAATTTTAAACAGAATAAAATAAATATGGTTTGGGGCATATAACAAACGTGATTTTTATGCCGTTTTTTGCTCGATATTCATAAGCTTAAAATAGAGCTAAGGCATGCGGTATGGAACTCTTTGTGTACGACTCCGACTCGCACTTGGCCGATTTTTTACAACCGGCAAGCTCTGCAGTAGACTGCATCAGTCAGTGAATTTCAGACTTGATAATTTGGTAAAGCTTTGAGTTTTGAATCTTTTTTAAATCGTAGCCGCGGGCACACTGCCAGTTACAATTTCGTTTTCGATCGTTACAGTGATTATTCATGTTTTTTCTCATTTTTTTGTTTGATCATTACGTTATTAGAGTGATTATTTAATAGTTTAATGTGGTATTATTGGATCATAACGAGATGCTCGTAACGGTTTCAGATCATCATCTATTTCAATTTTAGTTCCTTCTACTTCTTTGTAGTTTCAATTTAATGTCGTCTCCTTAGTAAGTTCATTATATTTCTTACTTCTTTATTATTGTCTTATTTTATTCAATTAATCTACCATTCTTTCTTATTTATTCTTATATCTTTTGATCCATCTTTTCTCACTCTCTAAATTTTGAAAGGTCACAATCATTATAACGTTAACCTCAAAAAGTTGAGACGATAAGCTGTAACCTATTTCGAGTCAAAGCTTGTACTCGTAACATTTCGACCCACAAGCTCATCAAAGGTGATTCTTGACCCCCGGGGAGGGGGCAAGCCACGAAGTTTTTAAGGCGCAACCTATGGCCGCCACAAAACCACCCAGCTTAAGACCCACCCACCTCCCGCGTTATGGTTACTGTCAAATTAATATGTCCATACTTTGTTGTTTATTACTCGCAAGATCGCTTTACGTCGGCCATTTTGGTTTTGATTGATTTAGCCTGTTTGTTGCATGTCTGTATGCGGCGCAACACGCGACTCGTAAATCTGTACAGGCAAAAACGAACTTGAACAATGGTGTTTTCTTAAAACGGCAGTAAAATGCAAATTTCAAAAGGTGCGACTTCAAATGGCAGTCAATTTTTATCACGTTTCTCAAATAGCGGTTTTTAGGGTTCCGTACCTCAAAAGGAAAAAAACGGAACCCTTATAGGATCACTTTGTTGTCCGTCTGTGTGTATGTGTGTATGTCAAGACTCTTTATCTCGGGAACGCGTAAAGATATCGAGTTGAAATTTAAACTGTATACGTATATCTATAGTATCTTGCAGTTGTGTAAAAGAAAAACTTCTCAGTTATCGTTTAAAAAAGTTAGAGCCGTTTATATTTTAAAAAACGCATATTTCGACACTCACAAAAATCAAAACTTACAGGGTACTTCCAGTTGACCTAGAACTAAGAAATTCGGCAAGAAGCATCATATTAGAGTACACATATAGGAATAAATTTGAAAACTGTACATTTCTAATTAAATCACAAAAAAATAGGGCCTAAATACAAACAATTTTGGCCCAAATTTCAAAGTGAGTAAATCGTATCATGTGGGGTATCATATGAAAGAGCTTCATTAGCACATGATAAAACAGGTTTACAATGTGTAATTATGTATGACGAGAAAAGTAAAAAAAAATATTTGATGATTATTTATTTATCCTAGAGATTTCACATTACAATTTTGTGAAATACAGGATACATACAGGGTTTGTACGGAACCCTCGGTGTGCGAGCCTGACTTGCACTTGTCCGGTTTTTATTATTTTGCTAAGATATTTAGTGCTGTTAGGTTAATATGAAACAATCATGACGAAAAAGTAAAAAAATAATTATTATTTAGATTATTTATTTATTCTAGAGAGATTTCACATTACAATTTTGTGAAATACAGGATACATACAGGATTTGTACGGAACCCTCGGTGTGCGAGCCTGACTTGCACTTGTCCGGTTTTTATTATTTTGCTAAGATATTTAGTGCTGTTAGGTTAATATGAAACAATTATGACAATCAGACAATCTTTGGCACGATAAACTAATTGCGCGTCTGTCACGCAGAAACGATAGGAACGTTGATATTGCCGTCAGCAAGTCATCGTCGTTTAGGACTTAAAGGTTCCTTCATCCATCCCCCATTCATTCATCATCAATGATCTTGTCAATTTCCTTGATGAAGGAAAGTTAAGTCTAGGAAAAATATCTTGCTCACATCAAGCAATAATAGGTAATTATTTTATAAAATAAAACATAGATTGTCACAGCAAATACTTAGTAAGTACCTAAAAGAATAGTTTAAATTAAAGTTTTTGATCTACTATCGGATACACTTTGGTGAGTGCGCCCAGGAGTTGCACAATCTGGTCCCACCTGCCCCCTCTTTCTTCTATCGTACGGCTAGACAGACGCGACCAAAGCGCTACCCTTTTATGGTGGACATTCCGCGCGTTAGAACCAAGCGTTTTGAGTTCACATTCCTCATACGAACTGCCAGAATGTGGAACGCTTGAGGCTTGTGCCTGAGTTTGTCTTTCCGTTAAAGTACAATGTAGATGTCTTCAAATCTCGAGTAAATAGGTATCTTCTAGGTAAGCGTGCTACATCCTAGACCGCATATCTGCTTAATATCAGGCAGTGTGTAGTCAAACGCAAAACTATTTGAAATAAAAAAGAAAAATCCCACGGAGCTCTTTATCACTGCTGGCGGGACAAAAATTACATATTTTATTTTAATTTCTCTGTATACAACACAGCTAACAGTTGGAATCAAAACTTCGCCGTAAGCCGTTAGTAATTCAGATCGCAACCCAAAAAATTAACAATAAAAACACATATCGAACCGGAATGGAAGGGCAGGTAAACGGTAATTTATTTTTATTATTGGTACAAGTTATTGTCCCAAATTACAGATGATTGCCGTACGTTGGGCGCGCTGGGCCGGGTGGATAGGCCCACTGCCTTTTAGGGTTATTCTATTTATAGTAATAGTTTTGATTGGTTTTTGACCTGGGGCCGGAAAGAGGTGTTACGTGGCTTTTGTCTTTTCTGGTTGGATTTCTTAATCTTTGTATTTTTGACCGACGAACCACCGGAGGAGGTATACAATTCGACGCGTATATATATATTTTTATATGTATAACCACGCATAACTTTTTTTATAGTCAGCCGATTTCAATAATTCCTTTTTTATTGAAAAGAGTGTACTTCGAAATTGGTCCCATTTAAATTTTATCGAAATCGGCTGAGCCGTTTTTGATAAATCAACAATAATGTGAAAAATGTTACATCGATCCGTGCACAATATTTGCGTTCTAGCGATGCGCCTCGGCTTCGCACAGGTGTATAATACATATAAACATTTCTCTTGAATTATTCTATCTATTAAAACAAACTGCATTAAAATCCGTTGCGTAGTTTTAAAGAATAAGCATACATGGGGACAGACAGCGGAAAGCGACTGAGAGAATGCGAGAATGTAATGATTCTGTACACGGGTGAAGTCGGTCATGCTATTTAATGGAAAAAATAATTATTCAAGATATGGTTCTAAATGATGCTTACGAGTTTAGTGTTTTGTGCAAACGAAGATATCGTCAATATAACAAAACCATTTTCCGTGACGATAGGATATCGACATAATCGATTGTGCAGATTGTATAGGATATAAACATTAACAGTTTTTTTTTTGAAACTGTATTTGGATATAAATTAATTTATTTCGAAATTTTGTATCGCATTCGGCACAGTTCCTACTGAAACAATGCAATCTTATAAGGGAGAGAGAATGAAGGAGGTTATGGATGATTATGGTGTCATCGTAGGTAACTTTTTTTTTAGTTATTTGTTTTGTGGCGCATATGGCGCATTCTTCTTCTTCTTCGTGTCGATGGTTCTAAGGTGATAGATCTAGACTGTGATGATCTAATTAGATAAGCTTTACCCAGTGGTAAGCGACTGCTACTCTAGGAGGGGTGGCCTCCACTAGATCGCTCAGTGTGCAGGTGTTTGGGCACTGAGGACAGGACAATAGGTGTTGCATTGTCTGCACAGCTCCACAATCGCACTCCACTGAAAGCATGTCAGAGAAACCCCATTTGGCCATATTAAACTTGCAGCGGCCAACTTGGGTCCGGAGTCGATTCAGCGACTTCCACGTTGGCCACGCTAAGTCATTCCCTGGGGGGTTCTTCCGCTGGCTCTAAGAAGTCTTGTGGTGGGGGACAGGTTTCTTGCCAGAGTTTGCTGCGGGCCTCGCTGGGGTGACCGATTAGGGGATTTGTGCAATTTAGGAATTTCTTGCGACTTTTGAGACGGTTGGCAGGCTGTACTGACTTGTAGACAGGGTGTCTGTGGTCGTTTTCTTGTTTTTGTTTTTCAATAGAGCAGGCAATATTTCGTCGGACTTTTGGGGGGGGGGCTATTCCGGCGAGCGGATATAGTAAGCTAAGAGGCTTGAGGCAGCTAGTGATCTTCCGGCATGTTTAATTGAGGTCGACATCTACTTCTTTAGCGTGGGCGGATCGGTGCCACACTGGGCACGCGTATTCCCCAGCTGAGAAGCAGAGAGCCAACCCTGATGTGCGAAGCACTTGGGCTGAGGCTCCCCAAGAAGTGGAGGTGAGGCGGGAGAGTAAATTGTTTCTAGTGCTGACTTTTAACTTGGTTTTTAAGCAGTGCGGTTTGTAGGTAAGGGTCCGATCGAGTTTTACTCCTAGGTAGGTTGGGCTATTGCAATGTTCAATGGCGACGTTTCGCCATAGTATTTTTAGTGAGCGGTTGGCTTGTCGATTTCGGAGATGGAAGGCGCAAGATTGGGTTTTGGACGGATTCGGTCTCAAGCTGTTTTCGTCATTGTATCTTCCCATGGTTTCCAGAGCTCCTGTGAGTATGCTTTCAGCTTTTTCAAATGTGTTCGTTTGCGAAGTTAGCGCCAGGTCATCGGCGTAAAGGAACCGTTCAGTATGTGTGATGCCGGGTTGGTCGTTGGTGTATATGTTGAATAATATAGGCGCCAGTACACTGCCTTGTGGCAGGCCGTTTTTGTTTTGTCGCCATCTACTAGCTTTGTTATTGAGGTGGACTTGGCGCATTGATTTACACAGAATAAAATTGAACATAGTTTTTACCCATTCAGGTGTCAAATTATTGTGCCATTTGATGCCAAATCCAAAGCTTCTACGCATTTCGCGCGAACCGTGTCTATCTACACACAATGTTCAAATCAGACAAAGTGGTGGTAACGACCATCTTCCGGCAGAACCGCGGTAATGGTGATATCGTGGCGATTGTAATGATAGCAGTGACCCCGGCCGAGCCATTGTCTTAGAGCAAGGCTGTAGATGGAAACTGGACTTACTGGACGGTGACATTGATGTGGTTGTAAACCAACTCAGTAAGGAATAGGATAACTCTATGAAACTACAGTGGATTTCATTAATAACGACCTCGGTTGTAACGACTTTTCGGTTATAGCGACGTCAAACTTACGTCCCTTGAACTAAAAGCATACTTTCATAGGAAATTCATTCGGCAATAGCGACTTCGGACATAGCGTCGATTTCGGGTTTAGCGACAAGTTTTTATAAACCATTTGTGACAGATTCATAGAAATCTCTCGCGGATATAGCGACCTTGTCGGCAGGCAAAAGCACACAAATACCCATTCATAAAACTATTAAGCTTTCTTATCCTTTGTTTACATTCACAGATGGTCAAATGCTTTGTTTACCTATCTATAGAACTCCTTAACACGTGTACGAAGTTAAACTTATAAATCAGTTACATAGCAATTTCCTATGAGTGAACAACTGAAGTGTTGCTTGCACTTGTGAATAATAAAAAATGTATATTAGTACATTTCTTTTAAAGAAAGAGTGGACATCATTTCGACACTGTGAAAGCAATTGATCTCTGTAAACAATATGGAGTTTCACATTCTACTATATCAACAATGTGGAAAAATAATATATACAAGATATAGCGACGACATTAATGCCGTCGTTATAACCGAAATCCACAGTATTTTGAGGTGCAATGTTTTAAAAATCGTCCAAGACCGAGTCAGATTCGCTTACGAAGTTTTCCGTACTGTATGGTACCCTTTAATATTTATTTTATTTCAATATAATTATTTCTTTTTAAAGTAAATATACAACTAAATACTCTGTGACTATCTAAAGCGTCTACCTGTTACCATTATTAATATCGAGCGAAAAACGGTTAATATTATCCAATTTGTATAGGTAGTTAATACGGGGTGAGATATTACATCAAGTTTAAATAAGGACAAAAACAACATTGTATAAGAGCAAAGCTGTAAATACAAACTGGATTTACTAGACGTTGACATTGATGCGGTGGTAATCGAGATCGAGGTACAGCTCTACTTCTATGGGTGGGGTTTCAGGATTTTCGAGTTTAGATCAAGACGCTCGTTGCCTTGCGTTGGGTGTATCAATTGTGTTTGTATTTCAAGGTTTTGAGTTTAGATGCTTTGTGGTAGCGACATCTATGAATTCATAATTTTGACGACGATGTTTGGCTGCAATCATCGATAAAAAAATGATTACATATTGATAGCTCGATATGGGATGGGATGATACGGAGTACACGAGTGATGTTTTTGCGGCGTTTTTGTCTTAAACGGAATGATTACAATTTTGGAGACATCATAACAATGCGAAAAGGATTATTCTTGATGACTAGAATATATTGAGTAGATTGCTAAAATTAGGCGGAGATACCGTTAGAACTATACTACTTGGAAGGTAGAGAAAAGATCACTAGAGTAAGTACCTACTTACGAGTTACAAAATGTTGCTAACTTGAGTGTAGTGAAGTGGTCAACTTACCTGTGAAAAGAAATAAGATGTTACAACACGATTTTAATAACAATTTTAAATTTTAAGATAAGAACGTAGCTAGTTTAACGTCAAGCAGGATTTTGAACAAACCATTCGAATTCGAAACTCAAGAGGCGCCGCCCGCGCAGCAATACGTTCGTTCATTTCTTCAGACTTAACTTCTTTAGAACGCCATTTCTGCCTCTATTGTGTTGTCTCAGCATATTCCACAGTTGAATATAGGTCTAGCCTTGAAGGGCAAATGGGCCACATCCACCAGGAATCGGCCTACATTTGGCCACCAACTCGCCTGATGGAAAGCGAAGTTATAGCCGAAGATGGAGTATGTAGACCTAGAAGATATCTATTCACTCTTGACTTGAAGATATCCAAATTGTGGCAGGGCATTCCAATCCCTGGAGGTCCGCATTATGAAGGAAGAAGCGAATCGCTTAGTACGAGCAGGTGGTAAGTCGACTATGTAGGGATGGTATTCATGCGACTTCTGGCTCATTCTGTTGTGAAAAGGAGATGAAGGAATCAGTCGGTAGGTCGAGTTGCGGTTCAAATTCGTTAGTGCTATCGATTTTCTTTTCTGTATCCATCACAAAAATGCCAAGTCGATGGTATCCATTCGAAACCTCATGTTATTTTCCTTCACGAAAAATCCAGTGGTGCGAATATCCGTCAATTCCAAAGACCTATTTGACTATCACTGGACTGTTGAAAATACTTCACTGATCAAACACATAACGGTCATTCTAACATCTGCAATCGTTATCAACCATTTGGCAAACAGTATAAACACTATTTTCGCAATACTTAGAACTCCAGCTGCTACGAGCTAATCTTCTGTAACAGCTGTCATTTTACCCACGGAATAATACACCTTTTAGACATAGAAATAGAACTCAATATGGTTCTGTTGGTAGGTTAACTAGAACAGTTCCCTTTATCAAAAGATAGGCGATTTTGGGTCAAACACCTTATTGGGGACAAGAGGTTACTGTCGATATGATTCTCAAATACGATAGCTTTGTAGTTTGTTACGCAACCAAATGTTTGGGAACTATATCTTGAGTGGTTGTCTATTTCATAGAAACATATCTAGTTCTAGAAAACTTTTTTTACGAGCGGAAAATTTCGAAAGATTCCCGTTTGCTTTGCGGTGTAGTCGGGTTATGTGGGATTGTACCCACTAAAACCTCCTCGGTCGGCCTTTGAAAGCTCTGGGATCTCCAGGGGAACGCACCGGTGCTCCCAGCACTTTATAAACCTTGAATTGACTACTCGAGTCTAATAACTAGGCTTGTATAGACCTCTACGACAATGGTGCCACACACGTCGTCCTCATCGGGCTCGTTTGAGTAGATGGCCAGAGCCCCATCTTTAACCCTTCACGAGCCTAGAGGTCCCCTTTAGTAAGCTCTTACTATTAAGGCAGGGGATACCGATGCCGTATTCTATTGCCCCGGCATCAGGGCAGGGAGCTAGCTCTAGAAACCTAGCTTTGGTAAACGTCCTCTTTATTTCTAACTAGGTGATTGCAAGTATTTGCTGTATGGTTCTCTAATACGATAGCTTTGTTACGCAACCAAATGTTTGGGAACTATATCTTGGGTGGTTGCCTATTTCATAGAATCATAGTTCTAGAGACTTAGCTTAGGTAAACGTCCTCTTTATTTTTATCTAGGTGATTGCAAGTATTTGCTGTATGGTTCTCTAATACGATAGCTTTGTTACGCAACCAAATGTTTGGAAACTTTGTATATCTATCTATCAGGCGACGTTACCAATAGCGCATGGAGGTCTTGGAGTACGCCGATCGCATGATGTTGGACTGCCGGCCTTCTTGGCGTCGGCGCATGGGGTTAAGGGTCTGGTTGCTGTCATCCTTGGTTTAAATGGTGACAGGCCCTGTATACCTTTTGTGTCTGATGCGGTGACGGTCTGGACTAGTCTCAGCATGGATGTTTCAAATGCTGAAGCTTTTCACGCTCAGAGGGCATGGGATGACGTCAGTGTTAAAAAAGCTCTCTCACAAATGTTGGGATCGTTTACAGGGGCCGATTTGGCGAGGATCAGGGCTGAGTCGCAGTCAGAATCTGGGGCATGGTTGCACGCGCTACCTTCACCTCACATTGGCACGTTATTAGACGACGATTCTTTACGTGTGGCAGTGGCTCTCCGTGCATCTGCGGTTCCATGGTGGAAGCTGATGGCCATCACGCTCTGAGTTGTCGACGTTGTACGGGTAGTTTTTCGCGACACCATGCCCTCAACGAAATAATCCGTAGAGCATTTATATCGGCCAATGTCCCCTGCGTGTTGGAACCACCGGGTCTTAGTAGATCCGATGGTAAAAGGCCCGATGGCTTGACGTTGGTGCCGTGGAAAAACGGCAAGTGCTTAGTGTGGGACGCTACTTGCGTTAGTACTTTTGCCGCCACGCACCTGGGTCGAACCATCCACACTCCGGCAGCTGCAGCGGAGGAAGCTGC